>RPOG01000165.1:0-721878 GCA_008086565.1 Thalassoma bifasciatum | reverse complement strand
CTGTTGTTGCTTTTTTCCTTTTTTTGTTGTTGAAAAAGATAAACCTGGTAGTAAACCACTAACAGACAAAGTACAATAATCATGGGCCATCATCAGCATTGCTGTGTTTAAACAGTGTCACAAGCCAAAATGGTTGGTCACTACCGCAATACCTCTATAAAAACTGAGCAAATATGCAGAAGAAATGTTGGGCTAACACTTAAGATTGACCTCGAATAAACTTCCTTGTAGCAAATTCCTTGTAGTAATGCAAGATTATTGAAAATATGAAACCAACCCCACCCTTTTTTGTCCACTCTGCATTCAATAGCAGATATGAATGACTTCATGAGTCATGAGGCTGATGACAACAAGTCCAGCTGCGACACTGGGGAACACGGTCATTATCAGTTCGAGGCACATAGGTCAAATAATTGCAAAGACAGACATCTGTGTAGAGTATTCCTATCCACATGGACTTAGTTTGATTTTCCATTTTCAAATGCCAGTATCGCAGTTAACTGAGGGAGCTGAGACACACTTACCAGAGAGAATCAGTTTATACAAAACTTCAAGAGTGCTGTTTAAGCAACAGAATTGTTTGACAAGTCATTTAATGATCTCATTTTAACAGCTTTTACTGAGGTTTTGGAGAACTTCTTTTTTAGGCTTTAATGTGAAGCAGTTAAAGGAAATGCAGAGTGAAAGAAACGCTAATGAGTCTTAGACCTGAGGGTCATTTCACCTGCTGTACATGAAGCGCCCTCGATTTTGTCACTCTTGTTTTGACTGGTCTGGCCATGAGCGGATCACCAGGATTAGGAGAGATGCGGTGCCTCTCCCACTAACTGTCAACTGCAACAGCTGAAAAGTCTCCATCTACAGAATCCGTATGGATGTGGAACTTTTTTCCCACTTCTCGGGTGTATTACTTCTCTCCATGGACCTCAGTCTGGCACAAAGAAAACTGCTGCAGAGAACTTCAGCTGCTACAGTGTAAAAAGTGTGACAGTTGCAGTGAATGGCGTGGTTTTGCATTAAACATGAGAGCCATCAGTGATCGCTGCCAGCTTTCAGCCACCTTGGGAGGAATTCAGAGACTGAATGGGTGCAGGAGAATGAGTGTAACTTGGCACATGTCCGGCTGTCCAATGGTTCATACTCTAACAAGCGTGGCACAGGTCTCTGAATGAGTTTTGCTCAGCTTTGTCCTGCACTGGCACTTTTTCATTAGAAGACCACAAGTCAGTGCCAGCCAAAAGAGAACAGAGCAGCTTTGTGTTAATCCACTGCCAGCCTGACAGTGATATGGTTGGCCTGAAACTCGATTCATTAGATTTTTGCACACATTTACACACACTGGTCTATCTTATTGCTATCTATTTGTCCTGATTTCTGATAATTAAGAGGTCTTAAACCTACGCAAGCAAAGTAAGCAGCATGCTTACCTCTCAGCAGAAAAGTTTAAAAGCTATAACCACCAGAGTTTAGTGTAGGTTCCAACCAACAATTGAAATCAGTGTTTTCTTGATGTAAAGCTTTGCTGTAAACAAGGAAAGAGAGAACGATATAATCCTGCAGGAGAGGGAACAATCCCTGTCAGTGAAACTAGCTTGTAAAGTAGATAATGCGTCTGTAATTACAAGCTTAGCACGCTTTGCCAGATATAACAGTGAGTCACTGCATCATGAGTTCCAGGCGGAGAGATGCAGTTTGTCACGTTTCATCTTATGAATGAAAGGAGCCGGTTGGCGCTCATTCAAAACGTTATGAGGTTTTTTTTTCAGTCACTTCCCATCATTAGACCTCTGCTAAGTTGAGTAACCGAGACATGGTTATTAAAAAAGTAATTGTAGCCTCAATATTTAATACTTTGATAACTGACTCCTTTTATAGGCTATACCCATCATTTGAAATAGACCTGAATAGTCGAGCTAGAGCGTTTCAATCTTCACGTGTCTCATTTTTTAGAAGATAAATAACCACAGAAAATCACCCTCTTTTCTTTCTGAGTGTAACGTTTCTGTTTGTATAACTTCCTACCTGTGCAGGTGAGAGCAGCAGATAAAGCGCCACCGCTGTCCGGATGACAAAACCGACTTTCATTTCGTGATGTCTGCGAGTGGAAGACGGTGCTGGTGGCGCACAACAAAACAATCCAACCAAAGTCCCAAACTACTCAGACAAGAGAGAAAAGATGCTGACCGGGAATTTCCGAGTCATCCGCTCCCAGCTGAGTGAGTGCAGTCACGTAGCTCCCTGTGTAACCTGATGAAGAGGAGTGAGCTTCTGTCTAATGAATAAGGCCCCAGAGGGGAACTGGATGAAGCTGGTGTTGATGAAAAATGCTGTGAAAAATACAGTGTTTTAAGCTCGATGCTAAAAAAAAAAAAAAAAAAAAAAAAGCTAAAGCAAACTTGTGACTCTGGATACTTCAGTACCAAACATTAGACGCCAGTAATGTCCGAGCATTTCCACTTTAAAATGTAAAAAAGGAGCCTTTTAAATCCCAACTATGCATCAAAGTTGCACTATCACTTTCAGTCCTGCTTCTCTGAGCTCCGATTTGTAGAAAAACACACTTGCCTCTAATTGCCCCACACTACCTTTCACAGGCTGACCCTTCCAATCTCCTCCCCCTAGTTTGTGTCCTCCTCTTTGCTCTGCTTCATTTGTCTGCACAGATCTCAGCCCTCTCTTTCTTTTTTTATGGCCACTTTAAGCTGTAACATAGAACAGTAATTTATGAGATGCTTTAAACAGTTATCGCAGAGATAGTGACACTGCTGCTGATGCTGTATTTCTGAGCCCCAGACTATACAGCACAGGTGATTTACGCTGCAGAGTACACATGGACTAGCTGAGAAACTCCTTTTGAGTACTTTGTGTGAGGGCTATTCAGGCAAGGCAAACATTTGGAGGTCTTTTTTCTTCAGTGACATGCATGGTATACTCATTGCTTCGCTCTCAGAGAGATTTTCCTCCTCTGCTTTAGTCAAGTTTGCAGAGACAGAACAGGGAGATTCCATTACTGTTGACACACAGAGATAATCCTCAGTGTGGAACTTGTGTGTTTGGAGAAAGCCTGGAACGAAAGGATTCCTTGTGGCCTTCCACACATTCCTTTAACACTGCTGAATAGCGTCTTTGCCTCCTTCTATTGTACAGACCACACTCAGGAGTGTGCAGTCTCTAAACATCTCAGACACTTAGGAGACATCCCCCATTCGCCATCATCGTGCTGGATGAGCATCAGAAAGTGCAAACAATCAGGACTTTTGAGAGACATTTCCTCTAATTATGCTGGGCAGCATCACAGTGCTCTCTGCCTAAATTGTATCTCTGCATGGCAATGATGGATGCCTCTGGAAACTCAGTGAGACGACAGAGTGGAAGCAAAGCAAACTGTGTGTTCTTCAAGCAACAGGACTCTGCAATTACTTCTGTTTTAGCCCTGTCTCTCAAGCTGTGCTATCATTGTCTGGGTGGTGAAAGTTTTATTTTACAGTCGTATCAATCTTCTCTCATTTGCTGTCAAGTTGTGCACTTTTCTACTGCAGTTCTGCAAGTACATGGATATTGAAAAGTGAAAATGTTCCTCATGATTAATCGCAAATTAAAAAAGCTGAGTATGATGACTGAACATTTTCAAACCAAGCTTGAACCTGTGCTGCTGAAGAAAACAATGCAGAAGCTACAAACTTAAGGTTTTCATGTCCCACACCAGGTTGGCTCAAAAGTGGAAAAAAAGATCAATTTAGTTATTGAACTTAACTTATCAGCCATGGTTTTTTGTGTTTTCATATAGATATAAGACATAGAATATAGCTTCCTGTGTGGTTAATGGTAATAAATGGTCCTCAAATAAGCTTTTTTATGTGTGAGATTCTGTTGTTGTATTGATAATTTTGTTTTAATTAGGTACACTGGGCTTGTTATACCTGGATTGCCAGTTATTTTATTATTTCACATTTATTTTGTAATTGGCAAGTGCACAGAGATTATAGTGGATCATAATGTTGAGAGGGGTGTTTATTTTAAGATACCTGGTCCAAGCTGTTCGCCTGTTGCTCGCACGCTAAGAAATCAAGCAAACAAACAAGTGGCCTCAAGCTCATAAATAAACAACTGTGGTCAGCCACTACCAGGGATGGCATTTCATTCTGTGCCACATGCAAGTCATTAAATTAGCAAATGTTGTTGAGCCTTAGCTTTGATAATTAAATTTTTACCAACCCCATGCTCCACTTCAGCCCGGCCCTCACTTTCACATATTCATATTTGGAGTTATGATATCCATGTCTGTTACATCACAGCAGCTTGTGTACAAAGCCTTTCAATACAGTTGGCATACAAATCTGTAAAAAGAGAAATGCTTATTGTCCAACCAGGATTGAACAATTTAAGATTGTTGCATATAAATGAATACGTAAAACCACGCTACAAAAATGCCACAAAATTACAATGCAAAGTACAAACAGACAAAGCCAAAACAGAAACAGAGGCACCAGAAAATGCTGTGTAAATAACCATCTCAATGAACTCAAAAAAGGTTGTGTTTTGGGATTTGCAGCCTTGTTTTATTTTTTTATCCCTGTAAATCATGTTTACACTTGTTGGCAAGATTTTCTCTAAACCTTGTTTGCAGAGAGTAGAGCCAGACTCTTTCCACAAACCTGACACTTGCTTAATGACTTATCTGTACAGAAGCTGAAAGGGTCAAATAAGAGGACACAAAATGTTTTCGCTCTAATTACTATCTGACAAGAAGGCCTGGCATGAGTGATAATGAGATTCAAGGGAGAGCAATTGTTGTTGCCAGATAGTGGGGGGAAAATCCTGAGATCCCCCAGTTACTATGCTCAATCCACATCGCTGTACAGCATTAGCCAAAAGTCATTCAGAGAACAGAAGCTGCTTGAAATTTTTCATAAGGTTTAATCAAACAAGGCTCTATAAATTTTATTCAATGAATAGCGGTAAGGTTGGGGTCAGGGTTCTGTTTCCACTCTACTGTGCAGACTTATCTTTTGATTAGTAGGGAAAAAAAGACTGTTCAAGAATGTTTGAATGCTTGGACACATCAAAAACGATACTATAAAGATCAAAATGTCACCAAACCTCCTCTCTAATTAGGCTTTTCCATAAAGCTGTATGATTAAGGGGAGGTCAGCTGGTTGAATAAATGAGCCTTTTGCAGTCCACCATGTCTCTTGATGTTGTGAAGACCAAACGGTTCCTCTCGGTAACTTGAGTGCAAAAGTACGCACATTTTACCCTTTTTGCCGTTGACCCCTCATTTTCCCAGATTGCAGAGAAAAAGGTAAACAGATGAACATTAATGATGTCCATTCATCATTGTTTGGGCAGCTTCAGTTTCCTTCGCTGTGGGGCCTTGAAAGGGAAGGTGGAGAGCCAGGGAACCCTTGCTGTGAGGGATCTCATTAACGATAACTGGAGCTGTACAGGGAGACTAAAGTTATATGAAAGTCAGGAGTGTTCCCCCCCATGTGATTCTCCAAGAGTTATATATCATTTAGATATCAAAGATTGAAATGATTTGAATTGTGATAGTTGCTGAAAAGAAATTTTTCCGAATGAAACACAGAAGATGAAAGAAAGGAGATGGTAACCTGCACAGGAGGGAGATGATGTAATATGATTTGACTCATGACTAACCACCTGGACAGCAGACCCAAACAGGATACGACAATATTTAACCCACAGACCCTTTCTTCCTGCTATCAATTAGACAGGACAGGCCATGAATCTCTTCCTCTGCACTGACTGTATTATTGTAAAGAAATCTATTTTTAAAAGAGAAAAATAGGAAGTGCTCCGGCCATGAGTAACAAGCTTCTTACTGTTGCCTAAGGTGATTAGCGTTATATCACAACAAGTTCTTTCATTTAAAACATGTCAAATCCTGTTTACACTTCCACACTACATCAGCAGGTGCTATTTTTGTTGAAGGCATTTTTTTCCCAGGTTGTCAGATGTCATCCTGTTTTCATGTTCACATGTGTGTGCATTGTTTCAGTCTGTAGGAAGCAAGCTAGCATGTTAACAGACAATTATGAGTTATTTGTAGCTCAAAATATCATGAATCAGTCATTGCAGAACCCTCCAGATACTCTTTAGCTGCACACAGCTGCGTCTTGGACATCACAATGTCAGTTGCTAAATAAGGGTTGTTGCTTATTTTGTTTATTTTTGAGGACAATTTTAGCAAACCAAATGTCATTCAATGCTAGAAAAAGCCACCAAAGGTTTGAAAGCTTGAAGGGTTTTTGTACCTTTGTGCTTCAGTACATACTGCTCTTTTGAGGTGAGCATGGAAATAGAGCTGAGAGGTTGTTAGCCCTAGCTTAGCCAAGCCTAGTGAAACTAGAAAGGGTGGGGGATGGCTGTGCCAAAAGTTCAAAACTATTCCTACTAGCAAACAGCCTTCAACTCTACAAGTATTTATTTCAAAGATAAATGCGAAAGGAAAACTTACAGTTTATGGCTACCTTTGTACAAAAAGTATTGACAGAGCACACTTCCCTGAGATATTTTACAATGCTCCCTTCAATATCCTTCTTAAAAATCACAAATTGGCCGTTAACATTTCTCTTAACTTCTGGATTTAGCAACAATAGTTCATGAATAAGCTTTGGAGGTGTTGGTATGCTGATTTCCCCCTGCTTCTTGTATTTAAGCTAAGCCAGACTAATCACCTGCTGACTTAAGCACCTTACTAGCATACAGATGTCAGACGGGTATCAGTTTTCTCATCTCACTCCAAAAAAGGAAATTGTTAAGTGCCTCGCTGTGTTTGCTCAGAATGTGGTGCCTTTAAATGGCCTTATTCAGTCTGACACCTTTCAAATGTATTTCTCTTTGCTAATGATGACACACCAGCTGGGTAAGTTCTGGTATCGTCTACAGTCAGATGGATATAGTCTTGTGATCATTAAAGGCTGTGAGCTTGAGGAAATACTGTGGAGTAGACCTAAAACACAGCAGCATCCCTCTGAGAGGAAACTGGGTGTTTTCCTAAGATAAAATTTCATCACTTCTCACGTCTGAGGTTGGAAATATAGAGAAGGAAAACAGCATTGGGAGTGAATTATCACCACTCGTGTCATTTCTGGTTGTAAAAGCTGTTAGCTTTACAAATGAAGAGCGAGCGGTGCAAACTGTGTGGATCTGTTCTCGCAGTCAGAGCGCAGGTTATAACTCAGGACTGTGGTGATACCTTAAACTCCATTAAGAGGTCCCACATGTGGAGAACATTCGCAAGTTCACGAGTTGACGCTGTTGCTGGTGGTCAGCCCTAGCCATTAAACAGATAAATGAGATGTTTTTAACATCTCTCTCATGTTCAAACATTTCTGCTGAGTTATAGCAACAAAATGATGTTGAATGTAAATATAATGTACATTTTTTCTAGCTGGAGCAGGTGTCCTGCAGCAAGCCGTGGATTATTCTGTAAACATGCATCTGTGTACATTTCATAAGGACTTTTTTTCAGCTCTCTGATATGTAAGAGAAGATATAAGAGAGGCAGGGGTTAATGGAGTATACCTTTTATACTGCTCTCAGATTGATCGGCTGCAAGATTAGATTCATTACCTTAAGCAGGAGACACTTCGGTAAACACAAACTTGATCAGGCAGCAAGATGTACTGAACTGCAATTGCCCTTGAGTGCCACTGTTTCTTTTTTCAGTGCACTTAGTGTTTTTTTAAAAACCTCAAATTAGTTTATCCTCCCTCAGGGGCTATGTCCAAGACTCTTAAAAGGTTTCCTCAGAAAACATATACATCATCTCCCTTTTTAAAAGTTAATCTGGTTAAACCAACAGTACTACTTGTACAATTAGTGTGAAGATAATATTACTTTTACGCTTAAAACTAAGTTTATATAAACATTTTTATAGCTTCACATGAGCTTAAATGGTTGTGATATTTTAATGTTTTAGTGTGCAATGCTGCCTCCTGCAATGACCACAAAAAATATTTAAGCCCTGCATATTCAAGGCTTTCTTGAAACTTGTCCCAGTATTACGATCCAGTTATCTACTGAGCTGAGCTTAGTTCAGTTTAGCATGATGAAAGGAAAACAGCTTGAACTCATCTGCCAAAGGTCGCAAATACATCTTTCAGTGCCTCTAAAGCTCACTCAAAAATGTATTGTGTTTATAATCAGTACATGAATTTTAGGAATTGATGTCAAAATATAACAGAACATGTCTGGATCCTGTTGTAGGATTATTGGGAAAGATGATCAATTGCACAAAGCACATTTACAAAGCAAATCAGCTATGTGAAAAATTTCTTAGATCTTGTTCTTCCAAATAGCTTCAATCCACAGAGACAAACTTTCAAAATTGTCTAATGGATTCACTGCCAGAGGACAAACTCTGTGAAGAAAACTGCAGAAGTAGGCTGTGGCCTCAGCAAGTGTTAGGCAAAGTTCATCCATGCACAAGTGTTTACACAAACTGCTGCCAAGCAAAATTGTGTGTGCAGATTTATTTATGTGTAGGGAAATACATTTACTCAAATAACTATAGCTTGTAGAACAAGAAACAAGAAAAATGGGAGCAGGGCAGGGAGTGGGTGGGTGGAAGTCAAAGAGCAAGGGAAAGTTAATAACTTGGAACAATAAATAATACGTCCAGCTGATGGGAATTAGGCAGCAGAGTCATTTATTACCATCAGTTGGCTAACATCAGTTCAAGAAGGATCCTCATTGCTTGATTGTCACTGTGCACTTGCCAGGACAGGGGAGTTCATTAGTCAACACAATGTGTATGTTTGTCGTTTGACTCTTGCGATA
Organism: Thalassoma bifasciatum; assembly: GCA_008086565.1. Classification (NCBI taxonomy): domain Eukaryota; kingdom Metazoa; phylum Chordata; class Actinopteri; order Labriformes; family Labridae; genus Thalassoma; species Thalassoma bifasciatum. Next base: position 713,073 of record RPOG01000165.1, on the reverse strand, counting down.
AAGTGTTCTGTTTGAAGCAGTGCTGCCAGGGAGAGGGTGGAGACAATCAATCCCAGATGGAGTTGTGCCCAGAGGGGACGGATAGATGAGGACCACCAGGGTGGGTGGAACAGTTGGTCAGTGATACTCGGTCTGCAGGGTAAACGCTGTTGTGTTCACTTTAAAAGCAAATTCAAAGAATAAAGAAAGCTTTGGTAAGTGAGTCAGACCAGGTTCTGTGTCACAAGTCAGTCTGAATTTCTATTTGCAAAGGAAGCATATTTAACAACATTGGCTGAAGCTTCATTTTCCATTACCCTAAAAAAGAAAATAATCAAATAAATACACAATTTCCAGGATGATGCTGCCAAGGCTGTGAGAAACAAGGAGTAGTCAGAGGAAATTATTTTCTCACACCACAGATTCTGATGTCACTGCAAAGAAACAAACCCTTGACTAATCGACCTATATCCTGAAAATACTTGGTTCTTAATGATTTAGGAATTGAATTTCAGAATTTTTGTTTTTCTGTAGCCAAAATTCAAACAGAAGCTAATCTAAAAGCCATTTACAGCCCTGGTTACATTTGCAGAGGTTTTTCTACTGCAGCATATTTGGACAAAGGATCAGCAGCAGAACAAGGACTCAAACTGTGAGGTCTTTCGGATATTTAACTCCAATGAAAAACAGGACATTCATCCTGTTTGTAAATCTGTGACATCAAAGAAATGTCAATGATGATATAGGTTTAATGAGACAGTCTTCTCATCAATGCCTGGTGTTTGTTTTCTTTTAACCTTCACAATCATCAGTTTTTTAGATGAAGTATTGGCTGCTGTTTGACAAATTCAACAGCAACATCAACAAAAGTGGAGGGTATGTCCTGTATGGATTTTAGGGAGCAGATCAGGCATCAGGGGATTAAAAAAGTGTTATGATAAGCTTTGGACTATCCTGGTGTTGCATGAACACAGACAACTAACAGGCTCCAAACATCCAGAGCCGTGAATGAGTGGAAATGTGGAGAGCTAATCAGGAGAAAATAAACAGAGCAGCACCCCAGGCGTTGTGCTAACAAGAGGAATGATGGCAGGAGAGTGAGGCCCAGACACTGTGAGACAGAATCAACTCAGTTTCACTTTCTGAATCATAAGAAAGTCTTGTTTTTTGAACAAACAGAGATCAGCTATATGGAAGCAGCAATCTCTTCTATGACTTTGTAGTCCCCATTGCTTGCCAGTGTCACTGGTTCACTCATTCAAATACGTCCTTCTGGATCAAAGCCAGCGAGGCCTGGGGGAGTCTGCCGACAAATGGTGAGCCTCTGAGGAGCGAGCATGCTCTGTCTGGAAGACTCCATCCTGATCTCCAGGATCAGGGGAATTTTCCCATCAAGATGAGAAGCAGATGTCCTTCTGTTTCCGTCTCGCCCTCGCGCTGTCGCACCGACTTTGTTTCTGTCTCCCTCAGTCAAACCTGCCTCCTTCCCTGGGGGACAGGGGGAGGAACATGAGCACCATGGGAAGGGTGGCGGTCCCTGAGCTCGATCACATGACGCAGGAGGAACTGCATTAGGTACTGAGCTGTAAGCACATGGAGCCAGTCCAAGAGTTCCCAACTTTCTCAGGGAAAAACACAAACAAGGCTTGATAAAAGCGTCATATTCGGGAGATTCCCACTTTCAAATGACGAGCTCTTGCTTGCTAGCTTTTCTATGTGGACTGAGGATACTTTGGCTTTCCTATTTTGTGCCCAGTGTTTATGTTGTTTATGGACCCTGAACTCTGGCAGAACAGAGAGACTTTTACACTGACCCTCTTCCCATCATACTTCTGAATTTGGTAGTTTCATGATAAAGTCCTGAGACTCGGGAGCTCCGCCTCCTGCACCTGCAGTTCTCTGAGGGCCAAACCCCTTGGCTCCTGGGGCTCGGCTCTGACGTGCATACTTTGGCTAACAGCGTAAACAGACAGTGACGAACTGTGGGCCAGTCCCCGGGTGTTTGGTCGTGGTCTGTAAACAGATCAGCAGGAGGAGGAACAGGAGCTCCCAGAGGAGATGAGACAAACTGACTATCTTGAGGCTGGAGAGAAAAAGCATGTGATATAAGGCTTATGTGGATGTCTGTTTAATGTTCCAAGCTGCTGTACCATCAGCCGAGATAAGGTGTTATGTGTGAGAATGTTTAGGCAACTTGGATAGAGGATTACTTGGTGGTATGAAAGATCATTTCTTAAACTTGTGCAGCTACTAATCAAAGTTAATGTGAAATTAACTACTCAAAGTTTAGGAAGCACCAACCCTGCATTTAGAGTTTGATCTATTTAATGAGAAGCACCTAAAGTACATGAAATAAGTTTAAATGCGGAATAATAAACTGTATAATACAAACATATTCCAGTTAATTTCCTGGTGCTGCAATAAATCAGGAAAACAGGCCCTATACTATGACCCATCTCAAAGTTTTCTGTCCTAACCAAGATTAATTAAATTAATGTTTCAACACTGGAAAAACACAGTACACAAAAGCAGCTCTTGAAGGAAGGAGACCAATGTAGGTGATCTGTGTTTTATTCACCCCTTTAGTGCTTCAATATTGGATGTCCATACTAAACTTCAGCAAAGTTTCATGAGATGAGAGACAGAGGTGTTGCCCCACAATGTTACATGGCACACCAACCTTGACAGTCCATTTCAATGTTCTTCTTTTTCCTCTAAACTATATTGAGTGGATACAATTTGTCTTGATAAGCTTCTTACAAGTGTTTTATTTATTTACTTATTTATTTGTGAGTGGAAATCATAGTAATTTTTTCTTTACAAACAAAGACATTTAAAGAACAGTGGGAAGTTTTTATATTTTCAAGGCGACAACAGCCCCAACATAGCTGTTTGTGCTTGCTGCTCCACTGATGACTCATTTGTAAACAGAGGCCAGAATGAGCTGGATTTGAATCTCAGCTGCTTTTGAAGCCTGAGGCTGTACCATCTATCTATGAAGGCTTAGAACCACAAGCTGTGAATAAAATCAAAACAACAAGGTAATGTAGGTGTAGCTCACTGCCAACTGCCATAATGGAGGTTATACGCTTGCTGTTGAAATTTTTCCTGAAGGTATGACTTTTGGATTGTTTCATGACTACAAAACTGTTTAAAAAGTTATTAGACTGGTTAGACAAGTGAAAGCAGCCAAAATGAAAATTTTCAGGCTGAGGGTGAAAAGTACTGAATTTCTTTTTTTTTTTTTTTTTTTTGCAAAAGCCAGAGCTGCGACCATCCGAAGTTACTCTTTGGGTGTCCCAGACCGACACAGAGAGAAATGAAGATCGATACAATAGATCTCCTTAAGAGTTTTGACTGATGGCAATACGAATGCAGCATGTTATCAGAAAATACTGGAGGAAAATTTGCCCTCATTAGCCCAGAAGCTGCACATGAGACGTACATGGACATTCCAACATTACAATGATCCAAAACACAAGGTGAAATCGACCTGCTGTTGGCTACAGTAGAATCAAGTGAAGGTTCTGGAGTGGCCATCTCAGTCTCCTGACCTCAGTGTTATTGAACCACTCTGGGAAGATCTCAAACGTGCAGTTCATGCAAGACAGTTCAAGAATTTACAAGCCCAAACTCATAATTTTTGCTTTATATTAATGTGTTAGCTGTTCATTTGTGTCTAAAATGACAAAAACACTCATGTATCTTAATTACAAGTGGGTTTCAGGTCTGATTCCTTCATAATTTCTAACCTACATCAGACAGAAGAGTACAGACATGAACAATCTTCAGTCCCAGGACCTTTACTTATTGTCTTTTTCAAAGGTCAGAAAAAAAAGGGGGAAAAAAACTTTCAAGTTTGCTGCTCCCTTTTCATGGAATGGATGACATAAAGAACTGAAGCCAAGTGGACTTCTCTCAGTGGGTTGTTTTAAACAATAGCTAAAAGTTTTGGAGGCAGACACAAATTTTGCTCCTTTAGAAAAACACTTTTGTCTCAGTCTGTTTTTCATGTGTTTTAATGTTACACGTCATGTTTTGAAACAGAGATTCTTATTTTTTAATTCTCAATGAGTTTTTAAATGCGATAATCAAATGATTAAAAAAGTCAATTAGATTAAGAAAGTCACACGATAGCTACTCTTCTTTTGACAAGCTGTGTTAGTATTTTACTTGGACCAAGGCTACATACAGGCATCATCAACTGCCCACAAAACTGACGCCCATCTTAATTTTTTTTTTTTTTTTACAGCACACAAAAGTATCTCCTCGCTGTGCCCTATGACTTGATAAATCTTAAATTTCAGGACCAATCAAAATTGACTTGTATAGCATTCCTGTCAGGCCCAATAAACACTTTAATAACTTTGGCTCTGGGTTTCAGACTTATACAAAAAGAATAAGATCAATGTAGTACACATTGAGACATTTCATGCTCACTCAAAATGAACAACTTTGGAACCAACTGCATACTCAGTCCATGAGTATTGTAAGCAATAGTTATAGTTTCTCCTCTTATTTGGTGTGGAAGATTAAACAACATACAGGTCATCCCTTCAACTTGGCACACCATTGTCTGCAGAGAAAGAGGTGACTTTCAAAATGTGATCACACATATCCATAGGGTCTTGAGAAGTAGTCTAGAAAGTACAGGGGACTTTTTTCCAACTATTTTATCCATGACTTTTTTTTTTGTTATGAAAGATCCTCTCATTTTGTGGGTACTCTCAATTTTGCTATTTACATTTGAAATATTTCATTATGCCTTCCTGATAGCTCCAACTTAAAGGTCAGTTGGACTGTTCTGCACTATGTACATTTGTTTATTATTATGTGATAGAAATAAACCCCAACTCAAACCAGATTTTTTGAACATTTTTGTAGATATTTGTGGGAAAACATTTATTATTTTCTTCAGTACATCAGGAACATCTGGACTTTACAGAAACAATGTTTGGACTTATAATCTGGAGACCCGTTTTGCAACTCTTATCATCCTCCGGGTAACATTCCCGAAACAGCACAGAAACACCTCACCTATCTCCTCCCTCAACATCAGTCATTTAGCACTCTTTGAAAACACACATATTCTAAATACTTTCTTGACATTTTAATCTCAACGCAGACAGTGTGAAGTGCCAGAATATTTCAAAGCAAACCAATCAAATCCAGAAAATATGAATGATAAGCTTTGTGTTATAATGAGCAAAGCAGAAAGCACGTACGTCTGAGGGTGAAGCCCGAGTCATGGTTAAAGGTTACAGAGGAAGATTACCGAGTCTGGCAGTGTTAATAAGGCTGTGTTTACATTCTGTGGCTCCTAGTTCAAGGAGACCCGACTGACCTGGGATTTAAACGGAGGCAAGTGGTGGCTTGAGGTAGACAGACACACACACACCCACACACACTCGCACCCACTAACACACACACACACACACACACACACACACACAAATGTAAAATAGTAGTGCCAGTGAAGGTTTGGCAGCTGTGCTCAAGAAATACTGAGCCTTGTCTTTTCAGCAGGGTTGCTTGCATGGCATGCATGTCAACATCAGATGCAAAAGTGGGTCCTCATTAAGGAGACTAAAAAAGTAAGCTTTAACAAAGTACAGATACAAAAGAATAAATATACTACTAATACTGGACTAAAAATCAATTTATTGGGTATTTTAAGTTATGACTGTTCAGGGGTTCATTTTTGCCTTGATGTAGAAGTTTGGACAGTGGAACGAGCAGTAAATAGGACGACAGGAGTGGGGAACATGTGGCATAGGACCATGGTGTAGACATGAACCATAGACCACCTGCTAATGGGAGCTGGGAAGCAAGGGACTGCTTTGTTTATTGAGTGTTTCTAAAGGTAAGGGTTTATTCACCAACCACTGGATAAATGGACCATAATGTGCATTTCTGTTAGACCCCTTGTCTACGGTTGGTGCTACTTCAGTAGAAACAGCTTTTAAAAAGCTCTAAGGACGAGAAAACCACCGAACAGATGTATTCTAACCACAAAGTGGCATTTCACAATTTGTCAAAGATTAAACCAGAGTTTGACACTTGTTCTGTGTCTTTGTGCCTGTGATCAGAGAAGAGTCACACTCTTTTTGTTTACATCTGATCCTTTACCCTCTCAGCAGACAAAAGCTAGCTCTCAGGACTGACCTAATCCATCATCCTGACATGTTTGGAACCAAACAATTGCCACTTTGCTCAAATGTTCCTCTGCTTAACCTCAGGGATGCCTCCACTCACACTTCACTACACCTGTGTGTGCTAAAAAAGAAAAAAACAGCAGCCTAGCACCTGTGCAGCCAGCACGCCACAGAAAGAGAGATTAATCAGGGCAGATGGATGATGGTGATTTATGGGAAACTGTGACAGTGTGGTCATAACAGGGAGAAATGTACATGCGGGAGAGCCTGGGGAGTAAATGTTACGACAGAAGACTTAATGGGCCACTATTTAGGATTCAATGCCAGGATCTGAGCTTAAAGGGGTTTCCCAGTTTAAAGGCAGTCCCACATGTACAGCCTTTGATGGTGCACTCAAACCTGTTATATCCTTCATCCTCTGCTCTCTTCCTTGTTGTTTTCCTCCTCTTCTTACTCTTCCTGTAAGGACAAATTCCCACACTGTGACCAAAATGAATCTGTCCTTTCTGTCGTGACTGTGTCCACTTTCTCCACAGACACACTGGGCAGCTTTAAAGCTGTGGAGGAGGATGGGGGTGTTGTGGTTAGGGGGGTAAGAGGCTCGCCTTCTCAAGGGACCCCTTCCCAATTCCCCATGGTCCTTCACATAACAGATAGACTCAGACAAACAGAGTCTAGAGAATGGGTTTTTTACACTCACGTGATATCAGTAGTTAGACTGACCCCCCCCTCCTTCCCCTGTCTCCTGGGGAGCTCTTATCAATGTGAAGAAGCCACTGGAGGAAATGCCAACTTAACTTCAGGAGTCTGGACACTGCTGTTCATCTTCAGTCTGCAGTGACAGGGGATTTGGGGGTCGGCTCGTCTCATAACCATTAGGCAGGGGGCCCGGTGGCACTCGGGATGTCGTGCGACATGATCTGGTCCAGGATCAGATTACAGACCTCGCACTCAGGGCACAGAGCTCAGAGAAGCAGCAGGATCCGGCCCAGCATGTAAGCATGGGAAATGTGCTCATGAATCGATGGAGGACTTTAACTCTGGGCAGGAAACACAAATTTGCAGATGTTTAACAGCTGGGAGACATCAGAAAGTAGTGCATGGGAAACAAATGAACGCAAAATAAAGCATACAGTACACTGCTGAGATTTGTATCCTATAGCTTGTGAGAAAAAGAGCTTGCGTAGGAAATGTCAAACTAAAAAAGACTAATTGGATTTCTGAACAGAGAAGCACGTCTTTATTTAACCTGGTTCTGAGAAATTGTGTTTCTTGGCACTTATTCTGAACCTGACAGTTGAAGCATGTTGCTTATCTTTTGCTGTGGAAATGAGTTGGAAGCTGAAAAAATTGGAGCAGAGGAAGCGATGAGATCAACTTTGTAATTTGTAAGATGCAGGCTGATAGGAGCTAAAATACTACACTCATTGTCTTGTCTAGAGCAGATGGTATCTGAGATGATTTGATGCATGCAAGCTGGGGGCTGGTCTCTTGGGAAATGAGTGAAAACCCTCAAATTAAGAACTGGTCATTCCCATGAACAGGCTGAGGGAGGATTAGTTATTATGCAACTTGGCACTTTGTCTCATCAGCTGTCTGATTTACCTTTAAACAACAAGAAAACAGTGAAACAGTGTGCTGAGTGATACTGTTTTGAGTTCATTATAACCTCTTCAGACCCACTGCCTGCTGTGATGTTTTTATTTCTCCTTGCTATTTAGGATCAGTAAGACCTAGTAAGTATAAAAACTTAATTTAGCCTTTATACAGGAAGTTGTGTTTTTACTGTTATTAGTTAGCTAGTTTTTAGTTTTAAGTGTTATTGTTCATAACTACACTTCTATTCTCACTGAAATGGGTGTAAAGTTGTGATCTTAAAAAAACCCCGAGGTGGAAGTGTCCCTAAATGTGTCTAATGGATTTAAGTTTAAAAAAATTAAGTTTCATGGATCTGAGAGGCAGAAATGTAAAGTCCATGTGTGTGGACGCCAGGTCTTAAGAGGATAAGAAACATCTTTGTCTCTTAAACATCCAAACAAAGTCTCTACTGATACCTCAGTAGCATATTTTTTTAGTTTGGTATTGCAAGAAAGAGAGAGCTGCACATTGGTGCAGTGGTTTGCACTGTTGCTTCACAGCAATATGATAACCGGTTTGAATACCAGTTTGAGCAAGGTGGGCCTTTCTGTTTGGAGTTATCATGCCTGCGTTGACCAGTGCAGAGTGGACCCTGCCTCTCATCTAAAGACAGCTGGGGTAGGCTCCATTTATAACTCTGAACAAGATAGGTGGGTGAAATTGGATCAATTTATCACAAAAATAGTGCCTAAACAGTACTATTACTATAAGAGCTTCAACGCCTTGCATACTAACACCAAGACTCTCTTTTGTGAGTCAGAGTCTACATTAAGAGCTGACTATTGACTGTACAGAATTATGGACATTCATCTCCATGCTCCCCCCACTATAAGACACAGATGTGTTGAGCTGATGTAGTTAGGTTACGTAGAGCAGCCATCTGGCTGGCGAGTCTGACATAATTTTCTCTTAACAAACTGCTTTCTCTTCCACACTAAGATTCTGCAACAGCATTAGAACAGAGTTCCTATGTTATCGCACCTGCACTTTCATAGTGTCCTCAAAAAGGGTTTAAAACCATGTCCTCGTGGGAGATGACATTGGGCTGAATAACACATGGACCAACTCTATGTGACATCGCCCAGCCATCGCTGAAAAGAGTTTTTAAACCTAATTCTGTTAACCCAACTCCTGCTGATTTCATGTGAGGTAAAGAGGTAGTGTTGAGGTGGATGAGCCTCCTCCTTAACAACTACGGCAACCCCTGGGTCAGCCAAGTCAGCTGTGCCTCTGATTGTACAAAACGTTTCATCTTACTATCAGATGAAGAGCAAGTTTGCTGTACCATTGAGCCGCCATGTATTACACATTACAGATGAGAAATATCAAGGGCAGAAATACGCAGCCTTGAAATGGCAGCATGTCAGCGATTTGATGCATGCATCAAACTTACTAATAAACTTGCTTATTTGGGTTGGTTTGAGGTGTTGGTTACAGATATTTTAGAGACTCTTGTATCAGTGCGTGTTGCATTTTCTCTGCCATTGCTCTTCTACTAAATGGTAAAATCCCTGTAGGATCCCACATTTGCTGAGAGAGCAGTCGACCAAGTGTCATTTTAACACCTAATAACAGTCGCTAATCACTATAGGGAGCTGTGGAGTTTATGGCTTCACTTGGGATACCTGATGTTTTGTTTATTTGGTGTCCAACATTGTCTATTTGAATAAATTACAAATGAAGACAATCAAAGACAGACCTGTAAGAAGCAGTTGAGCTAGTCTTTGTATGTTGATGTCCATGTGCCCTTGAGCCAAAACAGAAGTAAGGTCAACATTATAACTGTGTTTTCATGGTCCAATCAAATACGATGGAGAACTGTTCTGTCCAGGATAATTGAAGCTGTTACTTGGATCTACTTCATTTCACTTTTAAATTTCTTGTTGAGTTGCACAAGCATATAGTAAATGTAACTGTTTGACTCAGCCAGCGTGATATCGATCATGTGGAGCTGATCAGTGTGCTCCATATGAAGCCTGCATTATAGACTGATTTTATCTCATCGTGCAGACTGAGGTTTGGATTCAGACAGACTTGGCTATCCCTGCAACATCAGAAATTACCCCTATTCTCAGTTCCCAGAAAGTTGTTGAGAAATGCAGACTTTCCCTGCAGTCAGAGCTGACACTGACTTTCTCTGCCAGTAAATTGTTTCTCATAAGGTGCCAATGTGATAACTCCCGGCATGTGTAAGGAAATTCACAGAAAGTTATGACTGACTCTGCAGGCTGAGGAGAAACTGTCTGATTCCTGAGACTTCTGGATATTCAAGCTTGATAACTGTCCATCTGCAATTGGTTATAAGGTCACAGAGTTCATGGGAATTTGGGTCTAATTGAACAGGCTCGTTGATATTTGCAAATCTCTGAGAAAAAAGGAAGAGAGCGAGCTCAAGAACATACAGCCTGCTTGAGCAATAAGATTTTACCTCAAATCTCTAATATCATGAGTGATGTATCACTCGTGCTCAGTCTTCATGGAAGTTATTACAGCTCTCATACCAGTTCATAAAATGAAAAACAAAAGCTTTAAATCCAAGCCCCACAGAGAACCACTTCAGCTAGACACTCTCTCTGTCTAACAGAGTGAAAGTGCTTTTCTGTGTGAAGTTGTTTCAAGACAATGATGCCCCCCTTCACTGGGACTTAGCTGTTATATTTTATTCATAGTGCTGCATGATTAAAGTTGCATCAAAATGAAATAATACTGCCTGTAACAGATGTTGTTAAAAAGAGATTTTTTGTGTGTGTTCAAGAACAAACAAACAAACCAAGATAATTTAAACCGAGTGCTGTAGAATTAATCATTTGTCTGCACCGTGATTTTTCTGTACGACCCCCCCCCAAAAAAAAACAAAAAAAAACACACACACACACACACACACACACACACACACACACACACACTGTAACAGATGGTATCTGTCATACAGCACAGCCCAATCATCACACAACAAGCCGCCCACACCTGCAGTGGATGATTTTATAAAGTTCCACGAAACCAAATTGACAACATGCCACAGGGCGTTGGTCTGTGAGTTGAAATGTAATCAAGTTTCAATTACTTTGAAGAATTTAGCACACGTTTTCCTCTGCAGCATAAATGATCATACATTTGATCCGTAAACAGAACACTGATATTTTAGAACTTCAGGGAACAAGAACCATGCATCTGTAATTGGTGGTAGCTTTAGGGCCAAAAAATCTCATCAATAAATGGATGAACAAAAAGTGGAAGAGTGTTAAGTTTTGGTTGTTCATGCTGTTGTACATCAGGTTGGTGTGCAGTACATCACCTTTTTTCTTCAACATCTTACAATCATAAAGTTACGATGTCACAAGCTCAGTCTCCCTGTTGCATATAATAAACAATACAGTCTATTAATAAAATGACCAAAACATATTCTGGTGATGAAACTTCAGAGAGAAACATAACAGGATTAATGTTGCTGTGGTGTTCCTGAGATGAAAAAATAAAAGAAATCCTTAACTTGTGAAAGACTTTCACATCCTCATAAAGAGTGAAACTGTCTGCCCAGATGACTGCTGTTTGGATCTGTGATTCAGGGACCTCCAGTTTTAATTAGTGACTGAATAAGGTCAACAATGTTACCAGTATGCTGTCAAAGGGCAATCATACAAGATCAGAGAATTGTTCTGTCTAGAGAAAAATGACCCTGTGGAGAGAGATTTCAAGATCATCTAACATCAAAAAGGAAAGCTACATGGGTAGATGGACATAAGAAAAATGATACCTGCAAAAATTCGTGGAGTCTCAAACAGAAGAACACATCTTTGTACATATAGTGTCATATTGATCTTAATAAACAGTGTTTAAATTTTAGTCTAAATTATTTCTGAAAATATCACAAGAGCAAATTAATACCCCTTAAAAACATCAGACAGTTTTCTTTTTGATGCTCAGTCTGCAAAAAGCAGCGTCCACTAGACATTTTCTGTCAAAAATGTCTTTAAACCGACCAAGACCAGACCAACTCATTCTGCTTTCTTTCATGTTTTTGTGCAAACCGTCTTTAGGAGTGAGTGAGCTCGGATGTGTGAGTGGCATATTGGCCAGAAGGTGGCACTCTGGTAACAGCGGTAAAAAATGGAAAACAATGTAATGTCTTGTTATATGCTGGGGATAAATATGGCACCATCTGTACAATCACACAGTGAAAGCAGGATGTCTGTGAGAAATTGGGCAACAGAGGATCAAATATGCACCCGTCCAATCTACAAGGCAAAATATAAAATCATGACTAATAATAAGTATTTTTTTTTTTAAGAAAAGGCTTCAAAATTTACAGTTTTAAGATTTATATTGGTTTCCTAATCCTCCCCAAAGCTATACTCAGTATTAACAACTAAACTAGTAACATCAGCTGTGCTGCTGAAATACAGGTCGTTGCAGCTACTTACATTTATAAGACAATATGAATATAACATGAGTTTAGGCACAAGCTCCTCAGCAGTGATTACAATGTGTTCTGACACAAGCCACACAGTACAGGAAAGTATTCAGTTCCCTTTATTTCGAAACACAGTAAATCTATAAAGATTATCTTCTAGAAAAGTTCGAACACTATGAATAAAAAATGTTTTTCATAAAGTCTTTTTTCCTGTGGCTATAATCCAAACTGTGTGAGAAGAAAAAAAAAGAACAAAACTATTATTTATTTAAGTTCATGGGCTGACATGTACTGTGATGTTAATGGCTGCATTTACTCAGCTTTAATTTTTAATGTTGAATTGATGTGTTTGGGGAAAAAAGAGTTGCTGAAATGCAAAATTCAGCAGTGTAATGCTTCATTATGACTTGTAAAACTATCATTGCTACATTTAGTGTCTAAGTGTTTCACGTCTGGTGTATAGTCTCTTTGAGTACTTTAAAAGAGCTACATAAATCTGATTTATTATAAGTATAAATATTGAGAGAGAATAAATGCATTTCTACTTCAATGTTTGTTAATAACATTGTAAAGGTTTTATTATGACTTTAAGGAGTAGAATTTCAGCATTTATTTGCAGCCATAAATCTCTGTATAGACTCTGAGAAAAAAAAATCCTCAAATCCCTTGTTTTTTCATCATAGATGTGAATTTCACCTTTTTGGAGGTAGAATCCCTCCCATTGACTTTCTTTCGGTGCACCGTAGTAAATGATGATTAAAACCTCTCACAAAGCCAGAGCAGTTGGTCATCAATAGTCCCTTTGCAATCAGGTATCAGTGGTCCAATGTTGACTGCAGGGTTGCTGCTTGTGACAATTTACTGCAGCAGAAAACTCTATGGGGACAAAGCAATCAGTGAGCATTGATCCTCTGTGAACTCCTCACTGCTGAGACAGTTACTGTGAGAGAGAGAGAATGAGGCTCTGCACCCTCAACACCCTGATGAAAAAAGTGGTGCAATCAAAGCAGACCTGAATGAAATGGGCTCATGCTGGTGATCTATGAGAATGATCGGGGTCAAGGGATCAATTTTCAAGAGACTGCCAACCAAGAACGATCAAGAAAGGGATCATGAAATGTTCCTCACATTGCAACTATTGTTCACTTATCTCACCAGACAAAGCAAGCCCATAAAAAATTTAACTCAACTGTCATGTTTATAAAGCTACTTGGAGGAAAAGGAAAAAAAATAACACAACACATTTTTCTGCTCTCATTACAGGATTGAGATTACTAGAGAAAGAAATCTTTGTCTTAATGGATGTGAAATCTATTCTGAGTCAGGTTGCAAGGTTAAAAGCAATGAATTGGTGCGCTGAATCCAGGCTTTTGTTGCTTGCTGAACCTTAAAGCTTCTGTAAAGACTTTCAAAGCTGGTATTATGAAAGACTTAAGATAATGACAATGACTCTTAAGGCACTGCAAAAAGAAAAAAAAGGCCAGAAAGAAAAAAAGTCTGTATTGCCTGCATTTTGTTTATTCCACAACCTCTTCCCCATCAACCTCAACTACAATAAGAACATTAAGAACAACAATCTTTATTTAAAACTCTAAAATAATTGAGGTTTCTGTCATTTGATATTGACATTAATGTTGGAACAGGAATAAACTATTCATAAATCTGAGTTTCTGACAAAGTTTACTAGTAAGGTTTTCAAAATACAAGCAATTAGTTAAACCAAAATCTGAAGAACTTATGAACTGAAAGTTCTTCAACATTACTTCCACTTAATGTTGTGGAATGTTAAAATCAATATATCTTGCGCTGGAAAGAACAAAAAGCACAAATTTATTTTTGCTTGCATCCAGTTCTAATTTAAGACTGATGAGTCCTTTCTGGAGAGAATTGAAAACAAATATATATCTTGTTTTCTAATATATATAGGTAGCTGCAGGGAGTCAACCAAACAATACAGAATAGTGTCATCTACATAGAGATTAATATATCACACTTAAAAATGGGAACACAATGTTAAATGGATTGTGGACAAAACAGGTCTGATCCCTGTCTGATGCCCATAAATGCTCCTGAGGGGTGGGTGTGAGATAAGCTAATGAAAGTATGACACAGATTGATAAACATGTTCTCATAAAAAAGAACATACTTTTTTCCCCCACAGATGGTGTGGAATTTCATCTACATCCCCACAGGACGGTGTATGAATCTTTTTTATCAAATCTCAGCTTGACAGCCTACAGCTGTGTATTCTTAGCAAGTCCAACTCTCCCTTTTATTTAATTTGAGCAAATGAAGTATCACGTTATACTTTATCTGGTCTTACAGAATGACTGTGTTAACTTCCGCCTTAACAGAGGGCAAGAAAAAGAAATCAGCCCTTCCATCACCTTTCTTCAACAATTTTTTCCCTCAATATAAAGTCTAAAACACTGATCTGTCATGTTGCCCATGGTGTTGTCTGGCAGGTGCACCATCTTATTGTTTTGGTGGTTTGCACTGTGTGTTTGAAGAATCATTAGGAACCAGATAAATAGCAGACAGTGCAGTAGCTAAGCATAATCTTGAGCAAGACTGGTTTACATGCACAAGGCTGCACATCTCCAACATGTCTACACACCAGCCACAGGGGACAAATCCACCAGAGCAATGGCATTCCCCAGCAACATTGCTCATTAAAGGACAAATAACGGCAACTGAGACTGAGAGCTCTGCGGAGGAAAATCCTGTGATAGATCTCACAGATGATACCCATCTTGACCTTGAATTCCCAGTGTTGGCATGCCTGTCCTGGATTAGAGTGTCCTGAGAGTTGACCCTGAAGGCTGATAACTCTCTTTATTAGATCATACTTAATGAGCTGAGGGAGGGGTGGTGGTGGACTGATAGTTCAATGAAGCCATTAACCTGCCTGTGGAGCAGAGCAGGGATGGCTGTCTCTTTAGTCAAATGAAAAAGAAGATGATGTATTAGCTCAGAATGAGGATACTGTAGTGTTAATATCACTAAATGAGGGGCGCTACAATGTCCCAGTAGTTTAGGCCATGTGTCCCAAGAGGCTAGTCCTTGAGCTGGTGGCCCCAGGCTCCACTCCAGGTGGATAAATCCAGATTTGAGTGACTTGAACAACTCACAGTCATAAACTTTGGTCTGCTGACAGCAGCCAATCACTAAATGTATTAAGGGTCATGAGCAAATCTCTAGGCCTTCTACGCGAAAAGGGGGCAAAAGGGGGGCAAAAGCACTATAGCAACACACCACCCATATGACCCATACAATAGGCGGGGTGACCAGCCAATCACATCTTGCCCAATGGGCAAGTGACTTTGCTTGTTGCGATATACAAAGTGGGAGATGCTAGTCCGAGCAGCTACAATAGCAGCCATAACACATAAAGAAAAAATGACACACCATTTGCAGGATGCCTCATTTACCTGCAGGAAGTCAAGTGTACAGCTCTTGAGTCTCTCCCACCTAGACATGTGATGCTGCAGGTGCTCATTGGACTAGTGAGTGTGGTCATGAAACTATGGCTATAAGCTCTGATTGGAGGCAGTGAGCAGGCCCTGCTGCTGGCACTGAGCCATGGAGGAGCCCAGTTTGGATGTTGTTTTTTATGAATGGAAAGCTGCAAACCCTACCTTAAACTTTTTCAGTTTGTGAAGGTATACTACAAAAGAAGGCAGACTTTTAACTCTTTGCAGTCAGGTCAGCCATGTCCGCGAATGGTAATAACCTATGTGTTTAATGACTTAAAATATAAGTCTTTAAAATAAACCCTGTAGTGTTTGTGCTGATCGGGAAATGAGCTAGTCACAACAAAGGTTTGCATCAGGCTACTTGGAAATATGGTTATTCTTCTCTGTAAAAATTCAATTTCTGATTTGGTGTGTTTTTAGTTTCCAGTCTCTGCTGCCAGTCTCAAGTGAAATCTCAAAGAACTGCAGCTTTTAGCTCTTCCATATTACTATTACTACTATTACATACACTTCACATTAGGGCCGGAATGTGTTTCTCTGGTGGGACATGAAAGGTTTGCTGTTACTTTCTATTGAGGATCTATGATCCTTTGGCAATGTTAAAACTTCATTCTACACAGTTATTAAACTTGACTGCACAGGGAGTATTATTTTAGAGACAATGCTGGATTTTCTGATTGTTACCACTGTGAGCACATGCATGCTCTTTTATGCACAGGCTTCATTTAAGCTTGGAATTGAATATCTCTCAATGCAATCTGTTCACTGGTGTCTGTTATGTCCGTAAATCATTGAAATTCAGGGCGGGCAAGATGGAGGCAGAACTACAGCTAATATCGACATCACCATTACCAACCATCCCGCCCGGCCAATCAGACTAAATGTTCTGTCCTTGCCTTTGCCGTCCTGTGTTCCTCTGCTTTCTCACACTAGAGGTCTAATCCATCATCCTGACTGCAGTGAGGAGGGACGAGGCATGCAGAAAAGCTTCCTCGAGGGATTTAATTTTGTTATCACTAGAGGCCATAAATCTCCAGCAGGCGCCTCCCAGATTCAGCAGGTAAGAACAAGTTAAGTATCCCCCCCAGAGGAACACAGCCTCTGTCAAGGTTTAGCAAATGAGAATAGAAACACCATGCAACAAGATTAAATACCAAGTGTAGCTTGAGGCACTTATGGATATCACAGAAAATGTATAGTAGTGTAAAGCTTTGTAACAATGTGTTTTACTTTGCCAGTCAGACATTGTATTTTGTAGTTCTTAAGATATCTCAAAGATAAATAATTCTCCTGTCCACTTCTCGCTGACAAAGAGTGTGTCCTAATGGAGAAAAACAGACACTCCTTAATGGACTCATCTATGTAACACCTTACTCCTCATTCAGTGAATTGTTTTGATTTCAGTTTCTTAACAGTTTTGTCCAGAATGATGCATGAGCAGCATTAAACACTACAAGGCCAATGTTCTAACTTTAGACCGTGTTCTGGAAAAAGACCCACATTGTGGTGAGAGATCTCACAAATAAATGAAATGATAAACTCTGCCTCATTCATTTTGATTTTGAGTCTGAGTTATTTCCCATGATTTTCTCTAAAATCATTCTTAGAGGGGAAAACATCATTTATAATTCAGGGTAAATAAATTAAGGTTGAAAGACTGCTTCCACACCTTTTAAGTTCTTGCCTCACTAGTGTTTTAAGTCCATATAAAAAATGGACTACATGTCTCCAGATTAAACAGCATCTACTCACATTTACAAGTCCAAGATAAAAACAGCCACATTACATACAACAACTGTTTACAACCCCAATTCCAATGAAGCTGGGACATTGGGTAAAACATAAATGAAGACAGAATACAATGATTCGCAAATCCTGTTTGACGTATATTCAGTGGAATACACCACAAAGACATGAAATTTATTTTTCAATCTGATTTACTTTATTCAAGCCTTTTTTTGCAACTACTCATTCATTTTGATCTTGATGTCAGAAACATGTTCCCAAAAAGCTGGGACAGGTTCATGTTTCCTGCTGTGTTACATCATTGTTCTTTTTTAGCAACACTCACTAAGTGTTTGGGAATTGAGGACATTCATAGGTGAAGCTATAAGTGAAGGTGGAATTCTTTCTCATTCTTGCCTGATGAATAACCTCAGTTCTTCAACAGTCTGGGGTCTCTGTTGTCATATTTTGCACTTCATAAATGCACTGCACAATTTTAATGGAAGATAGGTCTGGACTGCAGGCAGGTCAGTCTAGCACCCGCACTCTTTACAACAAAGCCACACTGTTGTAACAGGTTCAGAATGTGACTTGGCATTGTCTTTCTGAAATAAGCAGGGGAGCCCCTGAAAAAGACATGGCAGCATGTGTGGCTCCAAAAGCTAAATTTACCTTCCAGCATTAATGCTGCCATCACAGATGTGTCAGTTACCCATGATGTCATGTGCACTAACACACCATCACAGACGCTGGCTTTTGAACTTTGAGCCGATCACAATGTAATTTGTCCTTCACCTCTTTGGCCCGGAGGACACGACTTCCATGATTTTCAAAAACGGTTTGAAATGTGGACTCATCAGACCACAGCGGACTTTACCACTCTGCATCAGTCCGTCTTAAGTGAGCTTGGGCCCAGAAAAGGTGGAGTTTCTGGCTGTTACTGATTTGGCTTTGTCTTTGCATGGTAGAGTTTTAAATAAAACTTGTAGATGAACTGTGTAAACTCACAATGGTTTTCTGAAGTGCTCCTGAGCTCACAAGCTAATTTTCTTTACACAATGGTGTCAGTTTTTAATGCACTGCTGTCTGAGGGGTCAAAGGTCACAGGCATTCAGTGTTGGCTTCAGGCCTCACATCTTATGTGCAGAGATTTATCCAGATTCTCTGCATCTTCTGATTACATACTGAAGATGATTAAATCCCTAAATTATTTGCAATTGTTTATTGAGTGACATTTTCTTAAATCATTGGACCATATAATTATACCCAATAACGACACTCATCTGTTTCCAATGAACCTGTTCACCCGTGGATCATTCCTAACAGGTGTTTTTGAGCATTCATGAACTTTTCCAGTCTTTTGTTGCCCCTGTCCCAGCTTTTTTGGAACGTGTTGTTCCAAAGTGAGTGCATATTTGCAAAAAACAATAAAACTGATCAGTTTTTACAATAAATATCTTGTCTTTGTAGCATATTCAATGGAATAAAGGTCAAACAGGGTTTTGCGAATCAAATTCCAAAACATTTTACACAACGTCTGAACTTCATTGGAATTGAGATATTGATATTTGAAAATGCTCATCTCCTTTTTTTTTTGTCAAAGAAATCTTCTCTTCCAATTCATTAATGACATCATGTAGAGCCTTGCGGTAAAAGTCAGTCATTAGTGTATTGATTCTCCTTCGACTGCACTATACGAGAGAGGTCAAAGGCAAAATGTCTCCACATGCTCCAGCCGCATAAAAAAAGACATTCTGTGATTTACATTTTGCTGACAGTGTCAGTGACGTGTTTCCAGCATCCTCAGTCAAGCGAACGATGATCAATCTTTACATACTTTACAGGGCTTTGCAACACACAGAGATGTCGACCTTCAGAAAAATGAATATCTAGACTGGTGCTTATTAAAGTTGCATGTGCACAAACACTTTACCGCAGTTATGTGATATTCAGGTTAATTACCTGCTGGGTTTGTTTTCCAGTACACGTGACTATGCTAACTTGGGGCACTTCTGTGTACAACAGTTTGTAGTGTTTACTGAACATACAGTATTTAACTGCCCTCCTCTCAAATCATGTTCAAACAGGCATGAAACATGACAGAGAGTGAATTCACATGACAGGGAGGCTAAGCTCTCTGGGTTGTCTATTTTTAAAAACACAGTCTGGCCATGGTATGTTTTATTTATACGGGGCCTGGCATTCTGAAAAGAGAGCAAGCAAGCTTTTTTGCCAATATCCTCCTTCGGGCAAATCAACTTTTGTTGCACAAGAGGGAGGAAAAAGATATCCTACAGGCGGCCCCGCACTGTGTGCATAGTTTTTCTCTTTACATGGAGACAACAAAGAAAGGTTATATGAGGCTCCAAAGGACATTAGGATATTTATCTCACGCAGCTCCAGTGGATAGAGATTGACAGCAAAATCAAAACATGATGTTGTTGTGCAACAACAGGGTTGAACTCAATTGTTGTGGGATGATCACACATTATTTGCTTGAAATATTATTACTACTTCTACATATCTGGTCCTATTTTCTTTCTCCTTTACTGAATCCATATCTCTGATTAAAACCAGACCTGACCACAGAGACTGGTGATCAGAGTTATCAAATATTTAACATGCTTTCAAGCATGACCTTTGCAGGCCAACACGCCATGCAGCCATAGTGAAGCTCGCTACGTCCAAATGACAAACCCTATCTTCCACCAAACAGTGTTCTTCCTCTTCCTCTCTCACAGCTGCACGAGCCAGGTTATCTTTAGTACACATTGAATATTTATACAGCAGGTGGCTGGGGAGTCGGTCACTGATCTCTAAGGTGACTTCTCTGTGGGGGGTGCTGTTGCACTGATGGGGTTGGACTGGGATGAAGTCACATGGGACATATTGTCTCCTCAGTGTGTCCTTTTATTCAACTTAGGCAGAGGATTGTGTTTTCTGGTTGGTTGCCTGTGCTATACCACAAGCTCAATGAATAAAATTCAGTGAGACATTATCGTCAAAGTATGCTTTGATGGATCGCTTAAAAAAACTCAACTCTCAGCATTGGTGTCACAATTATTAGTCCTTAAATACATGACTCACTGGTGGATCAGACACAGCTCGTGGGAGATTTTGTGCAACCAGGTGGTAGAGAGTGTTGAAAAAGAAGCCAATGTAGAAAAAATTGTTGTCCATGAGTGTAACTTGTGTCTTGTGCTCAAGCCATTAGGGCCCATGAATAAAATTCAGTAAAAAGCAGACTTAAGTCCCATGTTCACTAACAGCATCCACCATCCTAAGCTCAAAAATGTCTTTAGCATCAGCTTTTTTCTGTTGATGTAAGAAAAGCACTCTCAGATGAAGATACTTCAAATTTGAAGAACACCGCTGCACTTTTTGCTTCACCAACCAATGAAAAATCACTTGAGTGGGATCATTTCTGTAAATACTATAGACCATCATGGTTGTAGTCCCTTGGATGCCACTCATTGGTTTTTAGCAGTGACTCTATAAAGCTCAACAATAATGAGCGCTGCAGCCTATAAGAAATGCTGACTCATTTCAACTTTAGATCAACCTAAAGGGCAGCAATTAGCATCTTGTACTGTCCTCAAGAATTACTTTGTATAGGTGGCATCTTGATCCACTATGATAGCAAAGGTTAAAATGGAGAAGAAATTAGCCAGTTGTTTTCTAGGGATAAACTTGACAAGTCCAGAGCTGGTCTCTGCTAATGCCACAACACAAATTCACCACTCTACTTAATAACAACAAGTATGTAACATAAAGAGACTTTTAAATCAGACTTCCCCCAAAGGAGGCAGAAGTGCTACAGAAAACTGAGGTTATTAGTGCTGTCAGAGTCAAAATTTAAAAAAAGCCTTTAGTGGAAGCAGGCCTTCAAGTGTTACATTCTTGCATAATTAAAAGTTATGGCTGAATTGACTGAAGCCAGCTTTTTCAGTGCCTGCGGTTGTAGTCCCTCTTCAGAAACCAGTAGGTGACGCCACAGAAACTTCACCTATGTGTTTGTACAACCTTTTCAAGTAACGCAAATTAAACATTATTTTACAAAATGCACATCCTGATGACAATTTAAGGGTTAAATTCCTTGAAATGTTCTCCTGAAATTAAAGTTTTTAAGTCAGAACAAGTTTATTATGTGTAGTGTGTGGACTGAGATTGAAATAAGCTACACAGCAGATGCAAGAATCTTTCTTTAATAGCTGCTTACCAAAATTGCTCCAAGTGTTGAACACTTTTAATACAGGAACTTTAATGAAGATGACACTTTCAGGCATTGCTATAAAAACTGACTTTCAAATTTAGAAGCCAAGCATTTTTTTATGGCTTACATTTTAGCTGTTTACGTAATGTGAGGTTTTAACGAGCCTACTGCTGTCGTAGAGTGAATTTCCTTTTGAGTTGGTTTATTCTTAAGTGCATTAGCAGCTGATGTAACATACTAACTCAGACGTGTACCTGAAAAAAAAGGAGCCAATGCATCATTCTCTGATGTAGCTGTTTATGTCCTGTATTGCATCAACTGTACAGAATCGTACCACAGCAGAAGTAGACAACTGAAGAAAACTTTTTTGGACAGCAGCTGCACAGACTTGTAAGAAAGTGTCCAATAATAAATGAGCGTTTCTCAAGAGGCGTGGAGAAACTTTCTGGGCACTGGCATCTTATTGTTGTAGCCACAAAGCTGTCCCCGAACTGAATGTGTGAGATAAGTGCTTTGGAGCGCAAACAAACTGAAACAAAAGAACATGAGGTGGAGATTGGTTCAGTAAGTAAGAGAGGGGGAGGAAGCACTTCTGGCATCCAAGGGCATCATAAACCCCAGCATGTGTCTGCACAACAATGCCAACAGGGGCGCAAATTCTCCACACGCAGGAAATCGATTTCACACAGAGTGGAGGACTTGGAGAGAGGGGTATCGGAGAGACACTGAAATACTGCTTCTTGTGTTATTGGATTTGGAGCCCAGTTTCTCTGATTTTTTTTTTCTGCACAGCATCTGCAGGCTGGGGGATCCAGTCCAGTGAGGCTTCCAAGAGGCAGGCTGAAAACCTGTGGCAGAAGAAAAGAGAGGAAAGAGGAAAAGAGATTGTTATGGGGGTTTACTTTAGAATGAAATTCATAAGTGCTTCAAAATGATAACACAAAACTTTATTTGGTATGGCCTAAAATAATGTTCACAAACTTCATAATCTTTAAGCTTTTATATTACACTTACAGGAAATGCCAAAAATAAAAATAAAACTTGTGGTCATACATAGGAGTGAAGAGAGGATTCAAAAGCTGAGAACTAGAGTGAGATGAACCACATTTGTATGTGTACAGAACTGATTTACTGTGAAAAATAATGGAGCCACACTGTGAGGTCAAGAATGTGCGGCATTTATCCACAGATATCCCAGACCTGGAAAAATCAGCGAAACAAGTCTGAAAATAGCTGATTGTAGTTATATAGCTTTGAATGCACAATAAGAGGGAGAAGACTTGGATTTTTCAACTAACTTGACTGATTTTTTTTGAGATGCTGAAAGTATTGAAAATAAACTTTTTTAGACTATTTAAGCCAAATGTCATAGTGCGGCACAATACTATCAGCACATTAATAATATTGGACGATATTGGCTTTGGAATGAACAAACAGTTATCCACTGGCACGCAGATATCTACAGCTATAATATGATGGGCTACTGCTAACCTGATTAAACGCCCAACCTCCGTTTGTTAGATCTTTGTAGGTGAAGAGGACAGGTGGTTAATCTACATGTATCTGTTATGTTTGTGACCATCTGCAAGAGTAAACACTGTCCGAATTATATTAAACAATTCTTTGAAAAATAAATCCGGTATATTTGACATCAAATACAGTATGTTATCAACCCAAACTTTGTAGACACTGGTAGTGTGACACAGTGATCTCTTGACAACTGCTGCAAAGTGCAAAGTGTCTTGACGACTCTCTTGAAGACTACTTTTAAAAGAACTTTAAAGAAGCTGTGAAGACTTTCTGGAAAAGCTAGTATAAGTGCTGGCGTTCAAGACTTTGCTCCCATAAGCCTTTGCTCCTCTCTGTCCTGATGAACAAAGGCATGTGTTGGTTTCAGTTTTGGTTTGTTTTGAAAAAATCAAGAATAAGCAGATCTTCATTTTAACGATGATGGAGTACTAGGGCCACTTAAAAAAGGTGGCAAATTGCCATTTCATGTAGTTGGATGTTATGATGATGCATATGCGCTGCCATGCTTCAGAGATGCAGAGACATCAACATGGCTATGTTGTGTTGTGTGTCCAAATGCTGATAATGATGTGAAGACTCTGGGCTAAAAGTTGTGGTATCTCCTTATCACTGAGTCCAAGTCAAAAGTATAACCTGATAAAGTATCAAGTCGGCCCATGATGCAGTGAAACGCTGCGTAATAACAATCTGGTAAGAATCAAATTCGCAAATTTGCCACTTTGTAAACTCATAAATTTGACACTTTCAAGAAAAAAAAAAATCTTTGTTTGGCCCAAATACACTGTTGTAATTAACACTTCTTTCCTTTTCAAGATAACTTTTAATCTGATACAATACAATACAGTTATTCCTTTATCAATAATTTTGTGACACTGTTATTTGACACACAGAGCTCTGTTAGGTTTCAGTATAATGAAGAGGAAACGTTCTCTAAACGTTAGGTCTTTTCAAGCTTCAGATAAACCTACAGATAGCCAAAGGCAATTGTTATTTCTACGTTCGTTGGTGCAAGGGAAGTAAACTTTGAGAACAAACAGCTTTGCCCATAATTTAGCCTCAAGCTGGTGTTTCAGCCTTTAGCTCATGCTCTATAACACTGTACACTCCTGTTATGCTTTCTTCCATTCTGTTTCTGACAGTCCAGCTCCTTTTTTAAGTATTAGCCTGATACAAAATAAATCCCAGAAATCCTTTCCAGCAGAGAACAACTCAGATCCCTCTTCTCACTGCTAAACTTTATCAGCGAAGAACACTTCTACATGCTTTAGACAAATCATATTTTTTTAGTGCTGTTAATTATGACCATGCATTTATCTCGAGATGAGATTTTTATTAGATCACTTAGAAAGTCCTTATAGTCACTTTAAACTACAAAAATGTATTATATTTTTGCATTATATTTATTCTGTACACCATTTTTACTTTTACTTGGGCCTTGAGACCCACAAATGTGGGCTGAAAGAGAATAAAATCACCATAATTGAAGCATTACGCAACCAAAAATGTGAGAGACATAATGGCAGTAATGATTTCGTGCAGCCTGAGATGACTCTGATCCGTTTGTGTTCTTGTTTTTAGGGACTTCTTGTCATGCAGACTGTAATGAATGCTGGCTCCTCGGCTCCACACATGCTGACTGCAGCCAACTTCTCTCCTTGATCTAATTGAATATAAAGCATGTGATAGTAGTGACACGCCCCCTGGTGTTTGATGCGTGTCAGCCTCCTGGAGTTCGATAACCTTGCTCTGTGTCCGGGAGCATCACTGAAGGAATGTGGATGTAGATTTGATTTTCCTCCTCCTCCTCTTCCTCCTCTTCCTCCTCTTGGTGCTAATTGTTGCTGCAGCCCCGAGGGGTCTCTCGCATGTTGATCAAAGCCCAACTCCGCTTTTTCCTCATCTCTGTCCGCTCGGACCCGCAATGACAAGCACCGAGAGTGTAAATGAGAGTGGAGAGGAGTCCTGCGTCAGGCTGGAGCCCGAGAAGAGCACGCACTTGCCGGGTAAAGCGACGCCGAAAGGTGGCAGCTGCGCGGTCTTCATGGACATCAGCCCCAGAAAGAAAGTGACGGCCAACGGGGTGCACGACATCGAGGACCGGATCCTCAGGATCACCGGCTACTACGGCTACAACCCGGGCTACTCCAGTCACAGAAGTGAGTCAAAACTGAAAGTGATTGGATCTTGTATAGATGCAACAATTTTACGCCTTTTTGGCAGGTGTGACGCGTCAGTTAAAGAGACAATAGATTCATGGAAATGATTGGTCGAAGTAAAAAGAAAAAGTGTGAGAAATAACTCTAAAGGGCTGCACACAAACAAAAAAATGCAGTGGTGTGTGGAAGAAGAGACAATGCGTGTTTATCCTTCATTGCATATTAATTTTAATAATGATAGGCTGTTGCAAAATCTGCTAATGTAAACTCAGGTAAAGGGATTTTAATGTAGGTTTTGAAGAGAAAGCATGATTCAAATTAATGCAAATATGAGTTGGAGGCAAGGTGATGTGCTGGCCTTCATTTCATCTGTGGGACAACCTTAGAGAGAGAGAGAGAAAAAGAGGGAGAGAGAGAGAGAGAGCAGCTCTAACACCATCAGCCTTTGTAATTACACAACAAAGTGTCATTCTGAAAATGATGTTGCCATTTTTGAACTCACTTCCAAAGTAAACTGTTTGCAGTGTCGCCTAATGTTGCCCATGTTTAGAAACTCTGCAAACATTCTCTCACATGTCGGCCTTGTATTCAGTTTCAAATGTTTAATTACAACAATCAATTCCCACAAATGGCAAACACAGCAGCTCTTCCTGTGATGCATGTAAACATTGCCTTCTATCTCCAGAATATTGCAGTGCTTCTTCGGCCCCTCCATAATTTTCATTTGTCACTGTGATTTGATTGGTAGAGCAATATAGAGTTTTGCTGACACACAGACAATGGCTTGGATTGAAGGAGAGAGCTGATAATGCACTTTGCTCCTGGGGTGGATCTTTAAAAACTGGCCCTCCACTTCTGTTAAAGTATTGCCAGTGGGAACGCCCGGTGGAAGAAGAACGACCATTGTAATGTTCTACACGCAGCCAATTAGTGTGTTTTTACAAACTGCTGTATGCTAATGAAGTAAGGTGTGCAGAGTCGGCTGTGTAACGATTGTAGTCAAAGGTTCTTATTAAAGTGTGGGAAGGAGCTGGTGCTTTCTTGAATAAATTCTGTGAAAAGTGATTCATCATCTTCATGAGCGAGCTTAGATGCTGATGCTCTTCAACCCAAGTGAATCAGACTTGTCACGTAAGCTCCCTTTCATTTCCCCCTGGCTCTTACGTAAAAGCTTGACTACAAATTCATGACGTCTGGAGGAGAGATGCTCTTCATGTGTTGTGACGTTCCTCTAAAATAAACTACTACCTTTTCCTTGTATTCTGGTACATGATTCATCACTGTGACAAACTTGTTTCGAGTCTCAGAGGAAATGTGTGTAAGCAGCTCAAGTCACACACACACACACACTTGGTTTGGATGAAATGAGAGCACGTCCATGGCTTGTTTCAATGGAGGAAGAGGAAAAGGAAATGAGCCTTTCTCATTAAGTGGCTCATATTTATTAGAGGTGTCAGCTGCAGAAGATTAACCATGAATGCAATCACACGATTTTCACTTGAGAATCGATCTACATGTCCAGATTAATCTACTGTTGGAAAACCTCATTAACCACAGATACTCAGAACTTTAAATTGAACACTGAATAAATAAACAGCCACAGGGCCTCTGAAAGTGGATTTGTGCAATAAAAACAAGTTGGTTTTTTGCCCTGGTACTCAAGGCAAAATGTACAGTTGTGCTCTACACTCGTTCTCAATTAACTTGCCAAAAGAACTGTGAAGTGAGTGTGTGGCAATGGCTTATGGAGGCGAGCTACCTCAAATAAATGAATACAGAATGCAACACTATATGGTCTGTTTCTGCTAAGAATTAAACAAACATTGATCACAGATTGAACTGGGTATTTCCCAGATATACAATGCATATCAGGAGGATACACACTGATCTTGTGTAACAATCTACACAGAATACACCACAACGGCCTCTTTTTTATTATTGTTGTAGTCATAAGAAAGGACAAGGATACTTCAACTCAGATACTGAAAGTACAGACCCTATGGGATTTTGAGTAGAAATTAAAGTACTCTGTTCATAAATCCAATTTTATATTAAACACAGATAAAGTATCCTTCAATGTCATTGCATTGCAATGTATCAGAACCGTGTATAGTCTTAACACAACATATCTTGAGTTCCTGGGTTTTTCTTTATTTCAAAATTCTCCAAAATCATTGCTTTCAGTTTGACACTGATGGTTAAAGTCAATCATTTGTCAATCATTTTGATTTGAGACATGCACACATAAAGTCATTTGGCTTCTGCTGCCACCTAATGGCTCTACTTCACGCCACAAGCAGCCAATTAGTTATGTTTTTTTTTAAAGTTTCATCTCAAGACACTTTTGAGACAGAACAGATCTAAACCTTAATCTTTGGCCATTTTGTTTTCAAAGACCTTACGTTATGATGTATGAAGAGTCAGTCTGTCTCTGTCTAATCCGTCATGGGCAGAGCACTTAGGAGCAGGTATTTGTTACCATGTGGAATCTACAACATGAGCATCAGTGCACATACATGCAAGGATGACGTAAAAAAGGATTGCTATTTTAATTTTTGAGCCCAGCTCTTGAAGAAAGCTGTTGAATTTCATCAGTTTAGAGATGGCATGCCCTCAGAGGTTTTCAGCACCTTGTGTAACGCACAAGAGTGAATCACGACGTCTCTTTATGGGAACAAGACTACAGATGACTGTTTAGATAGATACTTTTCACAGCAAAGATTCCCCTTAAAGTTTTTGGTTGAACTGACAAAACTTAGCTTGGCTTAGATATTTGAGGAGAAACACGGAACAATGTTGGTGGGGAGATAATTTATTTAAAAGAAGTTAAGCTTCAGGCTGTTTTGTTCACTTGTATACTTGGTTTTGTGTTCACTCGAAGATTTGTAATAAGGGCCTGGATGACTCAAACAGGGTTTACTTATGTAAATGAAAATTGTATTTACTCATATTTCAGTGATACCTTAAGATGATATTGCTCCTGATAGGACTGCAGCGTTAGGTAGGAAGACTAACAAGATGATTCTCAAAAAGAAGTATCCATCTTTTTGATTATTGATGAAGCATTTGAAGAATCTTTTATTCAAAAACAGCAAAAAAAGTATTTTTAACAGATTAACAATTTGTCACTTCTTGCTATGATAGTGAATGTACTTTGTTTTGTTTTGTTTTGCACAGACTTCAAAAGCACCACAAGGTAAAAAATATTATTTGCCGCACACAGGCCTCTATCTGTCCTGTCTTGTTGCTCACTGTACACTGTATGAGAGGAAAGTGAAAGATGGGGTGTCTTCTGTGATGTGATTTCTGGTTTAAGGAGCAGGTGTGGACTGTAATAACATCCACAGCAAGCCTGTATACAGAAGAATTAGAGACTGGAGGGGTTATTTGATTCAAGAGCCATTTCCCATTTCTCTGATGAAATATGCCATCTGTAGCCCTGTGTTTCTCCTCCATCCATCAACTGATTATTGTGCATGCCAGAGTCAACAGAAGGTATTCCTCAGGGCAGCGTTCTTGTCACCATATTTCTTGCTTGCACAGCTATTAAACATGCTGGTGCTGGTGCTGTCACTGTGAGGGAGTCTGACTGAGCTGCTCATGTGCACAACAGATTCTCCTTGTTAGAAATATGAAAGAAGAAGTCACTACCGCCTCAGCCCCGTACTCATTCATCGTGTTTGCTTTGTTTACACTTTTGTTCACTTTGAGTCATGCTTCCCTCAATCTGTTGATTTTCCATAAAGGGTGAAACAAAGCAACACATAAATAGAACAGTGGGCTTTTCATGCCAAGCCTATGGGGTAATGATATATTTAGTAAGATTTTGATGCCAGCTTATTATTGCCACTTGCCATCTGTGTTGTATTGGAAGATGCCTCAGAGGGGGATTTTGTACTACATTTGGTGACAGGGTCTTGGCTATAAAGCAGTTTGTGGTTATGATATGATATAATGCGCCACGATTAAAAATGGAAAAAAAACTAGATGGGATTTTTCCTTATCACAACACCTCTTATATTTCAGTCATGGCTCCTCTAAAAGAAAGAGTTGATCAATATGTTTTCGACTGCATTAATCTGATGTTAATTTAACTGTGGTAGTTATATACCTAAAATACACAGGCAGAGATTTTAATGTGAAGGTCTATTTGTAGACAATTCAGTTTTTCATTCACTTATGTTTTGGGTATTGTCTCTCAATCAAGTTCATCAGCAGGCATTAAGGAGGTGCTCACCAAAGTAAAAATAAGTAAAAATTCAAAATGAATTCTTTGACTGAAACCAAAGCACAAAGTTTTGACCACTCAAGAGGCTGAAGTTTTCACTAGTGCAACCTCAAAGTTTTCACATGCCGACCCTCCATATATACACAGCATCCCTTAAATGTCTTGTTATGCAGATCCAGTCTTCTTTTCTGACAGTGCCCTTGTAAAATTTTCATGTGCTTAGTACTTTAAGAGTTAAGCACATTTTTCTTAAGTGTCCAACACTTTATTTCATTAAAGACAAGAAAAAAACAACCTCACATTTTAATCTGTGCGAAACTGTGATGCTAGTTAAGATGGAGGTAGGATTGATTAAGTAATGGTACTCAGATATTTTCTGTAAATAAAGTTTAGATGCATCCCTTCTGAAGCAGCAGAAATAGCATTGAACCTTTCCTCCAATGGAATAAAAAAGAAAAAGTGGAAACTGGATCTAAATCTAAGCCTCATTGTCACAGTTTTATTGCACTGGCTCCAGCTTGGAGGACTTGTGTGATGTGAGATGAAAAATGCAAAGGCCCACAAAGACGTTTAGTTCCAAAGTCTTCTGTCAAGCTGAAGCAAAGTGTGAACTGCTGTTTGAGCATCGGGTTTCATAACAAAGTTTTACATACTACCACAGCTGAGGTGAAACTCTTTGTCAATGAATCATAAAGAGAAAGGTCATTATTTTCTTTTCTCAGCATTCACATAAAAGTGGGTTCAATGAATGCCTCTTCAAACTATCACAATGATTTGCTGTGTGTCTTATATAATATAGAACAAGCCAGGTCTATAGTGCTGGCACGCTCCCCCCAGGAGGAATAGGTACACTGAGGGAGAAGTGAGAGACAGGTACTTGTAGAGACAGTCCCACACAGACGTGTTTCTATGTTCTTTTCCCCACTGGCATCACAGAGAGTCAATAGTACACACTCTGGCATTCAGAGAAAAATGATGAAGAATGAGTGTGAAAAGCAACCCTTTCTCTCAATGGGATTTGTTTTATGTGCACTTCAGTCTAAAGAAGAAGTCTGGAGGGATATTCAGAGAAAATAGACATGGCTCTCGGGCCATTCATGCCTGTAGCGGTTGGTTATTGTGTTCTTGCAATCATATCCACGCAGTGTTAACAGCAACTAAAAGTCACTTTTCCCCCCTCAAACATTCTGTATGTGCATGCACTTATTTTGGGCGGTCCCGTTCCCATGCCTGCACACTCAGTGCTATTTATAACCTGCCTCGCGTCGAATGGGAAATGAGCTTTGCCTGAATGACTACTGGAGTGCTGCTAGGCTCACATGCTCCTGGGAATGAGCAAAAGCAGCCTGCAAGTAATGGGCACAATATCTCTTCAAAGCAGGGGAAGAAGTGCTGACCTGCACCCAAGCTACAGTTCTGTTAGTCAAATGCTAAAACACAGAGTGTCAGATGGGAAAATATTTTGGCTGGCTCTTGCAGTTTGCTTCACGGTTGAGGTGTTTTTCCTCGCAGAGTTTTTTGATCCAAAAAAGTATTACATCACAGAAAACCTCAACATATGAGAAGTTGGTAAGAGCCTTTCCATCATGCTGAGTCAATCAAATGTCCTGTCAGCAGTCTACTAACGCCCTCTTGTGGCTTTTAAACCCAACAACAATAATAAAGTGACACCCTCCCCCTAACATCTCTCATAAAATGCTGCACATGTAATGATGAAAGTCTTCATCTTACTGCGAGGTGAGGAACAGCTTTAAAAGACTTGAAGTATCTTGAAGCAGGAGATCATGGAAATCAGTTTTATATTTAGATTTTCTGCTCAGCAAGCCATTTTTGATGATGTATCAGGACCGTATTTGAGTTAGTTCACCCAACACTGGAGCTGTTTTCATTCTGTTTGCCTGGTATGAGTCTGTTCATATTGCATGTTCCTATTTGCAGCTTTGATATGTGTGTCTCTGAGCGAGGTTTCTCCTCTCCAGCTTTAAATCAGCCGAGGAGTCAGGAGTTATATTTATACTGCACAAAGCATTAAATGAAAAATACAGCTGTAATAACTTGACAAAGAATGTATCTTGGCTGGATTTCCTGCTTTCATAAAACTGAAATAGACTTCAGCCTGAGGTTGACAGTGTGTGAGTTTATTTTGATGGATATTTAACATCTCAGGTTTACTTTCAGCTGAGACAGGTCATGATTTTCTACCTAGCTGATGGCCTCCACCTAAAGAAAGGCCCTGTGTGGACATCTTGTTCTAATCTTCTGTAAATTTACCTGTTATCATGGCCACAAAAGGGCTTACACTGCACACAGTGAAATCTAACCTAGAAACTAGATGTTTCTTCACTATGGTGTCTCACTCTTTGAAAAAAAGTTACAAAACAAGTTACAAATTATTTAAAGACAGTAATGTATTAATTGCTTGTAGCAAGGGGAAAAAATGCCAACGGGATAAGGAAAAGTTTCTTGTATCAAGACATTGCTCTAATTTCAAGACTTCACAAGCAAATTTTTCTCACTTCATTTTTTAAACTCATTACAAGCAATTCAGACATAATTTTTGTCTTTTAATATCTTGAAACATGCCATGCCTCTGGACTGCAAGTGGAATGTGAATCATATTAAGACAAAAAAGGCAATTTTAACCAAAATTAAGACTTTACCCTTGCAAAGATTTCAGTTTTTGCAGTGTAAGGATCAAACAGTTTATCACTGCAGATGAACTATGACTGAAGTGGTGCTGGCATTTAAAAAGTTACACATTCAAGTGTAGTATATCTGTTTTCTGAGTGAAATTATGCTTAACTATGCAGAGCCCAGAAAGAATTTATTTGGCAAGCATGATTACTCCATCACAGAACTACCTCACAGCAACAACAAAAGGGTGGTAGCATGAGTTCATGCAGATCAGCCGCTATGTAGATCCATTATGTGGAAATATTTTGCACCTATTACATGGAAAGTGTTCCTGCCCTGAGGCCCTAACTGGCTGATCCCTCCATGTCTCCTCAATAAAGTCCCTGACACTGAAGCAACTCACACCTCCCTGTTAGGAGCTTTTATTTAATAGATATCATGCAAGCAAAGAATCCCTGCTGAAAACTGTGAATGATTCAATATTGTTTCCTGAAAGAACATTAGTGTTTAGATGGACAAAAACTCATTAAATCCACAATAGAAATCTCTTTAATTAGACGAGTGGCTGTAAAATGTAGCAGCATCTTCATTTAAAGCTAAACCCAATATAACTTTTAAAAAAAATCACCGAAAGGGTTTTAGCAATTGGCACTAATGTCTCTTCATGCTTTGTCCACATCCCTGCAATGTAACCCATCACCACTAGGTGTCCTCATCCTCAAATAACTAACTTCATTGACTAAAGTTGATTATTTGGGCTCATGTTTGATGTTCAGACATAGGTTTACGAGAAGCTGTACTGGAGCTTAATTCAACTGCAGATTTTCCTGTCTCCTTTGTCAGTCATCTCCCCATCTCTATCTTTGCTCATCTTTCCTGAGATGTGATGAGTAACAAAGAGGGGCCAAAAACAAAGGCGCTTGTACCACATAACTGAGACGCGTTGCTTCATCTGAATGACAAAAGAGCCTGAATCAGCTGAGTGCGTCAGTGTATCAGAGACCCTCTGTTGCTATGGAGGTGATGAGGACAGAGGATGTTGCACTATTTAGGGCTTTGATGTTTGATGTAATAGTATTATTGAGTTATAGATACTCAGTGTCCTGTTTGTTATAGGCTGTTGTGGTTTGTTTAGAGATGAATCATTCTCAGCGAGAAACATGTTTCCTTTAAAGGTCAGTTTTTGATTAGATAGGCTCAACCTTAAGGGAGGTGTGAGCTGTTTGTTTTTTTTACTGGTTATGAAATAGTCTCACTCTTGTGCCAATATTTCTTCATGACCTACATAGTAAAATGTAATTTTTAGTCCATCCTTTGTACTGAATTTAAGTGATTGTGTTTGGTCCAAACTTCCCTTTAACAATATTGATGGGAATTCTGGCTTCAACTTCCTCTCGGAGTACAGTGCCAAAATAAAAGTAACTGAACAAAGAATGGAGAAGGAAAGGAAAGGATTTTTATGTCCTTGAAAGTTTAAGTTAAAAGAAAAAGTCCTGATATAAAGGAGGAAGTTTCATTCACTTTAAATCAATTCAAATGTATCCATTGCCCTATTTAGCATAATTTCTAACATGTTTTGCATGCACTGACAAAATTATGGAGCTTTTGCACTGATATTTCCATCATAATATACAAACAAATGTTGTCGGAATGTGTCCATCATATGAAATATCATCTGGGGTGACCCTCAAAAACGAACAAAAAAAACAAAACAAAACATAATATTGGGACTTCTATTTTGAAACCGCCTCAAGGACAGGGTAATTCAAAAGTGTAAATAAAGGCTGTTCAAGCAGCATCAGAGCAGTCAATCACTCTGACACTGACCCTGCAGCAGCAGGATCAAATTTTAAAAGTTACTTATAGAGAAAACTACATGTTGTGGTCTGATCTGTTTTTGTAGGTGATTGAGATCAGTCAGGATAGTAACCAGTTGAAACTTCAGACAGGAGCTCTAAGTACAGGAAGCAAACCAGCAAAATGGTAATAGAAAACAGATTGACTGTGATAATGACAGTGATATCAAGTTTATGCTGCACCAAATAATGATTTTTATGAATCAATATTCAGGTTGCTCTTAATTTTGGTGTTGGAAAGAGACATGTGTATTTAAACAATGTGAAAAACATACAAAAAAGAAGGGTCAGTCATTTTTAATCCTTGGACTACCATTTGAAATTAAACCATGGCCTCCAGCAGCGCCCAAGCTTCAGGTTTTCTCTTAGTCTGATAGTGATTATAGCATCCTTGGCTCTGCTGACTGGACTGTTTCTCTCTCCCCTCCCTGTCTAGCTGTTGGCTCCACTCATCAGCAGAGCTATTTTTAAGTTTAACCCTCCTCGCCTCAGGGAGATCCATAACCCCCCTCACTCTACCCCCCAGGCTCATCCCCTACTTACACCTGACCACACATTTGTCTCAGCCCTGCCTGCATCACACACTTAATGCACACATTTTAATCAAGCCTCGGTCTCCCGACGTCACTTAATGCATTCGCATTAGTGTTGCACTTATTCCGTCCCGCTGGGGGATTGTGGAAGTGTGCTCAGACGGAGGCACTATCCCGAGAAAAATCGTAACAGAGTGTTGCCTTTTCAAAGCGTCTCCTCGATATTGAATCCTGCATTCAAACAAACATATTACCATGGTGTTACTGGAATGTGGCCCTCTATTTTATCATTGCAACAAACAGCCAAACAGTCACTGTGCTGACTCTCTCAGCCTGAAGAATGCACAGAGAAAAGCTCTGATCTCCGATGCTGTCTGTAGGCGTGCCAGAACCTTGGCTGATGAGCACTGGAGAGTAGAGACAGACAGAGAGAGAGAGAGAGGAGGGGACTCTGAGTGATAATGATACAATGAGAGAGATCCTGGAGAAAACAGGACTGTATAGTAGCTCAAATTAAGAATTATCCATAAGTATAAAGCAAAAAAAAAAAAAAATCAGAACTACAGTGTGTGTTTACTCCCAGTGCATTCTCTCTAAGTTTATCATGCTGCTTGTGTTCCTGGCTTGGCTTGTATTGATCTTACAGTGGGAGGATAAGCATAGCAAAGCACAGGTTATATTAAGATTATATTACAGGCTGCAGGGCCTCATGTGTCTGACTGCATACACTCAACACTGCTCTGTTGTTTATGTAAGGGCCAAGCAATACTTTATTCCATTAATTCCTTACATAGATAAACCACAGCTGGGGAAAGGATGTGCTGAAGATGGAAACTCCTGACTCACACAGTGAAGGTCGACCCTCTTCTTTAGGTCCACTCTGGATGCTGATGAGAGGGTTTCCCTTAACTGTGCAGTGTCGGAAAAAGAAATAAAAATGGATTTGAGCAGCATCATCACAGTGTAAATATTTAATACATAAGAAAACACTCCATTAACAGAACTGCTCAAGAAATGTGTACTTTAATCATAGTGAAGCAGCATTTGTGAAAATTGCTTACAAGAGAGAGGAGTTAAAGTGATGAATCAAAGCTTATACCGGGAAAAACCGTGTGGGTGTGTCTGCATTGGCTGATTAGCATGAGCATCTCTCATTCATATTTACAGCAGTGTGACCAGAGCT
This sequence comes from Thalassoma bifasciatum, assembly GCA_008086565.1. Classification (NCBI taxonomy): domain Eukaryota; kingdom Metazoa; phylum Chordata; class Actinopteri; order Labriformes; family Labridae; genus Thalassoma; species Thalassoma bifasciatum. The sequence continues at coordinate 677,356 of RPOG01000165.1, read as the reverse complement.
AACCAGCATCATCTCATTATGTTCATGTAAATGAAAAGGGCCACAAATGTGAGAAACTGAATCTTTTTATTGTTTTGGTATGTACTGTGTTTACATGTCCAATCACTTTGACAAGCTGGTAAGCTATTTTTGGGGGTCTTTTTGCCAGAATTAATGACTGTTTGTGTGCTTGTTAAAAGGGGATTTGTTCCTACTGCAGAATCCTCTTTGCTGCCCTGATTCTTTACATGATCCCTCATACAACAGAGGCTTTCTTTATTTCAATCTCACTATTTATCATTGTTGCATAGTGAAGGAAAAGTTACAGGGGGGTTAATCACTGCTAAACCTTGTGGCTTTGCAAACTACTAACAAAGGCCTGTCTGAACCCAGGTGAGGTTCACCTGTCTCCTCAGATTTGTCATGGCTGTTTTTCTTGTGGTCAGAGCCACAACTCTTTGACTTTCTGTCAATAATCTGATATATATAATCGGGGAGAAAAAACATTTTGTTTTTGTTAACTTTTAATAAGCGTTTTATATCTGCATAAAGAGTCAATCCCTTTCTTTGGATGTCACTAGCACCGCCATGTTTGTCATGCTAAGACCGGGGAAAAGTTCAACCTCTCCATACCTCATTGAAAGATGGGATGTGCATTAGAAATAGTATCATTTCAATCAGGGTTTTGAACCAGTTCACAGGACGAAAATGAAAACCAGAAACTTCTGCCATTTTGCCAGGAACAAAAAACTAAACCAGAAACATTTTTTAATATCCCAGACCTGAACCGGAGCATTAAAACCAAACCAGTGTTTGTTTACGTTCTTGTCTGTCATGTTGGATGTGTAGTCCAAACACACTCACCTCCTATGTCACTCCCTCAAGCCCCGGCAAACCTGTGCCAGTCACACTGGGAAGACCAATAGAGTTAGTAATGCTAAATGCTAAATACTGTGAGTTTGTCCTGAGATAGTTAAAAGAAAGAGTTAAATAATGTTCTTGCATTGGCGTATTCTATTAATCCTTCAGGTGGTGAGATGAACAGAAGCAGGTATATACAGTGAAGTGATGCTCTAAACAGTCAGATGGGAATAAAGGCCAGAACTGTTCAATGTCAAAATTTAAACATGACCACCTTTTGTTTTAATATTGGTCGTCTGTGCATGGGATAAATATCAATAAAAATATGAGATTTGTCTTTGTTTTGACTTGCACACTAAAGATGTAAACAGAAGTTACAGTACAGTGTAACTCGACCACTGAAGATGTCACTAGTTTGAAAAAGTACTTCTTGAGAGATAATCTGAGCTGGTTTGTATTGCTGTCTCTTTTGGCCATCTTTTAGAGATGGGCTCATTTATATATAAGACTGTTGTGTCCTTGTGATTGTTGTCTTTCTCATAGCTCAATTGATAGATGTTGCAGTGGTGAAAGCAATAGAAGAGAGCTCTACAAATGATTCGACCCTCAAGGAGTAGTGAAGAGCAGGAGATGTGCCAAGAAGGGAGAGAGAGTCATTGGAAGCCAGAGGACGAGAGTAGATAAAGAGACAGGGATGGATGGAGTGAAAGAAGCCTGGTCAGGTAGACAGGAGAGGGGAGAGGAGGACAAGGAAGAGGAGGGGGGGAAGCTAACACAGCATAATTAGCCAGGGCTGCTTGGTTACCTTCCAAACAAAGCTGCTGATTTGTGGAGCAAAAGAAGAGGAGGGGAGAAGCGAGAGAGACAGAGAGAAGAGAGGAGGAGGCAGGAGGATAGAGAGAGAGATTGAGGGGAATGATTGCACCATGCCACACACACTTGAAGCTCAGTCTCCCTTGGAGACAGTAGCAGCTCCGGATCACGGCATGACAGTGCAACAGTAGGGACTCCACTTCAGCGCACTTTTACTGAGATATCTCCACTGGGCTGTGTCACCATCCAGACAGACAGAGGGAGCGCCAGTACGAGCAGCGTGCGGGGCAGGAGAGAGACAGAGCTGGAGTGCTGGGACGGGGACTGAAGAGTTGAGAGAGATCTTGTGGAAGAGGGAGGAGGAGGAGGAGCCGAGTGATAAAGAGTGTGAAGAAGAAGCGGAGGAGTCAGGAGTCTGAGGATGGACGGAGCGAACAGGAGGAGCTGCTAAGCGTGCTGTCCGGGCACTCATACACACTCATACACACACTAACACAAACACACTTCCCAGGGAAGGACAGTGTGCTGTGGCCCCCAGTGGAGGATGAAGAAGCACTCAGCCCGAGTAGCTCCTCTCAGCTCGTACAGCACTCAGGTCCTGACCTGCCCCATCTCTGAAGGTAAACCGAAGGAACCAGAGGGGCCCATTCATGCTAAAAGATCTGTGTGTGCATGTGTGTGTGTATGAGAGAAAGTGTGTGTTTTATGTGTCAGTATGAGCTCAGTTATTGGCAGCATTAGCTCAGATTGGCTGCTTGCATCTAGGCAGTACTTTTATCTATTTATGGGACAGCTTTTATAGGGGGTGATATGTTATTTCCCATGATTGCGCTCAAGTTTCAAAAGGAGGAAAGTCAAACAGCTCAGGAAAATCAGACGGACCAGCTAATCAAATGAGCTGGCTCCACCAGGACTTCTCAGACCATTTTTCCTGCTTTCTGTAAAAAATAAAGGAAGGGAATCCAAAAAAATGTATTTTCACTTTCTGGCTGGCAGAGTGGCAGACTTCGAATAATTGCATGTTGACCAAAAGTGTGGTTGGGGAATCCGGTTTAGTGGCAACACCTGGTGACAAAGAAGTGATAAAAGTTTTTCCATGTTGATTGCATCCTAACAACTAAAAAGCCTTAAAGTCACCTGGACTCCTCTCCTTTTTAACTTAAAAGCATTACCCATGAAGCTTGTGTGTAGAGGATAGTCCTGGCTGTTTGTTTCACATTGAATTCAGCAAGCGTCCATCCATCAATGTCACCAGCCTGCAACGTCATTGCCGGGGATAAAACAGAATAGATTGAAATGAGGGGGTTTGAGCAGCAAAGTGCGTCATGCAGAGAGTGGATCAGCCAGGGACTGATCCTGTACATCAATGTAATTTCTCTAATGAATTGGCCTGATACCAACACCTTTAAATTCTCCTCCTTTAATTCAATAGAACTATAGAGCAGAGATGGAAGAGGAGCGTTTTCCACTCAAATGTATGCATGGACTTCCTTATTTAGTTATGGAGAGTGTGTTTTTAAAAAATTGAGAAATATCTGTGGGATAATTAATGATTTATAATTGATAGAACTTAAGTTTTAGTTATCCCAGATTTTGATTCTTTGAGCACTATTATGAGTCTTTGACTGTGCGGTTACTGAGATGAACCCTGAAAGCATCTTTTTCTTGTGGTCCTTGGCTCACTTTCAGATTCCTTTACGGATTATTGTTTCTTTGCAACTTTTTAGCAGCAATATTAGTCAGCAATAATTCTGTCTGTTATGAGAATACAATCCTGGCCACGAGAGCTGCTTTTATGAGACAGGGGAATAGTAGAGTCATAATATTACTGCATCTTGGCTCCAGATCAGCCTGTAGTGGCTTTTACCTGAGGACAGAAAAACCCGTATCCGACACTAAAAGCTTCAGGTTTTTGTCAGTGCCATGAAACACGAACCGTCCTGCTCTGAGGATGCAGCGAGGCTGCTCCTCTCCTGCATAAATGTCAGATCTCCGTTTTCCAGTCAGCTTCCACCAGGCTCATTAGATTGATTAAGAACTCTTGCTGGGACAGAACATAATTAGACCAAATCCCTGGATGATTCTGTGTGAAACGAAAGAGTATCAATGTTGAGCAATTTGCTGCCAGTGCATACAGAAGAACCTCCCCCAGCTGGGATATGCTCTAAGTTGAAACATCTTATTTGAAGGTTTTTGGAGTTTCTTGAAGTGAAAGTTACAGCCTGAGCTGAAAAAGATTAAATTTCTTTTAATTAATAGAGGAAAATAATTGTTTTTGACTCCCTGCTGAAGTTTTACTCACATAGTTGAGAATGGTTTTGCTGTGGAAGGAAATATATTTCCTGCAACACGGTCAGACAAAAGGCCAAAGCTCAGTGGCACATCGGTAATTTATCACATTTACAGAAGTGCTTACATTTTTGAAGTTTTGATGGGTTAAATTAATCATTGAAATATAAAGCTTCACACTTTTACACTTACTGTGCATATTCTGACAAAAGCATTTACAGGGAAAGAAAAACAGGCACACAAACTCAGGGGACGACACACACACACACACACACACACACACACACACACACACTCACACACACACACACACACACACACTCACACACACACACACTAAAAGTCTTCTAAATAAATGCATGAAAACAAACGAGTACATCAAGTAGCATCAGGAAGCTCCCTCTTGGCAGACAGTAAAGTCTAAATGAAGCTCTTCATCAGTCTTCAGGAGTGAACAGAAAGTTTCTTATCCCCTGAGTTATTTTTAGAGTTAAGTAGTTTGATTGCAATGAGTTAAATTATTTTTTTCATCTTGTTGATGATCTATCTCCTACATTCATCTGAGAGAAGAGGTTGACACTGAAAAATGTCACAAGCTTCAGCTGTTGCACTCTCACTCTTTTTCAAGGTGAAAGACAGATCAGGTCAACCCAAGGAATAAATCTATTCAAGTTATCAGCTAGCTCATTTTCTGATACCATTCAGTTACATATTCATTGAGATTTTCTAGTTTTAGATATCTGTAGAAAAAGTTTTACATTCCCCACATTTAGCTCTCTAACAAAGTGAAAAATTGATTTAAAGATGCAATGCAGATTTTACTTGTTCTATGTAATATGTAATGTAATAACTATCTGAGACCCAAAGAAGTAGACAATTGTCAATATTTTCCTATCTTTCCTTAAAATGAGACACTTAAGAAGCATAAGTTAAGAAGTGAAAACAACTTTGACTGCACAGACACATTAACTTGTGTGGGTATAGTGATGTTTTCTGACCACTTATACTTTTCCTGTTAACATTTGAAACCACAAGTTTGAAAGTGAGAAAAGTCCTCATTTTAAAAGCTGAATCAAACCAAATGAAAGGAGAATTTAACATCTGATACTGAATGATGATTATAAACTTAAACCGTCAGAGAAGCTTATCTTGTTCAGGGGGATATTTGTTTTTACACTTAATGTACTTAAGGCCTATAAAACTTATGTAGACTTTTACATTGTTAAAATGTAAATGCAGGGCTTTTACTGCTGTGGGTGATATTTTACAGTGTTGTTGATGCTTTCACTTGACCAGAATACTGATGTGACTAATCTGTGACTTTATATTCAACATTCCTTCTCCTACAGACACCACTTAGCTTTAATACTCTTACCGGCTGCCAGTAATGATCTCATGCATTCATTAGGCTTATAAAGTAAGTTTGGCAGACTGTTGAGTTCTTTTCTTGATGAAAGAAGTGGCTCTCTTGGATAAAAAGACACTCATTATGTCACTTTGTTTCAGAAGTTTAGTGGCTAAGACACAGAGATCTTTAGATATTACAAAGTGGCATTTCAACACTCCTAAAGCTTAACACAACCATTCTTAACATATGCAGGTGCTTCATCAAATAGTCTTTGCTGCAAAAAAAAAAGTATGGCATCATTTGTGTAAAAGTAAATACTTGCAGGTACAATCCACAGTCACTTAAAGCGAATCTACTCGTACTCTTATTCCTTGTCTTCCTCCTTAGTTCTCCTCTCAGACAAACAAAAGACTTTCAGATCAGATGCAATAATGAGCACCCCTGAGATACCCTGCGACAGTGCAACCAAGATATGAAGGGTTCAAGTGCTTTCAGAGCTCTAGTGTCTGTAGCCATGGTGGAAACGGCAGAGCTTCACATGCTGAGGTAGCAAACATCTAGCACATGTCATCTTTTATTCCTGCCCTGGTGTAAATTGATCACACTGTTGAAAGTAAAAGAACGGATCTGAGCTCTCTCCGGAAACACTCGCCCACACAGCACTTCACATATTACACAGTGCAGTTCAGGTCCAGGAGCCTTTTACTACCGCAGTCCATTAAGGCACGGAGCCAGATCAACAATGCACCACTGGCCTAAGATTAAAAACAAGTCTGTTTATCTGTCTGTCTAGCTGTTCATCTTATATTTCAGGGCATTAAAATCCGTTGATTATATTTCCCAGTTAGCCTATAAAAGTCTCGTTTTCATGTCCCAGTATATCCCAGTGGCAACATTATCACAGCAGTAATGTACCAGCAGTGAACAGAGTTGCTGCCAAGGTTGACATGACTTTCTAGTGGAATGTCATGTGGTTAGGTTTACTCTTGCTTTATGGGCGTCAGGTTTCTAAGCACACCTGCCTACAACGAGTGCTCAGTACGAGCTGCATCAAGAGGCGACAAGGCTATTTATGACACGCAAGACCACAATGCTAACCCGACACGTTTTGATAAAGCCTTGCAGCAAGAAATGCAAACTGTGACAGTGAGGTGGAACTGAGGGCAATTGATCAGTGAGCTGAAACTCAGCCACAGAGACACAAGTTACACCCTGGAACATTGTCACATAGAATTTAACAAGTTTGGCTAATAATTCAGAAACAATGCTGAATGGTAAAATATTTACACGCTAACTGATCATGCTTTGTGGTAAAATGCTAATTTGCTAACCTGGCGTTGTTAAATACTTTAACAATGTTTATCTCAAATTTTTATGGCAGCTTGTAGACTGTATCCATCCTAATGATGACCATGCTTACGAGCTAATTTATTCATATATGATGTATTATTACTATGACTGCAGTGTTACCAGTATTAAGTCATGGAAGCACCTAGTGATCAAAATTCGAATGAAAATGCATCAACGAAAATGCTTTATCTTTTTCAGAACATGGGTGTATAATTTGACTCAAAAATAAAATAATGATTCATTAATAACAATTTGCATTTTAGTTTTCAACTTCAAAAATAAGCATTCTTTGACAAAATTAAAATGAAGTAAAAAATTACATTTGCTTTTTCATCCTGAGAAAATGCCTCCATTAATTTGTGTCATAATTCAAATGAAATTGCTGATTTTGAAATGAGAGTGCATTCACAGAAGTACATTTTCATTTTCAGAATAAAGGTGCATCATTTTACCCATATTTAAAAATGAAAATTCAGTTATTCAATTTGCATTATACCTTTATATTTTATTTTATTTTATTATATCATCATCTTCTATATGGAGTTGCATATTTGTACAGTAACATGCAACCAAGGCATGACATGGCTAATTCTGTCTGTTGTACCGAGCTGATGTTCATCACACAAAGTGACATGTTTAACAACTTAGATAACCTGGAATGATTCAATAATCCAAAACACTTCAGTAGCTCAGAAATTGGTAGTTTTGGACAAATTGAAGTTTCAAACTCAGTGATTCTTAGTCCATTTGTCCATGTATCTAGATTTGATCTTTTGCCTGTGGCTTAAGTAAAAAAATCTGCCAAAGTAAACAAAATATATTCAGACTAACCTTTGCTCATTATGTGTAACACAGTTTTTGTAGACCATTAGGCACAAGATTACTGTGACAAATTAAACTTAAGGCCATTGTTGAAAATTTAAGGGTATTGCTTTTTTTGTAGCTGGCCTTAGACACAAAGTTAAGGTGACATGAAAAGACCCTTCAGTGAACTCTCTGGCCTGTGTTAATGCTATTGTTCATTTTGTTTCTGCCATCAGGAGAGGAAGGCTCCGACTCTCATGCAGAGACTCCAGGCAGTGAGACCAGCGAAGAAAGCCCGTCCTTTCAGTCATGTACCAGCACAGCTCTGAAGGTGCTGGGTGGTCTGCTGATGGTGCTGTGCATCTCCTCCTCCTGGGTGGGCTGCACTCAAGTGGTCAAACTGACTCTCTCGTCATTCTCCTGTCCCTTCTTCATCTCATGGTTCAGCAGCAACTGGAACATGCTTTTCTTTCCTATCTACTACTCTGGACATGTGGTGATCACACGGGATAAGCAGACACTCATACAGAAATTCAGGTAAAGTGCCAAAATGAAAATAACAAACTAAACTTTCCAAAATAAAAAAAACTTCAAAGTTTTGTCCTGAAGAAACACAACAAGCCAAATCACTTTTCAATCTGTGAGAGCGTTTTAAAGTCAGCTTTTCATCATGATGTTTCTTCCCGATGGTGTAACCACAGTATTATAATCAGACAGCTTTTTGCTGCTTCTAGTCAAACAACATAAGTCATATCTTTTTTTTATAGTATGCTGAGTAATAATTTGAAACAGCATCAGTAGTGGCCCCCAGAGGTCTCGTGGCTCATTACAGTTGCCTCAGACAGATTTAAATCATTTGTTTTCTACGGGGAACAAGGCAGTAAAGGAGCAAGTGTTTTCTTTCCAACTTTTTAATGCTCCTTTTGTTATAGTGGTCAAGTGCCATACATACCTTGCAGGCAGTAAATCAGAATGACAACATTTTCTTAACACTTTTGCTATTTTTCTCCTGCTCACAGGGAGTGCAGCAAGCTTTTTGGGGAAGATGGGATGACTCTCAAGCTTTTTGTAAAAAGAACAGCCCCTTTCTCAATCCTGTGGACTCTCACCAACTACCTATACCTCCTGGCCTTGAAGAAGCTGACCGCCACTGATGTTTCTGCCCTCTACTGCTGCCACAAGGCCTTTGTGTTTCTCTTGTCCTGGATTGTTCTCAAAGACCGGTTCATGGGTGTCCGGGTCTGTATGAAAACACTAATGTTGAGAGTCATTAAGCAGGGATTGTTTCATATGAAGTTTTAAGAAGTGCTAACAGCTCTGGATCTCTGATTACAGATTGTGGCAGCTATAATGGCCATCACAGGTATTGTCATGATGGCGTATGCAGACGGTTTCCATAGAGATTCCTTTGTGGGTGTGGCATTAGCTGTGGGCTCAGCCTCCACTTCAGCTCTCTACAAAGTAATACTTCTGATGATTAAGTCCCTAAAGAGCATAATCTTGACCTGAACATATTTTGTGAAAATGTTTGCCTCAACTACATTTTATTCACTGACAGAGTTTATGTTCATCCAGGTGCTGTTCAAGATGTTCCTGGGCAGTGCCAACCTTGGAGAAGTGGCTCACTTCCTCTCCACTATGGGCTTCTTTAACCTTATCTTCATCTCCTGTGTGCCCCTCATTCTCTACTTCACCAAGGTAGAGCCTTTGGGATCACTGTCTTCACTGCCCTGGGGATACATGTGTGGACTGGCAGGACTATGGCTGGGTGAGAATGCAAAAATTAAAACCTGAATAAAAAATGAATTACACGTTTCCATGAATGAAGAGTTATAGCTCAGAGGCCAAGCTTACACATTAGACTATATTTTAATCTATTATTTTGTCTTTTTTTGTTGATGTTGTTGCTGAAACGTTCAGACTTTTCTGTGAAATATCAATGATGTCCCCCTCAAACTTAAAGAATCTGGGGATGCCCAAGGTTAATAAGTTTCATCCTCTGAGCGACTTGAATATCAATGTAAAATAAAAGAGGTGATCTTTTGTGCGTATTTTCAATTTGGGTTGGTTGGAGGTATTTTAGAGTCTAAATTACTCATTGGTGCAAAGTCTTTGAATTTTCTCCAAATGGGCTGGTTCAGCCAGAAGTTGTGAAGAGTTTATTGTGATCAATGCTCAATGCTAACTGTGTCCAATCAAAGTATGTTCATTAACAGTGTTAGTGCTGGTGTCATGCTTTAACAGTCGTTAACAGTACACAGGACACTATCATTGAATTTTACCCCAACAAAAACTTTTCTGTTGTGCCAGAACCTAAAAATTTTATCACATCTTATAAAATTAGAGCTCTTGTAAGAATCGGATGGGAACAGAAGCTCACTTTGTTGGTGTATAGAAAGCTTGTTGTTGCTTGGCAGATACTTAAAATAACACTCTGAGCCTGTCAGGTGGAGAAAAAAACAGAGGCCTTTTATGGCCTGACTCTTTTAAAAGAGACAAGTTATCCCTTCATGACTACACCTGTTGTTGGAGTCCTTTGACTTTCTGTAGGCTGTTCTTTTTTCTGCATGCTGTTTTTAAATCCTCTGTTTTTCGTTGACACCGCTGCCATGAATGCTCAGAGCCCTGTTTCTCCAAAAATCACTCGTGTTTCACCTGGTTGCAGTACAAGTTGTCCAGTTTTTGCTGGACTGACTCTTTTGCCCAGATTGAGTAGTTTCTTTGCACTCTGGCAATCCATATGAATCAATTATTTTGCCTGTGTGTTTTGTTCATGACAGATTGTTGTGGGATCTTCTTGATGTTCTGACATGGTGTTGGAAGCACTCAAATTAGTGCATATACACCACCTGAACAGATGATGCTCTCTTCTCTTTGGTTTCATGCTATTGCAGAGTACTTTAATTTAGCCTTAGATATTCTGCCAATTAAATTTGGAGGAACATGTCCCAGACTAACTTCTAATGAAGCTAAAGTGATGGTGTGTCTGTTCATCTTGAGTGTATTGATACCTCAAGACTAAAGGATGTCCTCTGTGGTCACATCACTCAGGACACGTGTTAATAACAAAGGAAACAGGGTTTCAGTGGCCCTGTGTTGATCAAAAGCAGTCACCCATTCGCTTTGAGTTTAAATAAGAGGATCTAGAAGGGAAACTGTAATTCATTGAGTCCTCTGAATTTTCAAAAGCTCTGCTGCTGGTGTGGTTTCGTACTATTAGGTTTTTTATGTTTAAGTTTCATCACTGTTTTAACCATCAAAAAATGTATTTTTGCAAATGACTTACTGATTTATTTTGATTTGCTCTAGCTCATCAATCTCAACGTGCTCATATTTTTTTACAGTGTTCAACATCTTAGTCCATGTTGGTGTGGTGCTGACATACCCCATTCTCATCTCCATAGGGACACTGCTAAGTGTGCCAGGAAATGCAGGTGGGCTTTTCTGTGAATTGTGTTTATTGTTATTTTTATTATTATTATTATTATTATTATTATTATTATTATTATTATTATTATTATTATTATTATTATAACTTGTTGTTGCTGTTGTTAAAATGAGTATGATTGTGGTAAAGAAAGTAAAAAAGCCACACATAGTGCAGTTTTGTATTAAGAGGTCAGCACTTCAGCCCACTGGCAAAACGATTACACAGCAAGTCTGCCTCTTACGTCCTGGAAACCCAATCACCAGTGTGCCCAAACTATCCTCTCACTGAGGGAGGATCACTTTGCCAAGGCGACACTAAATGCCTGCAGACAAGTTCTTTCCTTTAACCACGATGGATTATATGAAGGTCAGTGGGTTACCGCAACTTGTCCCTGGGCTCTAGACCACAAAGACTCAGGGGAAAAAGAGGATCTTTTGTGCTGATTATGGGCTGTATTTGATTTACTCATCCTTTCAGCTGCAGAGTCCTGTGGTTTATCCCACCATAATAATAGTAATATATGTTTCCTTACCATCTCTTTCTCTCTGTGTCCTGCTCTTCTGTTTGCTCCTGTCTGTCTCTTACCTGTTGTAGCTGTAGATGTTTTGAAACATGAGGTGATCTTCAGCGTAGTGCGTCTGGCAGCCACCTGCATCATCTGCCTGGGCTTCCTGCTCCTGCTGCTGCCAGAGGAGTGGGACTCGGTCACTCTGCGTTTTCTGGCAACCATTGCAGACAAAAAGTCAGAGGACCATGGTGAGGAACTCACAGAGTCCAGTGTCCATACTCGAAGCCGCAGTCGAGCCAATGGCGCAGTCTCCATTCCCTTGGCATGACAGGTCAGTCGGCCTTAGTAAACTTCTGGAGGACCTTTCTAGTATGTTCCTCTGATGCCCACCCTGGAGGTTTGGCAGGATCTTCTTCCCACAAGGACTGAATCTGGAAGACAGGGAGTAATGTCTGAACTTATCAAGCTTCACTCTGGAGATGCATCTCTGTCTCTGCCAATTCACTGCAAGAGAGGAAAACAAGTACATTTTTTGGACTAAGAGAATTGAAAGAGTGGAAAGTATTATTTACTTTCTTGTAATACTTGCCACGCGCAGTCCTGTTCCTCGCACGCACCTGATCCAAGAGCTGACTGACCTCTCCCAACCTGCTCTGCAGACTGTATTCTGTGAATATAAACATCGGCAGAGCCACTTTGGCTCAATCTTATAAGTATTTATGATATTTATTTAGAGATGTATTAATAAGAGTATCAATTTTAAGTCTAATTGAATAGTATTATATACAAGAATGGCGATTATACTATGCTTTATGTACAGGACCTTTTGGTTTTATAATAAAAGACTTAAAACCCGCATTTGTCACTGTGTTATATTAGACAACCACAAGTCTGTGATGTACTTTTTGGGAAATTTTGCATGTTTTTTGTGGCTGAGGCTAAAATCAGCATGGAGATATATTACTGAAACAGCTGGCAAGACTTCACAGGTTCTTCACATTAAGACAGGAGATTTGCATTCTGTCAGAGCACTAGCTCCAAATTTGGAACCTACCACCATGACTCTGGTACTTATCAGGGGACATTTCAGAGGAGCACCACAAAAAACTACTTCTACAAAAAAAGACAAGTTTGACAGAGGAGGGATAGACTTGCAGTAAAGTAAACAGAAAAACTTTAAATTTAGCTTTCATTAGAAGGAAAACTTTGACTTGAATAAGTTCTCTAGAATCCATTTTATTTAATTAAAATAAGTATCTATCACTAAATATACTTGAATTAAGCTTTTGGTGCTAATTTAGAAATACAATGTAAAATACTTGAGAGTTGGTAAGATATTACTTTACATAAATACCATTTGTGTGTTTGTAATGGATTTGGGGGACTTCAAATGTTGGGTTAAGAATTACTTGTGTTTATTTTCAGTTCAATCTGCTGGATGCTCCATTTTGACATAAAAATGCCAAAAATGTTTCAGGTCTAATACAGGTAAAGACAAATACCTTAATACTTTATTGTTTTTGGGTCCGTTCATCATTAGTGTCATACTGAAAGTCTGGAACCTTTTCATAGAAGTCTACTTTTATCATGACTAAGAATTTAGAAGTGTGATTCATGTAATATCAGCAATCAGTGGAGTGCACTACACTGATTTAGTAGCAATGCATTTTCACTTCACTTCACTTTAAGATGTCATGCAATTCCTGTCTGTGCTGCACTCAGCCATAATATACTGGTACACATACAAACATGCATGTAAACTGAAGATAACTGTGAATGATCGATTCCACGACAGATAAACAATTTATGGTTTTACTGTGAGTCTATGTTACAGCAAATGATAGGAAAAAAAAACCCAGTTTGTAAAAATGGCTCTCTAGTGCTTCATAACATGGTGGGAAAAATTACCCTTTAGCTCAGATGATGCAACTAAGTTGGGGAGAATATCTGCTCAATTGCAATGCCTTTCTGCATTAGTCTCGATAACATGTACAGACATCCACATTTATTCCCAAGAGCCCAGCAATGCAGTGCTGCACCTTTGCAGACAAGTCAGTGAGAGTGTTGAGAAACCTCTGCTGAAGAATTTGCTGAGATGACAGTTTCAGATGAACGACTGCGGTGGCATTTTAACGCAATAGAATAAATGACCAAGAACTTCCAGAGTTAATGCAAAGTGTTGAGTTCATGAGTTATACACTGAGTTACGCTGCTGTGCCCAGCTGATAAGAGCCCATTAACAGAATTTCAAATACAGCAGTAAGCAATTAAGATATTAGCTCACTTTCTCACGGAAGAAGTCTCTTTAAGAGATAAAAAGGAGGGGGGGAAAGCTAACAGCAAACATAGTTACATGATTGATTCATATTGCAAGTTTGGTTTCCTTTCTGAAGTTTGCATTAAATTTGCAATACTGAGCACTTTTATGAGTGACATGAAATTGTATTTCTGCAGTAAAGTCAAGACACTGATAAAGCTGTGCATGCAGTTATTTAAGAAAATTCTAAAATAAGGCAGCCATACATGCTGTTTTATGAGATCCATAGACTGTATAACAAAGGTGAAAAAGATTCAAACATTTTTATTTCATCATGAAGAAACTATGCATGTCTGCACTGCCTCCACTGCGCTTTGTCTTTTTCTTATACCCAAAGTACATTAATGACTGCAAGATAGTACAGCTGTTGCTCTATGCACATGCTGTCAGAGGGGCTTATAATCATATCATATGGGTATTTTTCTTCAAATGAAAGCCAGGCTCTGTTGAAAACACCATCTTAAAAAAACAACAATCAAGCTCTAACAGAATACAACTGGAACTTAAAGCTAACGAACAGAGTTGTGGAAAATGCTAAAAATGAGGCTAATGCTGGACATACTTTGACACACTGCTGTAACTGTGTTTGTTTTCCCTCATGGTTTCCTGTGCACTCAAGTCTCATTTCCTCCTGAAATAAGTTAACTATTTCCCATAGTACCTGTCTCTCTCCCTATCCCTCTGGGTTTTTCACTTATGGGTGGGGTGCAGGAAAAAAAACAGATTCTTTCAAGCATTAACTTATGAGTTACAAAGTAACCTGCAGGGAGAGTTTCCATAGAAACCCAGCTCATTATAATGAGACTGGCAGGTATGAAGGCAGGAATGAAGTACACACCTGTTTAAATTCCTTGCAAAACCATTTGTTTCATTTGGGCTTTAGCACCTGGTAGGGATGCTTCAAGATGAACATTAAATTCATTTTCAGGGAAACCCAGATTGTTGAGGAGCTGCGGCAGCAAATGGAGCCAGTGGAGTCAATGTAAGAGGTGACGTTATCCTTTAACTTGAATAGCTTTTTTTTTGAGACAGCCAAAAAACATCAGCGCTTGAAGGGATTGAATGAAGCAAGGACCTCCAACAGAGAAGCTCTGTTAGAAAACATTTGAAGAAAGATAACTTGCTTGAAATGTTGATTTCTTAGAGCAATTGAGCACCTCAGCTTGTGGGGAAGGGACTATGGGGTCCACAAGTTCCAGGCTGCATAAAGTAGCTCCATGTAACAGCCAGCAGGAGGAAGGGGTCCACCAGAAACCACAATGGACCCTCCCTGCCCTGCCGGTCAGTAAGGAGCTATCATCTGGATCTCTGGGACAGAAGAAGACAGGTTTACCTCCACTGAAACAAGAAATAACCCTTTCCACACTCTCAGGTTGGTAAACTGCCTGTCTCATCCTGGCTCATTATGTCTGTGTTGTGATTCAGTGTGCCTGTGTGTGTTGTCAGAGCCATACTTTACAGGAAATGTCCTTCCAAAGCAAAGCAGCTGTTCGAGCATCATTCTCTCCCATCCACCCAGAAGACCCCAGGTTAGCACAGCAAATTGGCTGCCCAAAGTACTTTTATTACATATAACAGGGGCTTCTTGCCACCTGATTTGAATGAGAAGTTGCTGAGACTCAGACGGACAGAATTTTACATCAGTGTTTCTGACTGCTTGTGATTTTTTAACCCAGACATCACATCATTATCTCCTCTCAGGCTCTGCAACCCCTGGCTGTTCAAATTGGCAAACCAAGCATTGCCAATCAATTTGCAATGGTAAAAGCAAAAAAAGAGAAAATATTGAAACTGACAGTCCCAGCAAAGCAAACCCTGTGCCATTACAAAATAAAATAAAGAATTATTATGTTGTTGTTTTCTTTTACTCAGGGGAGGGGCTGCACAGATGGGGGTGTCCAGCAGTTTTTTGCAACCAGCCCAGTGGGACTCAACGGCACCGGACAAATGACTCAGGTAGGACATCTCAACAAAGCACCTAAGAGCTGAAGTGCATCCGTTACATCAATAATTCATTTTTTTATTGAGGGAAAATTGAAGTGTGCAGTAGTGCCTGAGAGCAAAGGAGGTATGGAGGAAGACAGTGGAAAGAAGGAGTGAGAAAGAGCAGGGACAGATGTGAGTTGCAAGTGTAGGCTCTTCCTGTCCCTGTGGGTCTGATTAAAGTGTCACTGGAGTGGAAAGTAGGGTGGTCTTAAGCCATGACTGGTCCTCAGTGGGATCTGTTTTAGGACGGGGGGAACAGAAAAGATGTTTCAACCAGAAATATACTCACAGATACAAGGAAAGTATAGCCTTGACTAGGGACGGGTATTAATAAGATTTTACTGATACCAATGCTCATATCAATTATGTGCATCCAACCGATTCTTTTTGGATTCCCTTTCCAATCCCTGTGTGCAAAAAAGTATCTCTTTAAATAAAAGTAAATTAAATTTACACATCAGGTGATGTAGATGTGTTGTTTTGTTGTATGTTATGACATAAATAGGTTTGAGGTGTTTGGAACCTTATGCTTGCCATAGTTATACTGAAGTCAGCCATGAGCCTTCACTTCCTGTTTGAAAAACATTAACTCATCATTATTTTAACAATTTTGATTTTTAAGTATTGTTCAAAAAAAAGTTAGTGTGATATGTTTCTGTGATAAAAGTTGAAATTTTGTTTTAAAACTGAAGTTATATTGATACATGCTAACCACTAACATATCAATGCAATTTCTTGTATATGTTACCATCAAGGTAGCGCTATGTTTTTTATATAGTTATTGGTACATTAGGAGATGTGTAACATGTTGAATTTATTGACAATTAATCTCTTGTGAGAGAGTAAAGTACATTTTTTTGTGAATTCAGTTTTCCAGCATATTGAGTAAAACTTAGAGTAGAAATCCTGAATTGGAGTTTTCTTCTGAAACTGTTATCTATCCACAAGGCTAAGGTAGATGGGGAAGAACAGTCGATGTAAGGTTAAAAAATAATGATTGTGATGTATTGAACCATTTTTTATCAATTTTTAACAGGAACCGGTTCTCAATACCCATCCGTAGCTTTGACAGTCACATCTCTGTTTTAAACTGTTTGGTTTCAGCCTCTAAAACTGTTATCTCTATTTTAAAGAAAAGGTAAAGGAGTAGATTTGTAAAAGTATCAGTAAAGGTGATCATTGTGCTGACAGTAAATATCATTAGTAGGGCATTAATTCCATCGAGAGATCCATCAGATGACTGATATAATCTTATAAATGAAATTATTGTTCTGTTAGTACTGATGCTGATTTTAAGCAGTTTCGGAGCCACGAGAGATTACATGAGAAATATGGAGTTTTCCAAGGTGGAACATGTCAGGCAAGAAGAAAAGAAAAGTGCCTCAAGGTGATCTTATAAATGGACACAAGCCTTGGGAGCAACTCCATATACTTTGATCTCCACCAAAAGCCTGTCATGTCTTAATTTAGGGTTATTCTTAATCGCTCATCCTCATTCCAAAGTCATGGAAAAGACTTGAAGCTTGAAACTTTTCTGTCTACTCCACAACTGAAGAAGCTTATTCACAGTCTTGTCTCATCCCACACTGATTATTGTAACGCTCCTTTAACCTCTCTCAGCACGTCTGCCTTTAACCACCTACAGTCAATATAGAAACCTGCTGCACAAATACTCACCAGGTCAAACAGGCCGTCAAACATCACTCCCATGCTGGAATCTCTTCACTGACTCCTCAGATCTTGTAGGATTGAGTTTGAAATCTTTACCCTTTCTTCTGGAGCTCTTCATGCTGAGGACTTTGAGCATTTGGCAGAACTTATTCAGCCGTACTTATTAAGCCTGTTTCCTGTCCAACCCACAACACCTACTGTCCATCTCAGTGACAAGCCATGAGACTTGTGCGTTTGTCATTTATTGAACACAGCTATTGCATTGTTGGTCTGTCAAGTGACACAAGTTGTAACTTGTTGGGTAAAAAGCTATTGCATTTGGGCTTAGCATCTGTTACATTATTGACCAGTTATTACATTTACAGTTTTGTTGTGTTTTTACATGACTTTTAGAGTTCAGCATTTTTGTTACATTGTAGACCAGTCATTACATTTCTGATTGTTTTACATTTATTTAATCACATGTCTGGCCATTACTAAATACAGGGATCTAACAAGCATGCTTCTTTTTTATTTACTGAAGTTGTATTTTGTTGTTGTGAAGTAAATTGGGGGTTTTGTGTATAAAAAGCATATCAAATGTGCCTACATTTACGTGTTGTATATCTATTAAAGCTGTCTATAACTTCCAAATGTGGCCTTGAATTTCCCTCTGAACATGAAATAAAAACACCCACTTCTGCTGTCTCTCCTATGGCTCCGTTGCTCTTCCAGGGGGGGTTTCTGGACGCCCAGATGGCTCTCACTCGAAAAGATCACCAAGTCCGACGAGCTCACCTCAGACAAGCCAGAGAGCTGAGAAGACCTAAGGTTGTCTACACAGCTAAAGGTATGGCTCCCCATCATTATTCAAACAAGCAAATATGATGCATTATTTTGTCTGAATGTGCTTAACTGGTTGATATCAGTGCTTCAGCTTCTGTTATTTGGATCTTTTGAGTTGTTAATACAGAACAGATGCGGAAACTTGTGAGAAGGCCCACAGAGAGGGACATCTTCTATGACGATACCACAGGGGAAAGTCTGGATCCAAACTGCCTTCAAGACCCAAAATCTGTGCCACAATTTGGAGGAGAACATCAAGGCAAAATGAACTAACACCCCTGAACAGAGGAGGAAACAATATCTATAAGAATGAAGCTAAAAGGTTCCAGATAGGGAGAAGAGGAGTGACTGACTTTGGACAAGAACCTTCCATGGACCACTGAGAAGGGAGCAGTAATGATAGAAGAGAGCAGTGGAAAACCATGTGCAAGCTGGATGCATGCTGAGTTTATGAGAAAAACTACTTCAAACTGAACTAAAAATACATTTTGCATTGTGAAGCTATCAGTAACACATTAAAATGGAAACATAAGGGGTAGATACACAAATTTGTCCCATAAACAATCACCGATGTATCTCATCTTAAGACTGAGTGCAAAAATACAGATTTTATGTTTTTAGAAAAAAAGGGTTATCATATACAGTTCAGTTCTAGTCTTTGTGTGCACTACAGTCAGATAAACTTCCAATACAAACAAATCTTCATGTTTAGAATCATCCCTAACTGAAGTTATGGTGCCCTCTAGGGGTAAAAGTAATGCACGAAAGTGTCTTTAACTTTCGCTAAGATGCTGATTCTGAAGTGTTTTTTCCCCCCTCTCATCATTCTAATAGTTAACAAACCAAAGATACATATTATATTAATCTGAAAGAACTGGGATTCAAGTCACCCATCCTCAAAGCACTTTGTGTGTTCTGTAATTGTTGTAGAAATTAGTTTTGAAGAATTCTTCAGTATCCAGAAATATTCCCTTGTTACGGAAGATGTGCAGCTCTTGAGGAATAATTAGACTGAAAACAGGAAATAGCTAATTGCACCGTCACTTTTCAAGTGGTCTCCCTGAGGCCGGCTCTTAGCGAGCATCGAGAGTCTGAGAGAGGAACTGGAATCAAACCAAACACCTGAGGCCACAGTGGCCGACTAAAGCCTGATCCTCAGGCATGGTGCATTAGAAGAACATTGCTGGGATCGCATCACACAGCAGGGGGCCAGACAGGAATTCAATGACAAAAGATTATCCATCTGTGGTTAAGTAGAGGTATTTCAAAAGAAGCATTAAACTGCATTAAAGAAATCAAAGCGGTCTAGCATTAACTGTGATGTGCTCTGCCACTGGGTGTCATTATTGGGCTGACAGACAAAGTGGAGTCACAATCTGGCAGTAATGTAGAGAACAGCTGTAGTGTTTATAGCAACACATTAAATGTGCATTCAGAGCTTTAGTTGAGTGTTTAAGGCTATACTCGCTTACAGTTTGCTCACATAATTAACTACAACCAACACAGGTTATCACATCCACAAGTTTATTTTGGCTCATGAAAGTTCTCTTTTCTTTCACGATTGTACTAAAGTGTTTATTTATATCCTGTATGTGTGTATAAAAGTGAAAACACTGATTGAACAAATAAAAATGAATGATTTTAAGAGTGATACTAAAGATCCAAAGGTATGATTTGAAGGCACTGAAGCATAGCATCACATTAAAACAAGTCCTTGTACTTAACCATCCATTCAATCAACAAAGCAAAGTCTGCCAGTGAGAGGCCACTGGCTGCAGACTTCAGGAGCCAGACTGACCACATATTGGGATACTGAGGAGATTTAGAGTGGCCCAAGTCTTCAAAAAAACTTCTACTTTTCCAGTTCGCTAGCCACACACACTAGGCCTTAAAGCCAAATCACGGTGGAGGGGGAGAGCCGAGAGGTCTCAGTGTCTGCCACTCCGTCCTGCGACATAAAAAGAAGGTGAAAGATGCCGTGTGAGCAATTGGTTCCAATTGACAGAGGATTGGTCATGGTCAGCCTTCTGAGTGGAAATCCACGTGAGAATGTAGCGTTTGGACCAGCAAGGGGCACAAGAGGCCAACAGCAGACAATGAGGGCACTCAGAGAAGTCTGGCTGCTGGGGAATCATGGGCCACAATCTCCCCTGATTTAACCCTTCACCTGCTGTTCCTTTTTCTTTTTTTCCACCTCAAACTCTTAGATGAGGTGTTCACCGTAACAGAGATGGTAAAAAACTTTTTCTGGTTTGTGTGAAGTGATTGAAAAAGTAAGAAGTGTGTGCATCCAAATGAAGAAATATACTGAAAACAGAGTTCTTTCCTGAACTTTTTGACGCATTTAGAATTCTTCAATAATTAACTGAGGTGAAACACCTCTGCAACTTCAAGAGGCGACATCTTTTTGACTTCCAGCCTTGTGACTTTTTCACCAATTAGGCAGGTACTGCTCCTTGAATGGGACTGACTGCTTTCAAGTCTCAGAGGGCCAGAGGGTCAGTGCTCAATCACAGTCTGCTTAGAGAGGTTGTGTGATTGAACCAGCAACTAGTTGACGGGGCGGGGATGAGGTCAAAAGAGGGTGGAGGATTGGGGGGAGAGTGGGGACTCCTGCCAGCTTTGAAAGAGGAGCCTTTTGTGGCCAAGACACTAGCCGGAGCTGCCTGGCCTTTCACAGCCCAGCCGACCCTCCCGTCCAGGCCCACAACAGCTGATGACAAGGCCCCAGCTGCTAATTATCCGGCTGATGGAGAGTCACTGAAGTGGGACTGTCAGAGCAAGGGGTGGCCCTTGTGTCTGCAATGGGATAAATCTGAAGGAGGGTGAGGGTTGGGGATTAAAGAAGTGGGGCTGTAGGGGAAGGTATCTGAAAAAGAAAAGCATCCATCCATCTAGAATCAAAACTTCTGCAACTCAAAATTTACTTAACTATTCACGATTTTACAAGTGAATGCTACAATTCGAAAAAAAAAAGTGTTTTTTTTTCTTTTCTTCCGTGTTTCTTAAATTAAGCTACCTGGTAACAAAAGGATTGTAACATGCTTTTTAGGGAAGAGTCACATTTTCAGTTCATGTTATTTAGTTGTCTTCAGTCACAAAGTAAAGAAATCTCCAGATATCACAGCATCATCTGTCCAGATGATACTGGTGCAGTTCCAGTTGAATTCCACAGAAAGTACTCTTTTGATAGAAGTTCTCGTGCTAGAAATGCAACAGAAAGACCATGTTTTTGATTTCCAATAACATGCATACAATAGATATTTTCATGAAAAAATTAAATGAAGCTCACATGTTATAATCCTTGATTTGGCTGAAGAATAAACCTGCACTGAATGCTGGTCCACACAGCATCCTGATAGTGTCATGTCAGGCACTTTGAAATACAGCTGCAAAGAAAACCCAATGACTCATTTATTATTTACATAAAAGAACCTCCTATCCATACAACCATACTCCTTTGGAAATGTGGTGCATCAAGATGCAGCTTCAATTGAACTTAGTAAATTTTGAATCATCTCCACAGTTGTGATCTAAAATTGGTCAGCATTTGAACTCACTTTGACATAGGCTGTGAGTCCGGTGCATAGAGGGTCAGTAGGTCCTGGTGTTTGCCCGGAAAAACTGATCTTGCCTTCCATTGTGACCTCACGAGATTTGGGGAACTTTTGTCCTGCACATCCATCAGGGGGGAAAATAATCTCATAAGCTCTTTCTTCAGATATGCAGTTGTACATTAGAAGTGCTCTTTTATTTTACATGAATGACACAGCGCCTACCTAGACCCCAGACCAGCAAGTTCTTCTCCTTTGAAATGTCCAGTTGTCCAGCGCTCACCTTCACATCAACAACACTCATCTGGTCCCTGCATACACATCCATATGTTTTGTTAGCACAAGCATGATTATCACAGCCATTCACATTCAACAGTCTTTTTTTTCCCACAGATACTTAATATTGCAGGCAGCTGCAGAACCTACCCACTATAGGCTCATTTATGGAAAGCCTTCATAGTTAAAGAATATGACAGACTTTTGTTCAAGACTCACAGATTAGGCAATTATGCTTATTTATGTTATTAAGTTTATTACTTTGGTTTTGAAAGGGCTCCATCATTCAGCATACGAAATGGGCTAAAATTTCAGAAAGAAACTTCGGATAGATAGAGATGAAACCCGTCGCAACTAATACACATTAGCAGACATGAAAGTGTCGAGAAGGAAAGGCAGTGTTTGGAGAAAAGATACCACAGAAAATATGTCATCAGTGTCATGACCTTTGTATACTCTTGAGCTGATTACCTGTTAAAAAATGGCAGGTGTGCTTCACAGTAGTCAAAGCTGTTTTTCACACTCTCGTGGAGCTTAAGTGTTACTGACACACGCAGCTGGTTCTCTTCTTCCTTCAGTTGATATAAGCCAAGGATTGGGGGAACAGGGACCTGATTGAAGAATAACAGGAATCCTTTACTAAAGCAATATACATCATTAAGTTAGATTTGAGACGTGTCAGTATGTATATTTTGTACCTGAGATGTATAGCTACATAGTCTGAGAGGCTCCAGAGGAGGAGAAAAGGGAAACTTATAAGGCCCTGAGAATGCTGAGCCATCATAGTTGTCCACACTGCTGGCAGTGAGGATACTGGAGTCAAGGGAGGTGACACAAGGATGAACCAGGATGTCTTGTAGTGGAGAACCATTTGGCGGAAGTGTGAGGGTCACGGTCACGTTTGGGAGTACCCCTTCTACTTCACACTGTTAACAAAGGTAAAGTAGAGGTAGTTGAAGCCCAAGAATAACAAAAACAACAACTTTATTTGCTCATTTTTTTCACAATGCTCTTACTTTGCATGTCACAGTGCCAAAAACATCCCACAGGTCCTGTCTGCTCCTGTTACCATACTGCATAGAGCGTACCGTTTCCACCAGTGCTACATTTACCACAGCTCTGCCCCGATGAAGCCCCGTCTTCCAGGCTGGCTGTTTCTGGTTTCCTGTAGGAACAGGCACAGAGGGTACGGCAGGTGCCCAGAGTAGTGGCACATCCAGTGGTGTGCCTAGAGGACAAATCTGAAGGAGGGTGGAGGGCAGCATGGCCAGGCGAGACACCAGTCCCTCACTGTCAGCTTTACTCCCAGATGAGAGGAGAAAAGCCTGCAAACCTGCCAGGAGTGAGAGCCCCTGAGAGACAGACAGTAGGCTGGAAAGCGGGGGCCGTGACTCCAGAGGGGCTTCCACTAAAGCCAGGCAAGCTAGGATGAGAGGGCCCTGCATGATGGCTAACACTGGCCAAAGTGGCCCCTTATCAGGACTGTCCACACGCAGTTCAAGAGCTGGTGATCGCTGACGATTGAGGCAATCATCTCTGACAGCCACATAGGGCTTGTCTATGTCTGAAAGGCCCAGCTCAGTGAGCAGGAGCTGCAGCACGATGTTGTCCTCTGGGACAGCTACATATGAGGAACCAGCCAGGCACTTTGCACGATGCTCCACAGTCGCAAATCTCCTATGGAGAGAGGCACATAGCAAAAGTAATATTCATGCTGCAATCAAGGTCAAAGAAGACAATGTATGACATTACTGAGCAAATTGAAACATTAAGTAGAACGTTTAAAAGGGTGAAGGGTGACCATCTTCCAAAAACTCAAAAAGAGGAGACCCTACCCGGCCTCTTGTAGATACTGTAATATATCTAATGATACTCGAAGACGACAAAGTAGCTTCATAACCTATAGATTTATTTAAAACACTCCTTTTCTGTTTGAAGGGAATATTTTCAACTTTTCTCAAAATTTGGACTCTTAACCTAAAATTTTGACATGATAATCTCATAATTTTGACTTTAAGTCCAAAACTTTGATTTTTTCTAATCTCAAAATTTGATTTAGTTCTCACATTTTTTAGTTTATCTCAAATCTTTTAATCTAAAATGTACTTATGTAAAACTTTGACTTTTTGTCTCAAAATTTTGGCTTTTATATCTTGTTATTTTGACTTTTTGTCTGAAATCTCAGACTCTTTGTCTCAAAATTTAACTAAATACAGGCCAAAAAAAATCTCAAAAAGCCAAGTTTGAGTTATCTATACTTTTAAGCTGATCGAAATTTGCTTCCACAGGTAAAGTTTAATTTAGAATTTGAGGTGTTTAAGTTATCAGCTGACACAAAGGTGCCAGCTTTGCACCTGTCACGACCACGAGGAAAAGAGGGGTAATACCATTTATCTGCAGTTTATCTGTACAAGTGCATTTCCACTTCAGCATTTTGTCTGAGAGCGCAGTGCAAACAGTCAGAGCATGTTTTCAAGCATGTTTAACATCTTGACAGGTTGGTGCATCACTGCCAGTATCCCAGAGCAGCGCTTCATTATAAATATCAATGGTCTGTAGAACAAGCTGAGAAAAACCCCAACATTTTGGGGAATTGTATAATATCCCCCCGACATAATTTTTTCCACCACAGAAGTGGACATGCCCTGGCTAAAGAGGATGTTTGGTATACATACCTTGAGAAGCGAACTGATGCATTTTCTCCTTTCTCGTGAGAAATAATCCACAGAGCACGCACACTCATCTGTACGGCCTCGTCGGAGTTTTTGCTTACAGATTATTCTGTTATTTCGGTATTTTTATTTGCATTTTATTATAAGATAAAACCCAGTGCGTTCAGACTTGGCTAATTCTGGCACCTTCTTCCTGTTTTTATCTCATGTGACAACACACACCAATCAGCCGACCTACACGCATGCGCACTTTCACGCAGCTGTCCCCACCCTTCGCCTCCCAAACAGGAAGCAGAGCAGCTAATGAGCTAGCTGTCAACAAAGGGCAGAACTGGACAAAATCTGTAAATCCATGTAGAAGTTGGCGATATTCCCGACCCTGAGCCTCTTCCCCTACAAGATTCACTTCTCATCGCTTCCAGTTGAATCTGTTGAACATGGCAACCACCGCTCAGCTGTTCGAGGTAAATGACGGAGGGATGGGTTAGCTCAGGCTAAAGCTGCTCACTACCATTAATGAAAGATTAACGGCACCTTCAGCTTTTACACACTGCTGAGAATAAGCAGTGACCCATACAGATACACTCGTGTTTTTACCTGGAGTTTGTTTGGTTATCCTGGGAAAAACTAGAGTGAATGATGGTTAAGTGCGCAGTAAACACCATTGGAAACGTTAATTATACAGTAATGACTATTGCAGGTCACTAACTGTTTTCTTGCAAACACTGTGATTTGGGATAACCACCATCTCAATCCTGTTGTCCCCTCCCTCAGGAGCCCTTTGATGCAGATGAGTATATCGAAAGGCTGGCATGGAGGACTCCTGGAGGAGGCTCCAAAGGAGGAGCTGAAGCTTTCGACCCCAAAAGGTAACGTAGGAACTTATCAGTAACATTTGCTGCACACACTGTTTCTCATGAGCAGGGGTAAGAAAAACAGTTGTCAACTCTCTCTATTGTAACCTTGACTTGCACTTTCTGATATACCATGGTTGGTTTTTAAATTATTTCAAATCTGTTTTTTTTTTTAAGCAAGACAAATCTTTGACCCTTTCAGAGGTGGTTTTTGTAGAGTATGAAGTTCTGCATACAGAAAATAATCTATCAAATGTGTTGCATTCTTTGATTTCTTTTATGTATACTACACTTCAGTGTAAGTATTTGTAATCAAATACAAGAATATTGATCATGATATGTTTTAAAATAATTTGTTAGGTGGTTTCTTTCTTTTTTTTTTTTTTTACTATAACAGTCACTGTGGCCTATTCCACATGTTGGATCCCATCTCAGCCTGCCAAATTTATGCTTAAATACTGTCAAGATATTCTTTCTCCATCAGGAAAAGTCAAACTTATAAACTAGGAAAAAAATTGTTTATTAGGGGTAAAGAGCTGAACTTTCATATTCAAAAAGTATTTTGTAATTATGGTGCCCAAATCAATCAGCAAAAGACTTTTTTTAAATATTTTTTTTCTGTCACTAGCAACCTGTTAAATACTCTTGATGAATATAAAGTTCCCCCTTCACTTTCTAAAGCTCATCGTGGTGCCCCCAATGTTAGGATAAGTTAGGATGAGACAAGATAAGATACTCTTTTATTCATCCTACCATGGAAATTTACAGTCACGGCAGCAATGTAAGAAAAAAGTATAGTGCAAAAATTCCAAGAATATATACATATGGTAAAAATATAATAAATGTCAATGAAAAAAAGAACAACAAAGGCACAGCTGTTGCAACAAGCTGGCACTGGAGCTGGGCTTCGAAAAAAAATACAGTTTTGTTGATGGTTGCGCTACAAAAATACCTCAAGAACATTTTTTTTTAATCATGGGATTCCCCCTGCCTGCCTTGTGTTGTTAACATTTGAGACTGGGTTATTTCTTACAAACAAAAATACCTTAACAATTTAACTATACTGTGGACCTAACCCACATTATCTACTTCCTCCATTAAACTGTTGCTGCCACCTCCTTGGAAGCTCTTAGCAAGGAGTCAGAGACAACATATCTGTGGAGGCCACCATACTGTGAGTCATCAGCCAAGGAATGAGTGTCTATTGGAGAAAAAAAAGGATGGGAGATGTCTTTAAGCTGTAGCCAGTACCGAGGGAATTAGTCAAGAGATTATACACTCATCATTTTGGGATGTTTCCTGCTCTGTGAAATGTGGTGCTGACTGAGAACATTTGCTCTGCAGTCCTGATGGCACTTAAAATGCAGCTGACGAAGTTGCTAGTTTTCAGAGCTCCTTAAGTCTGGGGACCCGGGAATTCATCATCAGGGACTATTCTGTAACTTATATAGCTTAGAGGTCAGTGGGACAGACTAAACCTTGTGCTACTCCATTACCATCAGAATAACAGCATTTTTGTGTCTTACCCTTTATTTAAGGATGTACTGTTGACTGATTAAACCATTAATAGCATTAGATCTATGTTTTTTTCTCCTCTGGCAGGTTGTTAGAAGAGTTTGAGAACCACATAGAAGAATTGAAGCAATTGGATGAGAAGATTCAGCGGCGAGTGGAGAAACTTGAGCATCAGTGTCATCGTGAGGCCAAGGAATTTGCCCACAAAGTTCAAGACTTGCAGAGAAGCAACCAAGTATGTTTATGAGTATCCCCTGATATTTTAATCAACAATGTCACAGAATATCTCTTGCTTGTAAAATAAAAAAATAACCACTCTTTTACATTTCCACTTTTCTATTTCAATCTAGGTGGCCTTCCAGCATTTCCAGGAGCTTGATGAGCATATCAGCTATGTGGCAACCAAAGTTTGTCACCTTGGGGACCAGCTTGAGGGGGTGAACACACCCAGGCAGAGGGCTGTGGAAGCTCAGCGTCTGATGACCTATTTCAATGAGTTCCTGGATGGAGACCTGCGAAGTGACGTCTTCAACAACCCAGACAAGGTGAGAATGCTGCTTGTGTTTCTTCCTTTCACGTCGTTGGAGGTGTGTGTGTATCTGTGTGTGTCCAGTGCTTAGGACCCCCCTGCTGTGCTACAGCTGGAGGTGAGAATGAACCGGATTATGAGGTAAACCGTCCATATTAATTTGTCAAGTTTATCCCTTTAGTTGGATCCCTCGGCT
Organism: Thalassoma bifasciatum; assembly: GCA_008086565.1. Classification (NCBI taxonomy): domain Eukaryota; kingdom Metazoa; phylum Chordata; class Actinopteri; order Labriformes; family Labridae; genus Thalassoma; species Thalassoma bifasciatum. Next base: position 649,579 of record RPOG01000165.1, on the reverse strand, counting down.
AATTTGGATTAATAAACTGTCATTTGCTGTGTGACAATAGCTGTCTGATTGACTAGCACGGATGTCAACATGCTCATGTCAGCCTTAATTGCATTTACAGGAGGTTGTCTGGGTGCAGGAATTTGGTAGGTCCTCAGCTTTGTGTCGCATTATAGAAGCTAAGAGCCTGTGGCATTATAGTACATGTAAGGGCGGTGATAACATGAATGCAAGAAGATGAGACCCACACTCAAACTTACTTCCTGCTTACACAGATGCTACGTTGATGTTGGTCAAGTACACCCAGAAAGTTTGATTTTGCAGTTTTCTAAGTGACAGCACAGAGATTGGAATGCTTTAGATTAATTCCTGTGAGAAGCCTAATCATTAGTGGATACAGAGCAATGAGTCTGGGGTCAATCCCAAAGACGAGAACTTGAGATGGAGCTGGTTTTTCCGGAAAGGCATGCAGAAATATCTGGCCAGATTCCTTTTTCCTGAGCATACCTCAAGACGAAGGGGAAAGAGGGAAGCTGCAAGTGAATAGCTGAAGGGGGATGGCTTTGCTAATCCTTCTGAAAGGGAGGGCTGGGCCGCCAGCGTGGAGACAAGTGCTGCTAAACCCTGACTGCAGGGAGACGGCTACATTACTTACATGGGATTTAGCTAATCTTAGCTGGGGGACAGATACTTAGAAAACCTTCGCCGAGCAGAAAGGCTGGATCCTCCTCACGGGAGCAGAGTAATGATGTTAGCTGAGGCAGGCATCTGCGGGAACAGAGGAGTTGCGGACGGCGGGCCTTTAGTAGGTCTGGGGCTTTTTCAGCCAGTGTGTATGTCAGGAGGGGGCGGGAAGGGGGGGTGGGGGGGTTCTCGACAGGGCCCCCTTTTTCTGAGGCAGATATCCCTGGCCGGACAGATTATTGAAGGCGATTTAGACTCCTGTGGGATTACAGCCCATTCAGAAAAGGCATGCCAATAAAGAGTTGGATGTGCTGCTAAGTCAGGACTGCTGCTGTTGCTGCTGTCGATGCCCAGGTGAGTGCAGCCTGTCTGTTATCAGCTCCCTGTTCAACATGGGGAGGTGGAGGAGGGCTGCACTAAAATGATGATCCCCCAAGTGGAGACACTGCCGGCGGCCTCCCAGCTTTTGTCTGGATGTCCACCTCTCATGGTCCTGTCGTGCTCTATCTCTTTTTTTCCTCACCTGACTCTCTCCCTCATACCCACATCCTCATCTCTCTCGTTGACTCTCTTCCTCAGATTAAGGAGGCTGCTGATATAATTCAGAAGCTGCATCTAATTGCCCAGGAGCTGCCATTTGACAGGTAAGTCTGGCTTCCTGGAGGCAGCTTTAGACAAGAGCACGTCAGACAAAGGAAAGGTACAGTTTTAGTGTGATTTAGTGAACTACACAGTCAGTCACAGTGTAAGCTCACTGCAAAACAACTAGGTTAACTGCTGTGTCCCAAAAATACACACATTTTTAAAAAGTGTTATAGCATATCATCTATTATTGTTTTTTTTCTGATTGATTATCTTTTCTTCCGACAGATTTGCAGATGTCAAGGCAAAAATTGCAAGTAAGTTAAAAATGTTTTTTAAACAGTTGTAATCTCTTGTCAGCAGTCCTGATCTTCATCATAATAAACATGAAGCGAGTTACAAATGATAACAAAGTTTTGTGTCTTCAAAGGTAAGTACCATGACCTTGAGAGGCAGTTAATCCAGGAGTTCACAGCTGCCCAGCGCAGGGGTGAGATTGGACGTATGAGAGAGGTGGCAGCAGTCCTATTACACTTCAAGGTAACCTGGAAGTATCCTGTTTGGTGTATACAGATTATATGTAGGCCATATTAATAGGTATCATTTGTCTGAAGTTATGAGTATGATCACTGGGTACATCAATGACTTCATGTTATCTGCTCCTAAGCAACAGTCATATCAATGAAATATTCTTGTCTTCAAATTTTGCTTCATGTTCACTTCAGTGAGTCAGTTTTGCAATATTAACTTGTTTTTTTTTCTTCCAGGGCTATGCACATTGTGTGGATGTCTACATCAAGCAGTGTCAGGAAGTAAGTGTTAAAAGTTTTTGACTAATATTTCTATTTTTTGCCATTAATCTTATCAGAGTCCTTGTTAACTCTGTGTGTGTCTGTAAAGGGGGCCTACATGAGGAATGATGTGTTTGAGGACACTGCAGTCCTCTGTCAGCGGGTCAACAAGCAGGTGGGCGACATCTTCAGCAGCCCTGAGACTGTTATGGCCAAACTCATCCAGAACATCTTTGAAAACAAACTGCAGGTATTCAGATGACTTCTTATTCAATTTTCTGAGGTTGTTTTTCTTGCCTTAAAATGATGACTCCTTTTTCTTCTGCAGGCCCACGTCAAAGAAAAACTGGACGAGACTCGACACTCAGATGTAGAACAGTACCTCAAAAACCTCTATGACCTTTACACCAGGTATTTATTCGGACTTTTTTTTTTCTCCCACTTCTTCTCTAATCTTAAGTTACCTTTGTGCTTTGACTCTGACACTGGTTTTCACTTGATTTCCAGGACCACATCACTTGCCACCAAGCTGTCAGAGTTCAACTTGGGCTCAGACAAGCACACATTTCTGTCCAAGCTGATAAAGAGCATCTTCTCCTCGTACCTAGAAAGTTATATTGACATGGAGAGAGAATACCTTCGTACTCGAGGGGCTATGATTCTTCAGCGTTACTATGACTCCAAGAATCACCAGAAACGACCAATTGGCACTGGCAGGTCAGATTTTAGATCTCACTTTTTTCCTTTTAGGGAGTTATTGTTGTGTCTTTTAGTGGAATTAGATTTTAGTAAAAAGAAAAATGAGTCAACCATCTTTTTCTCCTACAGTATCCAAGAACTCAAGGAGCGGATCAGACAGCGCACCAACCTCCCTCTTGGCCCAATCATTGACACCCATGGGGAGACTTTTCTGTCTCCAGAACTTGTAGTCAACTTACTGCAGGAGACACGTCATGCCTTTGAAAGGTGCAACAGGGTAAGGCAACTTAAAGTATTTTTCCCTCTTTGAAACAGGTGAGAGAATAAAGAAGTTCTGCTTGGCTGGAAGAGTGAACTCTCTCTCTTTCTCTCAGCTTTCTGATCCTTCAGACCTCCCCAAGAATGCCTTCTCAATCTTCCTGCTGCTGGTTGACCATCTGTGTGTTGAACACATCGATTATGCACTAGAGATAGGCCTCTCAGGTACGTCCCAGCACTATATCCTGCTGTATCTGCAGTGTTTTCATTTATTAAGGATTGGAGGAGAGAAATGGAGTCAATCACACTTGTTTAAGGTTGGTGCTGCATTTGAGGACCCAAAGAGTGTATCTTTTATTGGACCCAAGGCCTCTCCACAGACAACAGAGTCTGGATTTATAGAGACTAGGTGTGCTTTCATTTAGTGTCGCTATTTCTTTATTTAATCAGTTAGCAAAAATCTCCTGTAAGCATTATTGATTACAACTGATGAAAAAATCAATTTCATGTAAACCCAAGCAACTCAGTTCCTTTGTCATTTTTGAAATATTAATGCTCTCCTTGGATTTTATCCTGAAGTGCAAACATGAAGATGCATCAGGTGGTGTGACTCAGCTTCAGTCATTACACTTAAAGAGAAAAACTTCAGAAATTCACAAACTTTAACAGTCCAGTTTGTGGGGTTTGGCACTTTAACCAAAAATGGACACTTGTAGTTTCATCACATGCTTCATTGTGCCCATAGCTCAGACTTTGTCAGAAACTCCTTTTTTGCTATCAATGCCTTTTGGGTTACATAACTGAAATGGTTTCAAGTTTAAAAGATGAGAGCATACCTTGATACAAAGGGGGACATGCCTATGTGGCTTTTCATAGGGTCTTGAGCAGCTGCATAGTCGAATGAAGGAGGTTGTTGGTAATTTCAGGCACCCACAGTGGGACTATACAAGTATATTAACAGGACAAAATAAACCTTTTTTGTCTATCCACTAACTGTTTTTCTGATAGTCTAATGCTGAGGCAGAATGAAAGTTGCAGCAGTGGTTTTCTACCCTTTATGAATCACATTGGTTTATCCCTCCCTGTACCTTTGGGTTCATTATCTGTACCTCTCCTCTTTTTTTCTTTGATCTGCAGCGATTCCCTCATCAGACGCCAAGAATGCCAACCTGTATTTCCTGGATGTGGTTCAACAGGCAAACTCCATCTTCCACCTGTTTGACAAGCAGTTTAATGACCAGCTCATGCCTCTTATCAGGTCAGTTCTGGGTCAAAGCTTCAAATCGCTTGTATTCCACAGTGTGCAGCTGTTACATTAGCACTGTCTCTGAACCACACAACGTTTTAGATGAAAGGAAAAGCTCATATTTACCTTTTTTAAATCTGTCCCTCCAGTTCATCTCCAAAGTTGGCTGAGTGCCTGCAAAAGAAGAAGGAGGTGATTGAACAGATGGAGGTGAAACTGGACACAGGGATTGACAGGTCAGTATGCTCAGGAGAGAGCACAAACCACTCTCAGATAATGTAACAATAGACTGTTTGAATGGAATTTCTCATTTTTTTGTCACACACACAGAACACTAAACTGCATGGTGGGGCAGATGAAGCATATCTTGGCAACAGAGCAGAAGAAGACTGATTTCAAGCCTGAGGATGAGAACAACGTCATGATCCAGTACACTACAGTAAGAGACGCTCTACAGAGCTCACATGCAAACAAAAGCAAAGCAGCAAAGCCACAAGCAAATCACTTAAATCTCTGTGTGTGTAAGACTTCCAGTCCTTTGGTCCTCAGCCCTTTGTCAGTTGTCTCTGTCAGACTGTTTCCATCTCCACACTTGTATCTCTCCTCCTGGCAGGCCTGCTCCAAAGTGTGTGCCTACGTCAGTCGGCAGGTGGAGCACGTGAGGAAGTCCATGGATGGTAAAAATGTGGATACAGTGCTGACGGAGTTGGGCGTTCGCTTCCATCGACTCATTCACGAGCACCTACAGCAGTACAGCTACAGCTCAATGGGAGGCATGCTGGCCATCTGCGACGTAGCTGAATACCGTCGGTGCGCCAAGGACTTCAGGGTGAGGAGGGTAGAGGAGCGGGTGTAGGTTCAGGATGCTGTGGTCACAGGGCAACATGACTCTGAACACAGACTGTAAAAACATACAAATGCTAAAATTTCTGTTTGCTGTTTTTTTATTAGGGCTTTGCAATTAATTGCAGACTAAATCAAATTGTTATATGACCTGCTGCAATTTTCTAAACACAGACAGTGCAATAATTCTTCAACTTCAAATGTGTCAGAATACCAGATACATTTTTTTACAAGGTGTTTTATGCTCTACACCAGTGTTACTCAACCCTGCTCAACCAAAGAGCCAAACTATTGAAAAATACCTTTGCAAGAGCAATAATCTAAGTGATAGAAAGTGGCAAAAAAAAACAGCAAAAAGTCGCCAAAAAAGTAAATTAAATGTGGCAAGAATGGTCCAAAAGCAGTAAAAAAAAAAAACTGGTGAAAGGGACAGTGTTATTATATAGTAATCTAATTTTCTGAGACACTGAATTTTGGGTTTTCATTAATCCTTAAGCCATGATCAAAATTTTGAGAAAGAAATGCTTTGAACTAATTCACTCTGTGTATATTGAGTCTATAATAGATCTGGGTTTCACTTTCTGAATGACCAAAAATATTTCATTTTTTCATGATATTCTAATTTTTTAGACGTACCTGTGCATATAAACATTTCTTTTTCTGTTTTTTTAATTTTTTGCAAAAATCCTACTTTTCCCCATATGCATGGTTTTCTCATCTAAAACAAGTGTAATAAATGTCGACCCCTTCAAAATGGCGATAACACATAAGATGGGGAACCTATGAATAACTCCACTAAAAATCGCAATTGCAATTTAGGGAAAAATAATCACAATTAGATTATGTTTTAAGCTTGTTCAGCCCTACTTTTATGCATATCTGGACATTAGATATGAAAGAGTGCATTAAAAATAACTGTTTCACCAAATGATTCCCACCTTTCATGTGCCTCATCCAGGACACAGTTAATGAAAGTGTTAAGTTTGTACATTACAAAAGCTTGTGTGCTTGTCCTTCCGCAGGTTCCTCTGGTGCTGCAGCTCTTCGACACCCTCCACGCCCTCTGTAACCTCCTGGTTGTTGCTCCTGACAATCTGAAGCAGGTCTGCTCAGGTGAGCAGCTCACCAACCTGGACCGAAACCTCCTGCACGCCTTCGTCCAGCTCAGAGTGGACTACCGTTCAGCCAGACTGGGCCGACACTTCAGTTAATGACTGATTTAACCCCTCCTTGCTCTCCGTCCAGTAACCCCATGCTTTGATGAGACGATGCACCTTGGAGATACCAATCCTTGCTTGAGAGGAGACGTCAGTGCAGCCCCCAGCTTACAGACTTATCTGGGGCTTCTTTGTTGATCAAGACAAAGATCACTGCTCCTCAAACTTGGGAAATGTGCATTTTGCCCTTTTTCACAGTTTATTCCTCCTAAACTGAAAACGAATTGATTGTCTATTTACTAAAGATTTGTTTTAACTCCTAATCTACCATCAGTCCACGTGTTTAAAAATTCAGATATATTATAAGTAAGATGACAACATTGATCTCTGTGCTTATGTTAAAAAGGAAACTTATTTTGATTGTGCCAAATATCTAAATTCTGCAGCTGCACATGTGCATGGAAGAAGATCCTAAAGCTGCTACAAAAGGAGACTGTTAGCGGTCACACTGTAAGGTCACTGGTGAGGCCTGCAGTGACGCTGTGTAGTGGGAAAAGCTTTTATTTGTAATGAACTGTAGGGGTTCTGACAGAGGAGACCCAGAAATAAGAGTCTGTTGGGTTAAAAGAGACACATGACCACCTCCCTAACCTTTGACCCTCCCAACAAAGTCCAGGTCAAGAGGCCGTCGAGGAGAAGTGTGATCGGAGCTCCAAACAGGTCTGAGAAGCTCTCTGGAGGTTTGGGTGGTCCCCTCTTAGGCTCAGATGTCAGTGTGATGGGTCAGTGATCATGTGTCACTGTAATTGCACAGATCAACACTTGCTCGTCCAGCAGTGCACACAGTCCAAAGACATTATTGGCTGGGTGTGCAGTGTTTCTGGGTCAGGGGACATTGAAGTCTTGCTGATTAAGGAAACAATCCAGATAGGGGGATTTCTCCACGGCTTATTTCAGCCTCTTGTTATCTTCTGCACTGAAAAAGATGACGGATCATGTCTCCGATGCCTGAAGTGATCTCCTGCGCAAAGCTGCTCCCACTGTACTGCTGTTTACCTTAATTTGTGACTCATTAAAAATATGTTGCATTTTATAATTGCCCTTTTCCTGAAGTTCTTTGTGAATGGGAAGCTGTTAATAGAAAGTTTGGCCAGTTCTTTCTGCGAATGTCACTTTCAAAGTGAGATGAAACAGTCTTTCTTTCTATAGAAGTCATCAAGTATTCATGGGAATTCTTGCCACCAGAGGAAAGTTCTTTCTCAGACTTCAGGAAGTGAGCAGAGCAAGAGGGGATTAGATATCTACGAGTTGATGAATTGTGTGCAGTAGTCATGGACTGGGGGAGAGCAGGCGAGATAGAGACGCCTGAGAGCTCGGTTCCAGCTCCGGCTGGTTAGCGTTGTGTAGAAGGTACACACAGTGCCATGCAAGTTCAAACAACATAATTAATTAGGCTAATATTAATATTATCAATGCCACATAAATTCAATTCTCTCAGCCCTAATCACAACTGGATAGCTTGTAAAAATTATTTTGTTAGGCCCTGATGCAAACAGAGGGTCTTTTCCAAACATTTGAAAACTATTTGTTTTTGCAGCGATTAATGTGCATGGCGCAGGAAGGGGTTGGGGGAGCGGAGCCGGGCCAGCAATGATAACTGGTGTGGAGACGGAGGCAGAGGCGCAGCCTGGCCCCAGGGACTCCCAGCACAGGCACATAGAGCAGGGGGAGGGGTGTGTTTTTGGGGTGGCTGTTTGAGCAGGTGGAGGGGATTAGCAATACTGTCAACACTGGAGAGCTGGATAAGACTGTCCTCTCTTACTCGTGGGCTTCAGCAGCTCTTGCAAACACATTCAGACACATAAAGGCGACGACACATACAAATACAGGAGTGTCATGCAGAAGAGGGAAACTTATCTGACCATGGACACAAGTCAGTCCTTTTCCACTTTTACCTCAAATTCTACATCTTTTCAAAAACTCACAATCATCCTCAGTGTATTTCTTCCAGCCTTTCTCATGTAAGGTAAGTGTGATGATGGTTAAACAGAAATTAATGACAGATAAGAGACGACCAGTGCCTCTCAATAATTATTCTGCAGTAATATGCACTTCATTCTCTTCGTCTACACAAAACCTCTTATTCAGTCTACGGGTCAGCTGAGCAGATTCAGATTCAGTAGATTTTAAGACATATAACACATCTTTCAAGCTTTAATTTTTTATTATTTGGTGCTAAACTGTTGGTGTTCATATCATCTGGTGTCAAAATGTATCATGAGACCCTGATAAGCACAGAATCAGACACCTCACCTCTCCAAAGACATGCTCATACAATTTCAGGTTGTTTCACTTTTCATCATATATTTACATCTCCTTCCCCCTGTCCACTCTGCAAATTTATTGACCATACTTTCCTGTATTTCCCCTCTCCATACACACCCAGATAGTCCTCCCAACATCCCCATAAATCCTTGCTTTCGGCGCATTGCTGCCACCCCAGCAACTAGGCCGGCCCTCCCTCTGCCTCCTGGAGCACTGACAATAAAGCATTACAGCAGTCAATCCATGTCAACAACAGCTTTGCTTAATTCCTGCTAAACACGTTTAAACTAAATCTTCACCTAATGATGCATAATGATTTGCTCTTTAGTGCGGCTGGCGGCTCGTATCAATTTCAGTGGTTTAATTTAGCCTCAATCAGAGGGATGACTCAGGTGGTCTGACTGTAGTAGACACACTGGGATGGTATTAAGGATCCCCCTGGTTTAAATTAGTCAGGTAATTGTGATGAGACACTGCAGAGCGTACAGAACATGTTGTGTGGGCTTTATCTGAAGGTAAATGTGGCCTCAGTTTGTATTTTCATCCTGAATAAAGCTCTGTTTCTTGAAATCATGCAACAGATGATTGAAGAGAAAGGCTTGACACTAAAACAAGTAACCTGCTCATGTAAGGATCTAAAATGTGTAAGTGTTAATGTGCAGTTTAGTTAAGATTCTTGTATTAACCTTAGAGTCATTTTGTTGTCCTTATAAAAATCTATTCTTTCAGATATCTGTGTGGCAGACCCTCATGATGCAGGCACACAGCCAGGCCCTCTGATGTGCTGCAGATGTTGCCCTGGCCTTGACCTCCTGCCCGTTCAATGCCGGGGCCAGAATGGCACAGGTGCCGCCCCACCTTCAGTCTTGGGCGGCCGGGAGCTGCACTGTGCAGGACGTGAACGCTGCCAAGTCTGCTCCTTTGCTCACTTTCTCATTATCAACATCCAGTGTGACGTCGCTTGAAGAAACTCTCCCTCAGTTCCTCCTGATGACGCTAAACTTGTATGCTTCTCCTTTTTTTCTCCCCCCTCCCCTTGCTCCTATTCTCCAATAAAAACACTATTAATTCTCTGCCATAGTGGAGTGTTTTCCAGTGCTATTTCCTGGCCCGGTGCCTGCGCCTCGCTCTCTCTTGGCTGGGTTTGTCTGGTTGACTGCTCCACAGGAACAGACTGGCACTCTAGCTGAGGGCTCCAGGGTCTGCACACACAATCCACTAAACATGTCTCTGTGTGAGGAGCCGCACCGCTTCCCCAATATGAAGTAGGAATACTTATTTATCACATATTAAGCCTGTATTGAAGCTGTTGTTCTAGTGTGATATTCTTTATTTCAAGTACTAATGTGCATGGCTGTCATTTTTCACATTACATTGTCTGAAGTTGCAGTATCACATCAGAATAATCTAATTTATGACAACATAACTACTTACTTTTTAAGTCACAGTCAGTTAACATAAATGCTGGCAGTAAAATTGCCAGATCTAAAAAGAGACATAAGAGGTGCGTACAGTGTAGACTACATTACATTACTGTGATTACATTACAATCCCTCAGTGACTGTAAAAAGAACAAATTGATTGTGATGGTTAAGGGACTTCAGTGCTCAACACATTCACTCTTGGTGCAAACAAACATCTGTTACGTTTGTAAGGCCTTTGGCCCTGCTAACCCACTGATGTTGAACCAAGCCTGCACACATGCCAGAGACACAAACGAGGTCTCTCTCTCCTCCACTGAAGATGAAACACTGCATCACCAAAGCATGTGCGTTTGTCTAATCAAGCTTTTTGCCCGGGGCTACACTGCATGTAAATGAACAGGCCTGTGTGTGCCAGCCTCTATTTCTGCTCATTCTGGCTGCTGTTTGATGATGAAATGGTGTGGGGAAACATGAGACAGAAGGGGGCACTAGTGCTCCAGTGTTGCTCTCCTCCCCTGTGGAGCCCTCTTCTTCCTCAGAGCTCTTCACAATGGGGATCTGCCTGAGGGGGGAAATGTTGCTTTTTTAGGTCTGTGAGCCCATATCCCTTAATCCCCAGCCATGATTGACAATCATGATTTAGGGTATATGGTGTCCCATTCTAATCCACGAGCAATGATTTCATTTGCATACCTTCCGTACGTGGCCTCATTTTGGAGGAAACGGCTGCCTTTGTAAGTGATACAGAAAAGAGAGAGGGAGAGAGCTGAACGCGAGCGAGAGCAGAGAGAGAATAAGGAGGAGAAAGAGAATGGATGAGGGAATGTTTGTTTTTTTTTCTCCTCTTCTTCTTTTTTGCCAGAAGGAAGATGATAGCAGTCTCCATGCCTAAGCAAACATTCCTGTATATATCTGCCTTTTCTCTGCAGCACTTTCCCCTCACACACTGTCTCTCTCTCTCTGTCAAACACACACACACACACACACACACACACACACACACACACACACACACATAATGCACAAGCACAATAAAACTCTCAGGCACAATCACAGGAATATTCAGAAATGTAAAGATGTACAGAGACGCAAGAGGAACACACAGAGACGCTCCCTCACACGATGCAAAACTAAATTGCTATTTGCTCATTTTATAACCAAGTCAGGCTTAATTATAATCATGGGAGTTTGGGAGTTACCGTATAATCTCTAGAAGGTATTAAGAATTACCCAGAGCACAGCAGAGTGTAAAAAGAAACAAATACAAATACGTACAATTATTTCCCAGTCATAACACCCAGGGGAGTGTGAATCAAATAACACTCAGTGTTTGGTTTGCCCACAGAGATCATTTATCCTCGCTTTTATCTACTGAGCAAGACAAAGACAAGTGAAGACGTGGAGAAAAGGGCAAAAGGGTCACATTTCAGTTTAAGGTAAAGGTACAATTAAAATGTGAAGAATGTTTATCTTTCAGTTTCAACTAACACATATATCAAAATGTGTTTACTTTAAGAAATGTCATAATTTCTGTCAGTTATAATTAAACACAATCAGTCGATATTTGTGACTAATAAATATATTGCAGTGCATAAAGTGATTTAAAATGAGGAAACCGTGTATATGCAATAAATTTACATTTATGCTTCTCCTAATCTGAAGTTTATTTAAGTGTATCAAATGCAAACAAGTAGATTTGAGGATTAGATAAAACATTTTTCTATCATACTCAGAAAAACAATCTATTTTCAACGAATAAAGAATCCTAAAAATTAAATGGCACTAGAATCCAGAGAATTCTTAAATTACTCTCAGCGTTTCTGTTTGCACAAAAAAAGAAATATTGAATTATTTTAAATCAGTATTTGAATTTCTTTTGTTAATCTGTAACAAATAAGAGGTAAGGTAAAAGAAATAATCACTGACATTTCCATTTGATGGAACTGTGCAGCGGAAAAAAACCCAAAGAGTGGTTGGTTTAGACTTTTCTTTCAGTGTGTCTTGTTTGTTGAAAGATATAGTAGCTTCATAATTGTCTGTATAGTATGAGTAAGGAGATAGAGAGGATGAAGCAAATACATTTTAGAAATCTACCAGCTCATGTTTCTTTCATCTTGTGATTTGAGAAAATATTCTTCTATCGTCATGAAATAAATCTATAAATAAATGTCAAATATCCCTCACCAACAGGAAATTATCACTTATTTTTGTCCCCAAGGTGCAGCTGCCCACAGTCAGGCTTTCAACAGAAGGAAAAGATAGTAAGTAATCACCACCACCATCACAACCACAGCTACTGTAGCATCCATCTCTTCCTCTGTGTGTGACTGAGCGTAGCCAGGTCTCTGTGACAGAGCACTCCCCTCTGGAACAATAACAGTCTGATAATCTGCTCTTATCTGCAGTGTGTTTAGTGCCTGGTTAACAGGCTGTCGACTTGACGCCTGTCTCTGTCTCTGCCGCAGGGACCGATGATGATGATGATGATGATGATGATGATGATGATGAACCTTGGAGAAAAGAGCAGCACTCTTGTGAATGAAGGCTGCTGTACAGTAGAAAAAACATTCAACTTTTGTTCTAGCTACCAAAAATAGTTGCTACAAAAGAGTCAAACATTTTAAGAGATAACAACTTAAACATGTTGCACTTTTCCTTTTTTCATACATAGAAATGTCAAAGTGTCATGACACAGTGGCAGGTGTATGGTCTACCTGTCCTGAGTGTCCCCACCTTTCACCCACTCCTCACCCTCAGTGTCAGAGTGGGGAGTGGGGAGGAATTAAACTGCCTGAGGGTGGGATCATTTGAGCCCTCACCCACCGTCCCACCTCCATGGGCCGTCCCACCCTCTCAGCTCTGTTTACCAGGCCCCGGCCTAATTGATTCCCTCTCTTTATCTTTTTACCTCCTTAATTTTGTTATTAAGTGTGCGGGAGAGGCGCGAAAGCTCTTCTTTTCCCCCATTTTGAGAAATTATACTCTTGTACTTGATCCAGCTAACAGGATTTTCTTAAATTACTTTATAAAAGACCATCTTTTAACTTTCTTCTTTCTCTCTCGATCCATTCATTAGCAGGTCTGCCTCCAGGCTTGCTCACATCAATTTCTTGGGTTAAAGTTACAAACTTAGGCAGCTCAGCTCGGCGCTCACGGTGGTTTGCGGACGAGCGGGGGTGTGTGGGGGTGGAATGGGGACGAATTATTAATTTGTGAAGTATTAGAAAAATAAAGAGATTGAATTAAGAGTATTGGTCTTCTGTTATCCAGCATAGCTAGCCTCAGGGACTTACTATGGTGGAGGACATTATGCAAATGCACTCCCTCACTCTTCCTCTCTCTCTCTCTCTCTCTCTCACCAGTGCTGCTATCCTACATTCTCTCTCCACCTCCCTGCCTTTTTTCACCCTTTCTCTCTTTCTCTCCCCCTCTCTCTAGCAGTCAATCTCTGCTCTCTCATAATCTTTCTCTCTGTGTGTCTCTGTCTCTTTAATCTTCATCAGTCAGCAGAGACAGAGACAGAGCAGAGAGAGTGTCTCCTGTCAGAGCACATCCTCTCTGACTCTTTCTTCTCTCATATCTCACTCAATCATGAAAAGTTGATACCAAAATCTGTCAGAGAAAACTGAAGGACAGGAAAGGGAGCTCTACTTCCTTTTAAATTAAAGGTTGTTTTGAAACAAGATAAAACCAAGAGTTAACCAATGTTGTTGTTATTTTTTTCAAAGGCCTGCCGATAGAGAACAGGTTAATAAGTAGTCTAACACAAAGTGCGGGTTGTTGTTTTTTTTTTGTTGTTGTTGTTCTTTTTGATTTGTTTATTTTTATTTCATGAACAGTTTCATTACAACAAATGAAAAAGGCCATGTATGGTTACACTATTTCACACATATTACAATCTAATGTGCATGGTTATCTCAGCCAACAACATGTTGGGGGGGAGTTTTGATCAAAATTTGCTGATTTGATTTAGATTTCAGAACATGACTAATATTTATTACAGAAGTAATATTGAGCCCCATTTTTCTACACATCATTACAAACCCTTCATTGTTAGCAGTTACCAATTTAATCTGCTGTCATTTCAAATGCAAAATAATATTATTTAGAAAAGATCCTTGCGACAGAGGCAATTTAAGGCAAACATTTAAAGCATGATGCATGAGAGTTGTAGCAACAGCATCAAACTCATTCTTAAAGAATTGTCCTGAAACATGATCTTATGGTTTTTCTCGTGTTTGTTGACAGACTCGGTATCATGTGAAAGAGCCAACCAAAGTGAACAAACACAATAAAAAAGTGATAACTTAATTCACTATGATGGCCCAGTCTGCTCACTATACACTATCTATCAAGTCACCAAAGGCAAACTGCCCGCAGTGCAGTGTCCGCAGACATTTTTTTCTTCTAATTAGCATCATAAATACAATATATATTGATGACTGTTACTTTAAAATGTCAATTAGGAGCAATCTTAATTGGTCAATTGATCAATCAATCCATCTCAAAGAGAATCTTTCATCTACTCCTTAGTACACAGTTCACAGTCAAGGTTAATACACTTAATAAGCAGACACTGGAATTTTTGGAGGTCACACTTCAGTGAGGAAGAGTTTAACTTCCAAACAACTTTAAATTTTGTATCATGCTATACCTGAAATATGTGAAATCTAATTGTTTTGATGGTCATTTTCTATTGACAGGTATCAGGAACCATTGCTGCACATGTTGGAAGAGTTAAATGAACTTTTTGTGAACTAAGAAGAGGAGCCTCAGGTAATGTAACTTGAGATGTTGAAACTAGTGGTTGAAAATGAAAATAAATTCTGGCTGTGTAATGTGAAGGACCTTTAAAGTAACAAGCCTTTCTGGATTTTTTGATCCCTTACCTTCTTGTGGCACAAAGTTCAACGCATCCTGAGTTGCTGCTAGGTAGTTTTAAACTCAAGTGTAAGCTGGTAAGTTGTACTATGGGTGACTAAGTATAAGCTAGAAAGTAAAAAAAAAAAAAAAAAAGGTAAGTAAAACAAAGCTTTATCTCTGGTTCTGCGGCATCAGTTTGATTGGACTGTTCCTCACTAACTGGTAGATTTGTCCCTCAAATGGTAATTTTTCTTTCCTGTTTTCTGATGAGTTAGAAAACACAGTTTGTGAGGCTTAAATGCATTCATGCACAAAACTCCCGAAAACTTTTGGGGGATGTTGCATGTGTGAACACAAATGAACAAAATTTCACCCCAGTGACACTCAGAACTTTTTCTTCGAGGCTGCTTCAGAAAAAAAATGTCAGGGTGAAAAACTAAAGGATATATCACAACAAATATTCAGGCAAAGATTGTGGCAGAGATTTCCTCCTTTATTTCTTTACTGGCATATTGGAAATTCATGCAAAGTCAGGACAAGATCAACATGGTAACCTCAGACATGATGAAAACTGACCACATGGAGTGGTTTGTGACTCATTATTCATCCGTGTGTTGTTTGTCACTTCTCCTTGATCGATCAAGCTACATAACCTGTTTCACTTAAGTCATATGAATCTCCTGACTTTTCTTCTTCAATTGGTCAGGCTTCCTAAAATTTCTTCAAAAGGGGTGATGACATTGATATCTTGTGAATCCAGACAAATGACATGCAGTAGGAAGAATACAAAGGGAGAGAATCGTCTTCAGCAAAGAAGCACAAAACCGTCTGATAAATGCATTTTTACACTCCTTTTCTGCTATCCAAATAATATTAATATCAATTCTCCCCTCTAATCTTTGGAGGACTTCACACTGCAAGATCTATGTGTGAATAAAACTTCAGGGAAAATTTAATCGCAGAGCTCCCTACAATGTCTTGACTTTTTTTTTTTTTTTTTATCCGGGCAGATGTTGGAAGATGTTATTATATTTACATCACACCAAAATCCAAGATAACAAAAAATGATAAAACACCTAGTTTCCGATCATTAATTTAGTGATGTAATTGTACTGATCAAGTAACATTAAGTTTGGAGGGATTTTATGCTGAACAATCTTTTTTTTTCTCCTTTATTCTCAGTTCACAGATTGTATTGTTCCTAACTACATTTATGGGGTCACCAAAAAGTAGAAAAGAATGAACCAGTTGAGGTGTCATTGCTCAACTCTGATAGCGAAATCGTCAATAATTGGCAGCACCATATGGTACCACACTGGACCACTTGGTGAAAATGCCCCATTTGTGTGAGCATGGTATGAATGGTCTTTTGTGCACCTAAACTCTTGCAAATATTTTAGACCAAAATTCACTTGAAGCATTTTTACGAACAGAGCTAGGCTGTTTAATTTTTCCATGTTGAGGAAACTTTTATAATGTATTTTAATCTGCTTTTTGAAGCCTCAAAGGGGATGGAGGGTGCGTGTTGTGTTGTGTGTTAGATTATCAGTAACTGTTACATGATCAAACAAAACAAGTACCAGGAGATTAAAAAAGAAACCTCACACAAATGCTCTCATTTCCACAGTTACAAAAACCATGGGAAGCTAGAACATTTTTTTTAATCTCTCAGTTGACCTGTGGCTTCTCTTCAATGTTGACAACGTTCAACCAATAACATGTCAAAACTCATGAATACTCCCCTTCAGGCAGATAACCGCATGTTCACTGTAGTCTTCATCATGTATGAACCACAGATAGCCTAATCTGACATGCAAAACTGTGGTCAATATTGATGTTTATTCAAGACAGCTGATGAGGCCAGAGTCCAGTTAATTAACCCTAATAAAGAGATAAAGAAAAGAGGAAAGGGCAGGTTGGATGATAAGAGGAGGATGGCTAAAGAGAGTACAGGGAGGAGGAAGAGGAGGAGAAGGGCGGTGAGGCATAGTGTCAGTAACAAGGCTAGTAATCTTACAGCAGGAGGGGGAGAGGCTCCCAGCAGCACTGGCAGCGTACACGGCACTAGAGGCAGAACAGACAGGTTTGATGTTAGCAAATATTAGCTGTGTGCAGGACGCCGGCGTATACTCTCTTTGACATGCTCATTGCATATTCAGGGACAGATGTTTCCGAGGACGAGGACCAGGCTGAATGAAAGGCCTGAGATGGCAGAGTTGCTCTCGGAGGAGCAAGTAATTGGCCCCTCGACGGTAGCGGCGACAGAGAGAGGCACTTACACACACACACACACACACACACTCCTTTTCCCCCTCCTCGCTCATCTACTCTGCCTCTCTTCCCAGATCTGATAAAGGTAAACGTGTAACAAATTTGTCATTTGATGAGGGAGGATTTCCACAAACAGGGCTGACATGATGAGCCTGTGATCTGCCTGTATGAGAGTCAGCAGGGGCCCAGGCAGGCAGAGATCTCAATCCTCCCCCCACCTCTCGCTCTCTCTTCCTAACACACGCATACACACACACACTTGGCTGTGTTCACATGGAGCCTCAGTCTCAGTAATTGCCGCCTGCCATCCATATCTTTCCCCTTCTCTGTCTCTGAGTCCCTCGCTCTGCTGCTGTCTATCTCCCCTCCTCAGAGACATCCTCCTCTTTTCCTCGTTTCCTCTTTTTCTTTCTATCAAATAAAGGGCCCTGGCCCCTGCCTCGGCATCACACTCCATTTCTGACTCTTTCACTTATCTCTGGGCTCCATGCCTGCAGACTGCTCAATTATCCACACTCACCTAGCTGCTGTCTGCTTCTACTCCTTCTTCTCCTCACCCATGCTAAGAAAAAAATCAAATATTTCCAGTGCTGTATTGACTATTAAAGGGGTCAAGAGCTCAGGTGTAGACATGAGCTGTGTGATAAAGTTGCAACGCATCAGGTGATAACAGCCCCACTGGAATAATGCAGGGCCTTTTGAATAGGTTTTGGTGGGGACTGGTATCAGGTGGATTCAAAGGAACCGAGTTAAGTGAAGTTTTATAACACCTCAGCCAGAAATCAACCTTTATTACCACAATCACTCTCACTGCAGTAACCCCTCCATAGAGATTAAGAACACACTCTTTTATAAGTGATCACGGGACCCTTCTCTGAACATAAAAAACACACCTTCCCCATCCAACCACCTAATTGCTCTGCACTTCTGCAATCCTCTTCTTTTCCTCCTCCTCTCTCTCTCTCTCTCTCTCTCTCTCTCTCTCTCTCTCTCTCCTATGTGATGT
The DNA here is from genome assembly GCA_008086565.1 of Thalassoma bifasciatum. Classification (NCBI taxonomy): domain Eukaryota; kingdom Metazoa; phylum Chordata; class Actinopteri; order Labriformes; family Labridae; genus Thalassoma; species Thalassoma bifasciatum. The sequence goes on along the minus strand of RPOG01000165.1, from coordinate 631,451 downwards.
GAGAGGGAGTCACTGAGTTTGAGCCTCTCCACTCAGAGGTAATGGTGCTGCCTTTTGCCTGGTCTCATGACTCTAATCCTGGGACTCGGGACCCCAAGCTACTGCTCTGCTCCATGCTGCCTGCTCAATGCCCCTCTGTCTCTCTGAATGCCTCAGCACATTTAACCCTCTAACACAATGCCTGCCTTAAAATTTTATGTTAGGTAAAAAAAAAATATTCCTTTTGTTCCAGCACCAACAGAGGTTATCTTGATTAAATAAGATGTATTGTGTCATCCCTTGTCTTGTTTTGGTTGATTTAGACTTGTTCATTAATCAAATTCTTCAGGTAGTTGTTTGAAGTAACTAATCATTCTCGTCTCAACTGAACCCTTCAGTTTTCTAAACTGTGGAGCTCAAACAGCCTGTACCACTGAACAGCTTTTCTATCTACAGCAGAGTCTCACATCCACTGCGTTCCCTCTTCATTAATGGTGTAACTTTCCGGTTACAATTCACTGAAGCATTCTGGGTATAACTTGAAAGCTGTAGCTTTACTAAACAACTGGAAGGGGCTAAGTTGGTTGTCAAGTCTGCACGCATTACTGATTTATTTGGGTATAGTTTCAAGTTCAAATATATTTTGTAGTTGAGACAATGCCAAATAATAATCAAGTGTTATAATAGCAACTTCAGTAATCTTTGTCTCACTTCATAGAATAACATGCTATAATAACAAATGTGCAAAGTCACATTTTACAGTGTATGTATTACAACATTTGATGGAGCTAAGAAAAAATAACAAACAGAAGGAACCGTCAGTGTGCCAGAAATGTTTTGTCACGAACACAACGTCTTATGCACCTTTGAGTATTAATAACAATGCACAAAGTTGAACTGTCAGCATAATGAGCTTCACTGATGCTGCGGGACTGAACTGTTTCCTGTTCTATCCTCTGTCCTATCTGCAGAGGCAGAGAAAAATACAGATCTCTCCCTGCTTAACTTTGTCAGCCGTCGTGGTGTTGTCATAGAGACTTTTTTAACTAAACAGTTGATTTACCATTTGTGAAGTTAGGAATAAGTTAACTTCACTGATACATTGTTCCTCTGAGTGCCCCTTTGGGCCTGTAGAGCTTCACTTGTCAGGTCTTGATTTGTTTTGTATATTGATGTGTTCCTGGACTTGCGGGGTTTGTGTATTTGCTGCATGTTGACTGTCAGTGCAGTTGTTTTTTCTTTCTGTGTCCTAGACAAAACCAGCCAACGACTGCTGAAAGAAAACACTGCACATCCAGAGCTCACAAAGGAAGGCTCCAGGCCTATAAGGGTGCTCAGAGGAACCGTCTATTACTGACAGAGGCAGAGAGACACCAATTACTGAATGTGTTGTGTAGATGAGAAAGAGACATAGCTTGAGAGCAGGGCGTCACATTGAAAAGAAGATATAAAGTGAGTCTCAGCTAAACTCTGACAACAGAAACAATACAGGTACAGTGTGAAGGAGTGAAGAATCACTTTGAACAGAAATTCATGGGATATTTCCACAAATTTAAAATCTTTATACATCAAGGGTTGTGATTAATATGAACAATTAACTCTAAGGTACGTCAGGGACTTCTGCAGAACTGAAAACTGAAACTCTGCACTGTTGGAACTGAACAGACAGATAACAGCGATCACTAGTACATCAAATTATGCATCTAAGACACCTGGCGACAAGTAAATTCAAAAGCTCAGCGAATCAAATCCTTGGATGGAAAAACTCTTTAAGGCCACAAGTCACTGAGCAGAAATGCCACAATTTAGTTACTTGGGTTAAATTATACTGGTCCACAGTATCCTGATTCTGCTATGACTATATTGAACCCTTCACACCAATTTCACACAGTAAACGCAACAGTGAGAGACCATCAATATTGACTAACTCATTCATATACATTCATATACTGCTGGATAAACAGAGGGGCAATTTAGAGTTCAGCTTCTTGCTCAAGGACACTCCAGCAGGTGACAACAAGTTTGACCTGAGCCCCAGACCCTCTGACTGAGAGATGATAAAACTGAACCATATCTGGCATAAAAAAATAAAATTCCTAAGTTTGCCCAAACAACATGTTGATGTATATTTTAGTCTTGGGTACATTTGAGCATAAGATCAAAAATAGGAAAACACAACACAAGCTGTAAGATCCTGGAGTCTCCTTGAGACTTGGACCCTGCCCGGAGCTCCCACAGTGAGTTTTCCCTCTTGTGTTTTTTTTTTTCTTTTCATTTGTTTGTTTGTTTGTTTTTTTTTTCCAGGCATGGCACCCTGAAACATCACCAGCAAGAAACGCGATGCTGCCTGGGAGAAGTCTTCTGTGGAGGGAGAGGGGGTGAGGAGAGAGAGAGGGGGGCTCAGAGGAGAGCTGAACTTTGTTAATGGAGTGTTTCTCCGTGCAAGTCACTCAGCTTTGAAAGCCAAGCCCCCCGGGTGAGGACTGTGAAGCGCAGGAATCAGACATGCACAATCAGTTCCACTCCTTAAATCTCCTTCAGAATCGTATCTTTGTGAGCAGCCTTTCCTTAATTTATTTCTCTATCAGTTAGTGGGTTGTGATCTGGCGAAGTGCTCCGGGAATAGGAGGCACCGCTGAATGGTGAAACGGAGAAGGTTCCTCTCTTTCTGTTTTCTCGCTCCCTCGCTGATTTGCACACATACTCGTACTGCCTATCTCTCCCCCCTGTGCCCTCGCCAGCCATTTAGGCAGCGCCTCTGACTAATTTGCCCATCACGCTTGCTGTCTGGTCCTTTACGGTTGGAGATGTTTTGACGTGTCTCTCTCGGCTTGCTCTCTCCACTGGCACTGTCTCCACTATGATTAAGAATACTCTGATAATAAGCAAATGCCAAGAAGTCACCGAACGGCTGAGAGAATCTGGAGTGCCACAGCGTGAGAGAGCGTGTTCCTCTGCATCAGTGGAAAAAATGTTTAGAGCAAGCGGTGCACGCACAGCATTTCCACTCAAAGGAAACGTAATCCAAAGTGCAGAAAGAGTGGGGCTTCTAGAGGGCACATTCTTTATGCAGCAGATGAAAGAGGCGCACGCTCACAATGTGCATTTATATCACCGATTTCACATTTAGATCAACAAGACATAGAGACAGATCTCTTATTAATTAAAGCCATTTGTTCTCAGTTGTTAAGGTGGATTTGGGTGCCCCATGCATGCACCCACGTGGCCTTTCAGCAGAGCCCAGCCAACACCTCACTCCAGAGGTTACCCTCTCTGACTCTTCCCACAATCCCCTCGGAAAAAAGGCGTGTCACTGACAGGAAGAATGTGCCAGGGCCACCACTGCAGCCCCCTCACATAGCCCCCCCCACACCCCCAACCCCAACCCCAAACCTCCACACACTGGACTCTCCAAGTGATTAGTTGGGGATTAAAATATTTGCTGCGCAAATATCTGCCTTGGCTGTCTGACCCGACATCATAGTTCAAAGACACAAGCTTAACCAACTTTTCTCTTTACTTGACAAACCACAGAGACATCCACAGACCACACCCAGCACACAGGCCATGAATCATTAAAACTCTCCACCGAGAATAAAAATAACTATCTGTGATTTCATGTGAGGCTTTGTGTTGGAGCAAGGCATCATGTGACCATGCTGAATGTGCGTGAAGGGTTTTGTACATATAAGGAGCTGAAATGCTGAGAATGCATGAGAAGTGTTGATGGGTCATGTGCTCCATTGAAACTGAGGTAATTAGGAGAGAGGTCTAAAGAACATAAACATGTATACCGGGGATTACCAAGGACAAGCTTGCATTGGCTGCTGGGAAATATAAACTGTGTGCAGAGGTGATTTACATGGTTTCTTGGTTGTAAATATTACTAACAATCAAAGACTTAGAATGAAATTCATGTTTAAGAAGTATTACAATGAAGAGAGATTAAATGCTATTGTGATGGGATTGTCAGTCTGGTTGTTAATGTTTGTACAAATTTTATTAGATTTAAAAAGATTTGAGTTCAAGGTTATTTGAGGAAAGCTGTTGGAGAGAGATATTAAAACAAAATGTGCAGTACAAGATGTCCATAAAGTCTCTTTAGGATTAAAAAATATATATTACGAAGGCAATTGATGAGGTATCTTATTGAGATTTGTCCTGTGTACTCAGCAGTGGTCAAAGTTTTTAATCACAGTGCAGGTGTTTATTTCAGGTATCTTGTTGATAAAAGCAGTGCTGTTCAATGAACCCCTAAAAAAATGGAGACTCTTCAAGAAAACTACAAAATGTGTCATGGGCTTCTTGAAACAAAATCAGACACGAAGACAAATCAAAACTACAGAAGTAAGAATGAATGAGATCCACTGATATGTCAGTGAATTTGTGTGTGGTTTAATACATTTATGGGGTCAGAGACAGTGTTTGATAAAGTGGGAGTGGACAATCAAGAACAACTGAGGAAAACACTGATCGTGTAAGACAGACTTTTAAAGTTTGCCAGCAAAATTAGCTCTCCTACTGACGTAGTTAAAAATCTTCCACCTCTACGCCCAATTTTGTAACAATATCCACTCATTTTTCAATTCATCTGCTTAAGTAATACAATTTTTGAATTGTGAAGAGACTCTAGGGACACCCTGCATTATCAAAGCGCTGTAGAAAGTGTTCAAAGTAGCATAGCAGTATTCGAGTTAAGCTCAAGTTCTTGACTTGCAGTAATTGTTTTAAGTTCTTCCAATGACTTTAAGGCAAAGCTGGATATTTGTTTAACTTAAATTGTCTTGACATCATTATTAGTGTCTTGTGATTGTTCTGCAGTACTTCTTTCCTGGGTATTCTAAATTTTGTCATTTTAATGAGCAGTGTAACTACCCTGCTGTCAGTGTTGGCGGGAGGCTGGTGGGTATATTAAAGAACAGTTTAACGAGTTGTGAAATCAGCTAAATAAAAATGGAAGATGCAACAACAGAGACATTACAACTCACACAAAAACTGCAAACAAAATTGAATTTGAAAGTACAACAAACATCTTATCAGATCGCTCTTCCAATTTTGACTAGTACTGTATCCTATTTAACTTAATTATGAGTTTTCTTTTGATTACCATCCCCAGCATAACTTGCTGTGAAGTCAGCTGTTTGTAATACAGCTTGCTAGACACCTGATAAACTGGGAATAAATCTACATAAATTCTACTTTTCATGACTGTTTATTGCACTCCTCCTCCTATTGTGAACCTGTGTAACTGCGCAATAATAACTATTATAAAACACACTTATATGTAAATCTTGTGAATGTCAAAAATTTATCAGATCATGTGTGAATAAAAATATGTTCCTCCTATGTGACTGGCATCCATGAGCGTAAGTTAGTCACGCATGGAGAATTTCAGACGGCTGCTTTTGTCTGACCTTGTTTGGGGCATGTAAGGTCAGTAAGGTCAGTAAGGTCAGTAAGGTAAGAAGGGTAGGGTAAGGTAATTAAAATTTCATCTATCAGTAAGGTAACACATCAGATGCTGATAAGTTTTCCATTCATAAAGAAATTATCAGTCACACATCCTTTCGTGACAAAGTTTTCTGCATTGAAACAAAAAACGTTCTGCATGGTAAGGGTGAGAGCAACTTGTGGTGTTTTTGTTGCATGAAAAGAATATTATTTAATTTTCCTGTATGTTTCAAGCTTTTTAAAGACAAGTTCATGAGCACTGAGCAAGCATCTGTCTTTATTTCCACATTAAGTGCTGAATGAAGGGAGAGCAGGAGGAGCTGCCAAGTACATTATTGCCCCTTGGGGCCAAACAACACGCACCCTGAGGGCTTACATCACTCAGCAAATTAAGAGTAGGCTCTGTGGACGGGCCTCCACCTCAGCAGCCTCCACCTCCACCTCCCTGCTGAACAATACAACCTGCACCACCACCGCAGAGCCTTCATCTCAGCTCCATGCCTGCTCCTAATATTCCTTTATTATGAGTCCTGGACGCTAACTCAGGGGGCTAATATTGTTTTGCTTCCGACGGTCATTTGGCACCGAGTGTTCTTAATTTCTTGAGCCCCCTCTCTCCATCCTACCTTTTCTTTGTGTCTCCAAAGGGTGGGGGTGGACTAGGCATGTCGACAAAATGTAAGGTTTAATGACTTTTTGTTGAATTAATTAAGGAGGAAAAACTTATTCTTGGGGAACAAAAGTGAAGCAGTGGTGGAGATCAGGGTGTAGGGCAAAGAGAAAGCATCACAGCAGCCTGGCAGCCTTTAGAGGATTTAATTTAGAGTGGGTCTCCTGGAGGGCCCATCTACTGAAGTCCAGGGCCCCAAATGGACCACTCAGAGGCTCTTATTGGTACCAAGCACACAGCTATCCATCACTGTCACTCCACAGTCTGAAACCAGGGCACACAGCAGAGAAGCTACATCAACACTTGTGGCTTTTGTAATCTGGAAGCTCCCAACCTGAAAACTCAACACAAACTTCCTCCTGCGCCTGCAGACAGTTAGCCGTGCGTTAGTGACAATAAACTATTCTCAGAGTGAGAAAAATGAAAGTCTGATTTCTTCTGTTGCTTTGGTGTGTAGCCCGGAGCCTGCTCCGTTGACAGAACAAAACATGAATTTGTTGATGCATCAAATGTTTAAGTTTTTATACCCTCAGGACTGCTAGGTTTGAACCAGAAAATGTGCTCGTATGTACCACTAAAATCTTATATCCAACTGAAACAGTGGCTCCTTAGATGAGGTTTGTTTAAATGAACCACAGTTCAGGTGCATGCAGTCTATAGAAATAACTCTAAGGAACAATCACACCACTTTTATCCTTAGTACTCAGCCACTAGTTTTGTAGTAGTTCTGTAACAGCAATCACTCAAGTACAATAATTGCACTCAACCTCTGTAAACCCCTGTTCTGCCTTTACTGCCTAAAGTCAAGTTACTATTAGCATACGTTACTTGGCACCACCAAAAACAGAGGCAACAGTCTGTCTCTGTCTGAAGCCGTCAGATCCAGCTATAGTATCAGATTATCTCAAAACGTTAATATAACTTATCTTATGTAACTTAACCTATCATTTTAAAGAGAAGTTGAAGTTTTAAGGCTTGTCTTACTCTTGGCTTAGCTATCAGTCAATTCAGTTGGAATCAAATAGTACAAACATTTAAAAATTTATTCCTTAAATGCTTCAAATCATGCTGTTCAGGAAGAAAAAGAAAAAAAAAACGGCATCATTTGGAAAAGCCTCTGAAATTAAACAGTCTTGTTCCAGGTCTTCAAGTGAGAGTGTATTGTGGGTTCGAGTTTCTTTGTTGAACACAATAACCTCATGCTGATAAAATGAAAGCTACAGCAGCAGAGTTGGGTTAACTATTTTTTTCTTACAGTGCCAAAGCAAAATGTAGCAAACTAATAGAAGGTCAGCAAAACCTTCTATGTGTACAGCATTACAGTAACTGTTTTCATATTGAAAGTCAAAAACAGTGCTGTAGCAATGGCATCATCATTGTCAGTCTTTCAAACAAGCGTTTTTTAAGTTATCTCTCTGAACCTTAAAAGCAGCCTGACAGTGCAAATTAACACATCTTCTGATCAAATGTACCAAATCTCATTGAGACCATTTTAAAGACAATACCATTTAAATGGGGACAGAACCCTCTTAAAGTGCTGTCCAAAAAGGACTAAAACAAAATTAAGCTCTTGCATTTATATTGTTCATCTAAATGTTGCCCTTTCTTTGAATTTTAAACCTTTGTTTGCCTCCCTGATTGCCTTATCTTCACCTTCCCTCCATTGATAGCTCACTTTATAGAGCTCATAGCCAGTGTGTACAGTAAGGTTGGACTGGATCTCTCTATTTTCTTCTTTTGTCATGTGTCAGTGCACCTTGATTTTGTTTGCAGTGTTCATCTCCATGCTGAGACAGTGTAGGACACCTGTCCTTATTTTGAACCCTTATCTGCTGATCATGCCATGTGTCCAATAATAAAGACAAGAACATGTGACTCTTTCATGCACTGATGATACTCAGCTTGGCAAGTAAGGTAACCTGACGATATGTTGCAGCGTATTTCTTTTTAGTGTTTTTGAGCTTGTAGCAAAAAGGGAGGGGAAGACTGTTTGAATACTACATCCAAAGTGTGCATGACAGAAATATCATCAAATTAGATGTCTCTAATCCCTGGGGAATATGAATTAGCCCGGAATGAATCAGTCCTCAAATGAGTAGGTGTTTTGAGGAAAGAGAGGCACTGAAATAACGCTGGAGCCAGTAAACAACAATCCACAATGAAAATACAAAGAGGGAAAAGCGAGTGAGGCTGCCAGAGGAAGATGCCAGTGAGATCTGAGACATTACATTCAGTATCACAAACAATGAAGTAGCACCATTGTCAAGTAAGGATTTTCAAGTCTCATGTTTTCTTACCTTTTGGCTTCATGTGAAAAAAATAAGAATCTTTGGAAAATATGGCACAGTTTATGCTCAGCATCTTGGTGAGGGTTTTTACTTTTGTCTGATTTGTCAGAACATCTAATATGTGAAGTTTTCCTTCTAAAAAGACATTTTTAGACACATGGTGAATGCTACTTTGTCTTTTTAAATAGAGATGGATCCTTGCCTGGCCTAGTGCTTTTAACTTCTTTGATGTTCAGAGAGGGAAAAAATGAATTTGAGTTTTTGTGATTTAGTGGAAGTGGGTTAAAAGGAAGTGGTAGAAATGTTCATGTCGTCACTGCCAGTGATTCAATGATCAAAGCAGCTACTTCTGCAGCCTTTGGGTTTGTCACTGTGTGCATGTGTGTGTGTGTGTGTGTGTGTGTGTGAGCAGGAGAGCTGGTGCTGAACTAATGCCTACCATCGCCGGGTAGAGTTTCTCCTACCGGGTGGCCGTGCAGCCCCTTAGCTCTGTGTCTCTCCGTGTGTCTGCCCACCCACAGTATGGAGGTGTTCAAATCTCCAACAGGACAAATCTGCATCTCTCTTGCCCTCGGCTCCCTCCCTCCTTCCTCTCTTGCTCCCTCACTTTCTTCCGACCCCTCCCTTGTTCAAAGATATACTCCCTGTGATGGCTGCTAAGTGGCAGTAATAGCAGCAGGGGTTAGCACTTCCACTAAAGTTTATCCTTTGAAGAATATTCACAGATTTTTGGGAGCTACCCACAGTGCTGAACAATTCAGTCCTGCTAAGATTTGAAGGCTTTTTGAGAGGAGTCTGTCAACCTTCATTTTCTGAGTTTGATGCTTCTCTTTGGAAAAGATGCAGTGTAAGTTTCTCTGTTTTGCCACTCTTTTTAATAGTAACATTACAGGGTAATGACTGGTGAGTCTGGACAACCTGAACCTGTGTGGGTTGTTTAAAACATTTATGTCGTTGACTTGTTCTGACGGCTGCTGGGTACAAAATGAATAACAGAATTAAAGAGGATGCACGGCACTAAAGTTTCAGGCTTTACAGACACAATATCAGTGATGTCATCTGAAGATATGTTACAGTTTCTACATTTATGAGGCTGACTTACCTGAATATGAATACAGGGTGGAGCTGAGGCAGGCTTCTGAACTCCTGACTAATAGTTACATTGCTCCTGTTTGTTGATTCACTCAGTCACACTCAAAATTAAGGAAGGCCCAACTTTAGATAAATGGAAGGTTCTTACTCCATAGTCTGCACAAATACACACATGATGAGAGCAGGGGAAAGGAAGAGTCAAAACATTTTAAAGAATTTACTGAACAAGTAGAAATATTAAATGCACACCTGAGAGACGGAAGTTTCATGTCCTTTTTACTTGAGTTCATTTTTCAACACCTGATGTTACTGTCTGATGGGGGAGCCAACAAATGAAAAGCATTAGGAAAGAAGTGAGTTTGGTGACATGAAAAAGACAACATACAGGGATTCAGAGTCTTTGGTCAAGTTTGTTCGAAAAGTTGGGGGAAATGTTATAAAATAAGTGCCATGTGGGGCCGAATCAAATTTGTCTTGCTAGTTGTGGACGGAGCAAAGAAACTTTCAGGTGAGACTTTATTCTTCACCTTTCTTCTTCAGATTCAGAGTCAGAATACCCTTTAATCACTGAGTATCTTCATTATTCTATTATTCTTCATCCATCCATTCACACAGACACACACACACACACACACACACACACACACACACAGAAATTATCATCAACCAAGAGATGTCCACAATGAAACACTGGCACTTCCCTGCCAAGGTTTCCTCCTCCCATGCTAATGAGTCCCTAATTAAAAGCTGCGAATGTAGCCTGTAAAGCTAAAAGTTTGCACTTTTTTAAAAGGCACCATCTTCCCCCTTAATCACACTATCAAGTTGTAAGATCAATAGAGCTTAGTGCCTAAGCTCTGTTTTATTTTAGGGAGGAAAATGGAGGCAGTGTACTCTGTAAATGTTCTTACTGGCACATGTGAATTTCTTTGCACTCAAATTAAGCAGGATTAAGGAGCAAGCAGAGTGAGGGGGACAGAGAAGGACAGAGGGGTAGAACCGGCGTCTTTAGACAGCAGCTCATGTGGCAATAAAAGAGAGTGGTCAGGTGGGTGTCTGTCCAAGAAGGCAATTATGTCAGCACACCTGCATCAGAAAAATGACACAAGTAGATGGCTGATATTTAAAATAAATAGAAAAAATATCTAGTGTCAGACCATGAACTGCTTGCTAAAACTCGGTCAAAGATTCCTATACTCACCTTTGAAACCTGACACTTAACATCATTCCTTAACCCAGCATTAGACTAGTATAAGTTATTTTGTCATTGCAGGAGGATACTTTATTTTATGTGAGGGAGTGAGGATGTTCTTACAAAGTTAATGGAAATGTTTTAATAAGTATCCAGTCCTACCTGTATCAGTCTCATCCACGCTTGTTACAACTTAATGAGGTGTCTTTTTACTCCAGTAGTAGGGAAAATTGTTAACTATGGAGGACTATCAATCCTCTATTCTACATCCAACCTAGCAGAAACTGACCGTGGAATAAGTCACTAAACATGCAATGAAATACACATCATCTGGTAAAATGCGATAAGCCATTCAGAACATAAGTCTGTCCACGTATGTATTTCCTATGCCCTGTCACAAAGCCTATTTCTAAAAAGTACTGCAAGAAAATAGGTTAAAAATTCAAGTTTTTTTAATGTGACTTCATAATGTCTCTCTTGAGTATTACTGTGTAGGTATAGGCAGAGATGATATGCCATTGTGGGGAACTGTTAAGTTGTTTCCCTACTATAGACCCATATAGCTGCAAGATTTCTTTGCAGGAATCTCTCCTCATTATTACAGTTGTTATTAGCTCAGGTTCAGTCATTGTGCCTTCTGTAGATGGCTATGAAAGCTCTCTTCTAAAGGTACACTAATCCTAAAGGTATATTATTAAAAGAAGAGTGTGACAGAAGATGACAGTTGCTTAAGGACAACTATAGTTTGTTGAACTCTAAAGACGGGCGAGTGACTCTGAGGGTAACACAACACTGGGCAGATAAGACTCTCAGCCTCTTTATTACCTCCCAACACTCTCTCCAAGTTTTTCTGTTTCTTTTCTTTTTTACCCACATATACACATTCAAAAACACTCACACTCACATCCCTGTCTTATGTTGACCGAGAGCAAATGAAAGCGGGCAGACCCAGAGAAAAGATGAGGCTGGGGCCACAGTGTGAGGAGGGGTGGAGGCCCCCAGTGTGCTGAAATAGCACAGGCACCAAAAAGAAATGAGATCCAGGCACTTATTTGTCAGGGTGTCTGCCTGCTCTTTCCCTGTCTCTGCACTGTGTGAATATGCATGAGGATTTGAGAGGTATAAATAGCGGAGGTGTCCATATTGCCACTGCATTTTCCATCAGCACAGAGAAAAGCTTTAATGGGCTTATTATGAACCGCATTACATCACCAACGGCAAATTACAAATTCCTGTAGGGAACAGGAAAGGGAGAGCTTACTGTGGGGCAAAGTTTATGCAGCTGACGAGTCACATGGCCTCATGTTTTGGTCTGAGTGGAGGCAGGGCTCTTATAGGTACCATGACTTAGCTGTGATGTGACATTCGAACTGAAACCACTCAATAGTTTCAGTAATAAATGGTCATTCAATACAACTTGATACATTTTGTGTTATGACACTCATTTATGAAGTTTTTGCCTTCACACAAATGGAAAACTTTGTGTTTTCTTTCCCGAAGAGCACAGTAACTTACCTATTCACGCTTATCAGTTTTCTGTGTTTAGGATGAACTACCAACCTCAGAAAAACATTTAAAAACTCCTTAAAGTGTTTGATTGGGACAGCTACTATGACAGGACTTAGTGATTGGGTAATAAGTCACATTTTTAAGATGTGCAAGTGTTACAGAGCAAGCCTGTGGATTGGGAGAAAAAGTGTAGTTTCTATGAAGCCAGAAGGGTCTAAAAGATGGCTCACCTTCTCACCTTTGTTAACAGCATCATGATTATCTTGAGACATTGTAAAACTGTTTTCCTCAAAGTTTGTACCTGTTCTTGTTTAGCTGGCATATAACTATCACTGCCCAACTTCGAGTGGTTCACCAAGAGCAGACCTCTTGCCCAAAGTTGCTAAACTTGTTCTCTGATTTATGCAAGGGTTGTATACAGTAAGAATCTGCAAAGGCATGTTGAACAGGAAATAAAATACCTTTTCTGGGTGTTATTTTATCACTGATCATTACATTAACAATAGTTGATCATGTCACAATAGTAATCATCACAATAGTTTGAGGTAGCAGCTATTAAACCTGTGTGGTGGTTTGCAATGAAACGGGCCAATTGGTTTAGTAATTTAGAACCTCAGTACAGAATTAATTTCTGATGAAACTGCAAAAACTGAATTCTAAGCAAGTCATAATGGCTTAGTTTTAGTAAAAATCGTCTTATTATACTTGACATGAGCCACATTCAACTGATTAGTCCAGAAACTGTTTATTTCAAGTTATTCAAAGACAAAAATGAGGTCTGAATTGCTTGTAGCAACAAAAAAAAAATCTGCCAGTAGGATAAGACTTTTTTTCTACTATTAAGACATCTTTCCAATTTCAAGACACTTGACAACGACTTCTTTAAATCCTATTGGCAGATTTTTTTTTTTTACTTGTTACGAGCAATTCAGACCTCATATTTGTCTTTAAATAACTTGAAATAAGAAGCTTTTCTGGACTTGTCAGTTGAATGAGGCTCAAATAAAGAATAATGAGACATTTCTGCAAAAAATAAGACAAAATGACTTGCTTCCTTTCTAGTTTTTGCAGTGCTTTTTTAGGAAAGGTCACTGACTTTTTTTGAATTGTCACATAAAAAGCAAACTCAACCTTTTCTGACCTCTCATATCAAGTGGTTTTTAGGGCCACGTGACAGTGATGAATGTACAACTCTGGCTCAAACTCAGCCAATTACAGCCTCTGCAGCAAGTCTCATATATTTACTGAGAGCAGTACATAATCTTTGTAGTGTATCTACCAAGTCTCGATTCTGTGGGAGAGAAATGACAGAAATTTAAAACTTTCAGCAGCTGAGGAAAAATGAAACTCAACATCAGCTTCATTTTGTTGTTGTTAGTGTTTTGACTCTTGTTGGCACGTCAAATCCCCCTGTGCGTTTCTGAATAGACTCTTTGCATATGGTGTTTAAAATTGTTTAGCAGCGTGCACCCTGGCCCACTTCCACCCATAGTTCCTGATGGGGGTTCACTCAGTCAGACTTCTGCTCCACTTTCTCCTCACAGTTCTTTGACCTACTTTGATTCACCTCAGAGTCTTCAGCGTCTTGATAGAACCACATCCAAATCTGAAACAAAAGTAAGAATGTATAACTACATGGAGGTATTGTAAACAAAGGTCCTTCAGAGGATGAAAAGATGAGAACAAGGCTGTGTCATCAGAGGACGTTACCTTCTTGGTGGTGGGTGCACCAAAGCTCCCTGTGTGACTGAAGTGAATTAGATGGACACATGAGATAGAGTCAGAGTCGGTGTATGAGAGAAAGAGAGAGTGAAAAAGTTACAGAGGGTGGGTGAAGAGGAGATAAAGCAGTGATCTCATGATAAGCCTGATAGAAAGAGGGCTCAGAGTCCTCCCAGGGAGCAGGTCGAGGGAGGCTGACGAATGCAGCAGGAGGCACATCAGGCACCCCTGCCATCAATGGGACTCCGGCGCCGGCAGAGGGCCTGTGGCCGGGTAGGTGCCAGCGCAGATGCAGATGAGCAAGTGTCAGCTGAGAAACAATTGGGCAAGGGGCAGCGGGACGGGCATGAGGGGAGGCAGATAGAAGGAGAGAGGGAAGCCGGGGAGAGGGTACCATCCCCGCTGCTCTTTATCGCAGCCATTGATCGTGGCGTGTGTGCATTGATCCAAGTCGACCATCTGCTAGAGTTAGATAAGCGTGCGAGGGCCTGGGCATTGTGCTGTCACTCATGGAGTGTGCAACTAAGAGAGAGAGAGAGAATGAGCGAGATAGAGGGCGACTGAGATAGAGAGAAAAGGAGTGGTGATGTTGAGGAGGGAGGGGTGCTTTGGCTGCAGGGAATTATGGGGGCAGGATTAGCCTCCTCACTTGCAGGAAACAGAATTTTAAACGGCTGTCTCCTGGCTCCCTCACACAGACACACGCACGCACATACACACATATGTATATACACACACATACACTCCTGTGTTTTCTCTCCCTGCCCCCACCCTGACTCCTCTTTTACAGTGAACTTCATCAGAGCTCAGTGTGTGTAGTTGTGTGTGCGTGCCCGCCAGAGGATATACATTGGATGATCTCGATGACTGCGGCGGCCCTCGTCCTGACTTTCTGCTCCCCTTGCTTTAGTGACTCCATAAATCTCCTGAAAGGGAACTCCAGTCTCTGAAGATCTCTTCATTTTATATTCAACTCTCATCATCATCTTTCAAATCGTCATGCTGACTCTTATCAGAAACGACGCAATACATCTTTCAAGTTCCCTTTTCGGAGAGATTTTCTGATGCAATTTGGTTTCGAGAGATGGCTCAAAAGACATCCAAACGTGGGCAAAGCTGTTAAACCACACAAAACTACAGCCTGAATACAAAGGCACACAACCAGTCAGTCTCATGCACAAATACCTAAGTAGGTGAGTCTTTTTTAAGGCGCCTGAATGAGATTCATGTTTTCTTGATCATTCCTTAAAAATCACTTTTGATCCACCAGCATAAAGACTCCTTGGAAGCTCCAATCCCCACTTTTTTTGAGTTGTTCACATTTGACTGCCTTTTTGTTTCACTGACTAATCCAGCAGGATTTAGGAAGAAACAATATGGTGTATCACAGTCGGTATTTGTGTACAAACGGTAAGCCCATGTGCATTCGGCTGAGTGGCACCTGTCCCCCTTCCCCTGGGCTTGTTGTCTTTCGAGAAAATGGAAAAAAACGTGGAGGATTCGGGATATTTCGGTTACCAGGGAGACCTTATAAAAGAGCAACCACAGTAGCAGCATCAGGGCCCGACCTGAAGGGGGGAAGCAGGGACGGTGCCCAACATGCCCCCCACCCTCACGCCCAGAGCCTGCCCCATCTTCTGTGCAACTGTCTTTAAGTCTATTCTGCTCTGTTGTTGCAACTTTTTCTTTGCTCCATTTTCCTCTTTAGAATTCGCACATTGGGGTCCAACGCACAAGGCTGCTGCTTTGTAGGAGGGTGGGGGGTGTTTTTGATGTGAAGGCGAAAGTGGTATGGAGGGATTAGTGTGTGGCCGGTTGGATCATCTTACAGCCGCCGACCCCCCTCCAGCCCCCCTCCACAAGACTCATGGACAATGGGGATTAAAACTTCTCTTATTCTTGTGCCCCGAACGGCGGGATGACAAAGACAGTATTCCTCTGGGTCTTTTAACACCGGGCTGCACAGCTGAAGTAGTGGTCGGGGTGGGGTGTGGGGTTTGGGGTGGGGTGGGGGGGGCTGGGCAGGGGTCTTATACAGAAAATTAATCCTATGGAATTTTCTCCTCATTGCAAATGGAGATTTGTAGCTTTTGCCTTGCTATCTCAGCCAATCCCACATAACGCATCAGTGTCACTCAATAGAGGATCACAGCATCCGGTGGAGTGAATGTTTATATCTGTGGCACCCAGGGGCCCGACACAGCTGATACACATCTACATCCACGCAGCAGCTTCAAAGGGAAGGTGTCAATGGCTCATTTGGAATAGATGTGATAGATTAATTATATTGCACTTTCACTGGTGTCCCACAGCACAGCTGTTGTGAAAATTGCAAGGCCCAGCAGCTCAATGTGTCAGAAACGCTGAACTTGCATCCACATTCTTCCTCATCATTTCATTTAAAAGAGCTAAAATTGACCATTAAACATAATGTGAAGTATTGTGCATACTGGGTCATCACACAAATCATCTGAATGTCAATCACCTGACTATCAAAACCTGCCTGAATCCACCACAGAGCAACAAAAGACGTCTCCAGGTTCAATTATACCACCATCACATTGTATTGTGTTGTTGTTGTTGCTGTTGTTGGTTGGCTTTATCCCACCAGAGGAAACTCACAATGTCACTCTGTTCTCTCACTGATGAATGGAAAAATGCAATGCTGTCTTTGGGAGGGGGTTGACAGTGAGCAATTTCCAACAACAAATGACAAACTACACCCTCCTCCAGCAGCATGTGTGGAAAAATTGTTTCTCTAATAAAAAATAAAAATGCATCTTTTGATTGTGAGGGTGGGGATGTTTTAAATATATGCATATTATCTTTCTCTCTTTCACCCTAGCCTCTCTCACCCCCACCCCCCTCTTCTTCCCCTTACACTCTCTCCTCCCTACTCCGTCTCTTGCTCTCTCACTCTCCCTCTCTCGCTCCCCCTCTCTCTCTTTGCAGTAAATAAAAGATTAAAATGACTGTTCTAAAAACACCGACTGGTCACCAGAAGATAATTGTTTCAGCTTTGTTTACTGTGCGTGAATGTTTTCTCCCTTTTTAGTCCTTTTTTCTTTTTCATTGTGTCCATAATTAAAATTCCTTTATTTTCAAAGTAGTTCTAAAAGAGGGAGCTAAATTGCCTTTTCTGTGTTTATGTTGTCATTGGCCCACTGTCGGGAAGGGTAGAGGAGGGGGAGGACGGGAGACAGCAGCAGTGTCCTTGGACTGGATGGAAGATCAACTTTTAGTGTAAATGGGATAGAAACCATCAATGTGCGTGTGGTAAGAATGTTTTATATGAAACTTAGAGGTGCACATCTGCTGTGATGGGATACAGTTTGCTCATTCATCACGAAAATTTACAAAAAGCATCAACTTGTACTTTTGTCTTCTGTTTTGAATTCCCACCTGTCCTCAGTGGGGAGGTGTCTGCTGGGTGGGCTGATATAATATCTTCAAATTGGTCATTATACACAATTGAGGTGTTGATGGATCCCAACAATATCAACAACATGTAAATTTGGCTGAAAATTATAAGAGGCACTCCAACACCTTATAATGAACACAGTGTTGTTTCCAAAACACGCTGCACAAACACTGACCTGAAACATGCTTATCTGGCACATGCGGCAGAAATGAATTTCCGGAAGCCTGACTCTCATGCACATTGATGAAGCCACGCTGTAGCTGCAATTCGCCTCCCATAACCAAGCTATGAGACAACACCTCCTCCTCCCTGCTTTTCCTAAGCAACGCCAGAACTGAGAACACATTTGATGATTGGGAAACTCATTAGAAAAAGGTGACAATGAGGTTTCACAACTCCTAACCAATTTTCCGCAACTCCCTGTGCACAGCCTTGGAGGTCGACGTGTACTGCCTTTGAATGATCTGATGAGACTTCTTGGGTAAGAGATCGGAGGGCCTTTTGCCCCTGGTTCAAGCTTGCAAGGTTCAAATAACAAAACACATTATAAGCCTTCATATATGACTTTCCCACCTGGCCACAGGACAAGGAATGTTCACGCATACGTACACCTCACACAAACACAGAAACATTCAGACCAGCTCCTTCATACTATCACAGCCCCCTCACCCCTTCTTGACAGTGCTATCCCTCTTCTGCTTAGCCAGGCGCCCATAATTGAATCTCAGGTTGGGATTAATTCTAGGGGCTGCACTTGACTCGGTCAAAAACAACTATTACAGGGAGGCAATGTATTTTTTTACACAGCACTTCACATTGATTAGGCAATGTGCAGCGATGAGAGATGCATTGGATTCTAGATGACAGTCATTTGCATTAAATGAGGGGTTTGCCGCATCCAGGGGAGAGAGAACGCCTGACACTCAGCGAAATAGACTGAATAGCATTTTCCATAATGCAGGGCAGGCAACAAACACCTGCATGCACAAGTGCAAATACACAAACACAAGCATATAGCCTGGTTTTATGCATTTACACATTCAAAAATATAACACACGTACACAGCTGGTGAAAAAAAAATAGTTTTGTAAGTTTCCACTCTTATTTAGTTGGAGACTGGGGGTGGTTTGCTTCTCTCTGTTTCATGACATAATTGCAGTGTCTTCAAATATAACTCCTCTGTTGTCTTTCCAAGGACAAACCCAAAGAAAGTGACTGTGATCTCAGGGGAGCAAGTTTTCCTGGGAGAGTTAAGGCCTGTTTCATTTGCAGGGTGAAAAGAAGAAGAGGAGCGAAAGGATGGAGGGAAGGCAGAAGTGGTTAGTGGTAGGGCGGTGGAGGTATAGAGTGTGAGTGTGTGGGGGGGTGGACTGAAAAAGGCCCTCTTTCAGTTTTGAATGAGAGCGAGAGAACGTTTTTCTTGCCTCCTCCCGTCGTGCTGTCAAACTCGATCAGTGCTGAGGAGCGGTGACGCTGCTCGCCTCCCAGACTCCCCCTCTGCACAATGGAGTCTGCGAGGACCCACCATGCATTTCACATTCAATTTAGCCCTCCCCAGGACATGGCTGTCAGGGTCAGCATAGGCGATATGAGACAGGGCTGAGGGGGGTGGAGGCCGATGTTTTGGACTGAAGCAGGTTGGGAGGGGGAGGAGGGTGTAATGACAATGCTGATGGGTTTGGGCTCAGAGTACAGAGAAGGGGTGCTGGTTTCGGTCAGACTGGAGGGAGGTTGGCGGGGACAGAAGATCCAAGGAGAATGGACAGGAGATTTGGGGTGAAAATGGGGGTGATGGAGGGTGGCCTCTTCCAAATAATAAAAAAAACACCAAAAGAAAGGTCTGGCCAGGGCCTTTATTTGATGCAGCTTATGCTGCTTTCCATGGGGTCCTCAATGGGAGCTCGGAGACTGTTACTCTGCTGAAGCCCATTAGCCAGCATTAGGAGCGTCCACACATCCGCACAAGAAGATTTGAGACAAACCCTAAACAGCCCACAATAACCGCGAGGTACAAGCCTTGAGTCTTAAGACCTCGGCTTGGCCCAAAGAGCCTTGAATAGACGCGCCCCAAATCATGTTGTTGAACAAATCAGGTATTAAGGAGAGAGGAGTTTGTCCGAATTTACTTTCCCTAAAGACTTTAGTTAAGCTAGTTATTGCGGAGATTTAGTTAGGCGTCGGTTTGCTTGTGTGTGATTGTGCGTGTGTGTGTGGGGGCATCATTCTTCAGACATCTTACACTACAACACCCTGCAACCCCCCTTCAACATAAACCCTTCCATCTTTACCCCCTCACACGTATAAACACGGCCACACTGAAGCCTAAATTCACCCTGATCCAAACAATGGGCCGCTATTGGCAATTAAATGGCATTTGGTGATCCAGGGTGCAAGTTAATGGTATTACTGCTGCAATTCTTCTCCTGAATGGCAAAAAGGATTTCCCTCTCCACCCATAAAGCACTACTCACTGTCTTACCAGCATTACATAGCTTACCTTGGGCTTATGATTCAAGGCCTTCCGATTACCATTTGAATATTTCCTTTTCTCCAAAGCCTTGGCAGATGTGGTTGAAGGTGCGGCAGGGCCTCCAGCTATTCACGGGTGAGGAGGCCAGGCTGTCATCGCCCATCGCAGGCCTGTCGGTCAGGACAAGTGGTCAGGCCAGCCGGTGCTCTCCCACAGCCCATCATGGCACAACCACCCAGGTAGACTCAGTGTTTGACTCACTCAGATTTGTCACTCACACCCTATAGCTTAAAGCAACAAGACAAGCTTTTGTATGATGTATGATACATCGTTTGCAATGTGATTGATGCTTTTCCACCGGATAATTCTTTAAATGAACAGTTTAAGTCAGTTACTTCTAATCTTTACTTTGAAATGTCACAATTATGGCACAAAATTTGGCAAGGTTTTCTTGGTTTTTCTGTAGCCTCATAAAAAGTGGGAAACATTTTATTCCACACCACAGGTTGCCACTGAAATAGGTTCCTTGTCTCGCTCCTTCTCCGCGTCTCTTGTTTGTCCAGGGATCTGGTTTGGCAGTCGCCTTTTCAATGGACAAGATGCTTTGAGAGGAATATGAAAAGCCAGATTTAAAGGTGACTGCTGGTCAGAGGGGGGAGAGGGAGAAAGAGAGATGCTGGTTGTCGTGGCTTCACTCCCCATCTCACCCTCATCTCATATGAACAGAGGGTAAATGCTGAAATTTAACAAAGTCACAGCGAGAAAGGTCTGCTCCCAACAAAGATGAATAAAGAGATGAAAGGACAGACAGACTCAGGGGAAACATATCATGTATTTCTGCACTGCTCTATTCTCCTGCACCTTTAATATAGTATGGGCTACTAACAATGTGAAGTAAGCCTCAAACTTTATTACAGAGCTACCATCAAACCTCTATTGCATGTGTGGTGAAATATAATCTCCCTCTAAAATGGAACAAAGAATTGGCCATTTTGTTATAGGGGGCCAATTAAATAATGATTCCCATTGAAGGGGCACGGATGATAGCAAGCCAAGGACAATGCAATCGGAAAGGCTCGGATCAGTTGAGGGTTTGTTTATAGATTTGGTTCCCACAAGCACTAGAGGGGCTCCCTTAACTTGACAGACCAAACAGATCAGGCGGAGAACAGAGCGGGCCCTGTCAATAGTGAGGATTATGGGAACGGCTGTTTGGCCTCCAACCATTTTGCCCGCCAGAAGACACAAGAGGGCTCCAGTTTGATTCAGTTCCACTCTTATTGTCAAGTGTCTCTGGCGTTAACAGGCTCTAGCAAACACACAAGCAGAGGTATCCTGACTTGGACTATTAATTTTTAACATTTAGAAGGAAAAAGCATAAGAAAACAAAAAAAATACAACATCATGGAGTCATACAGGAGTCTTGATAAGTCCAGGGTAAGTGAGGCTAACCATGTAGCAAAAAGCCGACTTTCCTCTGTCATCATTGACTGTATTTATATAACAGCCAGTGTCTCCTAGTAGCATACTCAGAACGGGAAGCTATTGCTGCACTACTGTTTTAAAGATGTTGAGTTGCGCTGTATACACATTTTCCAACATTTATCAACTTCCTTCTCCCCGTATTTATGATTAACTGATAAGTCACAGAACAGTGACACTGGAAAAAATATCAGGACTTAATTTTGAGTAAAATTAATGAATAAACTAAAATGGATGTCAGTATTCAGTCACACACTCGAAAAGCTAAAACTAATGTTAGCTCAAACTGAATACTCAATGACTGAATACTGATCATGTCGTTTGATGGTTGGACTAATTACATGAAGAAAGGTTTTTGATCCCTGATGAAAAATCTTGGTTCAGAATAAATAACAAATAATATTCCAGCAAACAGGCTTGAAAATGATAAACTTGATTTTATTATCTAAATAAGGCCCATACAATTAGTGTCCTGAAAGCAACTACAGAGTGAATGGGACTTGGGTTCAGCAAGAAAAACATCTTTTTACTAACACTAAAAAATTCTTGTAAAAATGTCGAAATCTTTACAAACATTGAATGTAACGTTTATAGCAACTAACCCACAATGCATTGTGCTGTTAAGGAGGCATATTTGAAAGGTTCACATGAGCAGTTCTGTAGAAATGAGAGTAGTTTGTCTTTATCTACCCTGAAACAAAACATATGCAGAAAAATCTGTGATTTAATCCTGCATTGAGGGACAAATATATATATATATTTTTTACCACTAAGCCCAAATGCCAAACCAATGTAATGTGTCTGTAAACACCATCCCCTTTGGATGCACGCATATGTTAATAAACATCCAGTGTATTTGTTATCTTATTTTTTTATTTTATTTTATTTTATTTCATTTCTGCTTTTTAATAGTTAACTTTGTTCACTGTCCGCTAAAAACATCGGGCCCAGCTCATGTCCTTAGTCTGAAAATCTGGCCCAACCAAAAATTTAATTGTCTAGCACTGATTAGGCGTTGTCTTAATGCAACTAATGGGTAAATGAAACTGATGTTTCCCTCAAAAACTGGAAGAAATTTCCTCAAAGTTTCACTGACAGTAGCCTTTTCAGTAGATTGTTAGAGTACAGAGCACAGCTGTGCCTCTCAACACATTTTATGAAGTTCTCATACTGTGTCAGTCATGTGATTATTATGAAAAAGAGCCACTTTTCTTGAAAAGGTGCAACATTAGGAATGCTGATGGAGAGGCACAGCAGCAGCTCTCCTGTTCTGCTTCTCCCCTCCATGAGTTGAAAAGAAATCACATGCAATCATGCAACTTTCCTGCCTCCATAACACAGCCCATTAGAACGGCTCTCTCTTCAGCAATATATGCATTCATGGACTACAGAAAGATCTCGACTCACTGGCATTGTTCTGTTCCTCTGGGACCTGACTGGTATTGCAGTGCAGTTTAAGCCATTTCAGCCAAGCTATGATCTTAATTAGCTTCACCTAGAGCCCATCTCTTCCCCAGACAAGTCTAATTAAGCCCAGCGCCCTTCCCCAGCCGAGCCTCTCTGTTGGCTAAAAGGAGCCCAAGATCTCTTGTCCGAGGATTACAACCTGGGATACATCACAGGCAATCATCTTCCCTCCACAGCCCCCCCAAAACCCTTGGTTGCTGCCCCCACCTAAACATTCTTGCTCCATGAAAGGCACAGTACTATTTCATCACTAATTTGCTGTGTGTGTATTAAACAGCCCCTTCAGCCAAGTCACAGAGGAGGATCCCTCTTACAGGAGTCCTAATAAGTCCAGGGTAAGTGAGGCTAACCGTGTAGCAAAAAGCCGTCTTTCCTTTGTACACGGCAGCAATCGCTCAAGCTAAACAGCTTGTTATTAGCAGATGGGGGTGTAGCTTTCCAGCATTAGCTTTAGCGGGTGTCTCTCTGAGGCTCCAACTTAGTGTGACTGCATTGAAAGGCATGCTTTCTTAATTGGATAGTTCCCTTAACCCTGCGCGGATCTTTGATCCTTATTGTAAACTTTCATTGTTGCCCATCAGTCTTACGGCAGCTACTGCAATTGCCGGGTCTCATCTTAGCATCCTAAACTCCTTAGTGTTAGTATCAGCTCAAGCTCTTAGCGCTGGATAAGCCCTTGCTAATGTCATAATGGTGATGATTTGGCTGAGCCCTCCGGCGTTATGTCAATTCAGCCGAGGGAAGTAAGAACCACAATTAACAGAAATTAGCTAAATGCTATTGAGTGGTTCTGTGTATTTGAGGGCAGGGCACTGACCCCAGCAACCCCACACTGTGTTGCCAATCAATTATATTTTTTTCTGCTGCAGGCCAACTCCATGATTATGAGCATCAGGCTGAATCATTCAGTCAATTTTCTAAGTAGCTGTTTGAGATAATCTGTGGGGCTTTTTGCCTTGTCATCATCTGAATAGATATCAGCACATGCCTTTTTAGCAATGAATGATCCACACTTTGGCCACTGTATCTCAAGAATGTCTGCAGAAGAGACTATAAATAGCTCTGTGTGCTATTGACTGAAGGTAAACATCTAAAATTTGAAGGAGAACTATCGAAAGATTAAATAGTTACTGTGGTAGAATATAGAAAGGTGTTATTGGCTACACTCAAAGTTAAAACAGCTGAAATGACTCCCTGCATTCCTACTTTGAAGTTCTTTAACAGACTGGTGGGTCAGACCTCCTGAGGAGAGAGAAAGACTCAATTCATCAGAGTGCAATAGAAGCGAAAGTAGAAACGCTTCATGTCCGATCACTGGAGGGGGGGTCTGAGGGAGAACGAGTGTGTGTGTGTGTGTCTGCTGCATGAAAGATGGAGCAGAGCAAAGCTGAAGAGTGTGTGTGGATCTCCTGCGAGGAGGCCAGCCCTGGGTGGTTCTCACTGAAAGCCTATTTGTGGATGAAAGTGCAGCAGCCCTGGGGTCCACTCGCACAGAGAGACGAGGCCAGTGATTAAGGGGGCGTGAGGGCAGGACGGCCCTTTAATTTGGGGGCTGTGGAGAGAGAAAAGGGGGGCCGGCACTGGTGTATCTGTAGCCAGACAATGGCGATTACCTTCCTCTTTATCTGGCGGAGAGGGGGCTTTGAGAGAGCAATCTGAGGAGCGGAGGAAATGGCACGACACAGGATTAGTGGCACAACAGGACGGTAAATTAAATGTTGGAGATGAAAGAATGAGGCTCTGACATGCATCAATAGAGAGCATTTGCTGCATTCTAATAACAGCAGCCGAGGAGAAATACCTGTAGAGATTAGTGTGTGTGTTTGAGAGAGAGAGGGAGGGAGAAAGGATACACGATCATATAAATGACTTTGGTCGTCTTTTAGCATGTGACACCCCTAAACAGGGAAGCAAACAGTAAGGGTGTGTTTGTGACCATGAGTGTAACTCTCTATAAAGTGTGTGTGAGGGAGAAATATTGCTGCCTGGTCACGACTGCTCAAACACAGAGAATCTGACTGCATTTGAACCCAAACTGTTCATGGTATGATCTCCAGTGCGATGCTTGAACCTGATCAGCCCAGTTTTGCATAGCCATCAAATTCATGAAAGGAGCTGATTGGTTTTTCTATTTTTCCACAATTACATCTTACAGGTTCTGTGTGCATAGGCAAATGCCACAGTATAGAATACTGTTGGTCCTCGGTGTCCACTTGAGACAAAAACGTTGGCTGTTTTCAACATGAATGTAGTCAAAATAGTGCCGTGCCATATTGGAAATGCTTACTCAAGTTAATGTTTTTCTTAGTTTTTGACTTCTGTATAAGGGACTGGATTTCATACAGTTCAAACGAGTTTAGTTACTTTTGCTCACTAAGGGCACATAGTGGTTTCCTGATAGACATCCTCGCTGTGTCTGTGTATTTGGAAAAATAATAGGACTGTGTGGTCTGTAGCACTAACCGATTGCCCTATGACTTTCTGCAACGCTTTTTCTGTGAATGAAAGTGCAGTGTTCCTGTATTAATCTTGTATCAGATGTTTTATTTTTGCCATAACACTCTTTGGTTGTTAATTTGTCAGCAAAAGTGAAGGAGTGTGAACCACTATTGACTTTCCCTCAATAGATGGAGGCAGGTAGTAGCCATGACAAAAGATAATCTATATATTGCGCAGAGTCTGAACAACATGGTGGCAGCCTATCAGAACTTGAGTCTTTACATAAGTTGCTGAGAAACCAATGGGCGACATCATCATGTATGGTCCACTGTGGGGGACAATGCAGTTATGTAAATAAATGAATAAATAAATAAAACTATGGACTTAACAAGCAGTGAAAAGCTTTTTAAAAGTAGTGACATTCTTCAAAGCTTTCGATCACAGCTTGCTGATGTGTACATCCTCATACTTTCTTCACACAATGCAGTTTGTTTCTTTGTTTCCAAATCCCACTGGTGATCAAATAACTGATGATGTAATGAAATCAAGAGCTATAATCTGTTCGTAGCCGATATTTATACAAAAGTCCATATCCAAACCCCCAAATATCTGAGAGACATGCAGCAGCTTCATTTGAATATGAGTATGTGAGTGTGGGTAAAGCGTTATGAGGCTGGCACCTATCAATATAAATGTTGCACTGAAAAGACCTACAACACCTCCAGAAGCATCATAAGTCCCAGTCAACTCCCACATGGCGCCAAACACAGCTAAAGTCTCCTACGCAGCACTTCACCTCCTCTCACCACAAAACAGTACCAAATAATTTTCCAGTATATAACAGCTCAGAATATTTACTGTCTCTAAATGCATCTGTGGTTTGAAGGTAAACACAAACAAACAAATAAAATATTAAAAGTTCTAAAGAAGTTCAAACCTCTTTGTTTGAAAGTTTACATACAAAATACCCCAGTCATCATGAGTGATGAATTGTGACACCTAATAAATTAAGAGTTACAATCATTTTCATCAACACTCAGTGTTGACTGACAGGTATTAAAGATGAAAAGCGAGAAAACAAAATCAGAGAGTGCAAAAGAAGAAACAACTTCCCGCTGGTGCATTAGACGTCAGCAAGAGCTGGTCTTGAACGCAGGCGGAAATGATTCAATCAAAGAGTAGCTTTATCTAGGTTATTACTACACTGAAACAGGATGATGAAGAGGAGGCTTGCCTTAATCTCAGCCACAATAGAAGGGAACAAAGGCGTACTTACAAGCACTATCAGCCACAAATATCAAATCAGCTCGAGCTGCACCTAATCCTGCCAGACAGCATTGTTGATTCAGTGAACCTGCGGTCAGAGACATACACAGCCATATGTGCAGACACACACTGACTCCACACACATACACACATATGGATATTCACACAGACCGTGAAATTGTACCATCAGCTGAAATGTGTGTTTTGTCATTTAGTCTTGCATCATTTAAAGCCAAATAGTGAGAAGCATATTACTTGTTCTATCGTAACTTGTATTCGTCTTAACACAAAATGTAAACAACTTAAAAAGATAATACATGCCTCTTCCTTCTTATTAAGAGCTGCTGATACATATGCTCACAGCTTTACTGACACAAGGATCAACACAGCATGAATGACCCTCCAAAAACCAAGAGTTTCACAATGCTGCTTCAATCAACAGGTCACCTCAACTCAAGAGAGCACTTGGACTTTACACTCAGTCCAAATAAACAGCTGAATCTTCCACTACAAGTAGTTTTTAATTGGTAAAAAGACAACAACAGTTTCATAAGGTATTATACAGTAAGATCATGTAAACTATGATTTAACCTAATTCATTACGATACGTCATACAACTCATGTTGTAACGATCATTTATGACATGACGCTTCAATATGTTATGATACAATACAATATAATGCCAACTGATGCTACATGTTACGCTTTGTTTTCCCTGCAAGGATGTTTGCCTTCGTCTTGAATGCTACTGGCATTTAATCCCACAGTAGTGACAGAAGAAATGGAACAAAACTAAAATAAACAATTAAATAAACAGAGACGCACAATGACAACTGCAAACATGTACAGGACCGATTCAACTGAGTTCAAAACTGTTGCACTGGGGTATCATCTATCTGCTGGTCAGTCCATGCTCAGAATGGTGATGTTCTGAGAGTGGTCTGAGATCCTACAGACTAAACAGAGAGCCAGGTGTTTATTCTTGTGTATACCTTGTCAAAGCACTCTGGGGGGTGATGGTGAAATATTAAATGTCATTCAGGGGTTCAACATCAATGTCAAAGGAGAGTATGTCAAATATTAAGCTTTACTCCATGCTAGCTCTCAGAAAGAGGTACTTCATGAAGTGTGACCTCTGATCTTCTCCCCTCCCCTGTCCTCAGGGTCCTGTCCACACTAACGGCAGCAGTAATGGGAATGTCCTTGTTCGGGATGGCACTTGGCAGAAGGAAAAGGACACTGGCAACTTCATTATCCCACAATAACAGGCTAATTATTGTGTTTGTTAGCAACAAATCAGAGCACAACAGACTGCATGTCCCTGTCCTGTTTTGAGCATCTTAATTACTTACCCCCCCACCACTACCACCACCCCACACACACACACACACACACACACACTCACACACATACACCACCCCTCTGTTGCAACTGCTGCTGTTGTTATTTAGCATATAAAAGGCAACAGCTAATTGTCTGGACTATAAATATTCGGCATGCAATTAGCGTCCTGGCCTGCCTCTGCGTTGTGTTATCACCTCGCTGTTTGGTACGTGGCGCAGACCGCACACTCAATTCTCCGTATCTAATGGGTGTTAGATAGCAGCACAGAACCTTTGTTTCTGAGAACAAATGGGAACCGACGCCTCCCTGTCGTCCTGCTCCTTCACTTAGCTTTGAGGAGAAAGCACATCCACAACTTCACATAGGGAAGAGAGCAGCAGAAGGTCAATACCTCAAAGATCATACCTGTTTAAGGTTTGCTACTGAAGACAGGTAAAGGCAATGATTAATTGTAAGCTTCAAGCGAAAAAAGCTTTTAAAAAAGTCAGCATGAAACTTTTTGAAAGAATACTGAAAAGGTGACATTGGGTCACGTTTAAGGGTCATTGACAGATAAGACTTTTGAAAAGGCCATTTTTAAAATGCTGAAAACAAGGATATAAATTCGGCCATTGTACAGATGCACTTATACATAAAATCTGAGTTACAAGGTTTCAGTGTTGAAAGTTGAATGAATTACAAGGACAGCCTTGAAAAAAGTCATTTTGGATGATCAAAATTAATGTATTTCTTCAATATTACCAATAGTTCAAAAAGAAACAGTAATCACATTAACAGTTTAAGAAGGACAGGCTTATAGATTTGCAGATAAAACTTATTTTTCACAGTTTTGGGGCGGTCGCCCTACACGATACCCAAACATGGCTTGTACATGACGGTAGTGGAAAAATAGGTTTATTTGCAAATATGAGAGAGACTCGATAAACTTCCAGGTGTTTCAATGGGTTTCAATGGATTCATTGTATTTGATTAAGACAACTTTTGCTAGTTTTCCAAGAACAGAAAAACCAGGTGTATTTATATTTGAGAAGCGTAAACGAAAGTCCATCTCCTACTTTGCATAGCATTAAAACAAAAGTTAATAGAGCTGTTTGGGATCAAAAAGTGAGCACTGCTTTTACTTTTTTAAGTGAAAGATGAGAAAGGAAACATTTTCCAATGCCCTTGGGGAAAAGAGCAAAAGCGTGAGAGGCACAAGGAAGGGCTGGAAACACCAGGGTGTGCAGTCACTCTCCTCCGCCTTACCTAAAATCAAAGAATGGAAGAAGAGAAGAGGCAGAGGAGAGGTGCATGACAGAGACAGCTGGTAAGAGAGCCTTCACGGATGATTGCAGCCCAGTTTGAGCCGCTAAAGTGCAGACGTGAACTTCTTTCATCTTCCTTCTGGGTCAGTGTCCATGGAAGGAAGGGTCCTATCATCCTGCTTGCACTTCTCCACAACTCAAGATTCCCACCCAGCAGAGCCATGGCACCCTGTGAATGCACAGTAAACACAGCAGGATATGTATGACTCCCAAGAAAGAGAAAGGAGCTATGGGCAGCAGAGAGTTAAGGCGTCACATGGCTTGAAGCAGTTTTTTTTTTTCTTTCATAGGAAGGAAGGCCATTAAAGAAGTTCACTTTAGGACAAGCTAAAACATAAAGGGGGTCAGCTGTAAGGGAAAATGGATGGTTTTATGAGGCATGTTGAGTGAAAAGGGAACGAAAGCAATACAAGCAACTGAGCTTTTGCATATAATGAGCGGGAAAGTGGTGATAGGTAAAATCACAAAAAGAAACTCTTGAGACCACTACCCTCCAGACTGGGGGTAACCAAAAATAATTAAAGAAACACAGAATACAACAGGGGGAGATTTAAAGACTGAGAAAGAGTCTGACTGACCCCGGTCTGTGTGGAGAGGCTGACTGGAGCCTGGAGGCTCGTTAGAGGAGAGACCCTGAGGGCTCCTAATTGGTCCGGCAGTCTAAGAGAGACAGAAAAAGGGGAGTCAGTCTCAAGTCCTGGGTTTGGAGAAAGGGGGAAAGATGGAGGGTTGTGGGAGTCGATGGTGAAGGGGGCTTTTCCAAGTCACATGAAAGTTTGTGGGGATGAATGTGCCATAATTAGATTAATAAGTAGCTTAATTTATCGCAGCAGAGGATATCAGCGGCTCCACATTAGAGGCAGGCCCAGAAGATTAGCCTCGATCGGCGTTTCCAAAACACGATTAGCCCCCCGGCACAAAGACCGAGCTCTTTCACAGGTTCCTACCACCACAAGGGCCAGGATTAGAGCAACATGTTGAATAATCAGCAGTGCCCCTGCATGCTCCGCCTAAGTCTGCACTGCAGCCAGGGGTGCACTGCAACCCTGTGACCCCTCCCTGTCCTGCTCCCAACGCTTATCAATTGGATCATTACAGGCCCAGTTAAAGTCAAGTACAGCTCTGCTATTGCTAGGCTCGCTTGTGCCACCCTGGTTAAGACGCACACATTCCTATTTGCCACCTCAATCACCTGCACTACTAACATTTTTAAGAAAACCAAAGCACGTGCAGCTTTCAGCCATTTACCCAAAAGTTGAGCTCAGTCAATTAGCATCTTTGTGTGTGTACAGCCACTAAGTCATTTGGACATCCCAAGAGCCCCGGGGGACAGGCAGCTTCAAGGCTAATTGATTGTCCCTCCAATCTCCTCCAGAATGCCAATAAAGACCTCAGCATATGTTCGCTCCTGCCCGGCCATCAGCCCCATGCACTATGAATGCAGCGCTCTTACTAAGCTTTAGATCCCTTGATCCTCTACATCCTCCACATCCGGACTCTTGTTGGAAAAGAAAAAAAAAGTGATTGGGAAAAAAAATAGTCGGGCCTTGAGCCAAGACCTTTGCACAGTAGCCTTTCTACGGTAGAGAGGTTGCAGCTGTTGGTTATCTCCTCGTAGACTACTTCAGCAATATCGCTCTGGTTTGTTAAACAAGCAAATGTGAGCGAAGCCCAAAGACAGATATTTTTGTAGAAGTGGACTCCTGACTCATCTTTTTTTCTTGTCAGATTTTCAAAGAGGAAAGTGAGTGGATAACAGGTGCTAACTGTAACCAACGAGGAACCAACACCACAGGACCACATTTACAGCATCTAATGCCGCTTTTTCTGCACATCAGCTGTACCTGACATTAAGAACGACATAAATGTTATAGATAAAATAAATCTTGAGCGAGTGGATTTCCTGTCATGAATACGAACCCTCTCTCTATCAGCGTGTTTATAAATCTCACAGTTGTCATATCTTGTCAGGGACACAATTCCTGTTTACCCTTGAAAAACCAGTAACTTTTAACATTTCCCACTGCTGTGCTGCCACTGTAGGCCAATTATCCCGTGTGACTATGCAGCGCCACGCGTTGGTGATAATGTGCACAGAGTCAACATGTCCAACGGACCGAGCTCACTGGCAAGAGTCAGTCTCAGAGAGCCCAGATGCACCCTGGGATACAGGTCGCTGCAACAGGGTTCACCTATGACAGCTAACCTGGAGGATTCTGTGAGTGTGTGTGTCTGTGTGTGTGTGTCTGTGTGTGTGTGTGTGTGTGTGGTAATCTGTGGGGCTGGAAACCATTTTAAGTCATTCATGCCATTCACAAAGAACAAATTATCTGTAATGTGTGTAAAACAACATGAAGAACTAACATCAGTTACTTAATTTAAAATAATCCCTTTATTTATGATTTTAATTAAATTTCTAGTCTCATGTGGTGTTATTTTTTTATTTCAAAATGTTGGACTTTCAAATGACACTGAAAATTGGAATTTGGAAAAAAATGAGTACTGCTGTTTCTGTCTTTACCATCAAATTTCTGTAAATAACAATCTTTGTTAAGAGTGCACTCCCAAGTCAGCAGTTTCTTATCCTTTATCACACTTTAACTAAACCTTTAATACTCCAAAGCTCCTCATTCCTCTCCTTTATATGAATCTGTGCTTTAAGCATAAATCAAGCTTAGTTTGACTTTTTAAATGAGAAAATTGACCCCTAAAATCCCTCCGTGGCATCAGATTGTAAAATTTTAAGGGTTGGCTGGAGTTTAGAAGACATCTCTCTTTGGCTTTGAGTAACAAGGTAAGAAGTGGTTTAAATTTAGACCCTGTGGAAACACTGTCAGTAACTTTGAAATTCTACTTTAAAGCTTCTGTCAGGTGCCTTTCTTTCAGGTCCCATTTACACAGCAACGATTCACAGCATTTCAATGGAAAATGCTGAAAAAAAAGCAGCCAAAAAAGCAGCGTTTTCATGGAAACGCTGAGGGGCTGAAAATGCTGTAGTATGCATGCCAGGCCCATAGATGGAGATATAACTGTAGGAGCTGTATGCATGACAACTGTTTGGAGGCTGAAGAAGAGATTTGCTGATCATCTGGAGTTGAAATAAAAAAATTCTTTGCAGAAATAGTGCAATGGATGCACTGCTGGAAGGCAGTCAGTAGGTTTTGGTCTTTTCGGACATTGCGCAGTGAAGGTTGATGTGCGACACCAGTGTTTCCACTGAAAACGCCAGTGTGCCATTTATATGGCAACGGTAGAAATGAGGTTTCACAAACATTCCACTGAGAGGGCATTAACAAAAGTTTGTGATTTAGGTCGGCTAGAACGCTATTTCCGTGTAATCAAGAGGTCAAAACGCATCAATAGTTTTGCGTTTCACCCTAAAACTGTTGTCGTATCAACGGCCCCTTAGTGTCAATTTTGGCACCCCTTGTGGACAAAATGATCAGTCTTGTTGTTGATAGTCTGGTTTACTTTTGAAAAAAATAACTCATCATTGCTCATGTCAGGCTGTTTTACTACCAGCCAAAATCTCTATAAAAGCTTTAAGTGTGACTCAAAAGGGGCAAAAAACCCTTGGATGGATGGAGTTGGTATCTCAGAGTCAGCATTGATCATGTCCCAGACCATGATTGCCTACGTTGCCAGCTTCCCCAGCGGTCAGCCAGCTCTCTCCAAAGCTCACCCCTGCATCACAGCCCAGCTCTTTCTCTGCACTCTGCTTGTTAGATAGCAGCTGTTACACTCTTTCCCAATGAAGCAATGTCTGTTGCCGAACAAACGAGGGAAAAACAAACAAACCCCGGGCTCGATCGGGGACGTGTGCATGCGTGCGGCGTGTTGCGTTCCCTGCTCCGCTCCGCTAGCTACCCCGGCAGCTAGCCTTCGCTGTGCACCAAATTAGAACGCCTCGCCATCAGGCAGACAGCTGGCAGCCTTCCCCCGGGGATGCCAATTAAGTTTGTAAATCATTTAGACAACAAAACTGTACAAGAGAAACAACACCCCACAGAGGCAAACGTCCCCACAACTCCCAGCAGCCCCTTACCACGACCTCTGCCGCCCCCCCCCCCATCTGCAGCAGCCTCAGGA
This sequence comes from Thalassoma bifasciatum, assembly GCA_008086565.1. NCBI lineage: Eukaryota > Metazoa > Chordata > Actinopteri > Labriformes > Labridae > Thalassoma > Thalassoma bifasciatum. The sequence goes on along the minus strand of RPOG01000165.1, from coordinate 598,266 downwards.
AACACCACCTTTGAGCATGCACGAGCCCCAGAGATCAGCAAATATGCTTAGAGAAATGCATGAATACCAAATCAAAGCCATTGATTTTGTCATGCTAATGTGTTGTTATAGCAAATTAAGATGTGATGTTTTATTAATAAGTTGGCGCCCACTCCGTCAGAAAGATTGGCAGCAAATCTTCTCAGAAACAGCCACATCTGAACAGACAGCTTCGGAGAACGGTGATCGCTTATTTTGACAGAAGAGCACATGAACCCCTGGAACTTTCCACTGATGTCTCCTTATGCCACACACAGCGCTACAAGAACGAAACGATGGAGGACAAACTTCAGCAACATGTAAGATCAAGTGTCCAAAACTGTAACCTGAGTTTTTGGCCTTTGGGGGGAAAGAGCTGGGTAGGGATTAGAATAATGCCTAAGTAGCTTTCTGAAAATTGAACCCTTGAGTGGAAAAGGAATATGTCGGCCTTAGGCAAGAGTGTGACCCACGCTCTCCTGCTGAATAGTCGCGCTCAGACTCGCTCTGAGTAGCAGCCCACTCTACAGTTGTTCCAGCTTGACACACCAAGATGTGACAGACAGAGTGACAGCGCGAGTAACTAATTGAGACAGGATGCAAAAAATAAAATTCCTCTGAGCTTTAAGTTAATGGAAGTGGGAGAATGCCCTTGTTCCCCAGCAACCCCCACCCCTCTGCATGCACACACACACACACACACACACACACACACACACACACACTCCCTCCCTCTCTCTCTCTCACAGAGAAAGTGCTATCCCTGCTCAGGGCAACTCTATCAGTGTTAATTAGCTAAGTGATGATTCATATGGAAGCTAAACGAAGTTGTTTAAGGTAATCTGTTTCTTTTTTGATAGATCACTTATTGTGTAAATAAACTTTGAATTACTTTAAAGGGACGGTGAGGACTTTTTAAGTGATCTTGAAAAAGTCTCAACTCTAGATATATGCCTGATCAGAATCCACAAAATGATATCATTAACGCCAAGATAGGTTATTTGGAAATGCTATTTCCCAGCTTCTCAATTGGGCACCAGATAGATTTAGGACACACTAAAGTCCCTATGACAGCCAACATATATATAGTTAAGTAGCAAGAATATAGAGAACTGTGTTTTTCTCTGCTCAAAACAGTGTCCTGGATTACTTTTGTAGCAATTGCGGACACAAGAGCTGGACAGGCAGAAAGGAAAAAGACAGAAGAGCAGAAGAAAAGTAAACAGGAGGGTAATATAGCACAGGCTAAAGGCTAAAACAGGGGCTAAGCTATTTGTGAAAATGTTTATTCCAGCCCACATGTAGCAGTAATACTGCAGTGCTCTGTTCAAACTTGAGGGTCAATTAAATAAGCATTTCAACATAATAAGGAGTGAGGTTACACTTGCCCTGCTTGATAAATGAGCACTGGTAGGACAGTACGAGGATTCATTAACAGCACAGCTCCAAACAGGCATAGTTTTTCTCTCAAGACAGAAATTATTTTGAATATTTGGACCAAAATTTCTCTTTCACGTTTACCCGTCTGATAATCTCTCACTTATAAATGTGCATAAGACTAAGGTACTTGTTGTTAAAGCCTGCCATGCTTTCTTGTGGGATGTTATCAAGATGCGCATAAACAGTAAAAATCAAAAAGGCTCAAAAAAGTTGTGATTTTGTGTTTGGGTCTTTGTTTCTTAAACTTGGCTAAATCAATCAGCAGTGTTAATGGCCAAGCTTACCAGTTGGTAATTTAGCTGGTTTTTAGACAAACAATCTTCTGTGGGTATTAATTTGCTTTTGATAAGAACCTCATGCAAACTGGAAAAAAAAAAAAAAAAAAACTTTTAGCTTTTCAAGCTGTATAAGCCTAATAAAATACCTCTTAACTTTGTTGACCAAATTTGTTTCATTTTCACCATTAGTGACAAAATTATTCATTTTCAGTGCTCATTCTGTAAATGTCCAACGACATTCACCAGCTCTTTGAAAACTGCAGTTGCCCTGTGCTTTAATGGCACGCTGCCATGCAAAAAAAATATCAAACTTCCTTTATCAACCCAGAATACATGAGATGAAAGACCCTTGAACTCTTGACCAAACCTGAGCTCTGGGTGAAAGGACAATTGTGATGGATATAGATCTTAGCATTTAAACGACCAAAGTGAACCCAACCTGCTCAAAGAAGTGTGTACATCATGGGTAGAGAAGAGCATCAGCTACTGGAGGCAGTGCAGCACAAAGCCTCAATATCAAACTTTCCAGTGTTTCTCCTCTCTTGGAAATCAGCAGCAGCAATCAGTAGATTAAACTATTTCTATTGTCAGCATCTCTTTGCCTGGTTCCCTCCTCCTCCACTGTCTCATCATCACCACTATCAGATGACCTCTCCCCTCCACTGATGGCACCAGAGCAAACACTGACAGCTTCATAATTCTCCTGACAAACCACTCGGTACATGATCACTTTACCCCTGTGTTAGCTGCCGCAGTAGACTGTGTGCCCCATCTAGATATACTTCTGTTCGGAAATGAAAGTTCATCATTTAAATACAAGCACTGTAAATGCACAGACAGCTAATGGAGTTCCATTTAAGAGAGGCCTTTTTCCTATTTGGGGCTTTTAATATCTAATCTCAGTCTATTGTCAGGATGGTCAGGGTGTCTAATCACTCTTAACCTTGCATCAGCGCCATAACCCCCTTCTTCTTTCTGCTTGCCCTCCAACAATTTAAACATCATTTTAACATAATAACAAGACTTTTAGCATCCTAGAGACTGCACCTTCTACCAGAATCACCACAACTAATGGGATCTAATCTATATAATAAGGGACATTAATATATATGCAAATCAGCTGAGGCTGCATCTCTCATGGGGGAGATAGACCCAGTTGGCATACACTTGTATCATTTCTGTCACACATGTCACTTAGTTGTTAATTACTGTTAACATTCCTAAAATGCAAATATGTAGTTCTGCAAACACAGCAGCATATGCATCCTTAAGTAATAATGTTCTGGGAAGGACAAAAAAGGCCCCCTCCCCCTCTAAGGTCCAGCAGTGTGGAGAGAATTTGTGGCATTGGGGGGTTGAGGGCTGCAGGTCGGCTGTTCAAAGCCACTCTGTGCATTGTTGGGTAGTAGGGGATTAGGTCTCTCCAGGCTGCAGAATTTGCTTTCTAATTAAAAGGGATAAGATGTAGAAAAATAGTGAGGGGCATTACTACTGTAGAAAAGAACGGGAGGGGGGAGGTTGGAAAGGAGAATTGCTGAAAAGGGGGGATAGAAGTTTGTAGTGTCACTATTGGCGTTTGATCACAAGATGAAGCAAGAGTTACCAACCTCTTGTTCTGACTCCCACTGCCCATTTTTTCTCTGCGTGCTCCTTCTCCAGCCTCCATGTAATTAACTTGCCTCACACTAATGCACTTTGAACCTGAAATAAGATGAAATTCTCCAACCTCTATTACATGATGACAGTAAGCAGAAAGCACATTGATCTATTGTTTCAGTGCCAGTCATTTTGTTACCAACGTTTAAACCTTGTGAGAAGAATTCAACATTGTAAAGTACGTCAGCATGTGACTTAAACTGGAAAATACAACTGATAAGAGGAATTCAAATCATTGCTTGCAGCAAAAGAAAGTTAGCATTGATTATTTTGTTATGGCATCAATAAAAAATCTTAAAGCTCCTGAGGACTTTTTATATGTTATAAAAACAGAGAGGAATCAATACTAAAGACTCTGTAAACGAGACCAGCAACTAGACTGACTGTTTTAATATATAACTTATACATCCTGAACCACTGCCATGAAATTCTGAAAGACCAGTTGTTTGCAAAAACTCATTTAACCATATATTTTCACAATAAAATGTTAAAACTGAAAAATTGAAGGCAGGAAAATATTTTTATTCCAAAACAAAATATACTGCTACATGCACAAGACCACATCAAAAAATTCCAAACAGTTTTGTCCACAAGGGTCCCTGAAATCAGCTGAAAACACTACAAGTTTCAAACTTCAAGCTTTTTTCCCAGTAACACTAGGACTTTTCTGAATTGCTGCTGGTTTAATCAAGGAGCCAACAATTGCAGTTTGCAGAAGTCTTAGAGTTTGATGCCTCTCTCCTGGGTGGCAACAGAAATTACTTAGCGTCGCGTTTAAGACTGACAAGAAGGCAATGGGAAAGATTCCGACTCTGTATAGAGGGGAAAAACAACATCCACCAATTGAGAAGCCATTAATTTTAGAGCCCCCATCAGTACAAAAGATGGTTGAATGAAAACTGTTTAAAAATGAAACATGTTGTTTTCCCTTATGAGTGTTCAAAACTTTTTGGGTCCTGTCTTATTTTGTGTGTACACTTTTAAAAGAGAATGTAAGGCCCTGTTTACACAATGTTTCACATTTCCACTGAGAACTCTGACTTGGCTTTTTCACAGCAATGGTGAATCAGCGATTTAGAAAAATCCAGTCTCGAAGGCATATTCAAAAGTTTCCATTTTAGGATGGCCAAAATGCTGCTTCTGTATAAATGGGGAGGCCGAAACACAACAGTACTTATCCTAAAACCATTGCTGTGTGAACAGACCCAAAGTTTAAGGTCTCTTCCTATCTTCAGTTTACCTTTTGCTCCATAAGTCAGTTCGGGCTCAAAATGAAGTTTTCTGTATTTTTCACGGCCTGGGACTTTTTAGTTTCAGCAAGGCAGTATAAGGATGGTTACTTATGCTAGATATTTATTACTTCACCATTACTCTGTACTGTTATACTCACAATGCCTAATGAGTTGATGAATGATTTATACAACTCAGCAGAATCATACAATTCTAATGGGTGAAATCTGGTTTATTTTGCTCGACTAAGTTTAAAATGGGTAAACTGGAAAGAGATGTCAGCAGAAAACGCAAGAGAGGTTAGTGCCACAAAAATAGCCAACAAGATCCCCATGCTACATGTTGAGGTGCTGCTCATTTTGCCTAAGTTCCAATTCTTCCGCTCTACATAATACTTTATGCAACAAATTAGCCTGCCACCTTGAGAGCCATGTTGCGCTTGAATCTCAGATGTAGGAGAGAACTTGATGGTCAGCTGTTGCACCCTTTTTTAAACATAAAAACAGCATTTATAACAACAATGCACTTTTCTGACCTCGATACTTGATTTTCAAGTCATGAACAATCAATCAAATTTTTTTTGCTCAGTACTACCTAACAGAAGTTGGAAGCAGCATCAACTTCAAAGACTGAAGCTGTACTATGACATCAGTAATGTCAGCATCAATGTCAGCTTCGTTTATGTAGCGCATTAACAACAGCCAGTGGCCTCACAAAGTGCTTCCCAGAAAAATTCCTAGAAACACTAAAACAATAAGAAACGATGATACAGGATGACTTTGTTATTTTGATGAAAGTTTAACTGGTCGCTGAGTGGCTCTGGTGCTTAAAATTCATCGGCATAGATTAATGAGCTGATGTGAAGTGGGACAGGTCTCCAGAAAACCAAAACTCTTATTCAGGGCACTTATCTGTACAATACCAAACCCATGGGGGCTGGACATAGTCACAGCATGTTTTTTTTTCCAAACCTTTCACTGCAGTGTCCATCCTTCAGTCTTTCAGGGGGCTGCTGTTTTGTTACCTTGTCCTTCGTGTGGGGGTGTCTCCTTATATACAAAGCCTGACTTTTTAGAGCCTAGCGAGGCTTGCTTATTTCTCCCTGAGCCATAGGAGGTTAACGATATGCCAACGACATGCCAGTGGAGAAGAAGACCTCCACCTTGCACCCCTCTCCTTTGCCAAACTCCCCCCCACCGGTACATATGCACTGGGGTTTTGTGTTTGTTCTGCACCAGCACAAACCCCTGTAAAAGCTTCAAACTCCATCTAAATAGACTCTTTTTCTCACTAGTCTCTGGTTGTGGAAACACCCCCCTCCTCACGCCAACACATCTACGGCCTCCTCTATTTTTACCAAGCTCCATGAAGCTCTCACCTTTTACTCCCAGGCAATCCGATCCTATTTGGAGTGTGTGACGAGGGCCATTCTCCATCACCTCACTGATCAAGAGCCCCCCTGTAAAGCAGGCCCAGGGATGAGCAGGTACAGATTTGGGGAGAAGAGGGAGTGGGGCATGTAGTGAAAGAATCTGCAGTGAGCCAAGGAGAAGATTAAACGGCGGCTAACCATCAGGACTCCCTCTCCAACCCCCCTCCCTCTTCTACTCCACTAGTGTCCTAAGGGGGGAGCACCTGGGGGGAGGGAGAGGAGTGAGGCTGGTGGCACAGTGGCGGCTGAGCCATCTTGTCATCATAGCAGGACAAGCACATTGAACCGTGTCCTCTGTACCCTCCCATCTTATTCCAGACACTGTATCGCCCTCCACTGAAATCCATCAAAACCCCTCTTGCCCCATGCCTGCCCTCCGCCCCCCTTATTTGAGGACTTCTCTCCACTGGTGTCTTTTCTTTTTTAAAGGGCAGAGATGAGTCCCAGGCTCTGCAGTCTTTCCAGGCGTCCAAATTAATTTGCGTCTGGGCAGCAACATAAGCAGCACGGGGCTATTTGATGAGAGTGTAGGGCAATGACATGCACTGGCAGTCATGCCTTGATCTCTTGCTTTCTTTCCTCGTCACTTTCCACCTCACCTTCGTGCCAGACTCATGCCAGCCTGGTCCACATGGGTGGTGCACACACACACACACACACACACACACACACACACACACACACACATTCAGGCACACACACAGCAAACCCTGTGTAAAAGGAGGAAAAATATGTGGAGTCACTTCAAACCTCTGCTCAAGTGATTGTGGTTTTATGCCCAAGTATCAAACACCCTTCTTAACGCAGTCTGAAATTACCAAAACATTTAAACCACTAGCATCCCAAAGTTACAAAAAAATCTCACAACTGTATTGTCCTCAAAATGAGGATGCACTGCCACAAGCAATTTCCGAAAATCCCTCCAGCTAATTTTCCGATCAATACCTCAAGAACAGATCAATTTCATAATAACAAACACACTAAGGACATCTACAAAACAACATTCCTTTAGTTTGATAAATGGATGTCAAAGTGAACTTAATGCAATTTGACATGCATTTGAAGTTGTGATCCAAAAAGAGGGACCACAGTTAATGCCTAATTAGCGTCCCTAAATAATAAAGCAACTTAGACTAATAATTATTGCGTGTAGCCGTTCTACCAGTTGCACTGACAATTAACCTTCCTCAACTGGTGAGTCGCAATTTGAGTAAATCCTGTTATCAGCAAATATAACACATGGCGTACACACACTCACACATACACGATTCAAATGGCACTCAAGGAAATCTATGCAGTGTTTGTGGTTGGGAAGCAGAACAACAAAACAAACAGCAGATATCCACTTTCAGTAAACACCACCCAGCCACTTATACTGTATCTCAGCAGTGGCTTAGAGTGGGTGGGGAATCAAGTTTAGGTGGCTGCTGTGAATGTCATTGAACTACTTGTGTTTACGCAGGCTTAATATTGCTATGACAAGGTCTCATTAAATATAAAACGAACGCTTCAAAATGTATCAGGTCAATTCTGCCTGAGGCGCTAGTTTCAGAAAATGCTGCCAAGAAATCAACAGTTGAAAAAAAAGTAGTCTAAAGAGAGGTGGAGGAATTAAAGTAACACGGCACAGCGATGAAAAATGTAATGAAACAATGAGTGGTTGTTTTTGCCGACCACTCTTCAAGTTATAGATGCAGTCACGTCTATGATATGAGATCACTGGAGCCAGAAACATGATTACCCTGAGACAAAATAAAGGTGAAAAAGATTCAGGAGTGAGCGCTCTCCCAAAATGTCTCTCCCTCATCCCAATTTGGCAGAACTTGGCCTGTTGCCCACTCACATTGTGTAGACAGCCCTGCCACTGTTGCCATGGGGATGTGTGGACCTGTGAAGGGCCCTGAAGGCAGAACGGCCCGGTGGTTGAGGTGGGGGTTATCAATCGTAGCAGACTCTGCAGGGCCCCCATCCAGAGGCCTGGGTGCAGCAGAGAAGGTACCCCCCCCATCCCCACACACACAACTCCACTGGGCCTCTCTCCCAGTGGGTGCTGCTGCTGTTTCGTGGCTCTGGGATGGGACTCAGTTGTGCAGGACTCTGGCTTGTCCACTGGGGGTCGGCTGCCTGACTCCCATAAGCCCTGGCCAGACGGGGTGGGCTGGGGTGGGGAGGAGGAGGCCAGGCAAGGCAAGCTGGACTGTAGCCCAGTGCGGTGACTGCCTGTCTGCCCAGGCGCTGGGCCACGCTGCCACTCCTCCCTGGGCTCGTGCCCCTGCACTTGGATTTCAAAGAGATGTGATGGGGGTATAAGGGGGGCTGGCTTCCCCTCTTCGTTTGCAGGGTCCCTACCCCACCAATTTCTCCAAAGCCCCCCTCCTCAAACGACCCTCTCTTCCAGCCCCCAAATGCCCCTCGAACAGCTTTTCTGTTTTAGCCATGAACCCGGGCTCCCTCTCACACTGTGCCATTCCCACCACTGCTGCCTCACATTTGGGTGGAGAGAAGGGGGGGGAGGTTGTGCTGCTACACTGCACCCATCTGCCCCATGTCTTTCCATGCTGTGGACCATGATGCTGCAGCATGGCTCTCTGGGCGCCGTAAAGACTTTGGCAAGTACGCCGGCCTTCAAGCAACCCCTCCCTTTGTACTCTCCCTGTTCGCCACATGCACACTGATGCACACCATCTGATTTAAAAACACAAAACCCAGTGATCACACTCATGTTGTAAGACAGATGGTGGGTAATACAGATGGATGACTCACACCGAAACTATAATAAGTTTAAAATACACTGACTTTCCTGCAAGCTACCTCACTGGGCGCCAAACCATCTGACTAAGATCTGAATCAGATGTGGTGCCACTGTGTCTGTGTGTCAACCAGCTCGTTCAGCAACTGGCCCATCATCAGTGAGCATCCTACAAAACCAAAAATGACACTGACAGGCTGCGTTTCAATTGGCTCAGATCTCCTTTTCTCCCTCTCTCTCTATCTAGGTTTCTCTCTTCATCGCTCCCCGCATGGCATTTCTCTGGCAGGTTTTCCAGTAAAAATTCCTCCCCTCCTGGTCTCAGCATTCCCGCAGCCAGCCTCCCTCCCTGTCCATGCAGAGCAGAGTGGTTGGGTTGTTGGGATGGTGGGATGGTAGCATGGCACTCCCCCCACGAGCTGAGCTGGTCCCGAGCTCCGGCTACAACTCTAACTCCAACTCACAACACATTCCTCCAGCCGCTGACCAGCAGCCCCGGCAACCAGGAGAGAGGTGAAGAGAGGAGGGGATGGAGGCTTAGTGCAGGGGCTATAAATGTGCATACTAGTGGTGGAAAGTGCACATGAAATATTTCAGAGGGCACAGCTTTGTTTTTAACTGTTTTCTTTGTAGTGTTGGTCAGTAACAGTGCCACAAATCATTGTGTTAGTATCAGGAATGTTCTGAAGTGACTTAGTTCTTGGTTGTTCAAGGGTCAATAACGTGACGCCTACTTTTCTGTCTGACAGATTTTCTCTCAGAACAACATAAAAATCTCAAACAACATAAAAAGACAATATGTATGTTGTACACCTTTCCAAATTCAAAACCACTCTAACTTCTCTGAACGTTTCAGTTACTGGTCATTTTTCTGCTTTCTGAAGTGTCAAAACATCATGTGGGACCACCGTCCAGCCTCAACTTGGACGACAGGTTTAAAATCATTTTAAATCAATATAAATAAATATTTTGCCCAATTCAGCAAAATCTCTAACATATTTTGCATTCACTGACAATGATGCATTTGCACTTATATTTCCATCATAATATACAATACAGTGTTGTCTGAATATGTTGATTGTATGAAATATCATCTGAGGCGATCATCAAGAAAACACAATTCTGGGACTTCAATTTTGAAACCACCACAAAGACGAGGTATTTTATCAACCAGACACATGTAAGGAACTAAATGAAACACCTGGGAGGTGATTAAGTCTTTCTCATATTTGCAAATAAACTTGTTTTTTTAACTACTGTAATGTACTTGCCACTTTATGGATCATATGTACACTACATTCAAAATGTTGGTTTATTATTTTAAAAATGGCCTATTGACAAGTTTCACCTGTCAGTAACCCTTAAACAGTAATTTTTAAAAAAATAACAAACGGTCATTTTAGCATAACATCCAGTTAGTAGAGCATAATAACATTATAATAGAAGAAATCAACTCACCAGTGATTTTGTTGCCAACTAGCAAGTGTTCCAACATCAAATACAATGAAGTTATTTTTGAGTAGTTGTCTGACTTTATTTGTGTGAGACATTTTAAAGTCATTGATAATGACTGTAACATAAGTATGACAGGAGCCAGAATTTGTAACTTGTTCAGCTTTATAGTGAAGAACTAATTGATGAACTTTTTAACTGGTTCAGTGAAAAAACAAAATTTCGTTGTCTTTAGCTGTATTTGCCATGTTGCTGCAGCTTAGCTCGCTACATTTCCCTGATGGGTACACGACAAAAACTGAAATTTAAGCGTTTTAAAATTTAAAATTTAAGTGTTTCTGTCTCATTTTAAGGAAAAAATGTAGTTTTAGATTTAATATGAGCCACATTCACCTGACCAGTCAAGTAAAATGTCTTGTTTCGAGTTATTTTGAGAAAAAAATAATGTCTGAATTGCTTGTAACAGGGAAAGAAAGATCTGCCAATGGGATAAAAACAAAGTTTCTCGTGTTTAGACATATTCTAATTTTAGAAACTTGACAAGGAAGTTTTTCTTACCCCATTGGCAGATTTTCTTTTACTCATTACTGGAAATTTAAACATATTTTTTGTCTTTTAATATTTTGATCCAAAACATGTTTCCGGAACGAAAAAGATAATTGTAGCTCATTTCAAATCTAAAAAGACATTTTCTACTGAAAATAAGACATAAAAAAATCGCTTTGATTTTAGTTTTTTAATTTGGAGTAACTAGTATCTTCGGTCACAATGTTTACGAGTAGTTTGCCCAACAATTGGTTTGTACAAAGGTTAAGTCTGACAGAAAACCTCCTCCTTTGGAAAATGGATGGGGTGCAAATGAAAGTTTTTCAGTCCAAACTTGCTCCAGCAGCAGTAACACAGGAGCCGGACAGTCCCCTTCTGCACTCCCCCCTACTTTTTCTCCCCCCCCAAACAGAGCCAGGCGCTGTGTTTACTCTCCTAATTACAGGGGAGGGGCCGGCTGACAGGCGAGCCATCACAGATTCCCCACAGGCCTGGGGCTGGGAACGCTGCAAACACCCGCCACTGTCTCCCAAATGTGACGGCGGTGATGTCCAACTGTCACAGGGGAGCCTGTGCTGGCAAAACCCACAGGCCCAAAGAGAGATATTAAAGACATGAGAGGGATTGGCAGAGTTGACTCTAACAGGGGGGTACGCTTGAGAAGTCGAAGTGGGGAACTGGGGGCATCGCCAAAGTGTCATTCAAAGCAAAGTGGGGTTTGGACAGGGCACAAACACTGGTTTACACACACACACAGACACAGGCACACAGACACACACACATCATTGCACTTGCTTTTATCGAACCAAGGCGGGAGAGTTACATGTAGCAGACGAGAAATCCAGGCAGTGGAGCCATCAAACCATGTGATGGAGCATGTTCGTAGAGAAAGTTAATCCTCTGGATAACATTATCCAGTCTCTCTTGACTGTCAGAAAACACCAGACTGCACCCTGACTTATATTTCTCCCATTTCAATCAAGGTGATACAAACAATCATGAGCTTTGTCGCCTCTCAGTTTAGTTGCAAAGGGGGCACGGTAATTCAAAGGCCTCTCCCTCATGACGTGTTTAACTTCACCTCAGTGTTTAACTTCAAATGATTCATGAACAGTTTGAAGCTGTTTTCAAATTTGAAATTTGTCTCTGCAGAATCTAAGCCTTGAGGTTTTGTGCCATCCCAAGTAAGAAGAAGAGTGAAAGAGGCATGAGATAAAACTTGAAAATTTCAGGCACGCAAACAGTAAAACTCACTTGTCTGGTTAGCGAGAAGAAGATATTTTGTGTCCAGCTGTTAAACTTTTTGGATTAGCAACATCTGCATATTTATAGACTTGGGATTTTTTTTAGACAATTGAGAAAGGGTGGATGTAATTTGAATGATTGTCTATGGAGATAAAGGAACTGTGAAACAAAAAGCTAGTTAGGGAAGATTGGTATTTTATGCAACATGAAAATTTCTGGAAGTTTCCTTTAATTTTCATGTTTGAATACTTTGAAGCAAGTACACGTAACTGAAGGTGTCATTTCCTTAGAGGCCAAGTGAATGAAGAGATGAATATGGCTAATTGATTCATGAGTGTGAGTTTGATAAAACATAGATTGAGTTTAATAAACTTTATGTGTGTGTGTGTGTGTGTGTGTGTGTGTGTGTGTGTGTGTATACCCTCCTCTAAGGGTGGTATAATCCAGCAGAGGCTGTAATGCTCCTGTGCTGTTGGGAGGTCCCTGTGGAAGCACGGTGCCTGACCCTATCACATATTCAGGTCAAATACACAAAACAGTGCTGTGAGAGAGGTTACAACAGAGAGGGAATCTTCTTCTTCTTCTTCTTCTCCCAAAATCCTGAAATCACCCCTCCGTTCCCCACCATTGACACACACCTCAACCCCCGAGAGGCAAGACAAGAAAACCATTTGATAAATCATGAATAGTCACAGTTGTGCGAGTGCTGTGACCATTTCTAAAAATTTATTATGGGGATTACACACAAAATCACACAATGTAACATTTTCAAATGTGTTATGAATGCCTCCCAGAATCCAATTCAAATCCTAGGTTACCAAATAAGCCTGAACAAATCCCTCCACATTGAGTTCTTCCTCCTTTGAAGACTTGAGAGGTCCGGTCTGCAGGGCAGGTTTTACCACGCCGTGCAGACACCTCAGCGCACACAGGAGGAGAGGGCGAGTGAGGAGGAGGAGGAGAGAGTCAGAGAGCAGGGTGGAGGTTTAACAATAATAGACCTTGTTTGAAAATAATTTTGATGACTTTCAAGACAGTGTGAAGGCAGAGAAAGCCACTTGATTCTTCAGCCAAAGGAACAAAAATGACAGAAAGAGTTGTAGTCACTTTTGAAACAGCTGTTTAATTGGAAAACAACTTGTTTACAGGGCTGTCCAGATTGTGCGGAGACAAGCTCTTCACTCAGTTCAAGTGTAACCTTGAGGCGACAGACTCCTCTCGCCTTCTATTTGTCCTTGCATGTTTTTTTCCGGCAGTCTTGACTTTGCCTCCTCATTGATGATCTGAAGGCGAGTGTATTTAATTGCATCTGCTTGTTTGTTGGGCGAACTCCTGCACAAACACAACACAAACAATTATGGCACTAATTAAAAGGCATGTCATATTAATGGAAAGAGCAAACTTGGCAAACACAAACAGCTGCTCACTTATCGAGGCAGCACATTTGAATTCAGGGTGAAAACGTGTGCGGAAAACGAACCCAGGATTTCATGATGAGGACACTTTTTCATTACAGCCAAAACTAAGACTCATTCTACAGCAGAAGCATTTCTCTTAATCATTTTAAGCATAACTTTAACCAAGACTAAATTAGTAACGTTGTGTATAATTGTGGAGATAAAATCCCAGATGCAGAGAGCAGCCTAAGGATTGTGTCTGTGTGCTTCTGTCACCAAACTCTTCCCAAACTGACTCTGAATGGGGTTCCTTCCCCGTCTTTAATCCCCAGGGAGGAGACTGGATGTGTTTTGATGACCTTTGGGGTCAGTTACATGTTACATTACACAAAGGTTTAGCTCTTTTGTGATAAGGGGGGGGCACAGGGAAAGCCCTCTGTTTAGGCACCTTGCTCACTATGCTGTAAAGCAGCCGTGGTGGCAACATATCCATCAAACCTGCCAGGCTAATTAAAATACAGCCTGTGATTATCCTACTTCAGCTCATCTCTCTCTCTCTCTCTCTCTCTCTCTTTTACTGTCACCCGCACACTCCTCACAACCTAACACACACTCACACACACACACACACTTTCAGGGCATTTCTATCCACAGTAATTACATTTCATATGGAGGAAATAAAAATGATTGTAACCTTTGCTGACAAAAGTGTGACTAAATTAGATAATAAATGAAGTCAAACTAAAGCTATATTTATGATTTAGCTCCCAGTCTAAATTGAGTGATTATGTTACCCAAGATTAGTGTAACAGTGTGTGCAGAGCGTACAGATTTTTCACCAAGTGCATGTTGTCTAAATAATAATTTTGTGTTTGATAAGTAAAATAACAGAGGAGGGTAAAGGAGGATGGTGAAAGCTAGTAAAAAAGGCAAAAAAAGACATAACTTTGTGTTTTAGTCAGAGGTAAAACTGGTAAATTTGAATCCATACGCTGTAGGATGTTTCTTCCTTCCTTCTTGACGTGACAGATTATCAGCATTTCTATATGAATTGGCTTTAGTAGATTTCATCCCTTTTTTCTGGCTCCTTTTTTTTTTAAAGCTCAGAATGAATTCCACCAACACATTCCTCATCTTCAGCCATGCGAATATCACACACAGAGGGAAAGAGGAGGGAAAAACCTAGATGCTGTAAATATGCAGCTTTAAATTCAGGCAACCCAAATTCATGTGTTTTCGTTTGACCTGTTTTATCAACAAGAGTGTGAAGTTATCCTGTTATTATTGTGCATTATTTCTGATAAGTCTGAATGAGGAGGAAAAAGAAGGGGCTGCTTGTCCATAATAATCCAATCTTGAAATAAGATTTTTCTTCTTTATCAGTCAAATAAGGGTCAAACACCAGGCCTGTCCGGTGTATTAATCATGTGAATAGGCACCACATTAGCCGGTAAGAATCACAGGTTGGAGCTGGCCTACGGATCCTCTCTCTCAGGTTGAGAGCAGCAGCAGCAGAGGCGAAGATAAAAGCGGCGGCGTCAATTAGCCGGGAGTCAGAGGGAGCCAGAGGCGTTTAACAGCCTCTGCCTTTAAACGTCCTTTTAAGATACACAGTCCCCGCGGAGGGCCTGCCTTTACACTTTCATAAATTATTTAGCTATTTAAAACGCTTAGATCAGGCTGATATTAGCATCATAGGCTGAGATTTTACACGCTGCTGTCTGAAAAGCTCATGCTGAGAGACATTATCACGCATCTGTAAAAAACATCAGGAAATACTCACGTTCTGATATTAATTTTTATTATTAATTTTGAAGCTATTTAAAATTTCCTCCAAGAATATTTCACATTTCAAAGCAGCTTGAGGTATCTTTTAATATAAAACTGCGCTTGTATTAAATTTGTTGGCTGGAGTTTTGATGGAGAGCGCGGCAGTAAAAATTGGGCATGTTCAACAATTACATCAAAACAATCTTTTATACTGGAGTTTAAAAAAATCTAATACACAACCCTTAATATTTACAAGTGCAAGAGCTTGACTTATTCACATTTTGATTTTTCATTTGAGAAAATTTACCTCGATTTAATCATAGTTTGATTTTTCTATCAGCTTCCATGTGATCAGGTGACAACACACGTGCGTAATGAGGTAAAACCATGAATGACACGGATAAAAACACAAATGAGAAATGGTCAGAATACCTGGATGTGAAGTAGTCCTTGTCCTCCAGACAGGTATAGACTAACAGCAAAACTTCCCCCCTGTTTAGACCAGATCTTGTTTGGTTGTTAAAAGAAACAGAGTTATCATCCATCCATGCGCCTCCTGTGATCGACACCTGTAAAAAGAGATGTCACTGAATTTTTACCAAGTTCAGATCAGTTTATAGAAGCTCTCAGTGAAAACCAGTCCTCCCAGCAGCTGTCAGAGCACCTTTTGACTCCCTCGTGGCCTTCAGCACGAGCCACAGAGAGAGGAGGCAACATGACGATTCATAAAAACCCACCGCGTGCCTGTTTATAACTCTAAATCAATATTCAAATCTGTTTCAAGTGAGCGGGTGTGTCCGTGCGGCGCGCGGTAAGTGTGTATGTGTATGTGTGTGAGTGTGAGTGTGTCACTATGTGTGTGTGAGTGAGTGTGTGTAGGTGTTCCACAAAGCCTCTTAAGATGATACATTTACCAAGCCGTGACAAAAACCCTCGGCACATTATTTTGAGATGGGCACGCGGGTTCAACATTTAAGTGACACAGAGGAGGCTGATTTGTCCCATGCACCCTAAAGGTCTCACAGATATTTATGAAGTGAAATCCTCACAGAAAATTTGCATTCTTAAAATCCAAATATTATTATTATTATTATGATTGTGATTATTATTATTATTATTATTATTATTATTATTATTATTATTATTATTATTATTATTTGGTCTGTAGTTGTAGAGACTTACAAGAGAAACTGCACTTTTACGCAAATATGTGAAATAAAAAGCACCTACCTTCATTTGTTTCCTCTGTCTTCTTCATCTTGAAAAAATCCTTTCACACTAAAAAAAATAATTAAGTCTTCTTCTTCAAAACCCAGCCTTTTTTGCCGTTCCCCTTGATTTTTCTCGTCTTCTCTTCGATTAATTGCAGCTCCTGGTGCCTCCACAAGTCCTCGGTGTTCGCTGAGAATTTTCCTGTAAAATATTGTCAAGGATTTTATTCGGTGCAGGCCCGTGTGAGGCAGCATGATAGGGGAGCAGACTGGCTAGCTCTGTGGACGGGAGGACAGTTTTAAGAAAATAAGTCGCTCTAAATCCCCCTTTTTAGCGACGCGCAGGAATGTGAGAGGACGGTGCAGCCTTCACATGGAGAGACCGAGATATAGTCCAGGAGATTTTTTCTTTTTTTTTTCATCCTGTCAAATTTTTGTCACATCTTTTCTATATTCGTAGAAATATACTCTTCTTTACATAACATAGACTTATATATTAACATATTGAATATTATTTTATTTTGGGTGCTTTGATGATCCTTAATTGCCAAAAACTTGAGTAGTTGTGAATCAGATATATAAAAATAGACTTTATTACGCTCTCAATCTTCATGACTGATTCAAAAGGTATGAAAGCATGTATAACTGCAATAATTTAGCACACTGTACGATATGGTTTACAAAAAACTCTTTGTTTGCACATTTAAAGCACACATTTAGTCGCATTTTCTCCCCCTTTCCCCCAAAAACTGCATCCACTTTAAATTTTTAAATACCAAAAAAATATTTGTGACTACACTGACTTTTCCTGATTTAAACTGCACTTGTCGTCATCCACCGGTTATTCATTATAAGTGTTTCCTCTGTGCGCTGGGATGGGGATGTTGTCAGTCGCCCTCGCGCTGCCATTGGCTGGAAACTGTGCGTCAAAAAAAGTAGCTGGAGACATTTGTTTCCCAGAGAAAAAAAAAAACCTCATCCTCCCCACCGGTGTGAGAGACGGAGACAGAGACAGACCTCAGCTCAGTCCTGCGGCTCCCATTGGCTGGCACTTTGTACAAAATCCAAGTCAAGCACTTCACTCACAACACACCAACAAATCCTAAAGGCGTTCATGCAGCCTCCTCCTCCATCACTGCGCCGCTGTAGCACCGCTTCAACACCCGATGTAACCGCTCAGCGTTTAACTTTAAACCGTGCTGCTTTGCTGCTTCCGAAGACACTTGATCCTTTTTCTGCTCCTGCTCCTGCTTTTGGGTTTTTTTTATGTGCCAGGACGTCGTTTGTCTGCGCTGACTTTTATTATTACTCCAGGAGGAAACCGAGCAGACAAAGAACTTTACAACTGCCGATTTAAGGGTAAGTTTTACTTTTATTATCACCCTTTTTATCAGACTATTGTTTTTGAATCGGATTTTGGTAACACTTTACATCGAGTCTATGGATCGCGAAACTAAACTAGTATAACGATGGAATCACAGCTGTTTTAACACTCTATTCAAAGCTTTTACTATATATCTTCTTTATTTGAAGACTCAAAAGTTTTAACCGCAGACGTTTGCTCCTAAACTCGCTTCATTTTTATTGTGGTCGGACACAGAGAGGGTTAGTGAACGTCTATTCTGCTGAAATATTACAGACAAAATATATATTATAAAAGAGTGAAGTTATCATGCAGTCATATCTGATAGTACAAAAAACAACACTAGTAGCTAGACTGCAGCCTTTTTAATACTACAGTCTCCCTTTATTGTACCGTGGGGCTGACATTTTACACATTCCTCCCTCCCACTGACTCAGGCCAGCACAACTAAACGAGGGGACCGGCTTTAGATTTCGGGAATAAAGTTTCTACTTTGATCGTGCTCATTCCATATCCCATAAAGGTAATTAGCTGTTAACGTTAGAATAAAGTACAAGAACGATAAAATGATACATTTGGAGAGCTGTGGCTGAAATTGGAGGAAGAGTACACCTAGGCCTTGTATATCGAAATATATTCCGGGGCCTCTCCTCTCCCCTGGTTCCCCTCTGCTTCATACATGAATTATGTAGCAACAATAAACCAATACGTCACTTGTAATATGTCATCATGTGGCAGGCCGTTTTTACGCGTCTATACTGAAGCTCGGCTCGGTAAAATTATATTTCTAAGATTCCCATTTCCTCCCGGATGTTTCGAATTTGATTTCTGCACAAGCCTGATAATGATGAACGCCAAACAGGAATAAATAGAGGCCCATGTTTGAACTCTAACAGCAGTTATTAAATGACCTAATCTGAGATATAATTTTCAGGAGCATGGAGCAGCTTGGACCGTCCTGACACCAAACTGCAGCTCCACTCATACCTGCCACTCAGATTATCTCCTTAATTCATCATCAGAATAAAACATTTATCATAATTAATTCTCGGACAGGGAGGTTGTTATTGAGCGGGTGTGTGCAACTGGTTGACGGGTGCGTTTTAAGTGTGACAGATTGGGATGAGGGGGTTAAAACCGTTGGATATTGAAAAAAAGAAACTAATCAAGACGCACAGTGGGGATGGCGGCTGAGGGTCACTGAAGATGAAGTGACAGCAATCAAACATTTACCGATCAACGCCATGGAGAACATTGATGAATGTTTAAAAGAATAACAACGTGTTCAATCTGGACGCACGTGTGTGTTTAATGTATTGAGACATCAGCAAACAACCCCGTGTTTTTACATGATAATTAAAATAATCATATGTCTGTTAACTGCTTTGAATACTGAACCTTGTTTTCCCTTTTCTATTTTTTTAAATTAAAAAATTGTAACATTGCACCTTTTTTTTTCACGAGCTCTTAACTGGGGAAAAATAAATTTAATTTGGAGAAAGGCGTGAAAATGATTTTTGTCGCCTGTTTCCTAAATAGGTTCGGTTTGTTTTGTTTTTCTAAACCAGTTCAATTATATCCCTATCTTTAGTTTCCTGGTGCTGTTTTTTTTTGTTGTTGTTCTTGTTTTGTTTTTTAACAGAAAATTGAGCTAATCTGAGCACAAGGAAAATAAAATATCAGAAACAAGGCAACAAACATTTGAATGATTTTTCTGTTTTACTTTGGTGATCGTTGGAGTTATTTGTACTTCAAACAGTCTTATCATCATTTCCATATTTTGTTCATAATACACTTCATATATTCAGTTTTCTTGGTAATTAATTAAACCCTCTGATGCTGTGTTGCCGTTACAGTTCGGGTTACTGCTTTTTGTTTCGGGGTGTGGAGGAGGGGGGTAGATGTGAGGACTGCTGGAGATGTTAGTTTTTTTAAAGGGGCTCTGTACGTTTTTGGAGGGTTCATTCCACGACAGCGGCATGTTAATTCCTCTTCACAATGTGCTTCCTCATCGATGTCTTCTTCCCTCGTCGTTTGTGAACAGGTGCCCGTTGAAGCACGGACCACACGGCGCGCAGAGGAAACCAAGTCCACCTCGGGAGCCCCATCAGTTTTCAAGATTTTCTCCAACTTCAGCCCTCAGACAAACATTAGCATGATGTCGTATCTAAAGCAACCACCTTACACAGTCAATGGACTCAGCTTAACGACTTCCGGGATGGATCTGTTGCATCCATCAGTGGGCTATCCAGGTGAGTTTTTTATACAAATAATTAAAAGAGATGAATTACCATTAACTGCCAGGGGCTATTTACATTATAAAAAGGGAATGCTACAGATATTTTTAAAAATGTATTTGTTTCTTCCGAAAGATGATTGCTAATGTGTTTTGTCAGGATAATAATGACAATATTCAATTTTTAAAATCTCTTGCAATTTTTTTCGTGATCATAAGTCTCATCTTGTTTGGTTTTATTTTTAGATGTGCCTTTCGAATGAATTACTGAAAATTGCTTTGATTTTTGAAGACTGAACCATTTTAGGCACATTACTGTTAAGCACGTCAAGTGCTACAATTTGCCCCCGGCGTCAGAGTCTCACAGGACTCGTGCGTAATTACGCAAACAACAAAAAAATGAACACTCCGCGCTTCGGTTACAGATTTTCCTTTGATGACTTTTGATCTTCTTAATTGCTTTTCTAAATTAATACATAACTAAAGGTTTTTTTAAAAAATATATATATTTTAAATTACCTTTCATTTGCAGCAACGCCACGGAAGCAGAGGCGAGAGAGGACTACTTTTACGCGCGCACAGCTCGATGTTTTGGAGGCGTTGTTCGCCAAAACTCGATATCCGGACATATTTATGCGCGAAGAGGTGGCCCTGAAAATCAATCTACCTGAGTCCCGAGTACAGGTGAGTTTACAGAAACAACTGTCATGCTTGAAAAGTGATCGTCGCAGACAATATTTTCAGAATGAAAACAAAATGTATGCATAAGTGAAGCACCAGAGCAAATATGGTCCTCTGAGTCTGATTCCTTGTGATTATTAAATAATTGCAACACTTTGAAAAGTGTTTCAAACAGACTACACCTACAATGAATAGAACCCCTTTAAAAGAACTATAAGAGGTAAAGAAAATTGTCAAAAAGTATTTCTGCAGTTCATGGAAAAAGTCATCTCAACTTTTGACTGGTAGCTTTTCTAAAGCTCAGCTCTTCGAAATGAGCTCAGCTCATTTTCTCTGTCTGAACTCAAGCGGAAAACTTTTGCCAGTGGTCTGAGATAATTTTACTTGACAAATAGTTTTCAATTAGAGAATTCAAGCAGTTAAATCAGGCCGTTTTGTCATGGTAGAAAAACCAATATGAGAAAGGTAAGAAAAATCTTGAATTGAGTGAAAAATGCATTTTAGGTATGATCTTAGCTGAAAAAATAAATATCTTTCAAACGACTTGTGTTGTATCCGAGAAAGGTACATTTTAGGTCATATGGCTGCTTTTGTAAAAGGATTTCTTCGGTGACATGAACCCTTCTGTGCTTCTTTCAGGTCTGGTTTAAGAACCGGCGGGCAAAGTGTCGCCAGCAGCAGCAGCAGCAGCAGAACGGGGGCCAGAACAAGGTCCGACCTGCCAAAAAGAAAAGTTCCCCCGCCAGAGAGGTGAGCTCGGAGAGCGGCGCCAGCGGGCAGTTCACACCCCCCACCAGCACCACCACTGTCCCCGCCATCTCCACCAGCACGGCCCCGGTGTCCATCTGGAGCCCTGCGTCCATCTCCCCGCTCGCGGACCCCCTTTCTACCTCCTCCTCGTGCATGCAGAGGTCATACCCCATGACCTACACGCAGGCCTCAAGCTACAGTCAGGGCTACGCCGGCTCGACGTCCTACTTCAGCGGCATGGACTGCGGCTCTTACCTCACTCCCATGCACCATCAGCTGTCAGGACCCGGCTCGACCCTCAGTCCGATGAGCACGAACGCGGTAACGAGCCACCTGAACCAGTCCCCGGCGTCCCTCTCCAGCCAGGGTTACGGGACGTCCGGCCTGGGCTTCAACTCCACTGCGGACTGCTTGGATTATAAGGACCAGGCTGCGTCCTGGAAGCTGAACTTCAATGCCGATTGCTTGGATTATAAGGATCAGACATCCTCATGGAAATTCCAGGTCCTGTGAACAGAGCAATCAGGTGTCATTCAAAAAAACAGTGCACAGAACAGTGACGATCACCCCTCAATAAACACACAGGACAGGTTCGCACGAGGCAGAGCTCTCAGGAGCCCCGAAATGATATTTGGTCCTCCCAGAAAGAGGAGAATTTTAATTTATTTTAGCACTGGCAAAGAGATTCCCCCCTCTGTCCCAGGTTGTAGCCCCCCATTCATGTCTGTCAGTGTGCCTCTGTGCGTAAAAACACCTGTTGAGGACAAAGTTGCACCACAGCCACGGAACTAATGTTTATCCAAGAACAAAACTCAGTTCGTTTCTGCTCGGGATGGACAAAGCTCCTTGAAACTTTTCACACAACTTTGCCCAAACTGCAGGCAGAGAGGCCTGAGGACGGTGTGAGGACATGGATGCACTACTTTATTTAAGAAAAAAAGTGTTTATAAGGAATCAATATGTAGTTTCTAAGAGACAATCAGTGTGTGTCTTATATAAATGGTACATATGTGTTTTTTTTATCTGTGCTAGCCTTCGAAACTGTGATCTGTTGTATTGTATGCAATTTGTGAGCCCCCTCGCATCAGACTCTCTGCTGTGATTTTAATAGATTTTTAACTTCTCTTTTGAACAACGAAAGGATGCTTATGGTTCGATCCCGGGCATCACGAAGAGAGACGAGACTTTTCGAGCACATGGTAGTTATAAGTTAAGGGTTAGAGCCCCACTGGAAGTGACTCTCGGGCCGCTGAGAGCTCCACATTTCTGCTCCCACTCCACTGAATCCGAGCACATGGTGATCGTGGATCCTTCACTGGCTCCAAAGATGGTGTGACCTCACCGCTGAAAAAGACATGAATAAAGGTCCTGTGAGCCTAACTCTGTCATGAGGAGAGGATCTCTGTGTGCCTGCGTATGTGTGTGTTTGTGTGTGTACGGGGGGGAAATGGGGAAAAAATGTGTCAGAGCATTTTCCGGCGACAAATCTGGGGATACTTTTAAGGTTTGAATGACAGGAATAAACATGCAGAAACATCAAGTCACTAAAATCTAAATCATACCTTGTTCTTGTAACAAAAGATGAGTTTAATCTCTATTTAACTTTGGCTTTGTTTAAAAAATCTAATGGGCTGACTTTCCAGTAATAAAAAGTAAAAATAAAAACTACAAAATTTGATGTAAATTCGGTTTTCTAAAATCTGGTGCGCAGATGTGTGGAAGCGTCACCATGACCACCATCGGAGGCTGCGTGATAACATTGGACTCTAAAACCATGATATGAAGCACATTGCTCTTATTCTTTTTTAGTGTATTTAGTGATTTTAGAGCCACCCAGTGTTGGCAGTAAAATACAGATAAAAATCAGTTCAAGGACTGCTCACGAAATCAAACCAAATCAAGAGGAAAGAGATGAATACTGTGTCATGGGTGGCGTTATTAACATTTATTTTATCCCTTTCTTAGTTTCCGGTGACTCACTTCAGATTGTCCCCACAAAGAGAGAGTACGCTTTGTCAGAGCACTTTATAATCCTGGCCTCCTAGAGATGTTAATCCCAATATTTTACCGCCGGGTCTTTTTTTTTTTCCTTTTTTTTTGTTAGTGGGGCTGCAGTGGCCCCTTTCAAAGCCCACACCGCGTGGGTTTGCAGGCCTGATCCCCAAATGGGCGATATAATACCAGGCCTAATATTTTACGTAGTAGGGGAAATAGATGCATTTTTTGTTTGCTATCCCAGCAACAATCTTTTAAAAAATCAAAACAAATAAAGTTGTATGAATTTGTTTTATAAGCTTGTAAATTTTGTTTTAGCTGCAGTGGTGCTTCTATAAAGTAAATGCACCACTGCAGCTTAAATTACTTTTAATTAGGCTATTCAAACTTCTTTCCTCTGGTTAAAAGTACACTCAAAAAATGAAACACTGACTACAATTAACCTCTTAAGAGCCAGTGTTCACATATGGCCTTACTTCTGCCTCCCAGACTCATGATACTCCTTTTTAAAAAAAATAAATAAATAAAAAAAACTTTGACCTGATAACCACATTTAGAGACCTTTCCCACTTCTTTACACCTACTTCAGTTAAAAAACAGTGTAGTTATCAACAGTAACACTTATAACGAAATACTAATAGATAACTGATAACATTAAAAACACAACTTTCAGTACAAGGATCAGGTTTAGTTATTAAACTTATTAGATCTCACTTATCCCAAATGGAGGGATAAATATAAAATGCAAACCTGATAGAAGCTTGGGTCTCAAGAGGTTAAATTTATCAAGTCAGCTGGTCCCATATAAATGTGTTAAGATGGTTAGAGGCAATAATTTTAGAGTCATTTAAATTAAACTTATTTTTATTGCTTTAATCTACCTGGATACATTTAGATGGAGTCAGTTGACGTAACATTTTAAATCAGTCAGTGTGTGAATTTATTTTATAAAAATAAATGTATTATTTTTAAGTGTATTGGGGGACGCTCTTCAACAAAAAGAAACTTATAGAATAATTATGTTATTATATATATAAAAACAGGTCAAAATTGCAATAAAATAACATATAAAACACCTTTAAAAAATTTAAAGCTACAGTGTCATAGAGGCAAATCTTACATGAGTTGAATGAAACATGCTTTTCAAAGTTTTTACCTCTGTGGCCGGTCATAAAGCAGGTTTTTTTAACCTCCTCAAAATCTTTAGCTTCAGCTTCTAAAAACACACCCGAGATCTCGGAAGGTTAACCCCGCTTTAAAGTGTTTGTTTGCATTTACTTCTGGTGTAAATTGAACGTTACACCGTCAGTGTGAAGACACCAGACAATGCAGTGAGAGCGGCTGTGGGATGTGTAATGAGTCGACATGGCTCTGCAGAGGGCTAATTGTTAGAAGTCCAACATTCAATTAGCATCCTTGACATTGCCAATAATCTCTCTTTCATTGGAGGCTGCGCTAAAGGAGAGCTCTAATTAAAAGCGTTGCTTGAAATAATCGAAGCGTTAAAGAGAAGAGCGACTTTGATTCCACTCCTGCGTGGACACAAAAATAGGTGTGTGTGTGTGTGTGTGTGTGTGTGTGTGTATGAGTGTGTGTATGAGTGTGTGTGAGAGAGAGTTTAAAAAGGGTTTGAATGTACTTTTTGAAAGACTTAATGACACAATAGCCCGTATCCATAACTTATTCAAGGGTGAAGCAGAAGTAGCTGTTTGTATGCGGGTACTCTGTTCTTTGAACTCATCACACAGGCTGATTCCAGCCTCATAATATTCAAGAATCAATTATAATATCTCCGCAGTGCAACGCCAAGTGTAGCTGCATGCATATATATCGTTATGGAGACAAACAATGCAACAATTGAAAGTTGGAAACAATAGCTGAGGCTGACAGAAGCCTGAATATTCATGAGCTGCGTCTACAAGCAGTGTCAACAGCTCCTTCAGACAGACTGCTGCAGAAAAGGATGGAGAAAAAAACAGAGGGAAAAGTGTTTTAGGCTGAAGGGTCACTTTCAGATGTCAGATGAGGAAAATGCCACGTTTTAAAGCACTGAGAAAGACGCAGGGAAGTGTATGAAAGGAGGAATAAAAGGGCCTTAAACTGGTATCTGGGCTCAAGACTTTTATCTTCTCCATCTGGGAAAATCAAGTAAAATAGAAAAAGAAAAAGAAATCAATAGTTATCAAATGGGCCCCAACATATACCTACAAACAAAGTGTGAGCAGTAATGGATGACATGATAAAACTACTAGAGTTAAGAGTTTATTTCCCACTCTGAACATTTACTTAACCCTAATCAATGCTCACTGATACCTTCAATAACAGCTGACTCACAATGACTGCATCCTCCTGTTATTGTAACCTTGGAGCCTTGTGCCTTCAAAAGTGCACAAGTCATGAGAAGGATTAGATACTCGGCCTCTGCAGTACTTCATAAACATCCATACAATGAGTTTTAATCAAGAGCGAGCAGAGCTGAGGAGCATATGGGACCAACAGACGCAGCATTAATCCCTCTTGGTTTGTGTCTAACAGCGCCCCTTGTCCCTCTGGTATCCTTGGCCTGGTCCTCCTTAAACCAGCACAGGCCTGTTCAGAGCTGCTGGTCACAAGGCCACAAGAGACCGTCCTCGCTGTGATAACTGAGAGAGCTCTTGTGGTTTTTGCCGCAACAGTCTGCAGGTGTTTTCTTTTTGAGGCAGAGATTCAGTCAAACAATGACCTACTCCTGCTAGTAAACTTTTAATTACGGGGTCTAATTAAAGGCAAATGAATTCATTATTAAGAAAAACAGTTTTACTGACAATAAAGCATCATAAAAAGTTCCTGTGAATGTGGGACAGATTGTTAAAATAGTAAAAATTAATTTATGGCACTCATTAAAATTACCCACATGTTTTTTTGAAAGCCTGCATGAGTGGCTGCTTGTTATATACAGTGTTTGCATGTGCGTACATTGATAGACATTGTAATGAAATTAAAAATACAAGCAATATTGATGTGGATAAATGTGCCAACAACTAATGAAAAAACAAAAATAAATAATATTTTTAAGCTAATCCAGCAGTATCCCCTTGAAAGTGCTTATCCGGGCTTAGTCGACATTTTTCTGAAATTATTTAAGTTTGTGACATCATCAATGAATTTGATAATCTTGTCAAAGATTAAATTAAAAGGGTTTTGTATAGCCTACATAATAACAGATTTAGATGTTTTTAAAAAATGAAGTCTAAAGAGATTTGAAGTAAGCGCAGTAAAAAGCATGTTATTTTAATTTCTCAGACTGCTCACACAAATCCGTGGATTTACACAGATCCACAACTGATAATGATACCAGCAGCTCGACTAGCTGGAGGTCTGATGAAGCGAAAAAAGGGCCACACATTCTCTCTGTACCAGCAACACTCACACAACCTGTAAGAAAACCTCAGACCTGCTTATAATATTTCACCCTTTTTGTGTTTCAGCCCATGTCCTCTGCCCTTATACGTGCTCTTTAAAAAAAAAAAAAAAGAAGGAAAAAATGGTCCCGCCAAATATGCCCAAACATTTGGCTTATAATGTTCATAAGCCTCACAGGACACAGAGGGCTTATCAGTTCATTAGCCACTTGATGGCCTATTTCAAGTTATAGAGGGAGGGAGGAGGGCGATGGATGAGGATACCACCGTCCATTACGGAGGCATATTTTGTTAAGCTATTCAGGGGCACAGAAAAAAAACCCTCAAACCCGTAAGAAGATTACCGAATCTCAGCATATGTTAAAAACACACATTATTACTATGCTTATGGGTCCTGCTAATGCCTAGTTAGTTAAAGCTCACCTAGTTAGTTCTGAGGAAGACTTTCATTTGCAGAGGAATTTTAAACGTGTTTTCTTCGTCTATTATGACTAATTTGTGAGCATGAATCAGGTCTCAAAAAAGAAAAGAATCAGAGACCCTTTATTATTGTTTCACAGCTGGGTCATTCTTTGGGGTTGTGTCATGGTTAAATAAAGACATGGATTGGTAATGATATTTTATTTAGGTCTTTCAGATTCCTTTGATTAAATAATCCTTCATGAACAGAAACATATGGTTCATCCCAGTGTCTCTCACACAGTTTACAGCCCTTAACTGATGACTAATGCTCCTCTAATAACACTTAGGTCCTTGAGGTCAAACACAGTTTGGCCACTTAAGATTTGACAGATCAGAAAAGTACTATCTTGGTTGTTATCCTTGAATAAAGACACTATTTTAAGCTACAGTTTGAGAGACAGTAGTGAGGGGTGTAGATATACCCCGGGCTTGCAGCTAATATGTCCATTTTACAACTGGAGAAAAAAAAATCTTTGGCTTAACGTTTAACTGACTTTTGGTTTCTGAAATATCCTCTCTAATCTTCAGCTTTCTGTGGACGGAAGTGCTCAGTTTGATCTTGACCAGGTCAAAAGATTTAATTAAAGGCTCTGGTCACAGAAAAAGTGAGTTACAACCTGCTTTGAGATTTTTTTTCCAAGCTTCCGTTTCTGAGGTCAAGAATGAACATTGAAGCTCATTTTTTTCTGCTTCTTTCAGTTCATAGGGGAGTTGGTCTGAGCCGGAGAACTGAGTCAGAGGGAGGATTTTGTGCATTAAATGTTCGTCAGAAAACAATGCGGCACATAAGAAACCTCAGTTTTGCTTTTTAACAGCATTTTCACAGTCAGCGTTTCATTTTCTTCCGTGGCTTAATTCTTACTTTTAACTGAAATTGGGGGGGAAATAGCAGGAGCGAGTGACATTTGACACTGCGTGTAAGCCATGATCAAACTCCATAGTTAATGGCCTCAAACATACCTTTTGATCACAAACAGCTTACAAATTTAATGACTTCATGGTGAACAGAGCCAATTTTTTTCTCCATTCTGCAAGTGTTCTCACCACAGGCTACACGGTGAAACAGCTACACAAGAAGAAAAGTAGTGCTACAGCATCAGTTCATAATTTCACATTAATCCCAGGCCGCTTGGATTCTGCAGCATCAACAGAGAAATTCACAAATATTATCATTTTTGAGTTAAAATCACCATTAATTACAATAATTTGCTGTTATCATGTGGCTCAGTCATCGACATGAGACCATGTCAGTATATGTGATTCCCCTGTCATAGGTACCTGTGAAAGACCCTCTTCTCTCCTCTTCATCAGACCGCTGAGACCCCTCATTATAACAATTAACACAGGTGCTTGTGATGAGGCCTCGCTGATCATTTACACCTTTCTAACAAACACCCTATCTCTTAATCTCCTGCAAACACTACTCTCTTCAGAGACAGGGAGGAGGAACCAAAAATTAATTAGCTGCATCCAACAGATTAAAGCCTTCTCCTCTCTCTCTAAATGGACAGCAGTTAGTCAGACAACAGTTCAGAGAGGACAAGCAAATCAGCCCCAGAGCCCAATCCCTTTTTCTTTGCTTATTTCAATATTTCATTGAGTGTTATACATCAATGAACTGTTTCAGGGTGTCGTTGTGCAGAGGCTAAGCCTTTGGAATTCACAGCGTGCAAGTGTATGCCTTTATCCAACGTGCTCTGAATACAAGAGAGCAGGCGTCTCTATCACATAAGTTCAGAATACAGTTTCACTTCCTGAGACAGCTCCTACACAAAACAGAGAAACTTCTTTTTACACTAAGTTTCAACAAATTAGATCTTCTGAGGTCATGAAGAGTCCACAGAGCATGAAGCAAACATGTACATATACACAGCCTGACCAAAAAAAATGTCACCACCTGGATTTAACTATGCAAAAGGTACAAGCCTCCTGTTGGATAATTACTGCATGGGCAATTATCTCTCAGCTGGCAACAAGTTATTTAACCCCAGCTGATGCAATGAGTAACTCCTCATTTCCTAAACAACCATGGAGAAAGACACATCCTGTGGTCGTGGAAAAGATGTTAGTCTGTTGAAGAAGGGCAGAGAAAACATCTGAGGAGATAAATGCAGAAACTACTAAAACTGGGTTAAGAGCTGTCAAAAAGATCCTGAATGATCGTAATTGGAGATCACTTAAACATTTGGCCAAATCAAACTTAAAAACAACAGAAGAGCTCAGGAGTATGTTTAATGTTGATAGTAAGAGCATCTCCACACACACAATGCAAAGAGGATTCAAAGGTTTGGGATTTAACAGCTGTGTAGCCTTAAAAAACACTAATCAGTGAGGCTAACCGGGAGAAAAGACTTCAGTTTGCTAGGGAGCATAAAGATTGGACTCTAGATAAATAGAAGAAGGTCATGTGGTCCGATGAGTCCAAATTTACCCTGTTACAGAGTGATGGGTGCATCAGGGTAAGAGGAGAGGCGGGTGATGCACCCATCATGCCCATGGTGTCCACTCAGCATGTGTAGCAGCGTCACGACTGTTGCACCCAAAATATGCTTCACTTGTGAATCTTAAATCCTTTAAGCAAACCAAAACAGCGAGAGAGCGTGAAAATAGCTAACTACATGACCACAAAGACGGCAACAGTTGTTTACGGAGGAGACAATGCTCAAAGGCTTGGTGGCCAATGTGGCCTCCAGGCAGAGCGCTTCCACTAATGCAGGCCAAACATTTAATATGGCTTATGGGCTAAGAGTCTCCTCTAAGTGAAATCTTCCAGGGATATTCAAAATCTCTCTTTGGTTTCACCCAGCTAATTTGACAGTTTGAAAATCCCCCTATCCTTTTTTTTTTTTTTGATCAAATTTACTTCCCTTAATCCCCCTGTCCCCCCTCCACCTGTTAGTCTGGGTGTGCCTGCATGCCTCCCTCTCTCCTGAGAGCATATGGGGCAGAGGCTGACCCAGGGAGTCGTTGAGTGTGGGGACAGATGCAGCCCTCCCCCTCCCACTGCCTCCGCATCCCCCCTCTCAGTCCACCCGCCTCGCCCGGGCCCCTTCCCTCCTATCCACCTGTTTGGGTCACAGACCAGGGGACGAGTGGCTGGTGCGCGTGCCACACCAGCGGCTTGGCCACTGCGTTATTATCCCACCCAAGACAAAAGGGTATTTAGGGAGGCCGGCTGCCCACCCGAGGGGGACACAATGCCATGAGGCTGGCAGGCCTGAGGACTCAGGGCCACCGATCACATGCCCGCTTTATGTGAACAAACGTAAGGGGGCATCTGGTGTGTGTGTGTGTGTGTGAGACTAACCTGAGGTATTATGCCAGACAAGGGGGCAGGGGACAAAGAAAAAGACGTGTGTACGTATCTGTGTGAGTGTGGGTGAGAGAAAAGCAGAGGGGTGTTTTTCAAAACAATTGCCTCTATTATAATTAAATGAGGTCTGTATTTGAATACATTACATCCTGACTAATAACAGGTCAACTTCTGCCACTAATTACATTCATCATGGAGCACATGCTCCACAATGGCTGCTCTTAATAGACTTAAATTTGTGAAAAACTGCAACTCATAATCTCAAATCTCATGCTCTGAGCCTTTTTGGTGAAAAGTAAGGAACTTTGGAGTACCTGTAATTTGTGTGAGTGAAAAATAGAAGCATTGAAATGCTTCTGAACTCAAGACACAAAAAAAAAATCAACATTTCCCAAGTAATGGATGAGCGATTTTTGGGAAGCAGGTCAAACTCTAACTTCATCTTAGATTTAAACTGCATATGAAATATACCTCTGAATAATTAAAATGCTCTTACATTTTGGCAATAGGTTGTCTCTTTAAACACTTTTGTCATGCTCATTCATACAGATTATGCAGATCAATAAAAATTGATCAGTTCAATCAAGCTATGAGTATTTTCGACCATCTGTTCCTGTGATTCATTCGTGTTTTAATGACTGAAGTTAAGTTGTAGCTTGCTTTGGCTCAAATTTGTTAGCTATTTGTTGCCGCTTGTTCATTCAACTGAATCTCTTTAAACTTTACTCCAGAGTGTAATTTGCTTTTGAAATTTGTTATGAAATAATGTTCCTTTAATTTAGTCCTGAACGTTAAACTCATTTATTCACGTTTGTATTTTTGTTTAGTCTAGACTGTGTTACATCATCCTGGCAGGGGTGTTTGAATGTTATTGTGTCTACTGATGCTTACTCCATCGTGTCATGCTCTCTTGTCAGGCACGGTTACACATGGCTTGTGGCGCCCTGACCTACAACTCCCCCTCTTGTTTGTCAGCAGTTGTTTGGCCTACTTTCATAACGACAAACACAGCCATTTGTGTTGTTTTGAATTTCCATGAAAATGGAATAAACAAATGGCAGGGTGGGGGGACAGTTGGAGCAGGTTGTGTGTGTGTGTGTGTGTGTGTGTGTGTGTTTGTGTGTGTGTGTGTTTGTTTGTGTGTGTGTTTGTGTGTGTGTTTATGTGTGTGTGTTTGTGTGTGTGTGTGTGTCCTGCTACTACATACTGCACTTGGAAAGAAAGAGACCTGTTTTCAAAAACCAGCCGTAAAAACGTTGATTCGCCCACTTTATTTTTCATCTCTCGTGACCTTCTGGGCACCAACTGAACCACAAGCCATGAGTTCATCAGACTGTCACAGTGAATCAGCCCCCCCTCCCCTTTTCTCTCACCCCATGGACAGTAAGGATGCTACAGTTCATTAATGAGTATGCTCCATAGCACTTTAAGAGTCCTTAATTAGTGGCACACTGACACTGGCCCGCCATGCACCAGGAGGGGCATGCTGGGGGGAGGGGACTTTATCTGACACTGTTTGCGTCAATGTCTTTTGATTAAAATTCATTTAAAAGATAAAAAAGGCCCTAACCCTATTCTGACTCAAGGATCCCTGGAGGAAATCAATAGTTTTGACATGAAGAATCATGATCAAACAGAATTGATTAGGTCTCTGAGAGGGTGTGACACGGATAGAGCTCTGAGGCGAGGCGATGGACTGTAACAAACACATGTGATTGAAAAGCTTTAAATGGGTGTCAAACAAGCAGGAACATAATGTTTGACTTAAATTATCAGCAGTCCCACAGGGGGCTTCCAGGACCCGCTCCCCAGAGCCGAGGTAGCGTGTGGAATACAAACAGGGGATTCACCAGTGACCAGCGGGTCAGCTGCTGGGAGAGGGACGGGGCGCTGGGTGCTCCTGTGGGACTTGGCGACATTCCTGCAGCAGCTTTTTTAATTTGCTGGACATGACCTCCCGGCTAGCAGGCTCTAACAGGACAGACAGCACTTCAAACATACAGACACAGTCCCTCGAGTGAGTGAGTGTGTGTGTGTGTGTGTGTGTGTTCATGTGCATATGTGTGTGTGTTTTCTGAGCAGGTGGGGGTGAGTGGGTGGACTGTTGTAGGGTCCCAGATGGGTTAATGGGGTGTTTAGCATCAGGATTACAATGCAACTGTGTGGCTTCAGATGGAGTAGTTACCCCAAGCCCACACTGGCTGTCATTTTCAACTGTCCCCCAGTCACCGCTACAAGACAGATCATGTTGAAATGTAAAACTGAATTACAAATCAGGAATGTATTGACTAAAATAATTCTAAACTTTTGAAGGAATTAAGATTTTACTCTGAAACTGAACTTTGAAATCCAAAAACTATCAATCCAGCCTTAAAATATAAGTCAGAAATAGTGCTTCTGTGAGAGTCTTTTTTTTTGGTGTAGAAAAGAAAGCAGTACGATGGTAAACGGACATTTGGAAACATACGGAATATTGTAGATAATATTTTGTATTGTAAATGTTGCATCTACATTCAATCGCTGCATATTTGGGTAAAAGTAAGTTCCTGTATTTCCACAGAAGAGTTACTGTAAATGAACAGTAGAGTACAGGTGAAATTGCTGCAGTAAAACACTGTATTTTTTTTTACAATTATACAGCAATATACTGTAGATTCAATTAAAATTACTCACTGTTTATTTTTAACTGTGAAATGACAGTAAATTACATGCAGTTTCACCAGTAAATTACTGTAGTTTTACACTAAAAAGGTTTTACTGTGCTCTGAAGGAAGTAATTGAGCTTTACATGACCATTGTGGTTCACTACTCAAGAATCTTTTGCACCATCAAAGAATGACAAAAGGGTAACTGATCAATAAGGCCAATAACTTTATTGATAAGCTACCCTTTTGTTTTGGTTAGCAGAAGCTTGAACTCCCCGATTCCCTTTCAGCTAATGCCTTGGCTCAAAAATGTGTCACCATGCGACATGTCAGCATCCAATCGCGGTGATATTTTAGCTTCATTTTAACAACAGGAAGACCATCCATTTTCCATTTTTATGCACAGTCTGGTCTTTGTGAGGGATGAAAAGCAAAATGCATTTCCTTTGCTGGTCAGAGCTGATTATTGGAAAGTTATAAAGAAAATATTTGGTGTGCATGAGTCAAGGCACAGTTGAAGTCTATTTTCTGAGCCCCTTTGTGTTACCATCTCCACCCCCCCTAAAAGAACACTCCATCAGGGTGCTAGACTAATCTGTTTGTCAAAACGTGTCTTGCCTCTGCACCCAACATCCCTTCCCCTCCTTCCCTCCCCAGCTGCTGGCCATCACAGGTCCAGCTCCAGCTCCGCCAGCGAGCCAGCCAGCCCGGGGAGATTGAAATGTTAAGGGCCAGGACGACAGCTCCACTAATTAAATTCCCCAGGTTAATCCCTGTCGATCCCCTCATCGCACTCTCCCACCAGGCCCTGCAAGGAGACAAGGGGCCAGAGATCGGGGGGACAACAAACAAACACTCGGCATCAGCAATGGGTTTGAAAAATTAAAAGATGTGAAAATGAAAAGACGGACAAACTGTACAGGGCCGGTAGCAAATTAATTGTGCAAGCATATTGACAACATTTTAGTGGAGCATACCTGTTTGATTTCTGTCAAAAAAAACTCAAAGTGTGACATGATCTCCATCTTGAGGCCTTTTGAGTTATAATATTAAAACATTTGCTGATTAAACTTGAAATAAATGAGAGCTAACAACTAGCTCACATGCTGACAACATGTTCAACTGTGGCCTCACATTCCTAGCAGTAGCCTCAGTCCTGTCATCATCTCAGCATGTACAGTGGCCTCATGTCTGACCTTTAACCACTGTACTACAGAGGACAGCTGACCCGCTGGCGAACCACTCGCCAACTATGTGACCTTAACAACCGTCTCCTCTCTATAGCATGCTCTCAGAGCACAGAGAGTACTGTCAAAATGATATAAAAATTAGATGTTTCTTTCCTTGTATGTTTTTATGCTGAAATGGTCAACATTTTACTGTGCAAACCAAGACAAATTAACACCAACTTAGTGCACAGTATTCCTCCTTGGCAGAATAGATGTAGTGTGTGCAGGAAAATGGACTTCAAATGAGCTGAACAGTGCAGGTGCTTCAGTACAGAGTGGGTGTGGTGTCGGGGAAGACGTGGGTGTATTACACAGTGTGGGCGTGCTGCGTCACACACACCACGCGCCTGCGTTGTGGCTTTGCTCAGAGGTGTAATGCCTGATTAGGGGATTACAGGAAAGTGCTTCTTTGCAGTTCTGTGAGAAACAATTATTAACATGTTGGTGTCTCTAATCCTGGATAAACACAGCTTTTCAAGAACAACAGCGAGTCTTTCTTCCCCCCGTTTTCTTTTTAAAAAATCCGTGTTTAAACCCCGTAGTCACTTGAACTCCAAAGCCTAACTAATACCAGTGGAGGAGACAGGCCAGTCGTGTGGAACAGTGTCATTACAGAGGTTATGCTCTTGGTGGAAGACGCAGCTGGCCAGCAGGCCCTCGCATCAGAGGGGATATCCAAGTGTAGCTCAGGGAAAGGGAAGCATTGTGCTGAGCAGTGCTTGTTGAAAGGGCATTAGACTGAAACATGTTCACAGCCGGTAATCTGTCATTTGTTTGTACACTTTACTCTTGTAATCTGCTTTCTACCAACACAGAGACGATTTCCTAAGTCATTCCAGAGGATCTAGGGATCCAGGTAGGGCACAAAGATGTGTGGTAGGCTGGTACTATGGGCATGCTGATTTGTTCTGTTACAGAGGGCTAAGATCTTGACGTGGACACATTCCAGTCAGATCAGTGCTATGAGATACCAACAGCTCTTTTGGACCTGTTGCTTTTGTAATACTCCATTTCGCTCCATCAGCTGACCTTACACATTATGGGGCACCAGCTTGTCAAAGTGACCATATCAGACCTTAATGCAACCATAGAAGTCCCAGTTTAAGCCCCTGTAAAAGCAGACTAAGTGTTCATTAACCGAATAAATCATGCGGTGAACATAAATTGGTGCATCAACAACTTAAGAAACATATACACTAATCTAGCGATTTAGGATCTCAGCTGGAGATAATTTAGGCCCAAATGTGTGTGATTACAGTCGAGCATGAAGCAATCAACACACTGCTGATTCCTGAGCCACAAGTATACCCACCCACACACAAGCTCTGCACACACACACACACACTCTCACACACACTATCATTTCAGTGTTGCCTGTGGCTCAGAAATACAGCACATCAAAACAACCTGTAAGTTTCATTACTGATACCCCTGAACCTGCTGACTGGCCACTCTGTGCTCCGGCTGACACTTTGAAGAGTACCTCATCTCGGTCGTGTCTCCTGCCGCCATCCTGAGTGGTCCTGAGAAGAGATGATGGATGATGCTCTTACTGGATGGATGTCGGAAAGAAAGAAGTCTCAGTATTGAGCTGGTAGAATTGTTTGCTTCATTCAAGAGTTACAGAGAAATTCATAAAGCTGTTATAGATAAATTGATCGTAATCATGTTAGTGTATTTTTATTCACCAGGGTGTCATTGAGAAGTGAACCAGCGAATCCATATGTTGACAGAAGACGGGGACAGGGTGAGTACAGTCCTAAAGGTGCTGGTGTGCGATGTTGGGGATGTGCTGCCCATCTGGCAGGGCAGGGTTTAGCCCTAATCTCAGAGCCCCTCGGCAGGGGAGCCCCAGACTGTTGATCATTTGCCCCCCTGCTGGTTCCTACACACTCCTGACCTCCTCTGCACACAAACACACAGACCCCTGCCACATGAAAACAGATCCACACACGGTATCAGGTCATAAACTGCATAGCCTCATGCAAGATTACATTCATATTCTACAAACCTCTCATTTTTCTGGACATATGTCAATATTGGGGGAAGATTTTTTTTTCTGTCCAGCAGAGACATACAGGCTTAGGAAGCAGCTCCGGTACACAAACACAAACAAACAATGACAGGAAGAAAATGTGACCCCCGACCAACAGGAAAAACAGAGAAACATATCCACACACATGCAGAGGGCACAGAAACTTGTTTTTGTGAGGCAACGTAGGATAACACATTTATCACACACAGAAGTAGGGAACGAGTAAATATACACACACATAATTACAAAAACATAGACAGATAGGCAAACACACAAAGACACCCAGAAGCAGTCACCCAGCCATACACACCACACACCTAACCACTGATAATCCCCCAGACACAGGAACACACTCGCACACACACACGCACACACACTGAGCGTCATTATGTTTATCACTGTGAACCAGCCCACCGACACCCATCACTCTAATTCCATTTGTCTGTTTAGATTCGTTTTGCTTTAATCCTCCCTTGTTTGTGCACATCTGCAAGCACTGCAATAGTACAGACACAGCGAGACCGGGAACGAGAGACCGACAAAAAGAGACAGAGAGTGAAAGAGAGAGAGAGAGAGGGAGAGAGTGAGTGAGAGGGAGAGAGAGAGAGAGCTCACAGGGAGCACTCTCCCTCCTGACATCCTGGTCCCTGTAGCTCCAGCAGAAGGGGCAGACAGGCGTATCTTCCTGCCCAGGGAGAAGCTCCCTGTCCCAGCCATGGAGCTGCCGCCAGGCCCGCAGGCCCCTGTAATCACTGCAAACAGTCAAACATCCAGTCACACAGGCTCTTACACCAACACAACATTACAGGCTTTTTACACAGTATTACACCACATCTTATTATCCCATTCAAGTCCCTCTATTAGCTCAATTGGATGGTGGGATTTTCATTTGTAAATTGGGGGATTTTAGATTAGCTTGTCTGTCAGCGATGAAATGCCCCCTGAGACTGTGAATTATGTGACCAATCACATATGAATCAATGCTTACGCATGCTTCAGAGCATGAATGGGTGGTGTCAGCAACAGGAAATGAAACTACTTTAACCTAAATTTTGTAGACTCTCTATGCTAAATCACAGATTTTATCTATATACATGTCACAGCTGTACAGCAGCGTGGTCACAGATTAGATCCCCTATATCATCTCCCATAAAAGGCCAAATGCACTCAAATGAATCAGCCTTAATGTGACAACAAAACATGAATGACACCATTTTTGTAGAGCTGACAATGAGCAGTGTTAGCTTTTATATGGCAAATAATATTCAGGTCTAATAGAGAATTATTAGGGAGATAAATATTAGCTGCTTTACACACCTAGCAGCAACATTATGCAGAACTGAAGCTGGTTGGCTGAAAGGAGGCGAATGAATTACCCGTCTTCCTCCCCAGGCCTTCCATTCAGACACGGAGCGAGAGCGAGAGAGGGAGGAGAGAGAGGGAAAAAAGGCACCCCGAGCTAGCCGAGAGACCCGGCAAATTATGAAAATGCTTCTCTGTGTCCTAAATGGAGGCCGAGCTCTTTAATGTGGCACAAAATTAGAACCTGGGGGAGGAAGTGTGGCCTGCTTGATTGGCGAAACCCCTCCTGGTCCACAACCCCCCCACCCTCCTTCCCCACCCTCTCAAAGCACACAGAGATATTATCCTGTGGCTGGTGGCACTCTGCTTGTGTTGGGGAAAACTAAAAGACCCCAGAGAGAGCCCAGGGGCGTCCATAAAGGTGCCTAATTTGTCAGTTTACTCCTCAATTATTTAAATAGATCTAAGAAGAGAGCGGAGAATGGGGCTTTTTCTGTCTCCTCGGTGTAAAAGCAGAGAGAGACCTTTCTCCACGGTAGCCATTTTCAATTGCGCTCTGCACTGCTGTCTTTGATATACAGAAGAGCAGTAGTGGAGAGGGGCTGTATCAAATAAACAAATGTGTGTACACAAGATAACAACGGGAACTTGGGGATAATATTACGTTTGCTCAGAAGGACTCAAAGTTATTCCACATTTTGAAATTTACGGATGAAAACTAACTTTACAAATTTCTGCACGCTCAGTACAGAGACACATCATGCGGCATAAATGCATACAAAAACATACATGAGTTTAAATGTTTATCAGATTAAGGAAGCTCGGATGCAAGAGAGGACCTTTTTGTTTTATCCCTCTGCTCCTCCATTTATCCACACAATCAGGTTACCACCACGCGTCAACTATCTCAGCACCCCACACCTAGCAGGAGCCCCAGCT
Source organism: Thalassoma bifasciatum (assembly GCA_008086565.1). NCBI lineage: Eukaryota > Metazoa > Chordata > Actinopteri > Labriformes > Labridae > Thalassoma > Thalassoma bifasciatum. The sequence goes on along the minus strand of RPOG01000165.1, from coordinate 559,491 downwards.
CACATAGCCTGGCAATGCCAATGCTCAACCAGAGAGACCACTGGAGGTATGCGGGGCCCAGGGCCAGAGATTATCGAGCAGTTGAAGATTGATCCTAGAAATGGAGATGTCGCATTTCCCAACCCTCTGACCTCTAATCCCTCAGATGTCTGCCTCTATTGTTTGGTTTGTTTCACTATACGGGTGAGGTTAGTCAGGCTGAGGAAGGTGAGGATGCTGTGACGGTGGAGGGGGTCCACACAGGGTCCTAAGGTGACTTTATCTTTCACATGCGTCTGGTTTCAGCAGGTAAAGGACCCTTTCTGTGTCTGAATGCTTTGCTGCAGACGTCTATTGAGATGAACTCTCATCTGTGCTACAACAATCGCTTTCAATAAGCTCTATATCAGCAGCCATGCCAGCGTTGGGTCCAGTGTTCGCACAATAGTCTGGCTGCGCCTACACAAAGACATACGCACCAAGACAATGGCACAGTCCTTTATATTCAGGAAAGACACTCAGGGATGGAGTAACACTTTGACCATTCTGACACAATGGACGCAAAAGCAACACAAAAACAAACAGGAACACAAAGAAGGAGACTACAAACACCTGGACAAATAAACTCAGTAAACCCACAAACACTCCACACCTGACACACAAACAGTGGCTGCCACACACTGAGAAACACACACATCAAGAGTGATAGCAAACAAAAACCTGAGACAAGTCAATCAAGGCACCACGTCAACACAGACTGACACTAATGGGTCTCACTCAATCCAATACACATCCGTGAGCTTCTAGGAAAACATTTAAAAAAGGCAAAGTGACTACAGCTTTAAATATGTTAAGAGATTTTTAGACTTCTTGATTATATGCCCTTGTTAAACAGATCAAGGGCCATATATGACAAGGGTTGCCATTTTACACAACCCTGAAACTTAGCACACAAGAATAACTACAATCCACAGCTAAAAATATGACTGGAGTTTGTCAGCAGGCACTGGCACCCTCCACAAAGATGGGTGGCACCTCGTAAACATCCTTGAAACAGGTTTCTCATGCTTAGGAATGGGATCTGCAGGCAAAGTTTTACTCAGAGTGAGATTCTGCAAAATCTGTGGCCAGCTCAGTATATCATGCCTCTCACACCCTCTATTCTCTTCCCAAACGCAAACCAACACACCCCAGCCCTCCGCCTCCCTCCACTCCACAAGCCTCCATCCAGCCAGAGAGAGGAGAGGAGAGGAGAGGAGATAGGCCCAGTTGCTAAAGCTGTCTTTTCAGCCCCTGCTCCCGCTCGGTCTATCTGAGATACACAGCAAGCGGAGGTGTCGCTTTTCCGCTGGCATTTCGGACAGTATCTACTTATAGACGGGAGAAAAAGAGAAAAGAAAAACAGAAGGGGTATTATCAGGGAGGGATGAGAGCAGCAAAGGCATTTTGTCTTTTTATTCCCCTCCTAAGCCCTGGGCTTTGCTCCCAATCCGATTGGTCGATACGGCCAGGGATGTAAATGAAATGCAAAGAGGAATAAGGCTGGCTTCCCATCTCCAGTGTGTGCCCCCCTAAGTCCTCCGCCCCTCTTTCTCTGTCTTGCTCTCTGGGCTGTTTATGGTGTTGTGTTTCTGTCTCCCCATTCACAGACTTTCTGCTCTCCCTGTTTCCGTCTCACCCTCCTCATTCTGCCTCGTCCCCCCACTCCTCCTCCACATCGCTCCTCTCCTGCTGCATCCCTCCCCTCTCCCTGGCTGGGCTCACAGCTCTTATCTCCTCAGACGCCCCACATTCCAGCGTTGCTGTGGCTCCCTGCCTGCATCCCTGGTCACGGCGATTCCATGGGTTCCCACAATCCTCGGCAGCTTGCTGATTTAGGGTGGGCAACTGACTCTCAGAGACAGGGGAGAGGAGAGGAACAGGGGGTTTGGGGAAGACAGGGTGAGAGGGGATGACAGGATGGAGGACAACAGGAGGATGACAAAAGAGAGGACAGGAAGAAAGTAAAGTAAAAATCACACACAGGGCATAAAAAGAAAAGGAAATGGTTGTGATTTGGAAACAATAACAGAACACAAATGGTTGAACATATTTGATCAATATTTGAGGCCTGAAAGGCAAAGTCGACAGTGGAAAAGAGGTCCAAAATATATTTAATAAACATAATCTTTATTGAAATAGTTTTATCAGTAGAAAGCAGAGTGACAGTTTTCCCTTTTCATGAGAAAGCAAACCATCTGTGCTACAGCAGGTCGAATCTCATCATCCAGCCAGCTGACAGCCGCTAACCATTCCTGCGAACAGAGAGGGCAGATTACATTCTGGGAAAACTACACGTGCACAAACTGTCCTTCGCTTTCTAGTAGTATCTCAAACAGCAGGCTCCTTCAGCTGAGTTTTATAAAGCTTATGGCCATACACTGCTTTGACCTCCGCATAACAGCTTCCATGGCAGTAGGTTCATTAACATCATCACAAGTATTTACAGAAACAGTCTGTAATTGAGGTTCTGGACCCTGAGAACACGTCAAAGACGGGCGACTCTGGTCTGTCCGCCCTGTTTGCACGCCACGTTGTCTCTTCAATAACCCTCACGGGGATAAAAGTCTGTTTTCCTGCAAGCTGGGAGGCGGATGGTCTTGCATGTCTCCGTTTGTCCCTGGAGTTTGCACGACTTTGTCCCTCTATGACGATCAAAGCTCTTTGCTTTTCAGTTTGCCGATCTGTTTATCGACTATGTTTATACACGGTTCAGGCAGTGAAAAGGCTTGGGTGGAGATTTAAGCATGTTCACGCACACACACACACATGTTCACATGCAAACACGAATCAACACACACAAAAACACACCTCTAAAAGGGTCCCTGGCATTGTGACATTTCACATTTCATTTAAATCCATGAAGGATTACAGCCCTCCTGTTAGGAAGGAAGAGAGGGGGAAAAACACTCATCGAATCCATTAGTTTTAAACATTTAAAGGACCATCGAAGATAGACTGATGGAAGGATAGAGGAGTGGGTGAGTGGGTGGTGGGTAGCGATGGTTATGCAGAGTAGGGACTGTGTGGCATAGCACAAGTCCGTCCTAGATTAAACAGCCGCTCTAATCCCCCATTTCTGCCCCCAAATTGGTTTTCCCTCAATCTCGGCCTTGCCATCCTAATGTGAGAAAAAGAGAACTGGAGCAGTGGCTGAGGCAAAATAATCAGTACGTTAAAAGCTGTGAGAGCAGAAGAGGAGAGGAAAAGGGACTGCGATGTAATGATAAAGCAATCGAATGGGTGAGTTTAAGGGGAGCACACATAGCTTGATTGGGGTCAGTCAAGGCCTCCTGAAGTCAGGCTCAGTTCCTGGTCAAATTTTACAGAATGAAGCTCGGCCAAGGAGAAGTCAGCTCCGTTCTGTTTTGATGTCTTGAGACCAACAGTAGTCTTCTAAAATGGTAACTCATAAGTCATATTTGAACTCATTCACCAACTCAAAAGGTCAGCAAAAATCTGGACAGCCACTTTATCCTTTGAGAAAAGCCATGTTCAGACTCATCTCCAGAGTGTAGCACTTGAGCTGGGCTCACACTCTCAGTGTTTCGGCTCTGTAAGGGTCTCTCTGGATCCTGTTACGGGGTTGGCCTCTGCCTCTGGCGGAGTCTGTCCCTCTCTTTCAGCAGGTGAGTAATGGCCGAGCGTACGGCGGGTGCCTGGGGATCTGTGGGGTCCTTCTCTAAGTAGAGACTGAAGTGCTGTGTGCTGCAGGTCAGCAGGCTGTCTGGACTGTGGCCCTGTTGACCGGAGCGGAGCAGCCTCTCACAGGCCAGTGCCAAGTTCTTGTCCCAGTTAGGAGGGTAGTCTGAGTGGGCCTCCACAATCTCCTTATACAGCTGTCCAGCAAACACAAACACATAAACACACAAGACGCACACACATAAGAGCAGATGTTAGCACAAATAACAAGCTAAAGCCTCTGAATATGTCATACTTTAAATCTGCTCCATTATGGTCAATGACAGTGTTGCTACATGTTTGTTAAGGTCAGGCTCACAGTGTAAGACAGCTCAAAGAGGCGAGCGCTCCCCTCTCCCTGCATCCTCTCTGCCAGGTCAAACAGAAAGAAAGCCGTCTTCATCCTGAAACAAAGCACGCAGGCTCAGGGCTAAGTGCTGGATGGATGAGCCATGCAGATCCACACTCACAGACGCACCACTCCAATGGAGTGATTTATGTAGATGCCGATACCAAATAGAATGTACATGTAGATGCTCTACTACACAAGACTGGTTTATGGAGATGTTCTTGTGAGCAAGTATGCATCGTGACGCAGCTTTTTATCTGCAAAGTATACAACCTCTCATACAACAGACAGAAGCACTGTTTGCAGTAAAAGCTGTTACTGTACCTGGCTTGCCACATCTCCTCATTAGCGACATGCTCCCAGGACGCAGGATGGAAACTGTTCACACGGGAAGAGAAAAAACATTTTTTTTCCATCCCCAGAGCTTTAGGCCTCTCAGCATACTTTCACTAACTATAAAGGATTATTTATGTGAATATATTGTTCCACCAGACTGTGTAGATCTTAATACACTAAACATGGATGTTTGCTGCATAAACATTAAATGATGGAGCAACAATACCAGCAAACACATTAGACATGCAGTAAAACCACATCTCTCCTTTTTCACTTTGTTGACTGTAAACACTTGACCTCTTCTTCAAAAGAATATTTTAGCTGGAGTCCCGAGCTAATATTTGGCTTGTGGGCATCGACGGACACGCTTGTCGTGAGAGTGCAGGAAATAATGTCACAGTATTCAGCCGTGGATATCTGAGTGAATGAGGGGCTGCTGGCAACAGGAACAGAATATGGAGCTTTGACTAATTCCACTTTTGACACAGTTATTGACAAAATGCAATAAGAAACTCATTATTTTTCATCTTCAGTCTCATTTCAAATAGCTGAGGGCCTGATGTCTGCTCTGGTTAAATTCACAAAGAGCTGGATCACAGCATGAAGAACAGAGAACAACCTCACTGAGGGGAGCTCTGTGGAGTCTGATGAGAGATGACTAAAGATCACAGACAAATGAGAGGCAAAATAAACTTTAATAAAGAAATATGAAGTAAGAACCCATAAATTCAAGTTTAGTAGGTGTATGTTTATAGTTTCATCCAAACATATGAGCTACTTGAACAGACTGATCCCTTTTATTCCAGTCAGTTCCAACTTACTGTATCTTAATGAGGCTCCAGTTCAGATGCCAAAGACTCCAAGAAAACAAATATTTCAAGCATAACTATACAAAATGTGCCTAGAGTATGCTTTTCTGCCATTATTCCATTCAGTTTAATTTAGTTTATCGTGTGAATAGCTCGATTGAAAGGGGCGAAACAAACAATTAGGAAAAACTTTTCAAACCAAATGCTACCAAGAGGACAAAAGAAGACAAAACGCCATCAAGTATCTGATTCTGAATGTGTGTGTGTGTGTGTGCACCTGTTGTACAGTTCTGTCCAGTTGTACAAGTTGCGAGTCCGCTGGGCCCATCTTTCAGGGTGGAACTGCCCTTGAGCCGGCACCAAGACGTCACATACACCCCAGGGCCAACGGGAGAAACTCTGCTCCCAGCTGGGGTCTCCTTCTGGAAGCCCGATGCAGGCAACCACATCCCTCCTACAGAAAAATACAACATTTATTAACCCTCCTTCTCCCCCAGCTGACAGATGATGATGAGACAAACAAACAGCGTGTAAACAAATATTTCCTCACATCTAAACACCTTCTAGCTCCTCTCCAGCTTCGGGCCCGGGAGGTTAATCCCACAGGTCAGTGTTGCCCCACAGGGAGACAGGCATGTTGGCCTGGCAAACACTGCCCCCTGGTGGGCTTGGTATTAACCAGTCCCCAGCTGCTTTCTAGAGCTCATTTCCTCTTGGAAGAGTCAGAGATGAGAGCAGGGAGCAGCAGTGAGTCCACCAGAGACTGTTTAACCACATCAAGTAGATTAGACGGCTTCTGTACTTCATCAAACTCCTTTTATGGCCTCAACAGTTCTACCAGCTTATCTTCTGCCTGCACTTACCGCTGTGTGGATCATTCCCCTGATCTCTGCCTCATTAGATCACCCACTTGTTCGTTTGGACTATTGTTGCCCTCCCAATTCACTCTCTCTCCTTTTCACAGCCTTCTATTTATCCTTTCAGAGCGCTTTTTAGTTCTCCGTCTCCCTCTGCTCTCTGCCCGTGTGTCAGTGACTCACTGTGTGTTGTGCATCAAAAACTGCTCCAGACTAAAGGTGTCTTTCTCCTCTGGGTGGACAGGGTCCCACAAGCGACCTGGGAAGTGGACCCCTGGGTGGTGCTGCGCCAGCTTGGCTACGTACCAACTGTATGTCATCATCTAGGAAGAAGGAAAAGAACCACACAAACTCTGTTTGCTTCTTTGTATCTAACATGATTAGTGGTCAAATTAGCAGCAAATGTACAAATCACTTCAACAAAAGGATTTGGCTGTGTCAAAGATCTTTCACTCCTTAGTTGGAATTTTAAAGGGCTTGTATGTCCTATGATTCAATTTTGTAGACTAAAATGGAAAGTTTCAGCTTTTGCTTTTTGCTTTAATCATTGAAGGGTTTCTTTAAAAGATTTAAAAACTTATCATGCACAAAACTAAAAAGCCAATAAAGTAACTTCTAGTCATTAAACTGCCAAAAATTGAAATCTAGGCACGAGCTTATGTCTTTTTTAAGCAAGAAAAAGCCTTTCTGGACTCAATATGAGCTGCATTCACTTGACAAGTCCAAAACATGTCTTATTCAAGATATTCAAAGACAAAAAATATGTCTTAATTGCTTTGACCAGTAAAATAAATCTGTATGAAATGGGGGTAAAAAAATGGGATAGAAAAAAAAGTTTATTGTACTAAGACATAATTCTAATTTCAAGAACTTGATGAGCAAATTTATCTCACCCCCTTGGCAGATTTTGTTTTTACTTGTTTCAAGCAATTCAGAAGTTATTTTTGTCTTTTATTTTTGTTTTATTTTTGTCTTAATCTTTTAATATGAAAATGGCTCATATCAATCATAGGTTGACAATTCTTACTAAAAATAAGACAAAAACATCTACTTATATTTCAGTTTTCGCTGTGTAGGCTAGAACAAATGTATGTAATACTCTTTTTTCCTTATTTGTATTTTATTTTCAGAGTTTCAAATATTCTTGTTTACAGGTTTACAGTTTGTGTCAACTACTGAAAATTCACATTGTGACACTCAACAAGTAAGACACTGGAGATTTTAAAGCTCTAACCTCTTGATCGACCAGACGTACATCAGGTCGCACCCCCTCACAGAAGTATAAGTAGCGCAGTGAGTTTCCAGGAAGATCACCTCTGGTTAGGATGATGGAGTTGTTTGGGAAAGAGGCCAGGAGCTCTCTACCAAACCTCTCCACCACACTGTTTCTGCTCTGGTCACACTCCCTAAGATCGATAACACAAACATCATCACACTGTATATAACATCATCAAAACACAAGTTGTGTTTACATGAGTTTAAAAGAAGGTTCAGCACATCTTTACCCCTACTAGGAAATTTGTGAGATCAGTGAAACCATGTGTATAAGAGTGGGTCGCTGCTTGTAGGTACGCTTTCAAGGTGCTCTGAGGGTAAGTTGTCAGTGCCCCCGCCCCTTCCCCTCTGCAGAGCGCTGTGGCTGCCTATCTAATCGTGGGGAGACAGGTGTGATGGGTCTGACAGCACAGGCCATGCTCTCTCCTTGATCAAAGCCGCTCAGTGATGGCTGTCTGGCACTCCCCAGCACTACGCCGGTGTAATCTGCCTCCTCGGACAGCTAACATCTCAGACTGAGCTCTGTGAGTGGAATCTATGTGCTAACCGTGCCTCTCTTCAGCCCCTACCATGGGGTGAGCAGAGAAAAACCTGACATGTGGAGTTCAGACCTGCAGTATGAAACGCAGAGCAGAAACAAATCAGGTTGACTCAGGGAAAACTTCTGCATAGGGATTTTGGAGGAGAGCAGAATGAGAGGGGAGTTGTTACTTCACTTCAACTTTACTCAACAGAAGTATTACAGAGTAGCTACGGTGACATTTTGTTCAGGTGTAGGTCCTTCAAAAAAGAAAGTACAGTTAAATTATTCAGATAGACGCACACAGATTCACTGCTTGGAGATCAGGACAACCACTATCAGAAGCTATAATCACCATATGCCTGTAGAGCGAAAGCAAGCAGCCATAATAATTACGGAGGTAAAGATTCCCTGATGCTATCAGGTGCAAAATACAGTCTTGGAGAATTACTTTTGTGAGATGTATGTTTCAACATCAACTCAGTGTGTCAGCCCTTAAAGATAAGTGATGGCTGTTCACTGCAACTTCTAAGTAACAGAGAGGGAACTGAAGTTAGGTGGACAGAAGTTTTTACTCCATGGCTGGATGGATCAGGTTTGGATAACAAAAGAACAAGGTGAAGGACTTACTTTGAGTTTGTTTCATTCATTTGAAGGTCAAATTTTTCTACACACTGACTGTTCCTAAAATGTATGATAACATCACAACAGTCTGAGGACTATAAGTCAAGAATGTTAGCTCGCAGTTTTTGTATTTTTATCTGAAGGCAATCCTGTTGCTGTTTTTTCCTCATCAGTTCATAACTATGCATTCAAAGATAACAGCATAAACTATTTTCAGTGGTACTTTGATCAAAATATTCCTGGGGATGGAATATTTAACGCTTTAATACCCAAGTTTAAAACAGCCCACCTTGACTTTTTTAATTTTTATTGGCCTGAAAAGCTTATCCTCCCTTCCAGGAAATGCTAGTTTGTTTGCTTTTGTAAGCCTAAATGGTTAGAGAGTTATAGCGATGAAAACAACTTGCATTGGTTATTGTCTGTAATTAAAGTATCATTGAATGTGAACTCATGTGTAGCGTTTTTTAATACCCCAGATATTGCAGTAAAGCTTCTCATTTTGTCTTTGAGACACTTTAAATTCTCATACCAGCCCAAATGGTTGATAAATTTAAGTAATTCAAAAAGCACTTGTGAAACAGGAGTGATGTGCCCCCTGAGGATGGTCAGTCCACTCAGTACGACTATCAAAGCTGAAGTTGGTGAAGCCTGACTACCTGTAGCAAACTCCACATTGACAACATGAATGTTTTTAAAACGGCACTACACATATGCACAGAAACTCCTCAAGTTTTGCCTCCTGTTTTCAGGAAGTTTGCATGAAGTGACATAGCAATTTATGATTAGGCAATAAACCTGAAAAGCAATAGAGTAACTCTTTGCACATTCTGAGTGTTGCTAAATGCAATAACAATGGTTAGGAATGAGCTGGAAAATACACAAAAGATATTTCCCTTCAGGAAACCCTTAAACAGGCCGCGTCCTGTTTTTGTTTCACTCATGATCATCTTTGTTTGTTTGTTACTGTAACACCATGAAGTGCTTACCTGTGATTGGTGTGCACCATATGTGCCAATAGACCCACAGTGAGGACCCAGGCCGAGGTCTTCCACAGCCCCCCACAGCCCAGCCTCCTCTCCAGCTCCGTGTGTGTCCTGCTCAAGCCGAGGCCTGCCAGCACAAACACCGCAGCATCGCTCTGGAGCCAGAAACGTTCAACCTGCAAAAAAAAAAAGAAAGGAGTGGAGAGGTGCTCACAAACAAGTGCACAAGGCACACTCTTATTTACTTTTCTAAGGGCACTCCTGAGTAAAATAAAAGACTCATCCTTAGACCGACACTCAAACAAACTGCACTTTCATCAGTTTTACTAAGGATACCTGTCCTGCATGCAGAGGTCTGTTAGACTTCGTTGAAAACGACAGAAATGGACAGCGAGGATGACAAAAATAAGGAAAAATCCATTATCTCACCACTCCAAGCAGTAACGGCCTGCTGATGTCCAGGTTGGCTCTCCAAGCAAAAAACAGCGAGTACACAACCAGCATGGCAGTCAGCAACCAGACCACTGAGCGACACATCCTGGGATAGAAAAAGGTTTAAGTTGAAGGTACATATCTTCCTCTCATTTCATTATCACCTCTTAAATGTTGCACTGTGGACCCCTGGATTGCAATTTCTACATTTCAAGTCAGATGTATTCTGTTGTCTGTTTTCTCTGTGAATATATACTTGTTTTGAATAAGTCCGTAAAAAATATTAATGCAGGGATGGAGATCACAAGCCCGGGGGCAAATGTATACGCCAGCCAGCTAAGAGGTGCATGATTGATTTTCTAATGCAGACTGAGTCATAATGAGCTGCTGCCAAGCGCTGAATCACAAACTCATTACAGTACAGCTGTAAAATGTACTTATACACTAAAAAGAAAACACGCTAGCCTTATGGCAATAACAAATCATCATCTGAACCTGAAGAGACACTTTCAAGCCAGAGAAAATGACTTCTGCCTTCCCTGCCAACGAATTGATCTGATGTGCTCCACTGCCTGGCCACGAACTCATACTGTCAAGATTCTGTTTTTCTGTTTTGTGTTTTGATTTCTTCAAATTATGCACGAGGTGTGAAAAATAAATGCATTTTATACCTTAATATATTTTGCATTTGTCTTTCTACCTTTTGGCATCCTGTGAATTGACCTCGCTCTGTTTCATCGTGTTTGTATGCAGTTAAGTTGCAAAGATCAGGGGGAGCATGGGGAGCAGAGGTTGGTCGGAGCCCTGCCGAGCCCCCAGGCATCACTGGGCTTTATCAGCTCCACCCAACAGACCCAAGGAAAGCCTCTGCTGTAATGACTAACTGGATCAAACCACCACACTGCCACAGACACATACATACAAGCACTGATTTACTTGTGCACACAAACATGTTTGTGAAAATTTAAAACACACATCAACTTGTCTCGATTTGAATGTGGAGCGTCGCGACAGCTTGACAGTTCAGTGGCTCAGTGTTTTTTTGTATTCTTTTTTCCTGAGATCAGCGTTTTGTCAGTGGTTTTGTTCCCCGTCTCTTACTGCAGGGGATTAGATTTTTGGTTGAAGTGGCTGAGGAGATGTGTGTGACAGAGTTTGGTGTTTGGTATGCCGTCTCCTCGCTCATCCTACCTGTCCCGTGAGGAGAAGAGGAAGCCTGTTCCTGCCAGGGCCAGAACAGGAAGTGAAAGGTCTGCCAGGCAGTGGTCCAGCTGAGCTCTAAACACACAAACACACTCATATACATTCATATATACACACAACACAGAGTATATGGCTGAAAACAAAGACGAGCTCGATTAGCCTCCCTGCTACTGAACTCAAGGACACCAATTATTAAATGCCCTCCATTCCCTATCAAAACAAACTCCTTGGACTGTGCGCTCCTCCTTTCAATCGGATTGACAGATACGAATGACTGTGTCATCCACCCTCCCCCCCTGCTGCCCCATCCTCTCTTCACAGCGTCTGTCAGTCAGCAAGCGCTTGCTCAGAGCAGAGAGATAGTTTCCTGCCTCTTCCTTAATACCCATCTCTATTTGACAGCTTATTGAGTCGCTATATCTCCCAATGTACACTATGTGTGAACGTGCTCACGAGCGTGTGTTTGTGGGTGTGTGTGTCAGCTTCTCCAGCGGGTTTTATGTCTCCAGTGCGACATGCCTGTCATGTTCGCCTCTCTTCCCCATCTTGAAGGTGTGCTTGTCCATCAAGCAGCAGGGGTGATGGGAAGGGGTGGGTGCCTGGCAGAGGGGGGGCTGGTAGTGGGGGGTCTTAAGACGTACATGCTCCCCCATCCCGTCAGCTGGAGAGAGATACCAGGAGTGGGATGACTGCTGTGGTGGTAGAAGGAAGTAGGGGAGGGAATGGGCAGAGGAGGTGGTGGCAGAGGAGGGGGGGTGTTGCTGGAGTGGAAAAATACAATTTCTCCAGCTCTATTGCAGTGTCTGTCATCACAGCTTGTCACGCTTAAACACCAGAGCTGAGTGATCATTTCAAACTGCTGGAGAAACAGAACACAGCGATTTGGCCCTCTAAGCAGGTTCAGTTCTGCTTTGATGGGAGAGAGTGGAATGGGAAGAACAAAAGCTGCTGGGGAGAAGAGAGGGAGAGAGGGACAGGCTGCACAAATGACTGCAGGCTCTCAGAAAAGATCGGAGTGTCTGTGGTTAAACCTGTGTAAAACACCAGACCCGGCAAAAAAAAAGTACTCAGGTGCTCCATCTCCTCACCTGCATGTGCCCTTTCAATGCGCCCAATCAGAGTCTCTCTGTTACTTCTCTTGTTTCTTTGCTGCTCCTTTTTACATTATATCATCCAAGTTGAAACTTAAAACCAAGGTTACACACACTTTCAATAACAAAAACACATTGTCCTATGTAGTTCTTGTCTTCACAATAAGGCAGCTTAAAGCTTAGCTGAATAAAGCACAATGATGCTACTGCTGTACTACTGATAATTTGAGCTCCCATTTCTACAGTTCACATGTTGCAGTAAATGAAAGATTTATGAGGAAAAAAAAGGAAATGTTGGGACACTCAGAATTCCAGCACCAATCTTGCACAAAAGGGGGGACGATGACAATGGACAAACAACTTTTGCAACACCACTTTGTGTTTTTAAAGGTTTGTTTGGTTTGTGGTTCAGATTTTCAAGATATAAACAGATAGAAACACCCATTAAAATAATAAAATCTTTATTGGAGCCTTTAATGAAACCTGCAATATGTCAGCCACAGCTGAAGCAAATGGCAGCGTTGTTACATTCTTGACCCAGACTGAGACCAAGACTCGTCTCAGATCCACATTTGGTAGGTTTTGGTCTTGGTCTCAGTCTGGACCTTGGACTCCAGACTTTCTGCCAAGACCAGTCATGACTAACACTGATCTGCAATTTTTCAGCTTTGTTAATGTAATTATGATCTAAAAATGAATTTTCAGTTTAACTGTTCCTGATTAGTGAATGTTGTAATTTGACTTCAAACATTTACTTTTAGCTCACTGATTGTTCTGCCTCCTTGGAAATCTTTTCAAGTGCCTCATGTGTCAGACACTTGTAGAAACTGGGACATCAGTCCATCTTATTTCTAGTCAGAAATACCTCTGAACACCTTAGGCCTCATTCAGCTGACAAATAAATATCTTATCTTCAGATCCTTAAAATGATTCAGGACTTATCAGCGACTTTTGAATAAATACAAGGATTTACTTGTTTTCACAAGAATGGAGTTCAACAAATCTAAAATTTGAGTATTTTGTAAGTTGTGCTTTTAAAGATTTGTAGACACCTTGTTCTTGTCCGTCAAGTGTTTTCTAAAGAAATCTGGACCAAAGAGGGAGCACTGTTTAACTGTCCAACCTTGTCATGGTTTTTTAAAATTGATTGTATATTCTAGGTCTTGTCTTGGTCTCGACTCTCAAAAGTCTTTGTTTTGTCTTGGTCTTGGTGCATTTTGGTTTCGGGTCAGTCTTGGATAGTGTGGTCTTGAGTATAACACTAACAAACAGTAAAAGAGACATTAAGATGTCATGTGATTTTAGGAGCTTTGATTCAGAGATAAATAGAGTGACCACAGTTATGTTTTATCACTTTAGGATCAATAAATTAACAGTCTGGTCATAAAACAAAAGACAGAAAGACAAAAAGGCAAAACCGACTCACTTCAGCATAGAGGTCAGGTTCACAGAGCTCTCTGATTTTGCCTGCAAAGACAACAACAATGCAATAAAAACAGCAGAAAGCATGTATGAAATTAGGGACGTTTTCTGACGAATGGCACAGTATTTAAAAAAATCTGGATCACTCACCAGACTGAATGTGCCATACTCAGCCCGCAGCAGGTGGGTCAGCAGGCCTGACAGGGTGGTTTGATCCCCCCAGCTCCAACGCGCTGTGTTCAGGTAGGAAGAGACTGGCAGGTAGATGTACGGGAGAAACCCCACGAGGAAACACGCTCCGAGAGACACGAGGACACTGAAATACAGCTCCTGTCGAGATTATTCAGAGGAGTTCTCAACTTTTGCATATTCTCTGAAATTTATGTTAAACTGATTAAGATTCTGAAAGAAACTTCATATCAAGAAACTTTAATTTGGATTTTTTTTATTACATAATATCTCACATGAAATATACAGCCTGACATGTGCCTACACTTTGAATGGGATGACAATAAGCTCTCTGTGGAATTTATATTGATCCTCAAGCTCTTTTAAAGTTTGTATTCTGTGAAGTCAGATGACTGGTTTCTTCACCTGAAAATTGTGTTTTCTTTGGTTTCACTTCAGCTATCCTGGACACATCATCCAGAGACAATTAAAATCTGAGCTTCTATTAAGAAGACCTTGGAGCTTACTCTGTGAGCATGAAATCTGTAGAGGACCCATGGAATGATGACCAGCACGTACAGCACCAAGGTGTGCTGATTGCACAGCCCCAATCCACAGCACAGCGCTCCCCAATGTGCCACCTGGCAAGGACAAGATTTTAAAAGCAAAGTGAGTTTATGTAGATACTTCAATAAGTTATTTATTTAGAGGCCTCATTACCTTTCTCCTTTCTGTGGCGTCTTCTGCGCAGTGGAAGCTTATAGTCAAGAAGAAGAGCAGACCAATGAAGAAGTTGTTCAGGGTGAAGACCTCTGCCACCATCGACCACTGCCAGCTCAGCTTGGAGACAGCAAACAGCCCTCCAGCCAGCACGGCCCCAGGACCAGGACCTGCCAACCTGAGAGTGAAGTGGAGGAGGCCTCACTCAATGTCACTGTTTAACCCCTTGAGACCTCAGCTTTTGTCTGGTGTGTATTTTTTATTTATCCTTGCTATTTGGGATGCATAAGACCTAATAACTATAAAAACTAAACTTGGTCTCTGTGCAGGACGTTATGTTTTTAGTCATAAGTGTTACTGTTCACAACTACATTGTTTTTTCACTGAAATGAGGGTAAAGTTGTGATGTCACCAGAAGATAACGTGGGAGGTGTCTCTAAATGAGGCTAATAGGTCAAATTTTTAAAAAGATGAAGTATCATGGGTGTTAGAGACAGAAATGTAATGTCTTCATATGTAGATGCCTAGTTTTAGGTAGTCAAGATGAGCCCAAGTACACTTAATGTCTTGCTTAAGTGAAGGAAGCGAGGAAAACTTTCAAGTTTCACGGTTTTAGAAATGACAAAACAACAATTTGTTTTATTTTCTTTTAGCAAAAGCTTAACCACTTTGATAAAAAAGAAAAACAACAAAATCTGCAGCTTCACATAGGACCACAGTTTTGTCCTCAAAAAGCCACCACTCCAGACCAATTCAGGGACCCATTTTAATCTTCCCTCAAACCAAGTTTGCTTCTCTGACAAGACCTTGAAAAACACTCCCCGAATTGGGCCATTCAAATATCAGCTCGAGAATTCCCTCCACAGCAGCTGGTTGATCTGAAGCAGACTGGCACAGTAACCACCGTGGTGGAGATAGCACTTTATTATCCTCAGCTTCTTAAATATAATGTGTGCACAAAAGTTTCCCCTTCCTCCTCTCCTGTACTGTCTCCATCTCCTTTGCGGTAATTGAAGCAAACTTGGGATAATCTGTCATACGCTAAGACCCACCACTTACTAAAATGAGCGACAGAGGGGGAGAGAGAGAGAGAGAGAGGGAGAGGGGAGAGGAATGACGAAGGGGGGGAGAAAAGGAAAATAGTGCAGAGAAGTGTGCGTTATAGGGGTGAGACAGTGTGCGGGATAAAGGATGAAATAAAGAAAAAGGAAGAAAAAAGTTCAAGAAGAGAGGGGAAAAAGAGAAAAGGGAAAAAAACACAGCCCAGTCCCCGGCATGCTGGCTCTGAAATATGAGCAGGCTCGACAATTAGGGAAGTCAGGCAGTATGGCCCTTTCCGCCATTGTGTGGAGTGGCTTAGAGTCCTCATCAGCCTATCAGCTAACTGACAGGCAGAGAGCTGCTCTATTCAGCACTGCAGATACAAGCTGCAGGCCAAACGGCTGCCAGGTCCCTTATGACCCCACAATCCCTTGCCGGTGACAGCTTCAAGCTCCATAGCAAATTAGGCGCTCTCACATTACAATCGCAGAAGACAGATTCCATTAACGGTATCTGAAATTGAGTAGAGAGCAGGCCCGTTATCAGACCTGACTCATAAGCACCGCCATTAATCACAAGGCATGATACCATTTATACATTTCCAGCTCTCTGCCTGCCGCTGTGATAGTCAGCCACAAAAGGCCTGATGAGACTTAGGCTAGGGGAACAATGGAGCTTTCTGAGGAAAGCGCGGTAAATCAGGAAAAAAAAGAAGAGGGAGAGCGAGAGGATGGTAGAAAAGAAAAAAAAACTCTTGCTTGCTGACTACTTCCCCTTTTTTTTTCTTGGGTTTTCTCTCCGCTTCTCTCCACTATTTTTCCTCTGTGTTCTCTGTAAGGCGAGCTTGGTGAATGAATATGCATGTGTGTGTGTGTGTGTGTGTGTGTGTGTGTGTGTGTGTGCGCGCACTTTGTAGAAGGGGGGGTGGACTGTGTTGATGGGGCGTCTAGGAGTGGGTCTTAATAAGAGATAGCAGCGTCTTTCTCACTGCATCGCTCCAGGAATTAGTTGTAACTTGAAGGAAAGGATGAAGACGGATGGGATGGGTGATGGAGGATGGAGCAGGGGAGTGGGGGGTGGGGGGGAAGGGCAGATTGGGACTTTTGTTGAGGTGCAGAGACCCCCCGCACCCATAATTTTACCTCCCTGCATGACAATTAACCCAGAGCTCTTACACCAAGCAGGGGGGCTGATTTTGGGGTTACACCGGGTGCAGAACAGTCGTGGGGGTCCGCCGACCGGGGTTATTACACCAAGTTTGTTCCTGGGCTTGATAGCAAGGCAGCATCCGTCACACATTCACACACTCACACACACACACCCACACACTCCTGTTTCCCCCCACTCCTTTATTCTCCCTGAGTGCCTGACAAATCTCTCTGTTAGAGCTTGTCAGTCTGTGAGAGCCCAGTGATGTGTGTACAGTGCGGGCTGTAAATGACCTGTCTGTCTGCGCGGGACCACCTGGGTCCCAGTCAACCTCTCAACCGCTCCACAGCTCATTCTCCGGGCCGGCTGCTCCCAGGGCGCTTGAATAAAGCAGGACACATTCTGACACCAGTGGCCGTGTTCCCTGTTGTCACCGCTCAATGCAGTGCAGGATGCTGCTGTGCTGAAATGTCGTGGCTCAGTGACAATGGCCCGGTTGAGACGTGGCAGGAGAACAACACAGCTGACAACGAGGCTGCTCTACCCTGAACTGAGCCACTCTGCCATGATGTCTGTGTCAGCACTTTGGTTATTAATTGAATGGCAAATATTATGCGAAAAGCCTGAAAAGAAGCACAAATGCATAATTTATAGTTGGAGGACAGAATCACCAATTTAGCAACTTCTTTTAACTCAAAATGACAGAATGCCACATTTGAATGCAATAATTCTGGTTAAAGGGAAGATCAAAGGTAAATAAAAATCAAATAAATGACAATGGCTCTGGTGAGCAATGTTCCCATCAAGGACACAACAAAAGCTCCAAATAAAAAACACTTTGAAGTGTCAAAATGGGACCTGCCTCAGCTCTACAGTATGTGCCAGAGACATGCCAGCACCAGTCGTCTGTGCTAAATAACAGCACACAAAAAGCCGACACCAGCACTCTGCACTGATTGAGGCTTCACAATGGAAGCTGGCCGAGGGAGCCACTGTCACACACCACCCCGGAGAGCAGACAATACCACAGCTGTGCCACCGCGGATCAGCGTAGCACTGTTCTCTAACCAAGTGGTGTTTTGGGAAAGGGGCGCTGGAAAAGAATCACACATTCCTGAAGAGGGTAGAAAGCCCGGGAGACGAGGTGGCCTGCTCTGGCTGAGGAGGATGTTTCCAGCTGGCCTTCGATGACACCCGAGGGCTCTCCTCTGGCCAGGACACCAGGCAGGGTACTTTGTAGCTATTATATGACATATTAAGTGTCAGATGCAATGCTTTGAAATTTCAAAGCCAAGCAGTGACTGATCCACACATCTAAGCTTCTGAAACGTGATATGAAATGTATCAAAAATGATCAAACAGAACACTCATTTAAAAAAACTGCAAAAAAAAAAACCCATTATCATTTTTATACTCAAATAGCATTGGGCTTTTATTTTATATCATTCTGTCTTCACATTTTTACATGGCTCCAATTTTACACATCATGTTAAGTGTATCTGTCAGCCTGTGAAAACTCATGCATGCTGATATGTGTGGGTGTGGAGAAGCTTTCCAATATCTGGATAAAAAGAAGAAATCAATGACATTATCTTTATTGGGCTTGGGACTGCAGACAACATATCTTTAACAAAAATTACATGAAACAAACTTAATTTGTGGGGCTGGAAATACACAGACATTCAGCAGGCATGGAGGCCATGTGGTACTTTTTGGCTCATAATAGGAAATGTAGTAAAAAGCACTGCTGGCATTAGAGTAAGTGAGAAACACACAGGGGAAAAAGTTTTGGTCACCACCTATTTGCAGTGACACAAATATGAGTACAGATATGCTACGTGTAATCATCATCTAAAGATTAGAGTATTATCTTCTACCGAACCCAATGGTTTTGAATGAAAAAACTGTCCTTCCTTCTTGTGCTTTAACCCATAACCTCGAGTACATTGGCCTTTCCCCCCTTCCTCTATCACAAGTAAGTCGTTGTAGGCTTCAGGTAAATGCGCTACTCCAGATGTGTGTCTGCTGTTGTATTGCATTAAATCAGAGAGTCAAGTTTTCTGCTAGACAAAGACATATTCACCTTTCATTGACAAAGTTAGCTTGGGTGAACTAATTTAGAAAGGGCTGCATACAACAAAGTGTCATATACAGATGCAGATACAGCCGCAGGACAAATACACCTAAAATATCCTTTACTGCTGTTGCTGTTAATGTCTAAAAGATATAGTTCCTCAGATGTTTATGGGTCATTGACAGATAAGACTGGTAAATGGGCAATCTTTTAAATACTAATAGAAATTTGGCCATTGTTCAAACATTGATTGTAGCGTGCACATTCATTTATGCAAAATATCCACTCAAGAGATTGAAGTGTTATTAATGTTGAAGTAAAAGGACAGCTTTGAAAAAAAGGTCATTTGGGGGGACTGTAATTTATCTCGAAATTAATATATTTCTTTAAGATTACTAATAGTTCAACAAGTACCAGTAATTAAATAAATAGCTTAAGAGGGACAGGCTTAAAGATTTGCAGATAAAACTTTTTCACAGGTCAGGGGCGGTCGCCCTGCATTTGGGCAAAAGTGGTAAGAACATTACAGTACTTAAAAAATAAGTTTTATTAGCAAATATGAGAAAGACTTAATAACCTTTCAGGTGTTTTATTGGGTTCTTCAGATGTGTCTGGTTAACGAAATACTCTGTCCTTGAAGTGTTTTCAAATTAAAGTCCCAAAATTGTGTTTTCTTAATGGCCACCCCAGATCAAATGAACATATTCGGACAACATTCCTTTGTATATTATGATTGGAATATAAGCGCAAATGCTTCATAGTTAAGTCATGCATAACATGTTAAAATGGGGCAATGGATATATCGAAATTTATTTAAAATGATTTTGAACTGTTGTCCAAATAGAAGTTGAGGCTGAACAGTTGCCTTACATGATGTTTGACACTTCAGAGAGCAGAAAAATGACAAATAACTAAAATGTTTCGGAGAATGTGAGTGGTTTTGTGTATGGGGAAGGTATAAGACATACATGTAGTCTTTTCATGTAGTTTAAGTTTAACCCTCAACAGAAAAATTTAGTAGGACAGAAAAAGTAGGCATCAAGTCATTGACTATTATATCGTTTTGTGGGATATGTTGCATTTTCTTTCTTTTGTGTGTGCTGCTGGCTGCAAATCAAATAACACCTTCAGGACATAAAATATAACCTTTAACCTTAGACCTGTCTAGATAGTCTCAGTATCCTGTGAATTTATTAAAAATGTCATTTAGATTTGTATGTGCTCAAATCTAGCACGTAAGTTCTGTTGTTTCTGCTTTAAAAACTCTGTTCCATGTGTCTCATGTCTTCCAACTTGATAAAGATGCAATTCTGAGCTACTTCAGTGCACCCCTTAATGGTTTTTTAAAACTTTAGTCAAACCAAAAATGAGAGTCTTGAAGTTTTTTTTATCTAAATGTGATTTTGGTCAATCAAAGCAGCTGAAGTGAATAATGAAGTTAACATATTCCAATACTGGAAACAATTCTCACCTTTCTCAAGGAAAATGCAAGTTGCAAGTTTCTTTTTGTAGATAAGCCTCATTCTCCAAAAATAGGAAAAAAAAATGTTTATAATCTCCAGGAGTGGCCCTATTACTTTCTCAATCTGTCACTTAAAGAACCAGATCTGAATCTTGGAAGTCATTACCTCATTTTCATCACTGAACCAGTCACTTCCCCATCTTTCCTGCCTCCCCTGGTGTGCACGGAGTTAGTCTGCTCAAACAGGGAGCAGGGTAAACAAGGGTCCCAGCTCTGCCGCCCAGATACCCCTCCTCCAGAAGAGTACAGCAGTGCTCCAAGTGCGTGTAAAATTAATCACCACAATTCTGCTCAAACAATGCAGCCACTGACATGACAATTTCTCCCAGAATGCCATCTTAATCTCCACCCAACACACAAAAATTACAGGGAGAGAAGGAAAAAAAACAATTTGCAAAAATCCTGTGTTTATGCAATTCTCTGAATGCCATTTTTATTGCTGCCTTTTCCAACAAAGTCATTAGGCACACACCAGTGATACATAAATGTTGCTGTATAGATTCCATTAACTAATTCTGGGTGAATTGTAATTGCCGAGTCTGATCCGTCTCCGTGCCTGGTGCCTTATTAAGACCGCCTGTGGTGGGTGAGGAATGTAATATTGACGTCCGAGGCAGACACAATCTCGGGCCCACGGGCGAAAGGAATATTAAACTGCTACTGTATTCTGCTGTCTATCTCGCCCTCCTCCCTCCTCCACTCTATCCCCATCCCATAGCCAGTAATGAGGAAATAACATCTTCATTAGACATCTGTTTAACTGTATTAGAGGATGAGTCCTGGGGGAACCATTGGTCATGCTGAGGATGGGGGGAGTGAAGGAGGTCTGTTGGACTACAATATGACGGATGAGATACTGCAAAAATGAACAAAAGGTCTGCAGATTGGGGCCTTTTAAATAATCAAACCTGAAATTGTCCTCCCTTTCAGAAGGAAACAGAAATGGCTGCATTCTCTGATGCAACTTGGAAATTTTATCCAACCACAGCAGATGTGAGAGGGAGGGGCAGACCTGCCACCTGCAGGGAGAGGTAAGGACAGCATCCAACAAAACGACTCTATTCAGCTGTTTCCGTGATACCACCCAACAACTCACACTTAGGGTGTCTCTAAATGAAGATGCTTCACAAATAGCTGCAAAACAACAATGCCCACACACCTGACATGACCCCCAACAAGATACACGCAACCCCACCTGTGTGGAAAAACAATCCACCTGAGCGAGGAGGGAAAAGCAGCATCAGGACCATATGGTGAAAGTCCATATAAGGAGCCACGGATGGCACCACGCCCATCCTCAGGTCCTCTGAGGTATCAGCTGTGCAGCATGGGCCAGACTGTAGCAGGGGAGCATCTCAAAGGTGTGTGTTTTAATACAAGGACTTCCAGTGACAAAGGGGGGGCAGACACGTTAGGTGTGCTTCAACAGTCTTGTTATGTAATCATGCGATCAAACAAAAAAGTGCTGATGACTGAGCGTTCAGGGTTGTTTTTCTGCTCTGATGGCTGTCAGCAGGCTGCCGTGTCTGCTCCTGGTTTCTCAGGATAAGCTCGGGAATGGAGAGAGATTCCTCGCAGGTAGCAGAGATTCAGAGCAGCTTTAGCAGATAAACTGTGAAACGAGAGAGCGCAGAATACCGAGCTGTCTGGATAATCCTGCTATGAGGGGTGCATTCCTCCAGAGACTCACTGCTGAGGCCTTTAGCATTCAGCGGGCCAAATGTTTTTTCCCGTCTGTGAACCTCCAAGTGCAATCGATAGTAATTATCATTACGTCCACCATCCTCAAAGGCTTGTCAGGCCATGGTGTGAAAACATAACAAGACGTGCAATTTGGCCATCAAACCAAATGATCAAGCCAAGAGAACTGTAATTGACAAATCAAAGGGAGGCTAAGTGCTACATTTTAACTTATGCAAGAGAGAGAAGTGGCTTCCAAGCCTATCAACTTACATTCCCCCACATTAAACACGGCAATCTGGCCGACTAATTTAAATTGATACATCAAAGGCTTGCCATGTTGGGTATACTCCAGATGAATTTCAAGGTCTTACAATTTATGATTTGAGAGAAACTGCCTTCAAGTATCTGTATTAACTCCAATATATTTTCCATCTGAAAATGATTTCACAAAGCAACCGTTTGTTTGGAGGGGGAAAGTCGACTTCACTCAGCTAATGCAAACCTAAAAATAAAGGGAAGGGAGAGTTTTGTCACTCGCAGAACCCAATAAAAAAAATTTAGAAATAAATGACACTGAATGAAGATGTACCAAACTAGAGTTGCAGCGTGAGGGCAGGTATGAATATCATCCACTTAATTCATCTGTCTTTTATTGAGTAAACTTTTGTTTTATCTCATGGTATGGTAACTTTTTTTTGTGCAGAACAAAAATAGTCTTTCTAGTATAGTCAATGCAGCCAGAAAAATGAGTAACTTCTCCTATCTACAACAACCGTGGAGAAAGACACATCCTGTGGTCGTGGAAAAGATGTTTGTCTGCTAAAGAAGGGTTAAACCATTGGCATGTATCAAGCAGAGAAAACATCTTTCAGAAACTACCAAAATTGGGTTAAGAACTGTCCAGTGCAGTAACAAAAACTGGAAGAATGGTGGGGAACCATCGTCACCTAGGAGGAAATGTGGTCAGAAAAAATCTCAGACAATCATGATCAGTGAACACTTAGATGTTTGGCCAACTCAAATCATGTCTTTTCAACATCTTTCTGTTGAGTCTTTTGTGGCCACTGCTGCAAATCAAATTTCCCTTCTGGAAACAACAAAAAAACCTGAACCAAACTGATCTGGGGGAGAGGTCTGACCCTGAGGGACAGCTTTGCCTTTCCTCTCTGAATGTTTAAAGCACCAACAAACCTTCGTACTGGACCTGGCGAGGGGGTCCCGACCATCCTCATCTTCTGCCCTTTCCCATAACCCCTCACCAAGAAGCGTATGCCAGCCGACACACAGCCAAAAGCTAAAACCCTGAGCAGATAATGACTAAAACCTTTTATGCTTATTTTTCAAATTGAAAGCGTAGATTATACTTTCATACTTAAGAGCTTATATGGTGTGACTGTGTGCTCTGGCTGGAGTCCTCACCACCCTTCATCCCTTGTTGGGGGTTTGGAGGTCCACATAATGACTTTTTACTTGACCGTAATCCAAAATTGGATCTAAATCTGCAGAGATTACAAACGGAGCTACAGTTAACATGCAGACTGTGAGCCAAATATCACCCAGACTGCATGGATATTTTCTGGCCTCAAAGTAACTGTCTGATATGTCTGGCCAAGAGTGCAGTCCAATTGACGGATAACTCATTAAATACATTAAGACTGAGGGGGCAGTGGGATACAGTTTCAACTAAACCCAAAAGAGGCATCAGGATTTGACCTTTTCTTTTCCCTTTCCTTCTGTCCTGAGAAAGGTTTTCATTCACTTACTGAAAAGCAGTACAGTTTCTGGTGCACGGCTGATGCAGTCTGGGCTGAGATCCAGTCCCCTGAGGAGCACTTCCTCTGCCTGCCCTGCTGTATCAAGGCTGACCCTATACCCTGACCTACTCCAGACCACCTGCCACCCCAAACAGTGGCCAAGCACACAGGAAGTAGACCCTGAACCGAGCACCTGAGAACACGCATATCTTCATTTTGACATCCTGTGTCCCATAACTGGGTTGGTTCAGAGGAAAAAATGACATCATATTCAACTGTTTCCATTCTGTAGAATATATGGCACGCTTGGAAATTCTCCAGTATGCACAAACACTGACACAAAAGAAAAATGTTGACACTAAGCTGCCACCAACAATGCAATGTGAGAAATGACTTAAATCAGCAAAAAGGTGATGTGAAGTATTTCTGGGTATAATCAAACACAAAGAGGAAAGAGTGAAATACTTCCTCCATGATGGGGTCAGCAGCAGGCAATTCTGCAGGGTGGTGGATGCAATGAGAGACCGTAAACTTAACTCCTGATTGAATGAGAGGAGCGATAGTTGAAGAAAGAAAAGAGGGAGGAGCAGAGGCAGTGATCGTGTCCCTCTCAGGCACAGGAGGCAAGAAGGGAGAGATAAGAAATCGTGCCATGTCAGGATTGGGAACATGCTGGGCAGTGATGTTGGTGGCGAGGAGGGGGACACGGACGAGTGGGGGTTGGAGGGCGCGATAATTGTGATATACATACACACGCACGCTCACACCGGGTGGCTGATGGGTAAACAGGCAGGGCAGGGTGGTGGGAGGGAGGAGGGCGGCTGGGCTCTGCTCCTGAATACTGAACAGAGGATCAGAGGCGACACTGCCAGTCTGACAGGACCCCAAATTACCGCTCTTTGCTCCAGACAGCACCGAGATGCAAAAAGTCAGTGAGGGAATGTTAAAAGGCCTCCTCAACCCAAAGAGTGTTCTTTTCATCAAGAAACTTCTGTTGAAGGGTTTGATGGACATGTAGTCGATGCATTAAGGCTTTTTTCTCTGCTGACATTTTCTTCAAAGAATTCAATTTTAGTTAAAGCCTCTATGAGGACTTCATAAATCATCTTCAAAAAGTCTCAGTTATATACCTGATCATAATTCATGATCCTAAATGAGATTATTTGTGCCAAAATAGGGTTATTTCCAAATGCTATTTCTCAGCTTCCTGGTCAGCCTGGGACGGTCCTCACAGCGTCCGACAAGTGACTGTGAATAGTATCCATACAAGGTTGATTGAAGCAACACCCTTCGGCCAGAGGTTAAGACATAGCATTTATTGAAATAATCTATTTTCAGCGCTGATAATCTCAGCGCTGAAAGTCCTTACAGTCCCTTAAATTCATCTGTATTATCACATTTAGTATAGGTGTTGATCGATAAATAATGCTGTCTCAAAAACCCACCCTCTATGGTTACATTTTACCAAAGTAACAGCCAAAACAAATCTGTGAAAAGACACAAAAGCTTAAACTTTATGGGCCTACCTGCAGACGGACATACAGAGGGCACCGCTGGCTGAAGCCCCCAGCAGACCGCTCATCAGGTTAACACTGTGGGCTGGAGAGAGGGAGGGCAGGAGGATCATTGCCAAACGAGCTAGTAAAGTGAAGATAGGGTAACCTGGAGGATGAGCCACCTGAGGAAGAAATGGCAAAGGAATATCAAATAAAATACACATAAAGAGATGCAGTCAGAAAAAACTTACAGCTCACCGAGAACTTTAGAGCAAAGAGTAATGATGTAAGGTTTCATTCAACATTTGGTTTAGTTAACTGCAAGACAATCTGTTGGAAGTGTGGGTGCTGAACTTAAAAGCGAGAATGCAAATGCCAAAATTGATCAATATTGTAGAAGATGTCGGCAGATGGTTTTCAGGAGTAACATGGAGGAGTTAACCTTCTTGAGGAGAAATCTAGCTGCTCTTCCCCTCAGAATATGTCAGTAAAGGTATGCTGTTGATTTTCAGCTATGGAGGAGAGAAAAATGTGTTCTGCCTGCCTGCCATGACCGCAAACTGACTCCCTCCCCTCCTCCTCTCCCTCTCTTCCTCCCTCTTCTTACTTCTTTTCCTCTGGCCTCTTCCCAAGGACAGTGCCGCTCCCCAGAGCCCCTGCTGGAGCACGTGGTGCTCGCCAGCACCAGCCCCCAAACCACCTCCGAGCGGCAGTCATTCTCGCCTGGGGGATCTAAGCAATCACAGCAATTAGCTACTAAGTCTCCTCCACCCAGATAAGGGCTCAGTCATTAAACACAGACTCATTCGCTGGCCCTGATAACACGAGCCATGAAGGCAGTGAGAAGGGGGCAGCTCTTCTGATGAACACAGAGCTGGGAGAGGTGACAGTGTGGCTGCATCACCGGTCACCTCAGACACAGCAAAGGCTTCGGTTACGTTCAAAGAAGACTTGACCCAAAACAGGGGGACGGGCTGCAGATAGAGCATGTGGGTATGAGGATGTCACAGAGCAATAGAAGAAAAGTTATGTCGAGAAAAGAGGATAGAAGCTTGATGGGAGTGAGTGTCTGGAGGAGCATCAGTTAAGAGAGTGTGTGGCCAACAGGAGTGGACAGACAGCTAAAGGACGGCAGAGGGACGGAGGCAACAGGGAGCACAGAGAGGCAGAACTCTGGAGCTCTGGGGATCAGAAAGGGGGGCCAGCAGCCTGGGGCCCGGGGACGGCCTGTGAGGCCCTGGGGAGGCCTAAAAAGCAGACAGGCAGGCCACACGGACTGCAGCACTAACGGCAGGATTACTGGCATAGTGACACCGACACAGCCTCCCTAAAAGGATCACAGCGGCGTAATAAACTTTATTAAATAATAAAACTTATTATAACTGTTAACCCGATTTAGTTCATTCTTCGCGGCTTACACACACACAAAAAAAGAGGGGTGGATATAATAAGCCTTATACCGTACATAAGGCAAAGCCTACAAAAGCCATCGCCTTACCATTGACTTTAATTGGATTTGAAAAACGGGTTGCAAATTATAGCATTCTCTACTTCAACTTAGTAAAATAAGTGTATAGAAAAGAAGAGCAAAAACCTGTGGACTGAAAGTAAATTAATCTGCTTTCTGCCCATGCTTAATTAAACTTCCTTAATGCTTATAAGAGTTAATGAGTGAATTGATTAAACAATACAGCTAATACTTACCCCCAGCTCACAAGCAGTGGTGATCAGCTCTCCTGTGGAAGAGAATAGGGGAGGAAATTAATGTAAACCCAATAATTATTATTAAGAGACAAGTCTGCTCCCAAAGTTTTCCCAAATCAAATACTTGCACTGGGGTTTTGCATTAATTTGCCAGGATCAAAACCTACAAATCTTCCCAGTGTGACATTTCCTAAGCGGCACGCTCATTCTCTTCATCTCTCGCTTCTCCCCTGATGCCTCCCTCTCTCCCTCCCTCTCTCCAGCACACAGATATAAACACACACACACAAACCATTAGACTCCCTCTCTGTCACACAAAGACACACATACGCTGATCTGAGAATAATGCTTTCAGTCCCATCCTCCCCAATGCATCAGGGTCCTTTCCTCTCCCCTTTCTTCTGCCGCTCTACGTGCCTCTCTGTAGCTCCCACACTCCCAGTGTCTCAATGTCTCCTTTAGTCCGTTGGGCACAAACAGAAAGGCAGTGTTGGTGACAGTCACAGAATGAGGTAAGCTGTAAAAATAAGAGCCAGTTGCACAATTTTTTGACAAGCTCTGTGTGAGGCGCAGCACAAAGTGAAAAGAAAACCCCTAAAAGCTATTTGAGGAAGCTTTAATGTATCTGGGCACAAACCCATTTGTGCCAGAATACACCCAGAGCGTTTCAAATTAGACTGATTTCTCACCCAATGTTTGCATCTCCCACTCATGAAAATTGAAATTTGGTTCAGATTAAATGACATTGATAAATCTTTGGGTTCAAGACGGCTCCCTCTACTGGTGCTAAATGGGTAGTCAGCACAATTAAATCAGTGTCCTTGTTGTTTGCTCCATCAGCAGTCTCTCACTTGTCAGGTATATTTGGTTTTTGGTGAACTGAGACACTAAACACATCAAAAGTTCAATCATTTTTAACCAAACACTTAACAGCAGCAGACTTCAGTCAGTTATTTTCAATCAGAGCATCTATAAGTGCTCAAAACATATTTAGAACTCAAAATAAACATTTTCAGGGCAACAACATGGGCCCAGATTCAGCCCCAACAATTATAGAACAGAACGGCTGAATTTCAGATGGCATTGGCTGCATCACATATTCTGCAACCTTGCCGATACAGTAAATTATTATGCCTAAATTTCTGCCACACGAGGAGCCCTAACTCTTATCAGTCTAATGGACCATGAAGTCAGAACTCCTCCACCTGCTCGGCTTAAATGTTTTCACAGCTCCATTTCACCTGGCATGAGCCGCCAGCTACCTGCCATCATTTTACATCACACTTTCTCAGCCCTCATCGCTTTCTCAATTTCACTCGTTTCCCCTCAGTAGCAGCACACTTTTACACCATTCAACAGAGTGAAACTCAAACTAGTACTGAGCCAAAACATCTGAGTGCCACAGAGATGCAGTTCTGCAGCCCCAATGCTAAAAAAGGAAAATATTGACTCAACGGGGTAGCAGCACGGGTGCCAAGACTCTTTGTGATAGTGGAGCATGGGCACCCACACCAGTCTTCCCATAATCCCCATCATTTCCACACTCCACATTCCTAGACAACAGCGTACCCGCGGGGCTGTGCTCAAGCCTCTCCAGGGCACATCACACCTAAAGAGATTAGGACACAGAGACGGAGACCTGGAGAATTCAGAAGGGTGTTCAGCTGGCACTATCAGAGCGGGCATCCTGCACCGTCCCTAAACACTGTGGAGAAGGGGCTGGCCGTTTTTTCAAAGGCCTGCGTTCGCAAGGCAGCAGCACAACCAGCAGGGCTACTCAGCTACTCCAATTGCCTGCTCTCACCTCGTCTCTGCTCGCTCATATCTAGACGAGCTTTTCATACGCTTTCATTTCGCAAAATGTGCATTTCCCCTCCACAGCAGCTCGTATGGCAGAGCAGTGCAAAGCTAACAAGCAGATCCTTCATGCCCTAAAGTCCACATTTACAAGTTTGTAACCTAGCTATCACTTCGAAACACTGTTTGTAATTGTGCAAGGCAGCTCTTCGTAAACTGCATTACAAGAATGTTGGAAAACACATCGACCTACAGCATGGTGAGGCGCTCATTAAACACATTTAGACCCATGCAGAGAGAGAGCAAACTCATTTTAGGTTCAATTTTCTAAAAAAGTTCAAACTCCGAACAAGTCAAGAACTAACAACAGCATTTTTCATAATGGACTATGCACGCAGGTCAACCTCAAGAATTCGCAAAAGTGTTCTTTTTTCATTCAATTTTAAAAGGTTTATTTTCAAATTCTTTTACTTGTCATATTTGAGGTGAAGGGTTTCAAGCATGGTCATTTTGAAAGTAATGGCTCAAAACTATGAAATCAGAAGTCTAGTATCACAAGGCATTAAGGTATTTTCAGTGATGAATCATAAAAAGATGGAAACTATAGCACTACCTAACTTCTAAAAAGCTTATACAGATACACACTGAGAACTAAGTTTGCTCCTATCCCATGAACTAATGTGTCAGTGTGACACAGCTTTGCAAATTGGAAATGAATCCAGTACTTTTATCGGTACTGACCCACTTCTGTCAGTACTACAGAGTACCAATTAAAATGGTACCATGTTTTGGTACCTCAGCACATCCTTGTGACTGTGAGGAAGTAAAAGAGTGTGTGATTTTCCATGCCGTATATAGGCAGGGAGTACAAGGAGCTGGGTTTTTAATTGTGCATTGTTCAGAAAAGATACTGCATAGTCGCCGTTAATTTGTCAAGTTGTAGTTAATTTTAGTTTAGGGTTTTCACTTAGCTTCTGGCGGAGAGTAGGAGTTGTTATGGGTGGTGACCCCAGCCAATCACAGTGCACACAGTGCACAAATGACTTTGTGGGTTAAGGCTGAACAAAAATTTCTGCATACTTTATCTTGAAATTGAAATATTTTGAGATTTAATTACATTTGTTACCATATGAGCATCTTTGATCTTTGCTTTGATTTTAACTTGCTTGTTTTAATGACCTGTAAATTCCTTCTTTGACTGATGTACAAATGTGCTTTGTGAATGAAAAGTGTTTCCTTTTATCAAGAGATATGTCATTTTATATTTTTACTGGAATTTTAAGGTCTAATATAAATATCATCGAATAATGAATAATTATTTACAGTTTATATTGCATGGGAAATTAGTTTTGAATATGCCATTTCTTTTCTCTTAGATGCCAGATCAAAATTTGCAAGAAATTTTACAAGACATAATTTGTTGAGATACCCAGGTATATTACCAACCGTTGTTCAGGTACTAAAGACATATTCAAACATAATTTTCCATGCAAGAAGGTATAACTGTGACGTAAATTGCAACAGATTCATTTCTGTGCATGTAGCTGAAATTGAGGTCAGAGAATGATTCTTAAAAGCATTATTTATAGGGATCAGACAAAAAGTGGTCTGTGTCAGTGAGCTGTGAGCTGTAAAGCTTGGTCAATGGCAATAATGATTATTGAAATGGAGAAATGATGTTTTGGTCTTTTTTCATCATTACACTGACTGAAAGATTTGAGGAGTCACTTACTCGGGATGAGGGTTTTCAATTCAAATGCATTTAATTTAAGTATTTAACCTGTGTAACACAGACCCTGTACAGGCTAAAGAGTGTATATCTCACATTTGTTCTTTGGGACGTCTTGTTTTAATGCGCCAGTGCCTGCAGCACCTCGAACAGTCACCACAGGAATAAGCACGAGGACGATTGGCTGATCTGCACCAAAACAAAGTCACGTGACCGGAAGAGGAGCATTAGCTAGCAGCAGGCTAGCACCAACCTGAGTCTCCGCCGGGAACAGTTTTCTGCACACAGGGCACATACAGGGCGATGACACAGGCAACCGTAGCGCCCGCCAGTGTCCAGCTTCTCCTCTGCTCCGGAAACATGACCCTTCATGGACAAAAAGACAGAAAGATTTCGAACAACAGCTAATGATGGTCTGTCTTCCTTTAGTATCCGTTCAATTTTTGGCGCTGAAGACGCGAGTCGAGATTTTACGAAAGGTTACAAATTACTTTCAAATCAGGAAAACACCGAAGAAAATTCAAGGTTCAGTTACACCAAGTAGATACCAAGTCAAACAATATAAAACGTACAGGTTTGAGTGTTAGCTTATCTTGAAGTGTTTCTCTTTCACAGATAAAGTGACATATTCTCGCCGACGAACAACACTCGCGAGACTCTCGGGCTGCTCGCGCTTCTTTTCAATTACAAAGGACTGATGTGAAACAGTGATGTGTGTCTCTTCTTTTTTTCCCCCTGAGCCCTGTTTTTAGGACCTGTTCGGCCTGATTTTAGTGGCTCAGAGGCAACAATGGATACATCTTCCATACAATGGACAAGGGGAGTGTCTACAATGTACAGCTACGGCCCCGAATAAACACGAAAACCTGCTTTTTTTAACCCCTTCTCTATTTTCTTGAACTTGTCGGTGTTGATCTGCAGACTTATGTTGGTCAGGTACTACAGGATTGATTCTGTCTCTTAAAACTAAAATTAAAAAGCATGTCACCAACTATGGTTTAAATGAATTACAGAAAATGTATTTTCATTATTATTACTTTTCTTTCTATAGCAAATTGCAAAATACAATTTCATTTCTAAACGGGACCCCAGGGGCAACAAAGAAACCCGGAAAGATGAAAGTGATGTTTTGTTTTTTTTACTGAACATTTTCAAATTTATAAAAGTCTAGTGCAGTGTATGAACAGATGGGACATGTAGCAATTCTAGAATATAGCCTCAGTAATTAGCTCACAGGTCCTCATTTGGTCTAACATTTCAGGCAGTTGTACTCTGAGTTCTTAAGTATTTCAACAATACGCCAAACTTTCCCATAAAAGTGTCTCTTCTGACCATTAATACAAAATCTTAGTCTTTCCAGCAAAATATTGTCTGATATCAAAGACATTCACAACTGTATGAAGGAGGTTTGTCTCTGACAGTTTATAGGATAATTTGCATTTCTCTGGGTCTGTTACATATGGATATTTTTTAAGTCAAAAGCAGAACTTCATCCCCTATTTTTTTGTCTATTGTTGTTTTCAACTGAGTCACCCATAATTTCCGTGAATGTTGCAGCTAGGAATAAAATTTGGTGACCTTGTTTAAGACAATGAGTGTCTTTTCCAATATATCCGGAAGATTAAGAGTATTGACAAGTGTGACTTTTTTTTTCTTTTTTCAAGTTTAAACAATATCATATGAGTACACGTAAATTGGTTTACAGTAGTAAGCTATTGAACCGTTGGTTTCTTGGTTAAACAAACCAGTACAAGTGCCACTCTTGTAGATCTGGCTGCACTCAAATGTGTGCTTCTGTTCAAAACACATTTTTCATTTTTAGAGGCACAGCCAAACCTGTTGTATCAGTTTCCTTCTCTGTCAAGTTTCGGTGAGCAATGCCTTTTGACCAGCCAAAGAAAGTTGGCATTTAAAGTGATTTAAACCTCTAAGCACCTGACCCTTTATGAAGAAGCTTTGTGCTATATTTATCCTTGTCCATCTTCTCAAATCTCTGAAGGTGAGAAGATGGACAGTTTTTTTTGGTCTGCTTAGTTAGTTTGATTTGCAGCTTTTTTCACTTTCTAAGGAGCTTGTTATCAGTAAAAATGCACCATGAGAAAAGTTCAATGATCATTAAAGGGACAAATACACTATACAGGCAACAGACAATGTAATACAAAAGGGAACATAAAATTATATTCTGATAATTTAGAGCCAAAAAACTAAGCCTTGACTGAAAGGTGTGTTTTATGTTGGGAAGTGTGTAAGGTCACAACATAGTTGCAGTTCAGCTCTAAGTTATAACATCAAATGAGTTTATGGCTTCATGTTTCAGTTAAGCTAATTCTTAAAAACAAAGAAATGGCAGTTATATGTGGCGATACTTATTTTAAGAATTACAATACTACTTAAAGCTGCTAATACACACTTTTATGTAGAAGAGGAGCACCAGCTTTTAACTAAAACAAGATAAATGCACTCATAATTGTCTCACAAGAGCCCATATTTCACAGGTTAAGAGGTGACTGTAATAAAGAAATTGACCTATTGAACTGATAATAATCCCAGCCCACCATAAATGAGTCTGATCCCTCAGTAAATTGAGCCCTTGGTGAGGTGGAGTGGTGTCAGCACCTAGGCAACTCTCGGATGTGTCTCTAATCCTCGCTTCCCTCTCACCACCACCCTCATCGTCTAATCAGTCCTGAACACACACATAACACTCACACCCATCCGACACTCACACACTCAAAACCAAGTACTCACCCTTCCTCACACTTGGGCTCAGCCATCTCTTCAGTGTGATGTCACTGCTAATCCACGCTTGGTTATCCGCTGGGCTGCAGTGCTGCCAGAGGGGGAGGTTGAAGGGGAGATGGAGTGAATTTGGGGAGTTGGAGGTGGGTAATCAGGCACGTCATAAAGTCTTCTCACTGAAAACCAGCACTTCCATCACCCCCCCACCCCCACCCCAATGCCATGAAAAGCCAAAGTGTTGCACCAGGCCAAACTGAACAGCAACGAAGTGCTAATAGGAACACATTTTTAAGCTCAGATAGGAGAGATAAAACTGTAGAGGCCTGCAGCTTCCATTTTAGGAGCAAAAGAATCGCAAGAGTCCATCGGATTAACACCCACCCTAATACAACCAGAAAATGTAAGGCCTTATTATTGACAGCTTGTCCAAACAGAGGAATTACCCATATGGCTGGAGTTCCATATGGCACCAGACTATTAACAAACATTAGCTGACTGTAATAGCAGTGGTATTAAATTCATTATCTTTACAGATTCTGTGTGTGTATAAGTGATTTTCTGTCGATTTGTGTTCATGTGTGTGTGTGTGTGTATGTTTTGGGTGCTAGAGTGCATAAACACACACACACACATGCGTGCTGAATGTGTGCCAGTGTGTGTGATTAGAGACTTCTAATGTTCCAGCTCTGGGGATTTGTAGCATGAGATAAGAAAGGGCATTAATGATGAATTGTGACGGTCCAACAGAGCAAAACTGTTGTTTGAAATTGCATATGTCTCCTCTGCTGAACCATCTTTTACTCACACCATCTACATATTGTCTCACATAAATGCATCTCTGATTGCTGATGTTCTAAACTCATTGCCTTCACACAAATGCACACTGAATAGACATGCATGAGCAAGTGGCTTACAAGACCACTGAGTGAAATTCAATCTATTTGATTTTGTATTTTTCTCACTTACCACATATCTGTTTTAATCTTACCTTAAGCATCCTTGAAATGAGGTGTAATCCAGTTAAGCCCCTTTTGAATCTGCTCCACAGTCATATTACCCCCATTCATGGTCCCACAAACATTCACACCATTAAGCATGCATTCACTGAGAGGGTCCACAAGCCAGGATTCACATTCTGTTAAAAAGATCATGAACTGTGTCATGGGTATTATTCAAGTGTGACCACTCAGTACATTTTCCTTTGATGAAACCATAAGCAACGTTAGAGATGTTCAGAAATTGTTTTCTTTCCAGGCTGAATCCAAAACACTAGCCCCAATATTAGCTCTCTCATATAAGAGACGGAAAAGAAAAGCATTTAATGTATCACATTATATTAAGTATCTGCTACAACATAGAAAAAAAAATGTTTAGCTTGCCTCTGTACCTTTAGAGAATCATAACCTGAGAAAATGCTGAGCCCTTATAAACAAGTTTAGCTAATGTTAGCCAGAGCTCTGTTAACTTTTCTTTTGAGTCCCGTCTCCAAAACAACAACAACAAGAACAAACAAATTGAGAAAAAGATTTTTGACGTTTAATTGCTTTATTTGTTTGTTCTGCCAGCTTAAATTGTCATAACTTAAATTTGAAGAAAAAAAACACCATCCTAGAGCTTGATTTTGGAAAACGATGACCCTGCCAGTTAAAGAAAGACAAACACACTGCTGGCATTATAAATGGCTTTAAATCTGCTCTTATATACTTAATGCTAGATGCCAGTCATAAGAAATATTTTTCACTTTTTTAAAGAGAGGAAACATGGGTTATTACTTTTTTTCAGAAGGGGCTGAAATTATAATCAAATCAATCTCAATTGTTATATAGCTTATCTTATATTTGAAGCTGTATCAAGGGCAACTATTTTTACTGAACACGCCTAATAAAAAACTGACATTGTACAATGTGGTACATAAAAGGTCATTTGTCAATACTATGGCCAGTTTTTAGGAAAGGAAGTAAGTTTGTTGTAATCAATGCATTCCAAAAAAATGTTTCTAAGGAGTTTCTACTTCCTATCGTGCCAAAATATCTTTTCTTTTGAAAACCACAAAGAAAAACTCAGTCATGAACTCAAACAAATACGGCACAAATACAAGACGTGTTTGTTTTAGTATTCCACACCTCAGATAAAAAAAAATCAACAAAACAAGTCCATTTTCCTTCAGTTTATACAAAGTATGCTGCGGCCTTGAACAAGTGAACAAGTCTTCAGAGAGATTAATTCTCCTCTGTGATCCTGTTCTCATTACAGGAAGCAGGGGACTCAAACACACGTAATAACAGGGCCGACCGCTGTTCCTTTGTAACATGTGGCTACCTAAATGATCCTAAATAAGATAGATGACAAGGATAAAGAAAATCATAATCGGCATTTTGCACAATAGAACATAATAGTCTGAGGAGAACAAGGGGACAACATACAGAGCTGGTGTTTGCATCGCCCGGAGCAGCACACCTCGTTGAGAGCAATTAAAATGAGAGGATTCAATTTTGTCAAACACCAGGAACCTGAGATAAATCTGGTATCTCATTTTCCAGCAGAGGACACTCCCCTCTTGTCCCTGCTATCATGTTTGTTATGGTACTTTTTAAGGAAACAGCTGGCTACTGACTGAGTTGGTAAAACAGGCCCCTTCCATGAGTGACTCTAATCCCAGTCATTTCAGTGTGACACCCAGGGGTGAGGGAGGGGGAGACAGGGGGGGATAAAAGATGGACTCAGAATGTGGTGGAAGGAAAAATTTAGACATAGCAGTAAGGAGGGAGGTGGGCGGGGGTGAGACATTGTGTCTCTGCATGGTTTCCATGTGGGAGAAATCCACTTACTTGAACTGATAAAGATTTAATTAACACAAGACTCTGCAATTACTCCATAATTAAAGTCATTTGTCCGCTTGTTTGGGTGAGTAGGCAAGATGCCACATGTGCCTTGGTTTGAGGGAAAGGAGCATCAGAGGGTAAAAGAGGTGCACCCTCAATGATTACATTTGATGCTGGGTTTTCAAAACAGGCTTTTCCCTCGTATGTTTCAATAGAATATATGTATCAGCTTTTCTTTAGCCTGTTTTTATTTGCCTTTAACTTGACAACTCATTGTTATTCATTGGGAAAGTAATAAGCAGAGTGGGCTGAGTGCAAAGTGTCATCAAGAGCCACATGAAATAGTAAATAGGCCTGATATAATCATAATCCTCTTCAAACTGCTACGCGTATGGTTAGAATTGGGTAATGCTACCCTCAGAATGTTAGCTGAAAGCTAAAGCAGAAAAAGCGAGGACACTGTCTGATAAGATACTATTGAATGAATTAAAAGAGAGCATTTTGCTTGATGTTTCACTAGTTAGAGACAGGTGAATGTGTGCCACGGGACAGCTGCAGTCTGTTTTGCCATGAGCTGAGAGAAACATGGATTCTAACTGAACAATATCAGGCGATCACCTCTGTCCTATTTACACATCTGAGAGTTGTATGTGTTGTTTCTTAAATCGCACACGGGGAAGAACACTAACTTTTATTTGTGATGATAATCAGCATTCAGCAGGGCTGTCTAACCTTTTTTTAAAAAGGGCTGCATTTGACCCTGTGAAAATGACAAAGGGCCAGCGGCTTTTACTGACATGTTTATTAACAGTGAAAGTAACTTTATTTGAGGACTATTTCTTTCCAGCAATTTCTTAAAAAAGGTCAGTGTCTAAGTTTAGTCAGACAAGCTTGTGCCGATATAACAGAACTATGACACCTTACCTGGGAAAAACAGGTCATAATTTTTCTATGGCAGGACTAGACTTTATCATAATTGTTTTAAAGTCAATAAAAAAAACATAGTGGCCCCCAAATATTTCTCATCCTGCATTCTGAAACATTTTCATGCATCAACTTTTGTCTTTTCATCATTTCATGAGTTTAATTTAGACTTAAATCATCTTTTTCTTTTTTTTTCTTCTTTTTCTTTTTTAACTCTTAACATTTGTCTCAGTTACCTGTTGGATAATCCAGGTAACTGTTACAGCCCTAAACTGACCAGCAAGGGTGTCTTATTGAATATTCGCTGTTCCTGTAGTCACCTGTAGCGTTTGGTAAGTGAAGTCTGGGTCACAGGTGTAGAACTGAG
Source organism: Thalassoma bifasciatum (assembly GCA_008086565.1). NCBI lineage: Eukaryota > Metazoa > Chordata > Actinopteri > Labriformes > Labridae > Thalassoma > Thalassoma bifasciatum. The sequence continues at coordinate 522,202 of RPOG01000165.1, read as the reverse complement.
GGGTGGTCAGGGGTGGGACTGATGTAACATTAAGCTTTCAGGCTACACTTTGACAAATTTCTCTAAGTGAGTTTGCTCCTCCGGTGCTCACTGAAACAACAGATGCCATCGTTAGGGCAGGGTTTGCTGAGAGGAAATGGAAAAACATTTCATATCATAAAAAACTTCATTTTTTAGGGGCAAAAGAGCCTGAAAGGATCCCTGCTGGTTTGACTTTAATTTCATTTTAATCAGCCACCTTTAATGTGGACTAGTATTAAATGATAGTTCCTAGATCAAAGATTTATTCACTGTATTCAGTGGCAAGCTATTTCTCCTAACAGTTCAGTTCACCTCTGCAAAAATTGTCTGCAGTACTATGAGTTCCCCCAACCATCTCCCCAATCAGCTCTGGTAAAATGAAAAAGTTGAAGAGTTTTAGTGAAAAGGATCATGGTTAAGTTTCCTTTCACTGCTTTGCTCCTGCAGCGTTGGCCCTCAAGTGGTCAGCCTCTCTGTGTGGCAACAAAAGGTGTATTAGTTATTTAAAAAGAACTTTTTAGTACCACTATAATGCAACTGAAAATGAGGATCCTGTGAAAAGCAGTCATGTGGCTGTGAGAAGGGGACAAGTTAATGAGGTTCTCAAAAGGTTATGCTAGAAGCACCAAGGTTTGTGTCAATCTTATACCAAGTCCTACGTCAATATAACAGACGAACCTCACTTTCTCATCCAGGAGGCTGGTTCAGGAAAAAAATATTGTATCATTCCACTTCTATTTGCATAACCCTGGCCTGCTTAAGGCAGGGGAGCCACCAAGTGATCTCAAAATTAACATGCTGTCACCTTCAGTGTCTCTTCTGTCATTCAGAAAAACAGGCAAGTGTGCAGACATATGAACCCATCGCACATCTACTGCAAAATGTTAATTAGGAAGTGAGGCATCCCACGGCTCCATTCCCCCTCCGAACGCCTAACTGACATGTTATGTATTTAAATCCCTTTCATGTGCCCTTATTATAGAAGAGAAGAAGTCACATGCAAGTGATGGAAAATGTCATCATCATCTGCATCGTGCAACATTTTTGCAGGGACAAAAATAAAAAATAAAACTGCTCACAACTGTGCTTGTTTGTCAGCCATGTTTGATGCCAGGATTTAAATCTGAAATAAATCTGAAAAATGAATAATTAATTTGTAGAAATGAAAATGTAAACATGTATAAATGTTCAGGATTAATGAGTAGATGTCCAACCTTAGAAATATAGCAAACATACATTTCCTCTGGTAACATAATTGCACATTTAAAGGATTTCAGGCATGCTGATTTAATTTAATTTGTCTTGATTGAAATGTATGTGTGATGTATTTATACCGGCTCTTTTTTATAATAGACATCAAACTTCCATTTCTTTGCTGTATATTTTGGCTACTGGAAGCTGCAGGCGCAAAGTGTGGGCTTAATGCCAAGACCTCTATTGTTGAGGAAACAGTGTCCTCTAGTGGCCACAAAAGGAAACTACAGCGAGAGGTAAACACCAAGGAATGTGAGCCATGCAGTCATTTTTTTATGAGGAATATTAAGATGAGGCTGATAAGACATAACATGAAATGCATATAAAATAAGACTTCAAGAAAAGTGTGTCTCTTATCTTGTGAAATAGTGTGTTTGATAGAGCTATCAAAACAGAGCAAGTTTGGCGAGCTGGGAGACAAGAATGATGAAACACACGTGTAACTTAACATAACTGCTGTGTTGTGTGTACACAGCTGATACATCTGGAGTTCAAAGGGAGAAGCCTCACAAAAAGAGCAAATTGTGAAACTTTACATGGCTGTCATATTTTTCAGAAGGCTGAAAATCAGAGAGACAACCAACTCAGTTTTCAAAAAAATATTTTATTCTTGCGAAGGAGGCATTGGGAGCATCAGTGTGTTCTATGGCTTGTGTACAGAGTTCCTGTAGGAGACAAAATCATAGAACAAGCCCTTGGGTGAACTGAGGGCCCCACCCATGTTTACCGAGGAGGAATGTTTGAGGCAGCTACTCGGCAGCTGTTACAGAACACGGTCTCAAGCAAACCAGCACAGTGTTGGAGCTCAGAGTGTTGGAGAGGAATGCTACTGTACATAATGTGACTTAGTACTTGAACCTTGTTGGCAGTTACATAAAATCTGAAGAAAACAAACCATTCAGAAATTCTTTGTGGTATGAGTGAAGAATAATGCCGCTTATAACTGGAAGAATGCTAGGTATGTTTCTTGAAGGAAGGAACAGAAACAGAAAAATGCTCCAGCAGTCAAGTTGGCTTAAATCAAGGTGAATTTTCCTGTAACTACACTTGTGACTTTTAATTTATTTTAATGCAACCCTGAAGAACAAAATAAATGCTAGATTAGGAACAATATTCTCAATATTCCATCATTTTGTGATCTAATACATTTTTTAAGATAGTGGCAGGTTTATGCCTTCAACTACACTCTACACATGGGCACAGTCTGCTCAGCGAACATCACAGAAGAATGCACAGATTCGTCCCAGATTCTTTAGTTTCAATTCATCCGCTGCTTTCTTTTGGACAACTCGACTCATCCACACACAAAAGAACTTGCTAATTTTGGCATAGTGTGTGATAATATCATTATTCCCATGAAGCTGGTTGCAAACAGCCTCGCCTGTAATCCAGAGCTGTCACCGTTCCACCATAGCAGCAGTTTGGGTTTAGAAGTGTTTACAGAAACACTTTGGATCCAAGAGAGTGGACATTACATCTCTCGTGTGGAGAGGAAAACAGCTCCTCCTTATATTTGGTATAATCTCTGGATGCTGCTGAGACTGTGCCCAGGTTTGACAGCAGAGAAATCATTGGATCAGACCCAGCGTGGGATAAAGCTAACAACAGTGCAGATTGAAAACAGTACATGTGTGCCAGGCAGGGACACAGCTAGCCTGCGAGCTAGCACGCAGGTGCGGCTGACTCAGATGGTCGCACAGTTTCAGAAATACTCCATACCTCTCACAGCACTGAAAGCAAGTTGTGTAAATGAAGCACCACCAGGAGAGGAGCAGATGTGTATCAATACATTCATTGTCAAACCCTGGAAGGTGGCTTGTATTCTGTGTTCTCTCCAGTAGTGTTTGTTTTTGGGGGGTGGGTGAGATCACAAACAGGAACCGGGGTGAAATGATGCAGGGTGGTTTGAACAAAGCCTACAGAGTCCAACACACACACACACACACACAGGCACACACTAACACACACACACACACACACACACACACTAACACACACACACACACACAGGCACATTCATACATTAATGCTCACACTCTAACAAACGTCATTTATGCAGGAGAAAAATATATTAACATTTGCATTATAAAACAGGAACAAGGGCCTCTGTGTAGTAAAATACGTCTTCAGTCGGATAAAAACGTGAAGAAGAATCCGTGTGGGTTGCAATTTTCTTGTGTCTTCTGAATGTAAAACTATCTCTCCTTTTGCCTTCGACAAAATATCTCATTTAAGAAAAATATTCCCACATCTGAATGGGATTTGAGGCACTGGATTATATCTCTGTACACAAAAAGTCTTCTATCCTCCTCAGAGTTTGTTCAGCCAGAGTTACACAGAGTTTGTTGTTTCTTTTTTAAGCAGGGACATTTTCACTCAGAGTTTCTCCTGTGCTTTCTCCAGCCAACAGTCCAGCTGTCTGGCTCTGTATGGACTCAGACCTACCAGGAATTGAACTATGAACCCCAATACTGAAAACAGACCCAGCAAAACCTGATCCCTGTTTTTGGTTCAGGAGTAAAATCAGTTTAATCCTTCAACAACGTTGACTCTGTGGCTCTTTGATGTAATCCCAGCAGCCATTGTAGTTTCAAACATCCGAACGCTGGAGCCTTGTTCAAAGCGGTAGGCTGGCAGAGCGGCGAGAACAGTGTTTCATTTAAAAAGAGCCAGGCATCTGTGGTCCTGTGTGCCTCACATCTCGGTATCCCACAGAGGCCTCAAAGCAGCCACATGAGGCCCTGAACAACCTGTGACGGTTCTCTGTCATAAAGAATCCACAGAGCGTGAGCAGGACTCTCTCCTGTCTACAGCGGGCTAACATGAACAAAACTAAGCAGAAAATAATCCCGACAGTTTCACAGCACGTCGACATTCCTGTCTCATCCTGCCAAAGCCAGACTCTTCTACACTCTTCTGCTCAGTCCACCGGGCCCTGGAAGATCAGCTTGGAGCAGCCCTGAGTCAGACTGAGCTGGGTGGCACAGAAGGGGCAGGCAGCGTGGAAAGCGTGGGTGCCATGGGGCAGAGGGATCTCCGCCCAGTACTTCACTGATTTCTCCGAACACACGTGTCCACATGGCACAAAGGCGTGCGTGGGTGCCCCTGTGTCCACGTAGAAGGCCGGTTCACAGCCCAGCCACAGCGGCACGTAAGGCCCGACCACCCGGCACATGGGACACTCTCTCTGGGCGTGCTGCTCGTGCTCTGAGCGGTGGCCCCAGTTGTGGTATCCATGCACATGACCACAGGCAAGGTAGACCCAAGGCTGCTTGTCCTCCAGAGAGGAGAGGGCACGGCTGCGTTGCATGCTGGGAAAGGCAAGGGTGTTGAGACCCACAGGACACTGAGGCCGTGCTGCATTGATCTCCTGTCTGAGAGCCTCCAGGTGTTTTTGGGTGGGAGTGTGGAAGAGGCCTTCAGCAGTACGCCACAACAGAGTTGCTCCGCACAGATCCACCAGGGAGCCATCCTGCAGTATGTTACTCTCATTCTCCACCTGCAGATAAAACAGATGCACATCAGCATCATCTCCTCCACAAATGCACCACTACATTATCCTATGTTTGAACAGGGGATTTATCTACTGACCAGTTTGCCAGGGGTTTGAGCTGAGCGTGTCTCTCTTAGCGTGTAAACATCTCCACAAACAGAGATCTCTCTCCAGACACCAGGCTTTGACTCCTCCGTGAAGCCACCCTTAGGATGCATTACCAGCACACCATTGGTGGTCAGTCCGTCCATGTGACCATCAGGATTCTTCCATTTTGCGGCTTTTTCCTGTAGGCAAAACACAACAGGGATGATGATACACAGCAACACTGACAAAGAAACTGCATTTGTCTATCTGTTCCTAACTTTCAAAATTATGGATATCCTGCCTATGACAACAGTGGAGATAGAAATACACCCCACCATACTTTAAATAGTAATTACCCCGAGGAAGATGTTTTTGGAAGAATCAAAACCAGCTGCATAGATACGAGCAGTGAAGGGTGGGTTGCGCTCACAGACGACTCTGCAAGCAAAGCGGGAGATGGTGCTCTGTGTGATGGGAGTCTCTTCTCCATCCTGGCCTCCCGCTATTGTGTCAGTCACCACAAAGTCTATGGGGCTCTCAGTGGAACGCCCAATCTGCACAACAACACAGTAATTAATCAGCACCGTTAGAAGTTGAACACACAGTTTTTTTGATGTATCGGCTCTACTCTGGGACTCGACAGTTCCCTGCAGACATTTGAACTTCTGACTATTGTGTTTCCCCCAGCAGCTTGCCAATTAAAGTGTATGACCATCTGACATTAAGAAAGGCAGAGTAAATGTTAAAGTACAACAGGCAGATGTTAATAGCAACATACATCTGAGGACACATGGTGTATCTTACAGCAAAATGTTGCACACAGCATTCCGTTACTGCAATGCTTATTCAGTTTTTGACACTAAAATTTACGAGTGACTTTTGACTTGCAGTACTCTGAACTCATTCCTAACAACATTCTGACATTTTTCAAGCTGAACAAACAAAAGGTAAAAATAAGCATTTCTCCTTTTCATTTCCTCTTTTTCTTCATCTCAAATTGTCCTGCTTTTCAGACAGTTTCCCCTTCCCTGTTGTGTTTGTGCTTCTGGTCAGCGTTTATTTATCACACACACTCCCCCCCACACACACAAATGTGCACACACACTAGTTCTGAGGTCTTCAATTTATCACTTTTCAGAGCAGTTTTCAATAAAGTTCGACAAGCAAGGTTAATCCTTATATGATGATGGTATTGAAATGTGTTTAACCTGAAACATGTCTGTGTCTTTGTCATGGCAGTACTCCACTACTACCGTCTGGTTCCTGGACAGGGTGTAGGAGATGCTGTGTTGGCCTTTACAGTGCACAGCCTGAAATTAAAAATAAAAAAGAACTCATTGAAAACATGCTAAACACTGGGATAGTACATCAAACAAAACAGGTACATGTCTGAGCTGCTGAGACATGCATGTTTAAAACTAGGGCTGGGAAATTAATTGTAAATTAGAGTTAATTCCAATGTGGCCTCCTGTAATATTACAATGGCAGAGTGCAATATTTCATTGACCTCAAATGCGTCACACCATATAATTTTTTTGCAGTAGATGTTTTATGCTGTACACCAGTGTTACTCAACTCTCCTCAACCAAAGAGTCAAATTGTTGAGAACTTCCTTTGCAAGACAACCTAAGTTGATTTTCCTAAGTGAAAAACTGACAAGAAGTAACAATAGAAGGAAGGTTAAGGAGGCAAAAACGGGTGCAAAGAAGCAAAAATTGGGATAAACTGGTGGAAAAAGGCTCCCTCAGCAAACAGTTTCCCTTCTGGATTCTCTTCCCCAAAACTAGAATAATAAAAAGAAGATCATCCCCTTCAATAAATCAGTGGGTATCAACAATACATAAGATGGGGAACCTAAAATTAATTGCAAAATCATAGTGAAAATTAATCATAATTACATTAGTTTTGCAAATCATTCAGCCCTAAAGTTCTCCATCACTGCTGAGGTAAAAGTACAAGTTTGATTCTGATCATTTAAAAATTCTGTTCAGGATGCTCAGCTCAGTGCATTGGACTGTTAATTTGTCCATTTCTCCTTAAAAGGATCTCTGGCAGCAGTTTGCAATAGAGGAGCAGCGTGTAAAGTCACACTCCCATGACAGTAACCATAAATTGCCCACCGGCCTCAGTTAACACAAGCTCGGCCACCAGCCCAACAGCCTGGTCTGGTGCAGTGATGGACGGTGGGTTAGAGTCAGTCAGACAGGGCCCCCATCAACACTTACCACATGCCACTCTCATCCGGCTCTAATCTGCGAATTCCATTTCCCAAACATTACCCCCCCCTCCTCTCTCCCCTCCTTTCCTCCTCTCTTTTTGTCACGTGTGAGAGGGGGAGAGAAAGTGGGTCATCATTCCTGCCACACTGCTGTAACCTCAGAGACAGACGGGGACAAATGTCAACATCACATGCAGTCCTGTCTCGACTGTGCCACTACAAACAAATGGTGCCCCACCTGTTCAACGGCAAGAGGGCTTAACATACACAACCCTCAAAACATAAAGACGTATAATTGTAAGAACATGTTGCTACACCGCCCTAAAATGTCACAGCTGAGGGAGTGACAGGCAGAATTAATCCTCAGGCTATGTGACCCCCTAAAGGAAGGTCAATGCAAACAGTCACACAAGAACACACACAGTGATTGAGATCAAGCAGGGACATGAAAAAGCAAGGGCATGATTTGAATAGGAGGCAAGCAGTGGCATCATGGGAGCTACACGTTATCTGTCATGAACACCAGAGTGTGCACAGACACGTGAGCTTCCCCTCTCAGAGCCTGAGCCACAGAGCAGTCTCAGTTCATCCGTATGACACAGCTACACTGTGAGGGAGCTGGAACAGGCTGGGGGGAGTGCGCTAGGAAAGAAAATATTAGAAAAAGAAGGGAGACGGGGCTCTACTCGAAGTAAAGTCAAGAGCATTACACTGCTCCTTTCTAAGGAATGGCTATTTTTGACCTTGCGTACCACTAGGACTTGCAGGTTCAGGCAACAGAAACAACTTCCTCCTCAGTTTACCCTTTTAATCCCAGAACTGATAACAGGATGGCAGAGAGGAGGAGAGGGAAAGGGGAAGACGACAACACAAGTTCCCAACTCTGACTAACAGGCCTGAGTGAACTGTCCTAAAAACACCCTGAAGTGTAAATCAGATGAAACTTTCAGCCATGTTTCACACTCTGAAAGAATCTAATGAAGGATCTTAGTAGGGAAAATGCAAGAACAGCCCTTCACAGACATCAGGAGTCAAGTTCCAGAGGGTGAGGGTAACCTGAACCAAAGGGCCTTTCTGAGAATCGAGCTAAACTCAACAAAAGTCTAAAATATTGGCCTCAAAGAGGTGCAGAGGTAAGCAGCTCCTTCAGCTTGTTTAGCAGTTTTGCAAAGGCAGGAATGCAGCACGGCAGACATGTTATACTCGATGGGGCAGTTTCTGTGAGGCACTCCTGTGCAAAGAAAAAGCTGTGAGGCCCAGCTAAGTGCTACAGTTATTGTACTGGGAATGTCAACATTTGGGCCTGCCAAAAACAATGTAAAGGAGTTGACTGCACACTCCATGAGCTACTGGAAAAAAAACAATCTTCTGTTCTCAGAAAGATTCTCCTCTCACTACTTTTAATCTGCTGAGTTCAGTCAGAAAATGAAATAAAAACAGCTGAAGTATATCTACTAAATTACTCATCTGTCTCTGTACTTGAATAAATGTACACCACAAGGTTCATAGAGTTTTGCATTTTTCTCAGGTTTTATTCTTATTTAATTTTGACCATTTTTTCCAATTTCAGTTTAGTTTTAATTGTTTTTGGGCAGGTTTTTGAGTTAAGTATAGTTTTCATTTCTTGAAAATGCCCAGTTTTAGTTTAATTTTAGTCTAAACTGGTTATCGTTTTTTATTTTTATTCAATTTGACAAAATTGTTTTGATCACCTCTTGTTTTAGTTTTTTCGTTAGTTTTTGTTAACTTTTAGCATGTACTCTATGAATATAATATAAAAAGTTACCTTGCTGGCTTGGGGTGTGTTGAGGATGTGCACAGTGCTTGGCTTAACACCATTGGCTTTGGTCCTCCTGTACAGCGCAAATCTGCTTTTCCGTCTCCCTCGATCTCCGTTAGGCAGAGAGCCATTGTACCTGCCACAAAGGAAAAAAAAACAGATACATGTTAAATGATGACATTAACAGGATATGTTTTTGACAATCTGAGGAGCAAAGATGTAGAAACACAAACGTGTCTTTTAGAGGAGAGTTTCACCATTCATTACATCACAGGGAACCTACTGCACACTGTTAGCAATGTAAGCATTACCTTGGCTAATGTCTCATATTACATAATACACTCTGGTACTTGTGATTTCAGTGAGCCAAGTCTGTGTTAACTGCAGCTGTTCTTTTGCTCCGTGTCCCAGGCAGAAGCAGAAGCAGGAGCAGGTTTTAAGATGCACGTCAGGTTTGCTGTCACTTTGGGGAGGTAGAGTCAGGGTGGAGAGATGGTTCACATGACTCGAACACGTTCTTCTCCCTTGGATGACTTTTGTACATCGATACTAAAAGTTCTAGGATTAAAAATTAAAAGATTCAGAAAAAGCAGAGGAGCATGGAGAGAGCAAGAACTCTCAGGGTGAGGGACCTCGCAGAGGCAGCTCCTTGTGAATGAAGAAGCCCCTTCCGGTAGACCAGTCCTCTCCCCATCCACCAGCTGGTTCCTACAGCTGGGACACCCCATGCTATACCTCCATCCAACACACAGACCTTCTGTCACCCACTCCCATGTAACCACAGTATGCTGAGTAGACACTCTAAACAACAGGAATATCTCCATCATAAACCTCAGGTTTGCATAACTCTGAACATCAGGAGGAACCACAGACCACAGCACAATCCCACTGTTCTCCTCTTTGGTTCAAATAAACCCAACAGCAGCAACAAGAGCGCCATTCTGCTTCTCCCTACCTCCCACCCCACCTCCTCCACCTGTCCTATGTCTGTTCATGGAGGGCCAGGCATGGAAACACATGGTCCCAGTCAGCAGAGTGCACAAAGCTGGCCTGTAGGACAAGCCACCCACAGAGAGCGATCGAAGCTCTGGATGAAAGTGAAAAAAAGACAAAACTACAACTTGGACAACAAGGTAAAACACAGGAAACCACAGATTTATTATATAAAGGAACTGATGATATTAAACATATGCAATGTTATGTCTATCATTCTAATATTGTTTTTATTGACATTCAGTAAACAGTTGTGTTCAGAAACACCCGCCCTCTGTGGTCTTCACCAGAAGGTGGATCAGTCCTGGACTCTAAAGCTTGTGATATCACTCATATTAGACTCACACTTTTAAGCTAATTAAAAAGTGTGCTGACTCCATGGTCTAATTTTATCTGTCCCAGAAACTCCCCACCTGAATAAAGACTAGGCCTATATACGCTTTAGTCATCCATTTCATGTTAGAAATAAAAAGCGTACTTAAAGCATGGTGGTGCACTGTGTTTCACCGAAGCTTTCTCTTTGAAACACACCATCTGTTGTCTTTTTTCATCATAACATGGAGGAACAATATTCTGTCAGTCAGGAAACATCACATCACATTTGCCAGAACAGGCTCTATACAGCTGTGCTCTTTAATTGTGATCACTTTCCCTTCTGACCCATGTCAGACAGACTATGGATTTACCTTCCAATAATTACAAGCAGGGATTATGTCAGACACATTGTATCACCTATCGTCTAAGGCTGCACTAAGCAGCCAACAGCACCTCCTACCTCTGCTGCCAACATGAAAGGTGAGTGTTTTTGGAGAGAGGAGATATGCTAAGATGTTATTACCGTTATAACATCTTATGTTCTGACACAGAGGCAGGGTGGCCTCACAGGGTCACAGAGGATGGCACAGGGGTGAGACGACGCTGTTACACTCACTGTGACACTCGGGTATCAGTCAGCTGACTCACACTTGAACTGCCATGGCTCCAAGTGTCCATCTGACTTATGTTACCGTGCACAAGATCGACACCATACCAGCTACACCTTCACTCTGAACCTAGTGCAGAATCAAAGACGAGGAAAGGACAACTTCAAGGAGATTGTGGGACCATTTTCTCCTTCTCAACAGTCACTCTCAAATATAACTTATATGGGCAGGTGCTGAAATTTTGTCAGCTTTGACCTACATTACACTTCTTGAAGCTAACAAACAAGATCAGTGTATTCTATTTGCTGTCTTACTTGCCAATTTTGAAGAGGGGTGGGAGGACAGGGAAGGGGCTACTGCATACTTGTGCTAATACAAATAATGTAAACTTAACTCATGATGCAATTTTTATTGCAATTCTGGTAAATAATATTTTTAAATGATCATTTAAGGTTATCATTTCTGTTTATTTTCTCATTTCTCATTTTGATGGAAAAAAAGGAATCAGGCTTTTATTTCAAAAGATAGAAGCCTCTTTTACTCAATTGTAAAGTTTCAGACATAACTAAAGATGGTTTTTGATGTATCACTTCTTCTTTAAGTTAAAATTACTGAGGAGGATTAAATGGATTGTAGCAACTCCCTATGGCCAAGGGATCTGAAAAAGTAGATCTGATCTTTTTAACACGACTTTTCTTTGTTCAATAAACTTTATACGAGATACAACGCAGCAAGGTAATCAACAGTTACGTAGGGCTGTTTGAAATGTAACTGAAATGTAACAACAAGCAAACTTTGTGAGTTTGTACTGTAGTCTGGTAGCTGGCCATATTTGGTGCTATTCACAGCTCAGTGCTCTTATCTAACACGTAATGTTAGTGAATACTGGATATGTCCTACCAGTGCTCATCTACCAAACAGCTAATATTACCACGGTTTGAACAGATCACTGCAGCATAACTGCTACATGTGGGTTGGAATGAACTTTTCCCAATCAGCTCAGTCTGTGTTTTAGCCTTTAGCACATGCTCTATCACTCTCCCACTTAGCTTTGTTTGGCTCCTCTGTACCTCTTCCGTCAGCTTCTTCAACTCCAGTGTCTACAATTACTACTCATTATTTCAAAATTAATCCAAAATATCATTTGCGTTTGATCTGTCTTGTCTTTCTCTCTCTAATCAGGGAGCTAGGGATTAGCATTTAGAAATAACATATTTTGGTGCTGATACTCTCATTCAAAATTGGGGATTATGGTCAGGCATGTATCTAGATATGATACTTTTTCAAGATTACTTAGAAAGTCCTCAGTCCCTTTGCGTTTGATCTGTCTTATCTTCTCTCTCCTTTAGTCAGCTGTGGAAACACAAATCCTAAAATTTACGCTTGAAGAGCAGAGAGATCATCTACTAGTCCATCTGTAGCCAACAGAAATCTTATATAAGAGAAAAGATACAGTGTAAATAGTCAGTGAGTCATCACCTATGGGAGGGAGACGCTGGCAACACTTCCTCAAATGTTGAGATTTGATGACATTTAACATGAGAATTAAAAACCGCTCTGCGGTTTACAACAGGATTGTATTAATCTGCTTTCATCTCATTGATTTGAATCATTTCTTATCAGTACCAACTTTAACACTCAGGGACTTATAGTCAAACCGGTATCATTTTCAGAACAACTGTTGAGACTGAAGTGAGAAACACATGGTTACATGAAGTGCAGCTGACTCAGATTCAGGTTGACATGGCCCTGAGTACATCTGACTACTATAATCTTGCACAAGGCGCAGCACCAGGTCCACCTACACTATGACCTCATTGTGGAGTTGAGGGAGACAAAAGGATGACTATTCGTCTTCTTTGATAATAGATTTGTTTTTAAGAGGGATGGCCTCTGAGGAATCAGTGTCAGTTTGTACCAGAGATGTTCCTTACGTTGATTTGTACACTTCCTTGACGGAGTGGTTCTTTGGCAATAATGTTCAAAGTTCAATCAATAGGCCTAGTCTCTGCACCACAATGGACAGAGGAAGCTGAGGAAAGGCAAAGCCCGGGTCCTGATCAATCCATCCTTTCATTTCCAGGATCCCAACCCAGCCACCCCTCCCTCCTCCTCCCCCTCCCCTCCCTCACTGACCAGCACCGAGCCAACACACCCAGGCAGGGAGCAGAGAGCAGGGATGGGGGGCAGCCATGCAAGTAATAAGAGCCACCACGGTCATGACAACAAACCACTGAGGGAACTGCTGCTCAAACAAGCTTTGTTCCGTGCTGTCAGCTATCTTGTCTACCATCAGTTTTATCAATGGGATGTGATGTCATGGTAGTGATTATACACCCGTCACATCTGATCCAAATATGTGTCTTTATGTCAGGACAGAGAACAAAAGTGTCAGCTTCAAACACACCACAAGTTCAGCCCCGGGTAATAAGCAGTCAGCACTTTTTGTCCCTTATAATAAGCAGTATGGCTGTGAGTTGATGGGTGGAGGGCACGGGACAAAACCACACTCCATATATGCAATCCCCATAGCACAAACACCTAGAAACATTTATTTCCAGAAGAGATTACTTCCATATGAGCGGCAGCGCTGGCCAAACTTCAATAAATGATGACACAGCAAGTGTTTTCAGGCAAAGGTGGAAGCTGTTGCTCTTTACAAACACAAACAGTTGTTTGAAAAAATATGTGGCTGCAGTTTCAATTGTACAAACATAGTCGCGCTTCTGTGTTTGTTCTGACAAAGACAGACCAGGTTTTACCTGCTGGCAGGATAAGACATGTGTTATGCTGCCATCAAAACTATCCTTACCTTTTTCTTACACCAGGGGATTAGTGGGTATTGTTTGAAAGTTTGCAAAATGTCTGACAAGGTTATTTCAGTTTCATTGCCAAAAGTATTGAAGTCCTATTTGTCAAGAAGTGGTCTGGGGACAACGCCCCAGTTTTAGATGAATTAATATTGCTACTACTTCAACACTTGTATGAATCTCCACCTTGACAATTTTTGTTATTTGAGACTTGCTCTGTATTTTGTATCTTTCCTGTTATTTAGTAAAAATTTTCTACTTCTGTAATTTTACTGGTACTAACGCAAGGATTTTTGTTTGGTCAATTTTGTATTGTGTACTCTGGCAATACAATTTCCTTTGGGATTAATAAAGCCGATCTCATCTTCAACAATAAGATCAAACAATAACAGACAGTGCTGCTGGGACTAAGGCTGCAGTCAGAAGGTTGTTGGTTCAATCCATGACTTGGTGATCCTGATCTTGGATTGAAAACCAACAATTTTGAGGGTTGGGAACCCCAAAATTACCAGCAGTGTGTGCAGGGTTTAATTAATAGACTAGTTAATACAGTTGAACCATTTGGAGTAAAATATCATTACCTGACTTTAAATCTTTTCTGTTCAATGTGAAGAGGTTCATGGTTGCAGTTTCTCAGTGTAGAGGTTCATGGCTTTCTCAGAGTTATATTAAATTTCAAATACAGTACAAACATGTAAGTTTTGAAAGTAGGTTGAATGATAAAGGGTAAAAAAGTGAAAACATCTTCTCCATTGTCTTCACATGTAAAAAAAAAGGAGTTTGAATCATTTTTGGACTATAAGTTGAGACAATGTGCGGACTTATCCGTGTTTACGAAGCAAAAGTAGAGGACAAAAAAATGCATAAATGTACATTCTCATACATCCAGACCAGTAAACCATTGATATTTATAATAAAGCGCCGCATTGGGCTACTGGTTTTGTTCTGATGCACCAACAAAACATACTCTGACGCATTTGCTGCTCTCTCAGACAGAAAATGCTGGAGTGAGAGTGCACTTTTAGTAACATACTGAAGATATACGGTCATACCCTTCTTTACGTCATGGTCCTGACCGGTGTGGGGAATTTTTATTGGCCCACATTGAGAGAAACTTTGAGAAAAAGGGTCAAAATTATTAGATTAAAATTTCAAAATATTGAGATGAAAGGTCGAAATATTAAGAAACAAAGTCATTTTTTTGCTATAAAAGTAAAAAATGTAGAAGTCAAAATTTTGAGAAAAAAGACGAGTGAAATAGAAAATGTTGAACTTTGTCTTTGTATGTCTTAATTTTGGGGGAAAAAACAACAACAAAGCCAGTTTTTAATTTGTATTTTTTTTTAACTAAAGGACTTTATATACTGTTTATGTTCACATTACAGTAAATTGTCGCTTCAAACAGAGAGAGAGTGTTTTAAACAAATGTATAGGTTATGAAGCTACTTAGTTGTCTTTCAGTATCTTTGGTTATGTTTTCGGTATCTCCAAAAGCCCAGGTGGGGGTCCTTTTTGGGGGTTTTTGGATATAGTAACCCTACACAGAGGTGAAGTTGTGTGGCCTGAGATAGTGATGAAAATAGGAAGAAGACTGAGGACTGGGGGAGGGGACCATCACCACTTCCGAATTCCTCATGTATCCAACCTTCTTTAGGTAGGAAGGAGCGCTTTGGTCAGAGTTGATGAGTGTGGGAATTATTTCACCCGAGTTGGCCAAGTTCTCCAGAATGTTTTTCTTTTCTTTTAAGTGTCCTAACTTGTACAGAGCAAACAAGACCGTGATTTATTTCCTGTAAGTGTGGGAATAACATGCCACAACCACGTAAAACAAGCTAAAATGTACACATCTCTGACTGCGCACGTGTCTGATTAGTGGAGTAACGTGAGCTCGTGAATCTCAACTGCGCTTGACGTTTTTGAAAGCTATTTCCAGAGGTACAACCGAGTCGATACTCCTGTTAAAAATGAGTACCAAGAGATGCACATCTGATCTTTTATCACACCCAACATAAGGTTCAGTCACGTCGCCAAGTTAGCTACGTGGGAGCTCTTGTGAAACTTCCTGAGGAACAAATAATCGCTTTCAGTTCAAAGCGGGGGAGCATACACAATAATATCACCACGAATTCCGCATCCGAAAGGTTTAACTCACCCAAGAACCACCAGTTCCCCGTATTTCACTGGGTCTTTGGACGGGGCGCAGTACTCCTCTTGGCTTGACGAAAACATGAGGCTTCTGGCTTCACTGTGAAACGTTGGCTATACAGTAATAACAACGGCACCGAAATAACCAGAAACTGTCCTCAGAGTACACGGAAAGCTCTCATTTCATTCCAAATATCTAGCGGTAGAATTCTCAGTATCTACACAGCTTCAGTTTTCTGGTCTCAAACTTCTTTACCGTGACATGGCAAAACGTAACTTACTTGGCGGTTGAATCCGCTCTGAAGCAGATACAAAAACAGCGAGCAGCAGGGCCGGGACGTACCAACTCCTCTTCCTTTACTTTCTGTAGGGGTTGCCCGTTCTCAAGCCTGTCTTTTAACTAATGTTTACGCCCTTATATTATACTACATACGTTTGAGAGACAAAAATCAATACATGAAAATTATTTTATATATACAACTTTCTCTAATAGACAACTTTGGCGTTATTGAAATTAATTTATCCTCTTTCCCCCCCTCTCATGGTCCAATGATTGCGCCCTGTGTTATGTAAACAAAGAGTACAATCTGGGAATTCTTAAAGGGATCATATCTTTCCTGATATGTTAACAAAGTTTCCAAAGTACCTTACGACGAAGCCTGCACACACAAAATGTGTCTTGACATCTTGAAAATATCGGTAATTTCTCTCTATCGAAGAGGTAGAAAGGTTCACATGATTTTAAAAAAAATGACTGCTTTGTATAAATTTCAATTTTCCTAGGTGAGCAAAGAAAAGACGTAAAAGTTTAAAGCAAGTAAATGGAGAGAATCATTGTGGTACATTAACAGTCTGAGATAAGACGCATCAAATCAAAGATTTACTTCTTTTATTGGTGAACCTTGACTCTTTATTTTGGTTTATCTGGGCTTTACTGCTGTTATCAGTTGTATTGCATTGTGGTTGATTATATCATAAAAATATCACTATTTGTCTGCTTGCTTGGAAATTTTACTCTCACAGTTTATTTCAATTCTGTTGCCATATTTGTCTAGTTGATCGCAGACCTAAAAGTTTATGCTGATTTGAGATATCCAACAGCCATGTGACCTCACAACACAGGATGCAAATTAATCATCTTCTACTACTACTACTACTACAACTACGACAACAACTACTACTACTACTACTACTTCTACAAAGTAACAATAAACTAACAAACTAATGTCTAGATGTGAAATATAAATAAATAGCAAGCCATGGGAGAACCATCTGGAAAACCTTTGCTGTGAAGAGGTCACCAAAATGTTTTGATGTATCCTTGTATGTATGTATGAGTATGTATGTATGTCTGTGTGTGTATGTATATATATATGCATTTGTATGTGTATTTATATATATGTATGTATGCACATGTACATATATAAACTGTCAAAATGTATATTGAGTGATTCCACTCATAGCTAATTGGATATTGTGGTGTTGCATGTCTGTAATATGACTGCTTTTCCACAACAAAGAGTTTGAAAATAATATTAACTACAAAGATCTTGCCATGTACTTGATGACATTTTCTCGAAATGCCTCCCAAGCTCTAACCAAATCAACACACCTCATGTGAGGATGTCAAGAATTTATAAACCTCTATGCCATTCCTTCCACTATCCCACATGTTCTCACGTCTTGCTGATGAATGTGCCACTTCTCCACTTTTGTCTGGCAGTCTCATCAACATTTTACTGCCCCTGTCTTGTTGTCACAAGACCCACTATGGCTGGAGGTGCCCTTACTGCTCCATGCCCCCTCCGGTGGCTCTATTGCCTTTGCAAGTTTTGCCTCCTGTTTGAACTGGTGTTCAGTTTCAAAGTGCAATAACACTTGACACAGAAAAAAGAGGTAGTGGGGGATCTTGGGAGCCCATGAAGTTTCTCACTTTTCCTCACCTCGCCACCTTCCTGCAGAAAGTAAAAGACAAGACTTTGCAGCATGAGATACCATATGGTAGTGTTTTCACATTAGAGGCAATAAAAGCCCCATTGACTATAACATTTGTTGATTTCATTTCATAGCTGCTCAAACTTGTCCATTAATAGCACAGTGGAGTGAATTTCAGCTTCTTCAATAGTTGTGCACAAGGCTCAGGCTGCACTAGGCCCTAAACTACAGGCCTGGGGGCTGGCCTTAAAGCTTTGGGGATAATGAATGTTTACTGCTCTTTTGTGTCACTGTCTCTTTCCGCTTGCTTTCATCCATGGGCCATTGTCTGTGTAAAACAGCACTACAGTCTTTTCTATGTCTCTGTGACTCACCCTCCTGCGCAAGCACGCACACACACACACACACACACACACACACACACACACATATAGTAGATTTGGGGGGCGGTGGGGATCAAAGGCTCTCTAGCACATACCACACTGATGGAGAGCAGATGCAGGGAGTGGGCTGCTTTGCTGAAGTTGCGCTGGCGTAGTGTGAGTGCAAATCTATGTTTAGGAGGAGGAGTCAAATGTTACCAGGCATGAAGCATGCAGAGCAGAGGCCTACTGCAATGAGCTCCATTGCGCAACTGAGACTAAACACTGTGAGCAATGATGACACAGGAGAGACAAGGCCCCATCTACTTCCTTGCAGGCTTTACACGTCAGAGTTTTAATGAAAGTCATGAGACTATCACTGTCTGACAAAGTGTTACTCCAGGCTGATTTACTGCTGGTTTCACCCACTAATTTGAGTCTTTTGTTGTTCATCCCACAAGGATGACATGTCACGCAGCACGGAGGGATAACGCATTGAAACGGCGAAATATTCCTCCTTGTAAATGTGTCTGTAATAAAAGTATGCAATGAGGTGTTGTTAAAGCAGCATGATAATAATCTGAGGAAGGAAGATATCTAAACCCAAGACTGTTTCAGGGACCACGTATGGGGAACTGAATACAAGGGGCACAACACCCTCCAGCACTAAGCTGTGAGGGATTTTCCCTGTATTCTCCACTTCATGACTTGTGGTGAAGACACGGTGGTGCCTGCATCGCCACGAGGTTTCCATGAAGGTAAAAGCCAGATCTCCAATCAGCTGACTGCAGCATGACAGTGTGGGAGAATGCGAGGAATGTGCTGATCCCATGTTGCTCGCGCCCCTGACCTGACCCCCACCCTCACCACGCTAGCACAACAGAACTGTTGTTTACAAGGCCTTTTAACATGCAAAAGATGAGAGCAAAAGAATTACAAAGAACTTGTATCCATCCTTTCAATAAAAAGCTGGTGGTGACAGAGAAAAGGTAAAACATTGATAGGTTTTAGGTTATTTCAGCAGTTCAGCAGTACTTCACCAGAAGTCTGGGGAGAAAACAAAATAAAACCTCATGCAGGAGATGAGATACATCTCATGTTTTGGGGGATTATACAGTACATTCACCTCACAGGAAACTGTTCACATCACAAATGTTTTAAAATCTAGGGTGCAGTGTGCTCTCCTCTACTGTCACAGAACACCTCCCTAAAATAACACCACTGCAGGACTAACATGTCGAAGGGGAAGTCAGATTAATATTTTTCTAAATCAGAAAATACCTACCAGCAAGTGCTTAATTTCCCAGAGCATTCTTAAGATCTTGTTGAACCCCCACAAAAGGCATGTGCTGCCTCACAGTGGTTGAAAAAAAGAAGTGCATGTGAATCAAAGCAAACATCAGGAAGCTGAGCAGATTTATCAAGCATCCCTTTTATTAACATCACCTGTTACAAAAAGAACATAATCTTCAGTGTTAATGAACTTAGCAACAATATAGCAAGTGTTGATTACAGATGATATGGGACACTTATTCCTAAAGTAGTTGCAGTAGGATTAAAAACCTAACACTGTTGACCTCGCCTTCTCTTTCCACAGCCAGGGTCACAGACTCCCTTCTCTCTCTGGAGCTGAAGTACAGACATACAACAGTTTGTCCATGCATCCCCATAATTACAGTCACCTGGTGACCCTTCTGATATGCTAAGCCCCCTTCTGATCCCTTCTTCTCCCACCCAATACTGAGCCAAGGTATGCATGGAGCCATGTTTTCATGGATGCACAGTTTGTGATAGTTTTTCCGATCAGGAGGCAAACAGATCAACAATATAATGTATTTCAGCAGGTCCTAACTGTTACAATTCAACAATACATGTCTTGAAGTTAAGAAAGAAAGACTGAAAAAACAAAGTTTGTTCTCATCAAGTTGGAAATTTGTATAACTGCCCTCTCTTTACAAATAAACAACAAACTACTGCAGTATTCAAAAAGGAGTTCATTGAAAAATACAGGTGTTTTCAAACAGAGGAATGGTTGCCACACAGTTTAAATGATGCTGGATGTCATTTAAGTTAAAGATAAAAATGAAGTGGTGATGCTGCTGAAGGAGGAATGTGGTGGGAGCAGAGTAGTGTGTTTTGGTACAGTGTGTGGAGTGTTTTGAGTTAACAGTAACCATCACCTGCTCCCTTATGGCCGACTGTGGAGACTGAGAGTGGTTTCCCAGAGTCAGTCGGAGGCAGCTTACAGTACAGGTGAGGTGACAGGAGTTTGAGGGAGGGGGTGGCTGGGCCTGACAGTATGGTGTGACGGTGGTGGTAATAAGACCAAAGGTCAAAGGTGGTCTTTGTAGTGCAGTCAGGATGGCTGCGTGGGGTGGGGGTCTGATGTCCTCTGACTATACCTTGGGCAGGTCTTTTTCCCCCTCCTGGAAAAGTCAGTCAGTTTTACAGTCAAACACAGTGTCAAGCAGATAGACAGAACCTTTGTAAATGGACTGTAAGAGCAGCACAGTAACAAGCCTTACCCCTTCCTGTCCCTTGGTAAGTTGCCGGCTCACGCCTTGTAGCAGCTGCTGCAGTTCTCTGACTGTTTGGTTCAGACCTGCGGTCATTTTCTCCTTTCTGTCGATCTCTTCCTGCAAAAAACAATAACAAAATGTAGCCAATAAACTACCATTGAGACATTTACAACCAACCGACTGACTGACTACCCCAAACTCTTACTCTCTGTGACGTAAGACTGCTGTTCTCTATCAGGTCATCAGCATTATCCGTGGCGTTTGAGAGCTCCCCCTGGATAAGGTCGAGAGACTGCTGGGCCTGGAATAAGGAGCAAAAAAGATCCACCTCTTAACAAACTGGTCTAGAGAGGGCCTCACATTAGAAGTCTAGTGAGAAATAAAAGCATTTGCTTACCTTATAGAGATCACCAGCCACCTTTTGCCTCTCATTTTCTTCGGTCTCCAGCTTTTGCAGAGTCTCAGTGAGCTGGGTTTTCAGCTGGAATCAAAACAGACACTATGACCTTCAGCAAATGAAAGCTTCCTGATGACACCCTGACAAACTGTATACGGTTGTGCTCATAACTTAACGTACTCTGGCAGAATTTATTATTTCTTGAGAATATGGATGATAACACCAACACTTTTATGGTTTCATGGTTAGTGGTTTGGTGAAGCCATTTACTAACAAACAACTGTTTACTCTTTTTAAATCATGATGACAACAGCAACTTCCAAAATGCCTGATCAAAAGTTTAGATACCCCAGTTCTTAATACCGTGTATTGTCCAGTTTAACATCAATGCCAGCTTGAAGTATTTTGTGGTAGTTGTGGATGAGGGGTTTTATTTTGTCAGATGGTAAAGCTGCCCACTCTTCTTGGCAAAAAGCCCCCAGGTCCTGTAAATCCTTGAGCTGTCTTGCATGAACTGCAGGTTTGAGATCTTCCCAGAGTGCCTCAATTATACTGAGGTCAGGAGACTGAGATGGCCACTCCAGAACCTCCACTTTATTCTGCTGTAGCCAATGGCAGGCCAACTTGGCCTTGTGTTTTGGATCATTGTCATGTTGGAACGTTCAAGTACGCCCCATGTATAGCTTCTGATCCAATGAGTGCAAATTTTCCACCAGTATTCCAGAAACAGTAAGTTTCTATTGTCGTTATGATTTAAAAAGAGTAAACATAGTTGTTTATTAATAAATGGCTTCACCCAACCACTAACCATGAAACCATAAAAGTGTTGGCGTTATCGTTCATATTCTCTGAAGAAATCATAAATTCTGCCATGGTAAACATGTAAACATATGAGCACAGCTGTATAACGTGTTTGACTCATTAAAAAAAGACAAAGCACTCGACTTAACATGGATCTAACATTTTCTTATTGTCCTATTTAGGCCTTGTTCAAACAACAACAGCACTTGCATAAACAGAGTTTTTGGGGCTGTGTTGGTGTGGGCAGGTTGTTACAGGTGCTTGTGGGAAGATGAATCACAGATATAAAAGTCCAGAGTGATGAAGCCTTATCAGAGGCCATCATGCTGCAGAACATTTTATGACGCTGTAAATCAGAATTTTACAACCCAGGAAATAGCTGGGCAGCGGTAACTTTCCAGTGTCTTTGCATAATTACTTCCTTCACAGAGCAGAGTGATCCGAAAATTTGGATATGTGTTCACCAAATTTTCCAGTGTGTTCTTGAGTAATAAACGTTTAGCAATTCAGTGTGTTGTAATTAACAAGAGGCTCCAGTCTTGTACAGTGCATGTGTTAGCATGAATGCAGCAGTTATATGATTAGCAAAGAGAAGAGAAACACGTTTGGGGAAATTCACAAAAAGAAACTGTGAAACAGACAGAGAGACAGCATGAGTTTGAGAGTGTGGCGTAAAATAACAGGTGGGGAGCTTTTTCTTGAGCTTGAGAATTCAGCTTTTTGTTAAGATGCCTGACCAGAAACAGTCTGAAGTGCCAGCAGAGACAGAAGGGAAGGAGTGTTAGTCTTGTGAGTCTCACTAGGAGTGAAGGTGAGTCAATATCCTCAATCTCTTGAACAAAAATTACTCCAGAATCAGAGAATTTTTCCACTGGTAAGGTTTAAGCAAGTATGTTCAATGAGGTTATGGATTGATGACTCACAGCTGCAGAAGACAAGAACCTTGTCCAGGTAAGAACAACTGCTGCTGAGTGCAACAGGGAAGAGTTTGCTTTTTTATTGTTTAGAAGAAGATCTAACTAGAGAGTGAGCAACGCTTACCAAATTCAGCTCCTCATTCTGTCTGATAGCCTCTGTATATGAGCCATCAAGCCTGGTCTGCAATTCAGTCAACAGATCTTTGAGCTGAAATTAAGTTTGAGATGATTTGTTTAATAGGGGTCTGTGGGGAGTTGTTCCAGGAAAGCACCACTAACAGTCTACGCATTTAAAAGAACTGATCAGGTCACAAGGACTGAAGGGAAAACCCCTGAGGAATCAACAGAGCCAAGAAGGGATATAGAAATAATTACAGCACAGGACCATGTTGTGCTGTAAACCCCCAAAGATACTTGAAGAGGTTAGTCTTGTAAGTTGTGCAGCTAAGGTATGTTGAGAGCTTGTTATGTGGAGTGTTTAACTTTCATTTTGGAACCTGTGTGGTGTAGACTTAACATGCCCTGAAAAAGGCAAGTACGGTTTGTCAGAACCATCAAAACAAACCATGAGACATGCAGCAAAGCTCTCTCCAAGCAGGATGGACACTACAACATAACCGAGGATGACAACAGTGAGGGGAAGAGCTGTGTGTTTGATACTCACCTCTCTGACCTCTGTCACATATGTGGCACTCTCACGCTCTGCCCTCTCCAGCTCTGACTCCAAATGCTGCTTTTCTCTTCTCAGCTAAAGAAACCAAAAAAAGTTTTAGAAATGGATGTAAACAGAGTTTATGGAGTTAGAAATGAGAGTGTCAACTTGTGATGGGTGATAACTAACATTTTCCAAGTCTCCTCCATCACCTAGTCTCTCAATCTCTTGCTCCAGAGTTGTGACTTTCTGGCTCATCTGTGGTGAAACAAGAGTGATGCAATGATGTGGTGCAATACTTCGTCACCTCCATTTTTTGGTTTTCACAAAGGCAGCTCATTCCTAAAGAAACCTGCCGACTCACCTCTTTAAGCTCTCCCTGCGATAGCTCCAGTTTCACCCTCCAGCGAGACTCCTCCTGCTCAACACTGCTCTGGAGGCGCTGCAGGATGCCCTCCTGTGGATGCAATAGGAATGACAGCTCAGTCTATGAATGACACCACTATAAAAATCACAAATGTAATAAGTCAACCGTCAGAGTCTCACCGTCTCTGCCAAAACCTTCTTGTACGTCTCACAGTCTTTCTGCAGAATCCTTTGGGTTTCTTCAGCTTCTTTCAGCTTCTCCGCCAGTCCCTGGCATACAAAAGAGAGAGGATTTTTCAATGAAAATTCCTTCTTATTAAGAAGAAAGTGTTAAATTTTGAAATCCATTTTATTTACCTTGGAATCCCCTGATGCAGGGGTGGATTGTGTGGCTGAGCTTTCAGCTGCTGCTGCTTCAAATCTCTGGAGCCACTCCTGATGGTTCTATTCAACAGGAGACATGGAGCAAAGAATGAACGGAGAAACACCATAAAATAGAGCAGAAAAGGGTATTTATCACAACTCACATGAGATACAAATTCAATTATTTACCTGCTCACTGGGCAGAGGCACATTGGGCAGAAGTCTGTGCAGAACATCCTGACACTCAGCCTGAACAGCTGCCAGTGCTGTTTGGTTCTCCTATAAGGTGATGAGCAGGGCAAAGAGGGGAAAAAGGGAGAAAAAGAGGAGGGAGAGCTGAATAAGCGCCAATTGTTGTAAAGATTCATTTCTCTAAAAGACAAGGCCGTCGAAGCAAATCTGAAGTTATCAATTGAGCTGCTCCAATCAATGTCACAGAAATGATTCAGCATCCAAATCATCATTTGGGAGAAGAGCAATAGGATAAACAGTTTCGCTTCTACTTCCAATTACCCTGAGAAAACATCTCTCAACGGGCCACACCTACACAAAGTGTCAGCAATCTGCAATTCAGAGCATATCACATGCTTCAGTCTTCCTGGAACCACAAATACATCAATCTGCTTTCAGGAAATTGTACAAAGTACCTTGAAAGTCCTCAATAAATAAAAAGGTAGCTATCAATCCTCCCACAATAAGCTAGCATCATGCACTGTCACTCTGGGGCCTGGAGGGAGAACGTATGCCAAGCACTAGCCAGCTGGCGCTCGAATCGCTATTCACATTAACACACTGTGTCACAAGGCAGCTCAGAGACGAGTGAATGCGACCAGCGTACACTGACAGTACACAACAGCTGCCAAGGAACTCCCTGGCTCTGCTCTGAGAAGGAGCTTTCTACTGTACTCAGATGGCAGAGGAGCAGCTGCTGTGCTGACGGTTCAGCATGTACCCTTCCCTAATGTAGACAGAGGACAGCAAAAATATACACACGTCACTGGAACTGTTAATAGACCAGCTCTCTGGTAGCCCACTGTGCTAATACCCAGGACCTTGCAGCTCCAGGAAACATGCTTAGGATACTGCTAAGAAAACAAGAGGCAGTCTGTTGCATGGTCGTCTAACTTTCTTCAAATTACTGCACTTCTTTGATCTGAACTATGGTGATTAATCGGCTATTCATTGAGTAATTAAATGATTAAATTTAGGGATACAAAAATATTCAATTAATATAAAAAAATGAATCTTCATGTCCTTTTTCTGACTTTTGACATAACACATCACATGTGGTCATTCTGTAGTGTGCCACCCTTACAGTTACATAAATTTGTGGATATCGTGCCCTGAGGATGGATCAATTTGGTTCAGAGACTGCAGGTAATGTTGTAACAAAGTGACAGTTCTGTATTGACAAAAAGGAGGGAGACACAGGCAGGTTATGCTGTGATCCACAGTGTACAACAACACAGCGCAGATGATTCATAAAAAGAGATGTAGCAATAGAACGCAGGTCTCTCCATCATAGATTATCCACAAACGCCATTTCTTTTAACTCCCAATGTGCAGCTCGTATTAAATTAGTGATGTGTGGACAAATTGGAGCAAAGACCACTTGTTTTTCTGTCTCTTTGTCTTACAAAACTGTGTGATCTGTCACATACTATTGCTTCCACATGCTATGAATGATGGGAAAAGAGCTAAACAACAAGTGTGCTGTCACAGTTTCTTAGTGCAGTGCAGTTCCAAGATATGTGGTGGATCTGTGCGTTGAACTTCATGTAATCATACAAGATTTTACAATACTTCATCACTCCACTCACTAACCACTTGCTCTGCTGCTCGTGTGTGCAGCTTTTATGCTCTGTGGTATAAATGAAAGTTTGACATTATAATTTAAAGGTTTTGGGATTTTAACAATGCTTCTCCTTGTTGATGCCTCTGAAGCCGGGGAGTGAGATCTGACCACAAGTGGTCAGAGAAGACACTCAGAGATGCTTGTTGATACAACTTGTAAATGCTAGGAGGCAGAGCTGCTCACTTACAAAATGATCACCCTGGAGGCATATTGATTATGGACTGACCGATATGTTTTTTCCAGGGCTGATTATAAGTGGTCAAAGAGGCTGATGACTGATATTTGGAGCCAATACTCATTTGCAGTAAAAGTGAAAACACTGGTGTCAAAATTTTGAATAATGCAAACTACAATACTTCACTTTGTTTAAATGGCTTTAAGCATGTGTTTGTCAAAGGGACTGTGAAGACTGTCTGGGTGAATTTGACTTCTAGATATATGCATGATTGTGTTACCACTTGAAACAAGATTATCAGTGCTAAAATAAGTTATTTTCAAATGCTATTTCGCAGCTTTCCAATCGGGTAGAGCAGAAAAAAAGAGAGGCACGGCTGCATGAGAGCTAAAATAGCCAAGTTTCAAACTGATCTCTTATAGGCAGATTATTGATAAGACTTGGTCAATGCCCATACGCGTCAAAAAGCCTATATCCGTGCTGCGCAGGCCGGTTATCAATCTATCTCTAATATTAATACCACAGAAAAATAACTATATTGTCACTTTAGTCTGTCGCTGAATAGAAATATACAGAGAGGAAAATATTTTGTAGCTGGAATACTACAGCCTGTAAAAGTTAATGTGCGAACCACTGTCGGCACATTTGCATTTTGCTTTTTAACCTATATTGGATCAGAATCCACAACCCAAAAATCAGTACACCACTTCTCTGGCTCTCTATTCATATACTCAACATCGCTATAATGTAAGACCTTCTGGCTCTTCAAGAGCTGCAGACAGAACATTATTCTATCATTATTTCAGCTTTCTTCATATATCACTGTAACTTTATGACCTTGCAGAGACAGCTGTTGTAGCCTTTCAATATTTTCACTATAGCAGCACAATTTCAATCTTTAAAAATTTTTTTAAGTGATGTTCTTGTGAACCTAGCATCTTAACTCATATCATGTCACGAAAGGCATAAGTCGGTCATTACATCCCATGTTAAATTCACAGTATGAATGTCCAAAACAGAATAGGGAGAAACATGCTAGAAATGAGTCACATGAAAAAAGACGAGAAGCTGCAAGAATGATTATGATGAATCTCACTCTAGTGCATTCTAGTGAAATCATATCTAGGACACTGCACACTCATTTCCAAGCATCAGCCTGAGCTTTGGGCGAGGACGAATCTTTTTATAATTCAGAGCTTGAAGAATAAGTATATCTGCTAAAGAAAACAATGTTTAAGTTAATAAAGTCAGACTTTCCCAAAGGTAGAAGCATAATTCAAGAGCTTAACACACAGCCAATTGAGAACTGGAGGCCAAACAACAGAGGGGAGGTGGGTGAAAGGGCAAATGAGTATGCAGCTTTGTTATGAATTATGGTGAAAGGAAAACAAAAAACATTGGGTCAATCATGGCAAAAAAAAAAAAAAAAATACAGCATTTTTCGAGGGGGAAGGATGGGGAGATGCATCAGATTGGAACTAGAGTGAAGCAGGTGGGGGTGTCGAACCTTGACAGCTTTGCTGAGTTTCCCTTGAAGCATGGACTCGGTGGCTGACAGAGCTTCCATTGCACTCCAGTTTTTCTCCCGAAGCTCCTGTTTTGGTCAGTTCCAGAGAGACACTACTTTCAGTTTGCCTCAGGGGAAAATGCATCCAGTGACCCTCAAATAAAGACTGGTAAGAGTAACAGAACACACTGAACGCATTGCTGATTTTAAGAATACTACACTCTGCTTTTCACCCATGCTCCAAGTGCTTGAAATAAGTATGCAG
Source organism: Thalassoma bifasciatum (assembly GCA_008086565.1). Lineage (NCBI taxonomy): Eukaryota > Metazoa > Chordata > Actinopteri > Labriformes > Labridae > Thalassoma > Thalassoma bifasciatum. The sequence goes on along the minus strand of RPOG01000165.1, from coordinate 494,364 downwards.
GGATACCCTTAAGAGTCCGTGTCTTGCACCTTGTGTGGATAAAAGTAGCAAGGAGAGTACGCAAGATAGGTAAAGTAGCTGTGAGGCTTCTGTTAACATTCAGGTTACACTGTTTTAAGAAACAGAAAAGATACGCTTAAAAATTAAGAACAAAAGAAGTCCAAATGTATATCTTCAAATCAACAACACCTATCTTGAAAATACAAATAGGTGAGCTTCTAATGCCCTGATTCATCCACAAGCACAGACAAGCCAGCTAAAACACTCATGGCCACTGGCGAGCATAACAAGAGTGGGCTGGAGGCCCGGTTATGCAACACTCAGCTTAAGCAATCCAAATCAAAATGGGCATCTGTGCTGATGTTCAAAATCACACTGACAGCAAACCTTGGATAAAGAAAGTTTCTATTCTGTTTTAAACAAAAAAAGTTGAAAAAGAACAGAGAGCAAGACAAGTGAGACTTAGTGGTAGTGGACAACAGGGGTGTAGATGTATGCAGTGTGCAGCTCCAGTGAGAGGGGAGGGTTTGGGGTACCGCACAAGAAGGAAGGAGGGTGGATTTTTGCAGGGGTCACACAGTTCAAGTCATCGCTACAGAAAAACCTACGTTGTTCTTCTTCCTGTGAAGCTCCACAGAGTCCCTCAACTCAGCCAGCTCAGTCTGCAGATCTGAGACCTGCTTCTCCTTCTCTGACAATCTGACGGACAAGATAACCGCTCATTACTAACGACAAACTTATGGTGTAGTTATGTATCCTTTAAAATTACACACATTTGATGCCTTGTGTTCAAATGAACTTACTCTTTTAGCAGCTCCGAGCTCGGTACTGCTGTGTGGGACAGCTGTGACAGGAGAGAAAATAGGTATTAAAAGGTAATGTTGTCTTTTATCAGTAAATCTAATATCTGTATAATATGACTTCAGTCAGTTCCCTGTATGTCTGCTTTATTTTAACTGAATTTAGTCGCACGCTTCCTGGGTTAAATTTTTAAGGGATGGTAAAAATCTTTCAGTTTCAAACCACAAAAACGCCACATTTACACTTTACTAAAGAGAACATGTTTGTTTCTGGTTGACCCCCACCTGTTGTTGTTGTACCTGCTCCATCTTCTCACTCATCTCCATAGTTCTTGCCTCCAGCTCAACCTGCAGGTCGTGGATCTCCCGGTCCTTTTCTAGCAATCTGCAGATCATGTTAGGTCATTATTCAGCTGGAAAACGTGTGGTTAAGTGTTTGTGTGTGAGTTAGTGTCTGGGGTGTGAAGGTTAACTTACTGATCCTGGAGTTCATGGAGCCCGGCACCACAGCTGCTCTCTACTTCTGGTATCTCTTTCTCTCTCAGCTGCTCCATCTCTGCCTGCAGGGTGGCCAACTGCTGCTCCAGAGCCTGAGAGACACAAACTGCTTCAGACAAGCGCTCCAAGTAGGCCAGTACAGCATGTATAACAGGAACTGCGATTAAAAATGTGTTTGATTGATACAGAAAGGCCCAAACCTCTGCTGTCTTCTCTCTGGCTGAGCCATTGTCTTGTGCTGCCTGTAGACTCTCCTCTAATGATTTTAGCATCATGTCTCTCTCTTGTATCCTGGAAAACAAAGTGAAACAATGGTTCACCACAGTCTCTGCTGATTTTCATTTATACAATGATATCTGCTTCAAGGGCAAGTTCAACAATATACATGAGGATATGAGGTGTTAAAAGTCTCACTATCAGGGCAGTGTTTGGGGATTAACTTCAATATGCTCACAGTAGACTAAGTAGTGGCCTTAGGTTATGTAACATTTAATTACGACATCAGCTGCTCTACATCCAGGCTGGCTGGCAAAGCTGGCACCACTGATGAATTAGTGGGAGTAAAACTTTTGAATGACATTTTTAACCATCATGTGTCTGCATGTTGTGGATGGACGAGTGTGTTCACAACGCTGGTATTACACAGCAAATTGGTTGATCCAACAACAACAGAGGGTTTATGTTTTTTGGAAGAAAAGGAAACTTAGTTAACTTCTGGTAATGTCACTGGGTTGAAGTACGTTAGCTAACTTTTCCTTTTCTGCACTGTGGCTTTGTCTACAGCCTGGTTAACACCATGTAGAGCAAAGTCATTTATGACAACCAATAGTTCGCTGGACTTTTAAAAAAGCATCAGTTATCGACTTTAATTGCAGCTTGATGGATGTTGGATGACCACTAAGAGGTTACAGGAACGCATTTTAGTGGTTGCTGTTTTCTCATAGGGCTGCACAGTACATCATTTTAGTATCATCATATCTGAAGACAATATCCATATCGCAAAGTGTATTATGATATATATGAGCCTTTCAATTAAGTTTATGTTGCCTGTCTGAACCCAATCACATTACTAGCAGATCTCCATGAGCATCCGTTGACATGATTTACTAAGTTGCATGCAACACCCTGCATAGTTAGAGCACCTTCTCAGCACTCCGTCATCTCACCTGCTGTTATCAGAGTTGGGCTTTTCACCAAGATCTAGTATTGATGATGGGAGAGTCTGACCACTGTGCAAAACCTTCTCCAGCACATCCCAAAGATTCTCAATGGGGTTAAAGTCTAGACTCTGTGGTGGCCAATATATTAGTTAAAAAGATGTCTCATGCTCCCTGAACCACTCTTTCACAATTTGAGCTCCATGAATCCTGGGACTGTCATCTTATAATTTACCCGTGACATAAGGAAGAAAAATCCATTGATGGAATAACCTAGTAATTTGGTGTATTCAGGTGGTCAGCTGACCTCATTCTTGGGGCACATAATGTTGCTGAATCTAGATCTGACCAACTGCAGGTACCTCAGATCATAGCACTGCCCCCACAGGCTTGTTCAGTAAGCAGTGTAAGAAGAGGCTTGTACCCATTTGCTTAGTTAAATCCAGGGGGCTACTTTTTTTTGGCCAGGCAGTGCATGCTTTCATGATTTCATGATTCACTTAGGAGTTTAATTATTATGTCTTCATTTAACAGGTGAACTCCTTGTAGCTGTTTGCCAACTGACAGAATATAGCTTTGGCCCTGCCTCTCCTACGGTTTAAAACATAGCTTGCAGTTGTTTGGAATCTGCATTCCCTCCACAGCACCTCTTTGTAAGCCTTAGGTTCATGTCATCCAGACTCAATGCTTCACATGATTTGTACCTGTACCAATCTTATAACCATTATCCCTAAATACACAAAATATAGTTTACTTATTCTATCTTACTTGTTCTGCAGTTCCTCTACTATCGACTCTGGCGGGACCTGTAATGAGGAGAAAAGGATGATTTTAAAAAAACAAATTGCTTGAAAAGCTCACAGCCACTGCTCATTTCTGACAATGTTAAACACTTCACCTGTTCTGCTGTCTTTCTTTTCACCACCTCAATTTCTTGTTTCAGAGCCTCATTCTCCTCTCTTACAGCCTGCATGAGGATGAGACACTCTCTCAGTTATTGTTGCTTGTAGGGATTTTCATTAAAAGGCAAGCACTGCAATACAGAGTCATTTAAAGGATGCTGAGTTTTATGTATGTTGTTTCTTTCCAATCTAAAAGACAGACACCTTAAGCTCTTCCTCCTTGTTGGCCATCTCAATCAGACCCTTCTCCAACAGGCCTTCCACTGTTTTCATGTTCTCCTCCTTCTCCCGGACACTGAGTGAGAGAGGATTCAGTTAATCATTATGACGTGCAATTCCAACCGACAAAGAAACAAGCAGAACGAGCTGATGTATTTGAAATATGTTCCAGTTTCTTTCAAACACAAACACACCTCTTCTGGAACTGGTCCAACGCCAACTGAGAGGCAGCCTGAATAGGGAGAGATGCAGAAAGACAGTAAGAGAGAGGGAGTGTACATGTGAACAAACGAACACATGGGCTTTGTTCTTAACAGTGGAAGAGTAGGAAAATGTCATGTGTAACCTGATCAGAAATCTGTGCCTGCAGATTCTGAAACTCTGCCTTCAGCGACATGTTCTCATTGTGCAAGGCCTGCAGAGGAAAGAGAGGCAGAAAAGAAAAAAAGTACACAAATAAGATACCAAACGTGACACTCAGAGCTATATCCACTCAGCCTCTAAAACCAGAGGCCTGACCAGATTCCTGCAGTTCAATGAACCCTCAGCAATGTTAGTATAAGATGCTGTATGATGAAGCAGTCATGTGACTATACCTGCATTTTGGTCTCTCTACTGGCCCCGCTGCTCCGCTCAGCATTTAGAGAATCCTCCAGACTCTTTCTCTGCAGCTCTTTTTCAGCTAATCTGAGAAGAACAAAGGAGAAAAGAAGGTTCAGGCAAGCACAACGTTTGGCTCTGAATGTAATCAGTATGTGCTGAAAGGTAGAAAATGAAAGCTATTCTTACAGCTTCTGTAGCTCCTCAATGTGAGAGACATGGGTTGCCTAAAAGAGACAAAAAGAAGTTGTAAGCCCGCAGATGTACATCATTAGCCTAATGGGCATCTTAAATAATAATAATACACCTTATTTAAAAGCGCCTTTCTTAAACATCAGAGGACATGTCACAACAAGAATAAAAGCATAAATACACAACACAAATAATTAAAGCAAGCAAAGTAACAGATGAAAAGAGAAAAAATGGGAATGGGTTTAGAGGGAAAAAATAATTTTGAACAGGATTAAATCAATGAAATGCAGTCAAATGAGGTTGAAAAACATACCTGTGAAGACATCTGGGCCTGCATGCTCTCATTTTGGGCCTGTAGACTTTTGTTCTCACTCAGAAGCTCCTGTAAAACACAGTCTTTGTTAACTTGAATGTCACTCTGGTGTTCTGATACAAACCATACACAGACTTAAATGAAGCTGGATGTGATATAATTGAATTCTTAAGACTTCATTCATTTTATTGACTGCTTTGTGTGTGTTTGATGTGTCTCACCTGGACCCGTGCTTGCATGGCATCATCTGGCATACTGTGCTGTGACATCTCCACGAGCTCCATCACTCTCTCCTCCACCCGCTCCTTGGCCACCATCGCCTCAGTCAGGCTGCTGTGCAGGGTCTGGAGCTCCTTGTTCTTGTTGTTCATCTCCGTCTCTGCCGCCAGCAGCTGGCTGTGAAGCTCTGCACCCACACATACACACCAATGCATTCAATTGCTAAATGTAGCATGATGGTTCACTTTGATGTGAAATAAGGCCACTCAGAGGCTCTGTTTGTTTTAGTGACATAATGTTTCATCACCTTGCTTAGAGGTCTGGAGTTTCTCTCTCTCAGCGTTGACACCGTGGCAGAAATTCTGCAGGTCTTCCCACCGTCTTTTTGCTTCCTGCAGCTGAGCCTGAGGATGGAGAGATGTAACCAATTTGGCTTTTCACCCACACATTATACAGGAAAACAAGTGCCCACTAAATGTTATCAGGGGTGGCTTGAGTGGGCGTCACAATCCTACGCTTGAAGTGTTGGAGTGTGCAGCTCCAACACGCAGGGAAAGATAACAAATGTCACACATCTATCTGTCTTCTCACTGTCAGTACCATTGCTGTACTGAAGATTGATATGCGTTAAGGGGGCAAGAATTTACAGAGGCCTTGGATTCATTGCTCCTCTTCAGAATGGAGTTAGAAGATAACTTTCAAAACAAAAAACGTTCCAAAACAATTCTTCTATAAAACTTGAATTCATACAAAGTACAAGTCCAATTCAACTGCCATGAAAAAGTCTATGTTGTTGTGCTTACTTTGTGTGGATGTACCACGGTATGCTGTATTCTATAGAATCAAAACCTCAAGACAAAAACCTGTCCTCTGAAAAACCTACAAATGAGCTAAGCTAATATTAGCAGCCCCAGCCGAAGCAGAATGACCCAAGATGTGTAACATTTGCTTCCTTTGTTCAACTTTTTGGTTTTATAATCTTTAGAGAAATGGAAGGTGCTGCTTTAGAACAGGTATCCCTAAACTTTTTTTCTTTGTGGGCCGCATTACTGCGCTTTTCTCTGATGGGGGGGCTAGGGTCAGTCTGAAAGAAAATAACATGTGCTCGAATGACCGCCAGCATTATTGTGGAGTTGGATTTTATCCCAGGAGATTCAATATGATTATATATTTGCTATGCTCAATGATGCTGGATCAGTTTCAGGGTTATTTTTTTTATTATGGCTAACGCTAGATTATTTTACTAGTTTGTTATGCTCTTTAGCCTACTCACATGTAAGCATCACTTCACAAGAGACATACGTAGCCTTTATAAGAGCATTATGTGATCCATAATTACATTTTTTATACTAATGTTGTGATGAAAGTCTGAAAAGTTGGATTTCTCTTTTCATTGAACAAAAAGAATAACCATTTGTCCACTGCTGGTTAGGTATCCTGCATTCTGTATCAATTTTTCCCTTTCTTAACCTTATCACCATTTTCTGTGTTGTTGAGGTTTCTAGCAGGCTCGCTGCCCCTGATCACATGCACTATCAACACGGAACGTCACTTGATGTTGAATGTCATGTTCTGTGTGATGGTGAAAAAGTTATTTACTAAAAGATAACACTGAATGGAGTTAATAGCTAAGGAACATTTTTATCTGAAAAGAGACTTTTACAGGGCCATGATTTAAAAAAAAGAAGAGAAAAATGATTTTTTATTTTCAAAGTGCGATTTTGGAATTGTTCTGGGGACCAACTTTGGGGAGGGGCCATATTTGGCCCGCAGGCCGTAGAGGGACCCCTGCTTGAGGATATAATTAGAAATACTGAAAGCTAACATAATTTGGCTCTACCATTATACCAATAGAAAAGCCCCAATGTTAGCTGTTATAATGTGATCATTTAACTGAACAAGTTAATGATTGTTGCTCTAAAGCAGATGTTTGAAAAATCAGCCTTGATACCTTATTGTTGTGTACCCTACAGTCAAAGAAGTGTTGGCTAGGTTTCAGAATGATAGTATTAGGTCACTGCATTCACTGGTGTCTTTACTGATACCCTGGGATTTCAAACAGATAAAGAAAGCAAAGGTTTCTCTCAGGAAAGCTCTGTGGGCATGACTCTCCCGCTCAGACTCGTCTATGCTTAGCAACTTTAATGTTCATGTTTGATGATGGTCAATGAAACGGCAGGAAAGGCCGATCTGAGTGTCTCGCAGGAAAGTGTTGTTTATACACAGCACAAAGCCTCAAACATTCCTGCCTTTAAAGCCAATACACTCCTCCCAACACAGGTTTTCTTTCCCACACCCAGAAGCAGGACTGCAGCGACATCCCCCTAATTTCCCTGTTAAAGCTACCACACCCGCTAACAGTGCTCCAAGCTGAAGCTTTTCCAAGGATTTGTGCAGATCGGTTCTTTTTTATGTTGTTGTTGTCTCAGCTGGGGAAACTGAAGCACAAGCTAAATAAACACATCGCGCATCTGGATGATCGTACCTCCAGCTGGGACACGTTCTGCTTGTAGCTGACCTCCAGCGACTTCCTCTGGTGTTCTTCCTGCTGCAGCTTGCTGTTGTTTTCTGCCAGCTCTTTCATCAGAGCGGCGTACTCTGAACGCAGCTTGTTCAGCTCGGCTGAATTCCTATCAAGAAACACGCACAGACACATGCACAAATGAACGATGGGAAAACGGCTGATGAGGCATGTTTGAAGAATGGTGCGGGTGGAACACTAACATGACACAACTAATTTTACAACCACTGGAAGAAAAACGGAGGATCATACAGGGAATTCAGATAGCTACTCAAATAAAGGGACATAAAATTCTAAGTATGAACCGGATAAGCGAAATTGAAGGCCGCAGACATGAGACTTGTGTGATGCTCTACAGACCGTCACCTGTGGAATCATGTTGTGCATTAACTGTTTTCCTGAAACACTCACTTGCTCTCCATCTGGTTGGTAGCAGAGCTGACTGCGTCCCTCAGGATGCCGTTCTCCTGCTGCAGTCGAGTGATCTGGCTCTCCAGCTGCTCCCTCACCTGCTGGAACTAAACATTAAGAAGCAGACAGCAGACAAACGGATTCAGTCTCTGTGCAGCCTTTAGAAGAATGCCTGAAATTAAACTTGTAGATTTTTCTGAAACTAATTATGATACAGATGGTTCTCACTTTTATCTGCATGGTCTGGATCTCCTGGAAGCTTCCCTGTGCTTTGGCCTGCATTCCCCCAAGTTCTTTCTCCATAGCTGCGCGCTGCTCCCTCATCATGGCCTCTACACGGCCTGTCTTTTGCTTCTCTACCTGAAGCTCCTAAAATCACAGGAGCAAGAAGCACAGGAAGATTCTTACTGAAAGTCACGGACTCTCTCCGATCAGAACAATATTTAGGTAAAAGGAAATCAGTCACAAAGTTCAACGTGGGAATCTAGACCTGGCTGAGCTGTTTCACTTTGTCCTTGGCTATAGAAGCCTCCTCCTGCAGAGTCGTGAGGAGTCTCTCTCGCTCTTGTGCAGCAGGGTCAGGTCTTCCGGCAGTCTGTTGGTGAGACAGGTAGACTTAAAAAGCCAGCAAAGCAAGTACAACTACAAACACAAGATCCCCTGTTAGGTGCAAATTCGGTGCATCTAATTAGAATGAGTCTCTTTTCATTGCTCACTTTGTGCCAGGTGTCTAAGGCATTAGGGCTCTTCTCTCGGACCAGGGCCATCACACTGATGGCTTCAGCTTCAGATAGAGCCAGGCTGGACAGACCAGACAGCAGCTCCTTCAGCTTCACCTCTGTGTTTTCTGTTAAAATACACAAATAAGAAGAATATAGCTTGCAGTTGTAGTAGTAAAAAGAACCAAAGACTGGGTAAGAAGTCATCACTCCTCTTACCTTTGTCAGTCTCAGTCTTCTGTTTCTTTCCTTTGGATGGTACATCATCATTATGGGCTGCCTGGTGGTTGGCAGAAGCTGCTGAGTCAGCCGTGACATTAGCATCATCGACTGGATTTGAGATAAAACAAGTTCAATGTCAGGTGAAATGTTCAGACTCAGGTTTGAACACACATCCTGGTGTTTTGAGAAATTGAGACAGTTGTGAAATTATTACCAGGTTCAGTCTTCTGTTTCTTGGCAGAGTTCTTTTTCTTGCCACTGGGGGCACTTGGAGTTGCACCGTCCAGAACTTTGGTTTCAGCAACAACAGGGGCCTCCTTCTTGGCTGGAGCTGGAGCCTGTTCTGCCTTAATCTCCGGCTGCTGGTCATCAACTGGAGAAGAATAAATAAGACAAAAATGCTGTCAGTCTCAGAGAGCAGTCTGCCCTGAGACTCATGTTTAAGGAAATTCAAATATCCCTACCCTTACTGAGGATTTGGCAACTGTGGCTAACATTTTATCTCACATTTTCTGGTGATTTACTTTATCAACTTGCTTTTCTTTCTTTCAGTTGTTTTCCCCCAAGTCTTCAGTTGTATCTGTACTATTTGCAACTCACCAGCCTCTGCTTTTTGTTTTTTCTTCTCCTTCTTCTTCCCAGAGCTCTGAGGAGGTGTCTGAGCCTGAACCGGGGCCTGAGCCGCTTGGACCTGAGCCTCAGCTGGAGGAGAGGGAGGGCTGGACTGTTTGCTTGCAGCCAGGGGCGCCTCGATCTTCTTGCTGATGGGCTTTGAACCGTTCACCTCAGGCTCCTCAGAGGAGGACGCTGCAGCGGCTGCAGCAGCCGCAGCAGCCGCTGCAGCTTTGGCAGCCTTTTTCTCCTTCTTCTTCCTCTCCCTCAGACTGACCGGAGCTTCTGGCGGGGCTGAGACAGGCACATATGGAGTAGGTGTTGGAGGGTCTGGGTCTGGTGTGACCACAGGGGCAACTTCTTCCTCGAGCTCCAGAGAGGAGCTGTTGGCACCATCAGCCACATCAAAATCCCGAACGTCCTCCTCTGACTCTCCTCCACCTCCACCACCTCCTCCACCTCCTCCGCTGGCACTTTCCTTCTTCTTACTCTTCTTTTTCTCATTCCTCTTGCGAGTGTCCGGCTTGGACGGTGGTAGCTTGAGGTCCCGTTTTTGCCGGGCCAGCACCTCGTCATATGAGGTTTCCTTCATGAAGAGCCAGAAGAAGAGGAACATGAGGGCAATGACCAGGGAAGGGGCCAGGATGAGCAGGTACTGAGAGTCGTAGATATCCACCGCCATTCTGAGGAAAAGGACAAAGACACAAATTTATTAACTCAAACTAAGTGCACATACTAGATATCAGCTTTCAAAAGACACAATAATGTATATACGTTCACTCTATATATGACATTATGGAGGCTGGCAGAGGCTCCGTAGGATGGGTTAGCACACCTGCATTACCGAGTAGGTGACAGAGATGGACTTCTACTTGCACTTTGTGGTGCGATCCAATAAGAGACTGAAATTAACATCCAACCTATTTTATAAAGAAACTAAATGAAGTAACTGACACATTTATGGACCTACAGAAAGGATCAATATATTCTAATTATGGTGGTATCCACTGATATTATAATCTGTTCAATAATCAGTCTTTTGTTGAAGACAGCAGCCTCCAGGAAGTGTGTCACACAGAGATTGTTTGAACTGGCAAGAAATAAAGTTTATCCAACACTGATACTCTGTGTCAGCTGTCACTCTAGCGATGGATGGTTTCCCTATCATCATGTTTTTCTCTCTTCACCACTTAGTTTCATTTACAGTCATACAAAGTTTCACTTGAAGCATTTCCTGCAATGGACCAGATACAAAAAGTTATAAAAGGAGGATAAAAGCCACCAGCTTCCCTCATAGCAGCTTAAAAGGGGACAAAATAGGTCAAGAAACACTCCGCTAAAAAGAAGATGGCTCTCTGTCTCATTTAGTCACTTCACTCCTTCAGCCCCCACAAGGACGACTCGTGGTATTCTAGACTCATATTAGGATGGATTTGCAAGAGGCAAAAATACACCCACATGCAAGTGTCACCTGGCGCCTGGGGCTGCTGCAGCTGCAGTTTGGCCCCTGCCTGCTTCAGGCCCAGAGAGCGGAGGAGCTTCAATTGCAGACGGTTTATACAGTCAAGAGGTTCTGAGAGGACTTCAGTTTCACATCTCAAAGATTTTTTAAAACTTTCTGTTGTTTCTTTATTTCTACTCGTACAACTGAATTGGGCTGATCAGTTTAATTAATCATAATTGTAATTGAGTGTTCATTTTAAACAAATTAATCCAAACCAGCTACAAGATTAATTGTCATCTGCATAAACAGCACTGATAAAATGCCTACATCATGGAAAGAGAGGCAGTGGATTTAATTGTCAAAGCAACAGCTACTCAAGCATTTTACATATATGAATATTAATCAAGTCAGCTTCTCAACCGAGTAATCTGCTTGATCCAGTGAACCAACAAGCGAAGGCCTTTCTAATTTTCCTCTGGTTTGTTCTCATTTAGAGGATACTTTTCTGTTTAACACTTAATTTTGCGGCACACACCAAACTAACTCACTTCACTGTTTATAACATGTTAGGTAAAGCACTTACTTTGGGCAGTGGTTCCCAGACTTTTTTTGCAGCACCCCCCTTTTGCAGATGAAATCATTTTCATTGTTTTTCTTAATTAAAAAAACTGCTTCTGTGCATCAACTTTCTCCTTGATATTTGATCACCAATAAAGGAAGTTGTAATTTTCATGACTGAAATATTACAAGTGACACTGCAACATGTATGCTTTAAATCTGAATTGTATATCAACACAATCTGTGCCTCTAACTCCTTTGCCCCCCAAAAGTCATAAATCCCAGTTTGAAACTCACTCACTTTGGGGATGAGTCAGTTTTTTGTTTTTTTTTAAAGTGAAAAACAAGGTATTTCAGCATCAAATAAACAAAAAGATTGTGGTGTGTTTATCACTGAAGAACACACAGCAGTACTTTAGGATCTTCAAAACAGAGTGAAAGCAGCATTTTAGGGTGGCAGTGGCACCAATAGTAAATGACCTGGCGTGCAGCACAATCACATCCTATTCTTGAGATCTGTGGCAGTAATATAGCGTGGGAGTCAGTGTGGTAAAGCAGACCTCTTCAGTAATTTGGATTAAGCAGATTACCCATGATAATACATTTAAGAATAACTTTCCACTGCAGGCCTTCCTGAGGACTGGAAGGCTTAGGGCTGTAGTGTTATGTTGACCCTGTTTCAGCACATCTTCAAGAACACACACACTAATGTACCAGCACAACTCAACTGAACATTTAACTTTTCTTATTTTGCATTTTTGCCAACCTCCATTGCATAACCTTTCTTAAGAATTACTTTTAGCTTTTTAACACATCCCTCACTTTTCAGAGGAGCCATGACTGATACTATCATCTGATTGGCTGCTCCTATAATACCTCTTCACTTCATTTCCTCTGAGCAGCTTGTATGGCTTCTGTGTCAAAGAGCATGCATTCCTTCATACAGGATAAGCCACAGCTGGGGGCAAACTCATAAAAAAATATTTGGCTTCAACAGCTTTGAGTTTAAAAGACAATCTCAGCACTGAGTCAAAACACAAACAATGGTTTAAATGTATTAGCTTTTCTGTCAGAGTTTGTTAGTCTCTTGATGAGTGCTAAATTCAATCTGTGACCTCATTGAAGGATAACAGACAGCTACATGTCAATACTGCAATCCTGTATTAGCAGCGTGTTTTCCTGGACTTACAAGATCACTTTACAAGTTTTATAACATGGGACAAAAGATCATTGTGGCTCAAGTACACTATGTACTACCTTTACAGCATGGGTGAAAAAAGGTTTCAGTTCAGTGTTTAGTGGCAAGCTACCAAATCTGGATTTTTTTTTATGCATTCATTTCACGTTCCAGGAAACTCCCATGTCAAAAAAATTAAGCTGTGAAATAACTCTTAAAGCAACATGGCTTCTTGGCCTCTTAGGTATGGGTGGAGTAGGCAGTGTAAAAGTTTGAGGCCTGCGTGCTTTCTTTCTCTTTCAGGCCTTACTCAAGAGTGGAAGGTGCATGCGTTTCCTTATTGTGCAGCTCGAGCCTTGTCCCAGCATCGAAATGAGCCAGGAGGACAAAGCCCTCTCGGGCTGTTGGCTCCCCGGAATCTGGCCACTTGGCTGGCTGGGCCTCTTGATTTGGCAGGAGTGAAGAGAGAGGGAACTCCTAAAGTCTACCATGCCTAAAGAGCAGGGCAGACAGTACTTGAAATCCAGGCCATGCTGCACTCAACAGCCAACATGTTTAAGAACTAACGCTAAGTCAATAGTTTCAGGGAAGCCAAACATAGACTAAAGTAATTAGCCAAACAAAGTTTCAGTAATGGTTTCCAAACAGACCACAAGTTTGATTTTCAACATTCAAGACAAGCCAACTGTGGGCCAGAAATATGCTGGTTACATTTAAGGTGGGGCTAATGCTAGTAAAAGGAACAATGTCCGCTCCTTAATGCGCTTTAATTTTGGGGGAACTCTGCTAGACTCACAGTAAAAGATTAGGATCAAAACAGTATGTATGCCACTTATCATGCCCAATGACTGTAATACAAAAAGTAGAGGAAAAGTTCCACAATCTATCACACTTTCAAATGATACTGCAACAGCTTAAGTTTCCCGACTATCACTCACAACAGTTCCTGCTTGTACAATGAAAGCTTGGATGTTTACTGGGTTGTGAGTTATCAAAGTAATCTAACTTTTGCTCATATGTACTTCAGGTCATTGGACAATAACTCTGTCAAGTTTAGATGTGATGATAACAAATTTATAATCCACCATAATCAGTATGTTAGTCATAAAGTGTAAAAATGTGCCAGAGTACAATCTAGGGCATCTTGGAAAAACATTAACAAACAGGTGTTCTTCCTGTTTCTGTTTGGTCTGGGATACGGAAGCAAATCTATATTGAATCATATGAAAAAAAATATATAGATATATATAGCTCCAGGTAAATGTTTGGGGGGATTGTGAGAGAAAGCAACAAGTCCTCAGTTCACTTAGCATCAACATAAGTTTAATAAGACGATACTTCCTGAATCCTGAAACCATTAGGACATAGTGTGACAGATATGCATCGTCACGTCTCCAGTCACCACCTTCTTGCTGACGTGGGAGGCTGCCAACAAAAATAACGATCAATTACGAGTCTCCACAATGATTCATGACACTTTAACATGTCTTTGAGATAGTTTGATGCCCACCAGGCCACCCCAGCAGCCAAGAAAGAGGCTGATCAGTACACTTCAGTACCAAATGTCTCTACATGCTAGGTCATGTCTAATCGTGGGCCTTTTGCATAGTACTGAACCAAACTATGCAACAGCAGCTGTTCATGAGCCAAATAAAGGAAAGGATGCTTGTAAATATAGACTGTAATCGAAGAAAAAAAGCAGGGCTGGTGCGGTTAATCGTCTTTGCTAAATTATCCAAGCTGGCTCCTCAGCATTTGTTATAATCTGAATAGAAAAGAGAGACGAGGCACACACGCCATGGCCAGCTAATTTCAACTACATGCTGAGCAAGACGCTATTTGTAATATCGCTTAAGGAGGCCTAGTAGTGGCTTATACATGGCTACAAGTAGTTGATATCATAGTAAAAAAGCTTAAAGAAAAAAAGCTGGTGGGTAGGTACTCAAGTTCGACAGCACTATGAATGAGCTAGCTAACATCAATGCTAGCTAACTAACGTGGGCCAGTCACCGACCACAGCCGGTGTTACGGTTTAACAAGTGACCCCGGTAACAGGCGACTTTCAGCTGAATGCGTCGGTGGTTGTCGTAGTTACAGGGTGAATGGGGTTCCAGGTTTTTTAACACTACGACAACCATCGATGCTTTCAGGATAAAGTCGTCACTTGACGTGGTTAAACGTTGAACGGACACATTGGCCAATCCACTTATTACTGCTGAGGAAGTGCCCAAAATAAAAGGTCTGAAATGTTTGCTATAACACCAAAGTCCGTGTCTTTTTCCACGAGCACTCAGTCCAAAAGGAGGCGTGGACGTCTGCCCCACAGGCCTCGTCTTGGTGGTGACCCAGCCTCCCTCTCTCCTGAAATCTCTGACCCGGTCTGCTGCTTCAGTCTGCCGCTCCAGTCCTGAGGGCCGTTCCCAGGCCCGGGTAAAGAGCTTAGCCGTGTTACACTGGGATGTGAGGCGCTGGTTCGCGAAGTAAAGAGCAGAATACAACCAACAAGACCATACCTGTAGTTTCAATCCTCAGCTCGTTAAGCAAGTGTTGAAATGGCGTTGTTCTGCGTTGACTCTTGCAGACTCCTGACTTCCCGGGGCAGCTCCAGCCTGGCTCTCTCCAACGCTATCCGTCAGACTATCTCCTGTTTCTGGTTCGCGGGGGCGGGTCATAGTCAAGCTGCTGGGGGAGGCTCGATTTGTGCACCAGGGCATGCCTCCTTCAAGTCGCTATAGGATAACTCACACAACGTGCTACAATACAATCTTTCTCAGACAGGAGGTGTTCATAAATCTAACGATTAACGGGGATGACAAGAGGGGAGTGGTCATTGCACTTCCCCCAGGCCCATTACACACATGAGTACAAAAAGTACTTAAATATTTCTGTGGGGACCTTTTGTATGTCTCCAAAATGTAAGAAACGGCACCTTATTTCTATCGTACTTCGCAAAACTGTTTTCGCACAACAATATCTTCCGTGGCATTTCAAATATATCGCAGTGAATGACAATGGTTATGGATTTTTTAGTCTTTTTTTTTTTACAACTTCTGTGACTCTTCATAAATGAAAACTTAGAACACATCAGTTCAAAACTGCATTTTCCCTTTAAACCTACCTTATCTTTGCATTACTTTGCTTGTTGTTTACTTTATTTTGAGTGTCCTTGAGTGTTTTGGAAGGCGCTTTTGAATATGTTTATTATTAATATTATTGTTGTCATTATTACTATTATTATTATTGATTTCTGCACAGTCATTGTAAGTTTCCAATAGTGGTTGGTAAGCAGAGTATCTGTTTGTAAAGTGTTAGTTTTAGTGCTTGTGAGACATTAATAGGGGCAAGTTTTAACTCTGAAGAAACTGCGCTCACATTTCTGCCTCAGACCCATGACACTTCATTTTTTGTCCAACTTTGGCCTGTAGCCACATTTAGGGACACTGCTGACGTCATCTCCTGGTGATATCACAACTTTACACCCATTTCAGTAACTAAAAACTAATTGCTAACCAAACATGATTAAAACGTTACTTCCTCTACAAAGACCAAGATAAGTTTTAATACATTTTAGGACTTACTTATCCCAAATACTTAGGAGAAATAAAAAAATGCCCACCAATCAAAAGCTTGGGTCTCAAGAGGTCAAAGGTGCAAATAAAAGCATTGTTGTAAAACTCAACACATCAGACCATTCTGAAAACGTATTGAAACACAAAAGATGAACAAACACCCACCAAAGACAAACCATGTAAAGATGTGTCACTCATTGCGTTAGTTTCATCTCATGTTTAAAACTCACGCCTCAGAGCAAAATCATTTTCAGTAGCCTGTCAAGTTAGTTTCATAACAGCTTTACTTCTCTGCTTTGTAAAATGTTGTTCATCTTGTTCAGTTTACATTTTTTTCTGACATTCTGGCTCTTGTTCTGTAAGTTTTTATCAATAACCTTGGTTAATGTTATTTCATGAAGACACACATGACCAATGGGAAACTGTTTAAATTAATTTACAGTTTACAACAGTAGCCCAAGAGAATTAACAAACAGTTATCATTAGTCAAAGATCTCGTCAAGACCTTGATCTTCTAAATGTGTCACTGCCCCTCCCCACAGCCCCCCCCCCCCCCTGTAAGGCTGAGTCAGTCATTCCTCTGTGACAGTAGACACTGGCTGCCCTGCTGCCTGCAGCTCTGCTTCAAACTGCTTCTTCAGAACTTTCAGATACATACGCAAGCTGTCTGGGTCCAGTCTGGAGTTCCTGGCAGTCTGCAGGAGGCGGGTGGCGAGGTGGTACACAGCTCTCTGTCTCAGCGTTTCTGGATCACTCTGATGTTTGGCCTAGAGCGAAAAAATGCACACCATGGATCTCGTCTCTTTAGTTGGCCGTTTCTGACATATACCCCCAGATTTGTTAACTGTCAAGAGAAGCCATGGTACTGCTTTTCTGCCTTATTTATTTAAGTGTTGTGCTAGAAAAAAATGCGGTCATTACAAAGCCCTACCAAAAGCTGCTGGCTGACTTTTGAAGCAATTGTTTTAGCTTCCTGAATTATGTCTGAGGGAAGAGCAGTCATCTCAGCTGCTCTCAGTCCTAAAGAGAGGGAAGAAAAACAAGTCATGAAACCACTTTCATGTCCAGCTCTACATCTTACTGAATTTTACTGTCTGTACCATAGTGTCTCTCTTCAGAGCATCCTCGACTCAGCAGGAAGGTATACACCACACCTTCAGCACCAGTGTCACTGCTGCGTGTGTGCTGGACCTCCATGTGCTGGTTCTCCACGTTTGGATACAGAGACTCTAATTGGCACAGCTCAAGGAAATGTGTGGCAAAGAGGGTGAACGCCTGTTAACGTTGAGGGAAACAGGACACACCCTTAATGATCATAACAATAGTGAGCACATGCTATTCCTGTATGGTTCATTACCACACTAACTGATGTGACTACAGCAGATAATAACACGTTAAATTACTCAGAAAAAGAATCTGATCAGTCTAGTTTTTAATATGAGGGGAAGGAATCTGTAAAGGTACATACACTACCTTTAGGCTAAGGAGGAACTCACAGACTGAGTGACAGATGCCAACACCCTCCTCGGCACTGGTGCCACGCCCCAACTCATCTATGATGATCAGAGACCGGTCACTTACATTGTGGATTATGTAAGAGATCTTTGAGAAGGAAATAAGCAGTCAGTGATAATTTATGAGCCTCCCTCTGATCTAAAGGGCACCTGTGCATGCCAAAAAAGAAAAAAGACCATACCTCTTTCATTTCCAACATGAAGGTGGAGCAACTAGTTTCAAAATCATCGTCAACACCAATCCTGGTGAAAATCTGATCGGCAACACGAAAAGAGGCGTACTCAGCTGGGACAAAGGAGCCTGGAATGATAATGCAAGAGTTAGAAAATCAAACAAACTCATCGCTTCATGTGAGGCTGGAGGGTTTGATGCTGACCTATCTGAGCCATGATCTGACACAGTGCCACCTGTTTGAGGTAGGTGGATTTGCCGCTCATATTGGGTCCAGTGATGATGACAAAGTTAGTACCCTCAGAGATGTAGCTGTTGTTCGCCACAGGCTGCTGCCCAGCCATTCGCTCCAGAACAGGGTGACGTCCTTGTTTGATGGCTAGAGTGTCTGTGAACTCTGGACGCACTGGGAGCACGGAAAAAACAACATCAAACACTGACTTTATTTAATGTTACTTTTTCTTTTTTTATGTATTGATCAATAGTGAATGCACATTTCATATAAAAAAAGAAAACTATATACCTTGATTTCAAATAGTTCTATATGACACTGAAAGTGAGTTGGTAAAAGGTGGGTGTGTCACGAAGTAGTAGTAAAACAGATTTCTGAGAGGTGTGAGCAGCAGTAGCGAGGGTCAGCTAGCTCCTCTGCTGGGGAGATTTTTCTCAGTAAATACAGCGCACCAGTGCACTCTTATGTAACATGGGTAATCTGAGTACAAGCTGGTGGGGATGGAAGGGGGCAGGCACTCAGCACATGTATATGGAGCTACACTTTCAGACAGCTGAGGGACAGCGTTCATCACCCCCGAGGCTGGAGCTGCCAACGACCCACACAGAAAAGAATCAGAGGCCCCAGTGGGACACTTTCTGGCTGTCATAATGTGTGACAACTGGGTGGGAGCTGCCGTATGTGCAAACGGCACTCCCTTAAACAACAGTTTACCTCAAGGGTAACGTAACAGTCTGACAGCGGTTTATACTTACCGTAGTCTGAGAGGGTGCATGCATTAGCCAGTGATAGCAACATGTCCAGCATGGATACAGCATCAGAGAGCTTGTAGAGGCAGTGAATGTGCTGGTGGATAGTGCTCAGCAGCTGACATATCACCCTGTAAAAAGACAGATTAGATGATGAGGGGGTAAAGCACAGGAGGAAGGTAATTTCTAGCAAACAGCACACCCTAGTGGACAGAAGACAATAACAAATAACCCGCTAGTGAGCCATTAATACATAAATAAGCTGAGATGAACCAATATTCACAAGTTGGCCAACAGGCTGTTTAATTTAAATAAGAAATTTATTTGTGGCCTTTACTTTTAGGATTATGTCAGACATTTAATTACTGTTGTTGTAAAATCCCTGGTGTCTAAACACAGTATCTTAGATTAGATTCTGTTTTTGTTCTCGGTTGTGCTTGGATTACATTACATTACATTACACTACATTTCACAGAAGAAAACCACTTCCAGGAAACCAAACTGTCTGATTGGTTAATTCATTTTTCAAATTCTTGTTTTTACTAAGACCATTGTAAGACTTCTCTGACAAAAGATACGCCTTTAAATTTTCCTTTCAGTGTTTACCAGCGTAATCACGTCCTACACTACATTACTTTGTGAGTGTGAATGAATGAGTGTGTTTGTAAGTCAAAGAATCATGTTAGCCTCACACATAAGACATGTGAAAGATCTCCCTCAAGGCCTCATCACAGCGATCGTTCATCTTCATCAGGTCAGCTGTAGTGAAGCTGTAGTTGTTCTTGTGCTTAGTTACCTTGAAAATGGCAGAAAATCAAATAATTCATGCATTCAAAACTTGAACTTGACTGATCACATGTCATGATAAAGCTTTCTTGATTCTCTAAAATCCTCATTGGTGTTCCTAAATAGTCTGTAGTTCCCTCACAACTCACTATACCTTGATAAACTCGGCTGGGAGTTTCTTCTCTGGAAGCACCACTCCTTCAAGCTTCATCTGGATGAAGAAACCACGAGCTGTGCTGAAGCTAGTACGCAGTGGCCAACCATATTTCTCCCCCATCTGTCTCACCAAGTCTGTGCAATACCATCACAATAAGTTACTTCACATTATTATACCAAACAGAACATTTTACAGAAAAAAAGCAAAATAAACACCTGCAATATCATCTACTATCTCAGTGTACGCTCTACGCGCAATGTCCAGGAACTCATTGATGTTTGGGCGGACAGCATAACACTTCTGTGTACGCATGTTCAGGCTCCCCCTCAGGTATGTGGTGTCATCATTGATCACTGTTTTGATCTGCTGTAGGATCATATCAAACCTGAGGTCGAAATTAAAGATACAGCCAAGTAAGTTACACACTACATAATTATAAATTTTCACCCAACAAAAGCAGAGGGCTTGTTACCTGTTGTCTTCGAGGGAAGTGTTGTATGCTTTGAGCAGGGCTGTGTTGCAGTTCTGCAACGTCACCTGTTTATAAAACACAACGCCATAAGGATTCATTAATAACTATTTTTTTCTAATTCTCATTGCTTACTATTGTGTAAAAACAGACCCTTAGCCTTGGCACCAGATCCAACGTGTGTTTCAGCTGAATGACGTGTGTAATCTTTGCTTCAGCAGCCTGAACCTGAAGAAAAACAGGAATCCCACTTAGCAGGACAGTCAAAAGAGAATTTATAAATGTAAATTTGGTTCACTGCAAGACATTCTCTGGCAATAAAATCATCTTCTACAACAAAAAGCATACGTACTGTTTCCTGCTTGGGGATTTGAACGAGAACAGAGAGCAGCTGGTCAATGTCGAGGAAATGTCCAATGGCTAAAAAGTGCAAAGGTCACATATTTAAACACAGTTTTACAACTTCAGTTTTATTATACACAGCTTCTCATGGGTCAATAGTTTGTACCATTCTTGAGGCCAAAGAAGAGCTCCTCGTCGTGCAGCAGCTCTTGTATGGCATCTAAACGTATGTTGATGGTGTCCACATCCACCAGAGGCTCCAGAATATTCGAACGCAACCTTCTTGCACCACCTGGCGTTTTGGTGTGGTTAAGTACTCCTAAAAGACTATGATCACATCTTTGCACAGATACACAAATACCTAAAATCACTGCCTTGGTGACTAGAAGCACTATGCATGACCTGATAGATTTCATCGTCTTGCTTCTCTTACCTGGGGTCTCTGTTATTGAGGACCAACTCCAAGTTACAGGCGGATGCTGAGTCTATCATTGCCGTCTGTTCACTCCCTTTGAAAGTCACTTTGAAGGATTTTGGAGCATAGACAGAGTTCTGAATGAACTCCAAATATTTCAGCAAAGCAGCAGCTGCTGCTAGGCAATAATACCTGAACAGATCATGACATGTGGTTGCATAAAATGTGCAGCAGTACAGTGCGGCTTTGTCAAATCATTTTTTCCTTAGTGACATACTTTGCTTGCACTTCCATGAAGACGGTGCCAAATTCTGGAGCACACAGCTGCTGAATGTATTCGAGGCCTTTCCTTTCATTAAAGTACTTCCTTTGGACAGCAGTGAAAGTAACTCCCTGATAAAAAAACAAGCAAACAATAAAGTTACCTGAAATCAGTTGTTTCGAACCACATAGAGACATAAGCCACTACTTGTCGCATTGAAAGTAAGCACTTGAATTTATTGTTTGTTTTTATTCATCATGGTACCGGGAAGTTGTCTCTGATGAGGTTGAACAGCTTTGTCCCCTTCCCTTTTTCACAGGCTGTGTCTGGCATCAGTATTTCCAGAGGCACTGAGATATTAATCTTGGTTATTACCTTAAGAGAGGAAAAATGTGGCACTGTAGTACGTGTACAGCCATGATAAACAGAAATAACCCATGGTAGAGCTTGGTTACCTTGGTATACGTTCCAGTATCAGCAAACTGAGAGAGTATGAGCTCTGGACATTTCAAGTTGAGACTTGCCATACCAATCTCTCCTCTGGCCAATCCACGCCCTTCAACCACAGCCACAACCACTGAGGCCCCAGAGGATGTGGTTGCAGAGGACGAAGACCCGCTTGAAAAGTTATAAGTGTGTGACGTGCCAGAATGTTCAGTGATTGGTGTTCGTGCAGGGTGTGACCCAGGGGTCCTCCTCCTGACACTTTGCGTTTCTCCATGGCTGTTGATGGGTGTGCTGGTTGAAGTCGATGCAAGGACAGATGAATTTGTTGAGCCAAACCTGAAGCTGTGAGGGAACTGACCTGTGCCAAAGCATCACATACAAAAATGTTACTGCAGTTTGCAGTCTTCTTTCTCAACATACAAGGGCGTTAAAATTATCCTTCTGATTTGAAAATGAACACAAAGACCTTGGGATTCACAATTTTCAATATTATTGTTATATATTTAACTAGGGTGGCCATATTCCGAAAGCCTAGAAAGAGGACCCCTACTTGGCCTCTTGGAGAGAATAACCACAGATATTCAAAGACAACAACGTAGCTTCATAACCCTTACAGTCATTCAAAAAACACTTTTCTGTTTGAAGTGAACATTTTCAATGATGTAAACATTAATAATGTAATAAAGCCGGTTTCAGTCAATAAAAAATAGATATTGGTTTTTCTTTGCATCCCAAACAATTTTCCTGGCAGTTGGGGCTGAAATTTTTGTTGGTCTACCTGTGCTTTGGTTTAAACTGAATCCCTCGTTTTCCACTTCTTAATTAGAGTTTGAACACTGCTTATTGGCATCCTTAATTCCTTGGATATCTTTTAATATCCCTTTTCTGTTTCATACAGTTGAATAACCTTTTCCCACAGATCCTTTGACAATTCTTTTGCGTTCCCCATGACTCTGAACCCAAAAATGACAGTGCAGCACCGGACGAGAGATGTGAGCATTTGTCAGGGGCTCAGAAACTCACTGACTTTTTATAGTATTTTCTGTCTGAGAGCGCAGCACGAGCAGTCAGACCATCTTTTCCTACATGTTTCACTTCTTAACAGGTTGGTGCATCAGAATAATGCTCAGTACGCTGCTCAGTGCAGCGATTTATTATGAATATCAATGGTCTGTAGAACAAGCTGAGAAAATCATGGACATTTTGGGGACTTATATGTAATCCCCCCGAACATAATTTTACCACCAAAAAGGAAGACATGTCGAGGCAAAAGTGGACTGGTCACCCTATGTTTGACTGTATATTATCAGGTTTCCACACTCTGACAGTGACACTGCTAATACAGAGTCACGACGCTAATGTTAGCTTCGCAAAGTTAGTACTTTGACTGTGTATTATTTCACCTGAGGGCAGTCGAGGAAGCGATGGACCATGGTTGGAGCTCGTGCCTTCATTTAAACTGTGGCGTGATGATCCTGATGAAGCCGAGGCGGGTCCATATGAAGTGGATTCATTTAACCCGCTTCTGTCCACCGAGGACACCCAAAGAGCCCCGTGACATTCTGGGGTGTCATCACCTGGAGTCACCTCCTCTGTGCTGCTGTGAAACATTTTAAAACCCTTACACAGACAGTTTAGTTCGTGTAAGCTCGTGAAATATTACTGACAACGAGAGTCTAAAATATGAGATCTTATGTTGCCGCCATGTCAATTGTAAACCAAAAACCGCAACAGACAAACGTTAATATACAGACCGTGCGCGCGACAGAGTCACTGGCAACTGCGCATGTGCAGGCTTGTTTTCGACTCAATCCACTGATTCCATCACCGATCTGATACTGAGTAATATTCGAGCTGGTATCGGCGATACCGATCCAAAACCGATGCTCATTGAACCAATTAGACTGATTGTAAATAATAGATGACTTTTACAAATGAAGTGTTGTTTAATTCCATCTTTTCTAGTATGTATTTTTCACCATGGCAGTTTTATTGCAATTATTGTATGATCTACTGACACCTTGTTTCTAAATAAGATTAACTAGGTGTACTAGCTAGTTCCCTAGTACCTTCGGCCATCTGCCACGTGAGTGCAGTGAAGACAAACGAAAAGCTAAAATGCTGTTTTTATTTTTACATTGATCATCAAATTTGCTTACACTAATTGGGTGGTACCCTGTACTAGAATTATTGATTGATTATTGATTTAACCTTTTTTATTTTAACCTGTATACAGCAAAATTAAGCTCAGGCACAAGGTTCTAATTGACTTTTTTTTTTTAATTATTATTGATTCACATTTTTGATTGACTTAACCCAAATCTTATTTGTCGCTGTTGTTTTTAAATCTCGTCAGTTTCACCGTGTTACCGTATTGTCTAGGATACACATGCATTTTAAAAGAACCGGAGGCTTGCATAATGATCTTTTTCGAAGTGACGGCTTGACCGCAGTGCAGGCGAAGTATTCATTATATTGGTGCTGTTTTATTTTGAAGGAATAAACCGGAAGTTTTGATCCTGCCTGGCCTGCACCGGCGAATGTAACATGGCTGCTAACATAAATGAGAGTCAATATTTTGTCAGGGAAATAGATAAAAATGACGGTTGTACTCTGAAGTTAAAGCAGTGCTACATGGGGGACGTTGGCTGTGTTGTTTGGGATGCTGCCATTGTTCTGGCCAAATATTTAGAGACGAAACAGTTTTACGAGCCGTCCTCAGGACTGAACATGTGGGCTGACAGGAGAGTCCTGGAGCTCGGGGCTGGGACTGGAGCTGTTGGTCTGATGGCCGCAGCACTGGGGTGAGTGTGCAGCACATAGAGCAGCACTGTTAGTGATGTGAAACAACATAACCATCCTTTCTCAGTGTGAGAGCAAGAGTCCGAAACCCGTTGTTGTTCTGTTCTTTGGCATGCTTTACCCCGACGAAGCTGTAGGGACATCTGAAGGATAATTCATGGAAATAGGATGTGCCTGAGCTCAATTTTGAGCTTTGTGACAAATGCTGTGAATACTTACATATATGGGATCTTTTTTATAAGTTTGTTGGGATTGTTTTTTAATAAACTTGCAAACATTTCAAAACATCTTTTTCATGTTGTCATTAGTTTTTTGTGTGAGGTTTTCTGAGGAAAAAATGAATTCATTCCATTTTTAAATGAAGCTGTAATATAAAATGTAGAAAAAGTGAAGTATCATGAATACTTCCAATATGCACTGTTATTGATTAGGTTGTACTAACAATGTTATTGTTGATTTCATTGTCTTGTGTTGAACCATTTAGAGCCCAAGTTACTGTGACAGATCTAGAGGATTTGCAGACCCTTCTAATGTTGAACATTCAAGAAAACCAGGAACTTATCAAGAGTGGATCGATTACAGCCAAGGTACTGAAATGGTTTGTACTTAAAATTTGTTTCTTTATATATTCTTAGTTTGTTTTTGTGTCATATTTTCAAGTGTAAATGGATAAGAAGGAATAATTCTGCCATCCCTCCTAAATGCTTGGGATTGTACTGACTACCTGGTGCTGAATTTACCAGTTGAGAATATTTGTCTTTTCTCAAACAGCTGAATTATTTGTTTGCTTTCATAAAGGGGTGAAGATGTGTCTGAGTTTCTGCCTCCCCCACATTTTATTCTCATGGCAGACTGCATCTATTATGAGCAGGTAATTTACTTCATTTACTTGTACTATTTACCACATTGGCTAAACAAAACACACACCAAATGTGTAACGCTAATTCTTTAAAACATCTTTTTTTTTCCCCACACAGTCTATTGTTCCTTTGGTGGAGAGCTTGAAGTTGCTGTCCGGACCAGAAACCTGTATCATCTGCTGCTATGAGCAACGTACAGAAGGGGTCAACCCAAAAGTGGAAAGTCAGTTTTTTAAGGTGAGAGCCTATCCTTGTATAATTTATAAATACCAAAAAAATAACATCCGAGCCAATGAGGTCCTTGGTGTTTTATTTCAGCTGCTTCAACAACACTTCCTCTGTGAGGAGATCCCTACAGACAAGCAAGACCCAGAGTTTAATTGCCCAGACATCCACATCCTGCATATCCGAAGAAAAGCTTGAGTTTGTATGGGGACATGAATGTGAACACAGAAAAGTTCAATTATAATGAACATGGAAATAGAGCATCTGAAATCTGAGCTGCTCTGTATGTATATCTTTTTGTTATTTACTTTTTTATTTTTTACTCTGTTTTGCAGAAAATTTAAGATGGTTTCACATAAAATTGACATGATAGGAATACATTTGTGTTCAAAAAAGAACACCGTTTGACTACAGTTTTATATTCGTTAGACCTGGTTCGGAAAGTATCTGCATATTTACTGTAGTTTAGTAAAAGTAGATGGCTGACATGCGAAAAAATAAACCAAAAAGTCAGGCTGAGTTTCAGTTTGAAAAGGAATGAAGTGAAATGAAAAGTGAAATAAAAGTAGATTCAACTTGGGTCAAAACTAGAACTGAGACATTTGCTCTATTGGTTATTGCAATGTTTGGCATAAAAAAATTGTCTAGCATATGTTTGTCAACAATCCGGTATCAATGTAAATTACAGTGAACATCCAGACTTTACAGCGAAGCAAACTGAAATAAAAACATTTTTGCTTAAGTCTGAGCAGCATGCCCTTCTTTACTCTTCTGCGTGGTTGAATATAAATTCCAAAGGGATTTATCAATAGGGTAACATTCACAGTTATTTTCAGATAGAAAAAGAAAGAAATTTACACATTCATAAAAAGATGATCCCTGAAATTTGTGAATGAGTTGGTGATTAAAACAATCCCTAATTTTAGCACTAGAGGGCAGTCATTGCTCAAATTAAAAAATAGAGTAAAAGCCTGTGAGTAAATGTTTGTATAGATAGATTAATAATCTGAAGGTCAAGTTTATTGCTTCAGGGATAAAATTTACCCGGTAATCTCAAGGTTATTGTTGCAATTACGTTATAAAAACACTTCATGTATCGGGCTTGGAATATAATTGTATCTTAAGTCCCAAATCCACATGATTACTTTTATGGAGCTCAACCAATATCAAGTCTGAATCCAACACAGTGTATTTTAGCTATCCTCAAGGCACTTGTCCTCCATGCAAGGGGAATTCCACCTCAAGCCCCAGATTAGCCCAAAGATTATGGCATTTTCCTTTTTTTTTTTTTAAGCTTAAACCATGAAGTACGCCCCGTACTCCCACAGGCATGCAGGGGCCCCTCTCTGCCTTTCAAGCTGCTCTCTGTTTACACAGTGGAGCTGTGGTGCAATGAGCGGGTGGCCTCATACAATCAGGTCAAATAAAAATATTACCAGTTGACACTAAAAATCCACTTGCATAATAGCATCACTTTACAGAAAAATAATCAAGTTAGAGGATCCATTAAAATGCTCCTTTTGCTCATCCATAGACATCCATAGCTGACCTGTTACCCTAAATTTGCCTAATTTTTATGTCAGGAACATCTGCGAGTTAGCCCACACCTATGAATATTCCTGGATTTAATGGCCAGATCTTTAATTCATACAGAATCAAGTTTCTAGTAATGGCTTGATTTTCTGCAGGTGCATTCTTTTGGTGTGAAAACACAATTTTTGTATCAATGCAACTCGTCCTTTCCTAACCAACAGACTCATTATACATTTCCTGGCCAAAACAAAGTCACTGCCTGGATTTAACTATGCAAACAGGTACAAGACTTCTTTTGGGTAGTTACTGCAGGGGGCGATCATCTTTCAGCTGGCAACAAGTTATTTAACCCCGGCTGATGCAATGAGTAACTTAGCATTTCTTAAACAACCATGGCAAAAGACACATCCTGTGGTCTTATAAAGATGTTAGTCTGTTTAAGAAGGGTCAGATCATTGGCATGTATCAAGCAGAGAACAGGAGATTGCAGAAACTTCTTAAACTGGGTTAAGAACTGTCCAACGCATTATTAAAAACTGGAAGGGTAGTGGGGCACCATCATCTTCCTGGAAGAACTGTGGTAAGAAAAAAATCCTAAATTACCATGATCAGCAAGCACTTAAACATTTGGCCAAACCGAATCGGCAAAAAAAAAAACAGTAGAACTCAAGTGTATTTTTAATAGTGAAAGTGAGAGCATTTCCAAATGCACAATGCAAAGGGAACTCAAGGAGTTGGGATTGAACAGCTGTGTAACCTTAAGAAAACCACAAATCAGCAAGGCTAACCACAAGTAAAGGCTTCAGTTTACCAGGGAGCATAATGATTGGAGTCCAGAGGAATGGATGAAGGTCCTGGCAGGCAGTGTAGCAAATTTCCAAACTGTGAATGTGTAGTGTTTTGAGTAGAGAGAAAAATGGAGGTGTGGATGGGTTGAATCATAGCACAACAATCTAACCCCTGACTCCCTTGTGCCTTGGTCAACTATACAGCAAATCACTGAATGAACAGAGTGAGATTAATCACCTTTTTTCTCAGTGATAAAAACTGAACCAAGTCATTCAAGACAATCACTCCCTGTGGGCTCCCCTCTGCCCTCTCACTCTGGCCTGGGGCAGCTGGACTGCTGCAACCAGAAACATCCTCTTCTAGAGGTCTCCTTTGGCTCTGGTCAGGATACAGTCAGCTAATTAATTTGACTCAGCTGGAATCAAACCTGTGCCCCTGAGTGTGAGGGAGACATGACCCAGAGGGGATATGTGGAGGGTAAGAGAGTGAGAAGGTAGCTCCTCCACTTTTTCCCACCCATATGCTATTAGTCACATTGTTCATAATCTAGGATAATAAAATGTTATAGTCTCTCTGGCGTTATCTCCTCCTTGAATGATAACCCTAAAAAATAAAGTAGCACTGTAGTCTTCTTGTAGTAGGCTAATTAGGCTCGCACTACAGGGGAATACAGGAGACTCTCTGTAAATGAGGACAGCCCACAGTGAAGCAGCGCTGTCTCTAATCTGTTTTCATGTATACATTACTGTGGCTTCAAGTGACGATAAACATTCATTATAGAACATGTGGTGCACGTGCTGCATGCATAAGACAGAATGAGGGCGTGCTCTGCCAACAGATGGTGCTGTTAGAGGAAACAGCTTTTACCTGTGTTGAAAACCTGCAGGAGGAATAACACAGTCTATGTAAAAAGCTGACTACACAAAAGAATGCAAGATAAAACTTTGTTTCTTGTGTTTTCATGTGTGATAAGATTTGGGATTGTAAGTCTCCACTTGACCTTGCATGGACCCTGTGACCCACAAGCATCCTCCTTACTTGTTTTCAAACAAGAAAACATGAGGGAGCATGGGGGCCCCCCCTCCCAAAACCAGATGGGTGGAGGAGAGTCTGACTCCCTGCAGCCCATGTGGTGGGACCGCTCCACTCTGCTGCATCACAGCCAAGTGACACAGAAGATCCTTTGTGTCACCATCATCAACGCTGCCTGGAGCCAAGAGACACTGTTCCAGAAAAGGAAGGACTCATTTTCTCACTCACTATCAGGGAGTGGCTCAAGAATAGACATCAAACTAGGCTGATTAAAAATAGAAGGAGAAGAAGGCTGCATGAGTGTGTGACTTCTCTGAACCATCAAATGCACCCCACAACCACTGGTAGACTGATCTCATACAGAAAGCAATCTTCTCTTTTTGAAATGAAACTTTCAATGCAACAAAGAAACAGCATGTTAGAGCTCCCTTTGTGGTTACACTGTATCCACAAATAAGTTGCAGAAACTCATCATTTTGGCACAATGCAGGAGAAACAAAGCCTAATAGGACAAAAAGCATAGAGAAGCACAATGCTGCCTCCACCCTCCCTCACCCCTCCTGCAGGGGAACATGGGAGGGCGGGGGTGCTGTTAAGACAGCTGTGCTGCAGTTGAGAGGGGACACAAATCCAGCTCTGTGAGAATAGTGTGCACACTTGCCCTCTTTCTTCTACACCTGTTAATAGTGTTGCTGCAGCACTCCGATGTAATACACCCATTCTGTTGGAGAAGTAAAAGTTGTGGGTTTAAAACTCTCAAAAAACCCTGTTCATATTTAGATTGTTTCAGTAGGGGGACTAACTCCAGAGCTGTATCAGTAAAATGTAATTGTGTATTGATCCCGTGCTTGAAATACTTTGTGTATCAGGATTTTAGTGTGTCTGCTGCCCCTACAGCATTCTAGTGAGCTGACGTATCTGTCATCATTAGATGGTGTGGCGGCCAAGCACCAAGGGGAGAATCGCAGAGGGGAGGAGAGTTGCTTGTGTATGTGTGTGTGTGTGAGTGTGTAGCATTTCCCTGAGTCATTACCGCTCAGTAGTCTGAATCTGGACTCTGAGTGTGTTTGTGTGTGTGTGAGTGTGTGTGTGTGTAAGCAGCAGCGCCTGACTTGCCAAGGATGTGAGCAAAACTGTTGTCTAATCCAGACGCACCGTCACTCGAAACACTGCCTGCTCTGTAATTACAGCAGATCTTGTCAGAGATACAGATGTAGTCGTTCATGGAGTGTGACGGAGGCCTTTGAGATTGTTTTGCATGGATCTTCATCATCCTGTCAGGCAGTGTGTGGAGTCTCCTGCCTGTGTGACTGTAAAGTTGTTCCCTGTATGTGTAAAAAGGTTGCATCAAGCCACATCACTACTGCAGAGGTCGGTGCACTTCAAGCTCGGGACAATCTCAAAAACAACTGATTTAATTTTGCTTCGAAAAAAACAGAGGCACTTCACTTTCTGTCTCCATCAGACTGCAGCAGCGTCTACACTGCCTCCACCTTCTTCTCCTTCACACTGAGGCACTGCTTACATCTGAGGGCAAGATGGTTAACACAGCTCTGATCCTCTTTACACTCTGTGCTACAGCTGGGAAAACAGAGCACATGAGTCCAGCCGTCCACAGACGAGGAACTACAGGGACAAATTCCAGATTTTTATTTAAAGAGCATTAATAGAAGCTTTAAAGGCTTGAGGAAAATAATGAGAGTTTGACTGTGTGCTTTTGAAATGGAAAATCAAGCATGATTATAAAGCAAAACTTAAATGTTGGTGGATTTAATTATGTATTTAATGCTTGTATGAGCACTTAATCTACCCATTGAAAACCAAATTGCTTGTGTCGTTTAGAATTCCAGTGCTTCATGATCATTTTCTGGTTCTTTGCTTTTGTAATTTCACCACAGCAAGTAACCTTCAGTCACAGATATGAATGGAATGTATTTTGGAGCAATGCCCAGAGTGCACCTTGGACTCAACAGCCACACATTTTCAGTCTTACTTAGCCAAC
The DNA here is from genome assembly GCA_008086565.1 of Thalassoma bifasciatum. NCBI lineage: Eukaryota > Metazoa > Chordata > Actinopteri > Labriformes > Labridae > Thalassoma > Thalassoma bifasciatum. The sequence goes on along the minus strand of RPOG01000165.1, from coordinate 463,443 downwards.
TTTCACCACAACACAGCATAGCCCCCTGACTGAATAAAAGAATGCATCGCTGTTTGTTTACCTTTATAAACCCTGCACTGAAATACCTCATTTCCAAGTAAAATAAGTCGTAGCTATAGTTATGAGAGACATAAAGCGGATTCCATTTAATTCAAGTAGCTTTATGAGCCAGGGGGAGCTAGTATGAGCCAGCTTGTTCATTAAAAAAAAAAAAAAAAAAAAAAGGGGGGGGGGGTTATGCAGTCCTGTTTTGCTAGGCCAAGAAACAAGAGTAAAATCAGGTCATTCCTTTCTTCTGCTGACTTAGAAAGGTCATCTATGCATTTATATCTTCCTCACTTTAGTGTGGTACACTGGAATCTAGCATCAGCAAATGCAACATCCAGAGACCCAATAAATTTTAAATGCTGCTGCCAGGTTTTCAACTCAGCAAGAGAAGTGAAAACAAATCTTTGCTGCCATTCACTGGCTACTGGTAATTTTTAAGATTGTGAGAGAGAGAGAGAGAGAGAGAGAGAGAGAGAGGCTAACTGAAAAGGAAGTTATTGTTTTGAAAAAAGTTGAATCTTTTTTACTCCACAAAAGTCTCAGTGTTAACAACATGTGAGGTGATCGCAAAAAGTATTCTAATTATTTTCTTGAACCTAACTTTTGAACATTTTTATGAGCTCTTGACATGTGATTCAAGAAGCTCAGCGGGAAAGACAAGTTTTTTTCTCAAAGTTTGCACATGAAGCAGACTACACCACAGAAGTTTCATACCCAAACTGCCTGTTTTGATGCCCTTGAAGACAAGAAGCAGCTGAACCAATCAGTGTGAGCTGTGGCTTAGAGTAGGTGTTCCCTCCTGTTCTGCAGATAAATAAACCGCTTTAATAATGGTGTGCATCAGAGTATCTGTGTCTGCATGCATCACAAATCCTACGGTGATTATCCAGCTGGGTGTGGCTGTTGGATTGTAGGGCCGGTGTTAAGCCAGCAATGACTACATGTACAGTTCAAGAGCTGTGGTTTGAAATGAGTGCTACCTGCGCACATGTTGTACTGCTGCTGGAGTTTGCAGGAAGTGAAGACAAGAGAAGACTTACCACACCCCTGAAAACCACAATGCTGGGGTTGGCTTGTCAGGAGTGCAGCTGTGATAGAGTTCACCAACGTTCTGCGTGAATTATTTTAAATCTTAGGCACAGGATTAAAAGGCGTGCTGTTGATGTAACAAAAAAGAAGAAACAGGTATGGGTTCCAATATTGCAGAACTTTGGGCATTTTCGATTTCTTCCCACTCTTCCTCTTACCATGCATAATAGAGGAACTGATAGAAAACATTTTTCGATACAACTTCCAACAGGCCCACACCCACAGAGATCCCATCAGGCTGTTGTCATGTGAACTATCCAAACAAGCAGGCCACCTAAACAAAACCTCTCACACATATTCATGTGCCAACCACTTGCAGTATTTTTATCACTTAGCCTCTTATTTGAAATTACGACACCTTCAAATTTTGAATCAAGTACTCAATGAAATGCTAACATTGCTATGCTGGAGTCTTTAGTCCTGAAAAGCACAAAGAAGAATCAGAGCCATCATAAGAAGCACCTTTAACAAGCTTCCTGTCTGTGACCTGACACCAGTTCTGAACCTTTCCTCCCAGGAAGTGTAAGGAATTTTAGTCAAGCACAGAGGGAGTTGACAGAAAGGCCAGGAGGTCTTGTCTTTACCAAAGGAGAGGTCATAAAAGCTTGGTTACGGTCTCAGTCTTTGCCCCCAGGGCCCCCCAGTGTTACCCATAAAGCTGTGAGGATCATATGGTTGTAATGAAGTGGTAGGAGCCTAAGCAGCCATTACAGCCAATTTAAGTGCCATCACTGTCTAATAGAGGCCTCCACGTAAGAAAGTGTTGGTGGACCCTCAGAAGCTAGAGCAGCCTCTGGATTATCAGTGCCATGATGATAGTTCTAGTCATGCACCAGTTTCTATTTGTAAAGGAACGTCTAAATCACAGCTTTAGGAGGTGTGTGGGTTACGTGTAACATTTTCTGTTGCAACAGTCATATCTGTAGATGTCACCTGACCTGTCTGACGGAAACCTCTGGTGCTAGAGCAAACATCCTGAGGCCAATGAAGCAACTCGATGTAACGTCAAATTTTCCCCACAGCAAACGCCGCCATCATCATCTTACAGTCAAACATAGAAATACCGACAAGTGTGTACCCAGGAATGTTGTCTGACAGAAAAAGTGCCAAAAAATTGACTTGTGCTCAAGAGACAGAATGTGCATCCTGTAAAAAATGCAAACTCTGCTTTTTGAAACAGCTTCTACAGTGCTGAATTCTGTGTGGATTTGTGAAACACTAGCAGACACAGTACCCTTCAGTGTGCAGAACAGGAAAATAAAAAAAAAATGAAGAAAAAATCTGTGGAATAATACTAATCTTTTGTATCCCTAAACACAGTAGTCAGACCATCAATCCTGTCTTTGTGAGGAGGGTAAACAGTCTTTGTTAATCAGCTTTCATGGGTTTAGTGATGGTAGGCCTTAACTTCCTGGTCCAACCCTAAGGTACTGAAAATAAGATAGTTGTAGAACAATGTTTCAGAAAACTATTTAACTCATTGTTGCATAAAAAGGACCATAACAAAAGCCTGAGTGGTAACTTGTGAAAAAAAAAAAGCCAAACTAGCCTTGTTAGTAAGTGGTTATTCAACAGTTAAATGTTCATCTGATTGAAAAGATCAGAGTGCGTATTGTCAAAAGGCTCCATATTCACTTCCTCATTCTTTCTCAACAGTGGCCCTGCATTAGTCATCTTGAAAAGACATCATCCTCCCTGAATAAAAACTGCAACTTGCTTTCTAGATTCAGGAAGTCACAGCTGACAGCTCAGCATCATCTTTATGATGTCTCACAATCAACACACAACACCCAAAAAGAATTCACAATTCAGCTGTATATCTCTGCTCTCTCACTCTCTCTCCCTCTGCAACTCTCATGCAAACTATCATGTGGCTCTGCTGTTGTTCCAAAAAGGCCAGCAGTTGGACTTCCTGTTTTGTTCATTTTCCCCTTTTACTAGCAAGGCTGTCGAGGCCAGAGAGTTATTGTGAGCGTAGACATAAAACCCTTTATGAGGAATCTGCCCATTAGAGCTAGAACCAAAGAGGACTTTCACACTCAAGATGTCAATTTCTGAACTTTGTGCATTCTTAAAACTATCCCTGAGTTGTTTTTTTTATTAAGTTATGCTCTTTAGAGATTAGTCTGTCTTAAATGGTTTGATCAAACACAGGCCAAGTCACACAAACTGCATTTAATCCTGAAAGAAAATGAACAGACATAACAGATTTAAAATCACTTTTTTAATAAGACATTACAATGACACTGTTCTGTACATGGTTCCCCCAGTCAAAATAGGAGTAAGAGCTGCACCTCGGGGTGTCTTCAACATTTCTCTGGTAAGCAGCTCCCTCTGACTGCGTGACAGATGGACTCTGATGTAGGGTTACTGTACTTTCGTACTCATGCTACAGATATAGGCTATCATATAATGTCCCAATACTGAGACTAATCAACTGTGGTATCAGATTGAGAGCTCAGAGCTGAATGACATTCCTTTGGAAAGACTGAGTTGACTGACTGTAAGTTACCCCAAAAGTTCAAAATGCATCCCCACTAGCATGTTTCAGACTTACTGGAGACCACCAAATACTCAGCACACTTTATGCATCAAGACATGACACAGTAGGTCGATCAGTGAAATATAAAGCCCATATCAGGGGATTTGGAGGGGTTAACATAACATGTCAGGTGATTCTTTTTCTCTGATGCCAAGACCGGTGACTATGAAAATGGTCAATACCACTGAGAAGAAATACTTTTCATCACAGAGCTGAGTTAAAACAAATCTCAAAGTCCTTCTCCTTCGCTACATGAAATTAAATGTCTTATAATCAAAGAAAAAAAAGGTCCAAGTTGAATGCAAGAGTCTGAAGAGCCTTGAAACAAGCTTTAATCCAAGAGGGAAGATAAAAATTTCAGCTGCATTAGAAAAATTATATAAAACAGGGAAAAGAATAGGCAAAAATGGTGATCTCTGTGACTTTAACATAAGGACCAATTAATTCAATATTCATCAAGCAAGCCCCAGAATAATGAATGTGTTAAAGGCCTGCTACAGAATACAAGCAAAGTTTAAGCCAGCAAACCCAGTTTACGATAAATTAGTCATGGGGTAAACGCAGTATTAAAAAATAAATGGGAATAAATCAATTTTTTTAACCATACTCATTTTGAGAAGTTATTTGTTACTTGCAAGGTTGTTATAGTTTGACCTAAAACAGTCTGCTCAATCATTAAGATTTGTAATTTGAGGTTAGCCATGTCAAGCCCTCATACAGTCCATCACCTGTGGTCGCACAGGAGGGCTGAACATACCAATTCCTATCTCTGATGCGGGTCAATCCCAGCTTCTCTTGAATTTCATGTGGCTTCATGGCATCTGGAAGGTCTTGCTTATTGGCGAATATCAAGATGATGGCATCTCTCATCTCCCGGTCATTGATAATGCGGTGAAGTTCCTGTCTGGCTTCATCGATGCGATCTCTGTCAGCACAATCCACCACGAAAATCAACCCTTGGGTGCCTGTATAGTAGTGTCGCCACAGAGGACGAATCTTGTCTTGACCTCCAACATCCCAAACATTGAACTTGACATTTTTGTAGGTGACAGTCTCCACATTGAAGCCAACTGTAGGGATTGTAGTGACAGACTGTCCAAGTTTCAGTTTGTAAAGGATTGTTGTCTTTCCAGCAGCATCAAGTCCAAGCATCAATATTCTCATCTCCTTGTTGCCAAATATTTTTGAGAGCATTTTCCCCATTTTGAACTATTGTGCATAAATACGTGATTCCTAAAGAGAAAAGTATCAGATATTGTGCTGATGAGAACTCTCCTAAACCTAGAACTTACACCTATGAGCTTGCGTGTGAAAACATGACTCAGTAAAGAGCAAACGTGAAGAAATTTTTCAAAAAAGCTCCCTCATGTTAAACCTACACACAGTTCTTATAGACTTTTACTTCATAAGTCTGTGTGTCCTGTGAAATGCAGAAGCATACACGTTCAGAGTACCACACTGTGTGCGGGGCCTGTACACAACATGGCACGGTAACACTAAGAAGTTGGCACCAGCTGTTGCAGGACGTTCATTTTGTTACCCAAATTAACGTTAAGCTGACGGACAAAGTCCAGCCGTGGCGATCAGGAGCTGCACAGAACAGGCGCTGTGTAAGTTTAAGGCCCAGAGGAAGCGGCGGTACTTGTGAATTCCTCCTGGTGTTTGTGTCTGGCGGTCCTCCTCATCGGGTGCGCCCTTGTTCTTTTCACGGCCACCGGAGGAGAAAAGCCGCTTTCTACGCTAACAGTTAGTCCATCAACCGTCACGCCAGGTCTTTTCACCGGGGTGGAATGAAGTTCTACGCCGGAAACCCTCTCGGTGACTCAGCAACATATGTATCCACTCATGAAACTCCACTTCTTGTCCCCCTGAAAGAGATTTGGGAGGAGGGTCAGACATGCCAAATTAGCAGGCTAACGCTCATGGCTGCTGCTGCTGCTACGGGGGTCTAGCATGCTAACGTCAGCTAGCTCGAAGCTAGTTAGCCGTCTGCTAACTCGATAACGGCTCCTATCTGCCGCAAAATAACCCTGTTTGGATATCAAATAAGAGCCACGATGGCAATATGTCTATCCCAGATCTTTCTGTGTGTAAAACAAAGCTGAAATAGAAGTAATTTACCTCCTTTCTCCCCCTCCTGGCTCGATAATTACACCCAGCTCTCGCCTTTCTCCTTTAAGTCGAGCTGGTCGCAGTGCTGCTACACCGGAAAGGTGTGGAGCTGCATTAACCGCCACTTCCTCCCGTCGACTTCATTCAACTGCTGCTACAGCTCTCACTACTCAGTCTGACGCATCCACAACGCATGGCATGTACAATATAAGAGCCGAAAATAACGTGGGATTTAATTTACTTTTACTGCAACTTTAATCGCAACTTTTATCTATAATTCTTCACATTACAACAGATATCCACGTGTGATGGTTCAAAATCTTTAATTCAGTCCACACCCAACAACATAGTTTCCTCCAGGGTGTATTTTGAATACATCTATCGTATAATACCATATTTCACTGAACTTTTACATAAGTATAGGAAATGGATAACATTGTTGGTTTGATTTTTTTTTTAAAGGTGACTTGCAATATAAATCTAGGTTAACAGCACCCTCTTGTGGAATATATGAGGGCTGACTAACTATCAACCCCATGCATTTTATTCACCGCCTGGCCAAAAATAAAGTCGCCGCCAAGGAAAAGGTCACACTCTAATATTTCGTTGCACCACCTTTAGATTTGATTACAGCACACATCCATTGTTTCGATAAGCTTCCGCAGAGTCGAAAGATTTATTTCCATCCAGTGTTGCATTAATTTTTCACTAAGATCTTGTATTGATGATGGTAGAGTCTGACCACTGCACAAAGCCTTCTCCAGCACATCCCATAGATTCTCAGTGGAATTAAGGTCTGGACTCTGTGGTGGCCAATCCATGTGTGAAAACACGTCTCATGCTCCCTGAACCACTCTTTCACAATTTGAGCCCGATGAATCCTGGCATTGTCACCTTGGAATATGCCCATGCTATTAGGAAGGAAAAATTCATTGATGGAATAACCTGGTCATTCAGTATATTCAGGTAGTCAGCTGACCTCACTATTCGGGCATGTAATGTTGCTGCGCCAAAACCTGACCAGCTGCAGCAACCCCGGATCATAGCACTGCCTCCACAGGCTTGTACAGTAGGCACGAGGCATTATGGGTGCATCACCTCACCTGCCTCTCTTCTCACCCTGATGTGCTCAAGATGATGGTTCCCCACCATCCCTCCAGTTTTCAACTGAAATGTTTCTCTGCCAACATTTTCATATCTGGCATTTCAGCCACTACAGGCTGTTGATAATGGGGTAAACTTTGTATAAAACCTACCCAGCACTTAGTGGCTTCAACATACACCTAACACCCCGGGTCATCTCTTGGCCTGTTCGGTACCCCTTTACAGCCCGTTACCTATGCAGTCATGCATACTTGTTCTAGCCTTTACCACCCTGTTAGAGATTCATTCTCCTGAACTGGAATATAGCTCTATCTCACAACAGGTGGGTGAAAGAGCTGGTGCTATCTATAACACATGAAAAGCTTAAATTCTCCCCCAATGGCTCCTTAAACTCATTTGAAATGACTTGGAAACCTCTCTTAAGACATAAAGCATATTTGACCTCTATATCTGAATGTGATGAAGGAGACCCCTTTTTTTCTTTTCTTTTTTCTTATTGTTGTTAACTGTTTTGTGTTACTGTGTATTCTGCTATGAATAGGAAGGGAATGAAGGGGAGGGCTGATAATGGGATAGGAGAAAAATGGAAAACTGGATGTTCTCTGTTAAATTTCACTGATCTATTGTCACTGGTATGGAATTAGGGGCACTGGGAAAAAATAATCAAGGTCAAGTAAGTTTTTTTTCCCCAATATAGGTTATTCTGAGTAAAAAGTCAGGATGCTAAAATCAAAGTCAAATCCCGAGACTGTAATTTCAGAAATCTGACTCTTTTTTAGAATTCTGCCTTGAAACTCAGAATTGTGACCTTTTTCTCAGGATAACTATATCAAAAAAAACATTATTGGACCTAATTTTTTTTCAGTGGCCCTGATCTTCTTCCGTACGCTGGTGAACATTTGTCCAAAACGACATTTATTTAAAAAATCCCATTCAACGGAAATTACCCATGTTGTAATACTGAAGTGAAACAGCCAGTTTTCCATTTGGTGTATTCAGTGCTTTGACTCATATCCAGTTTGTTGCGCTTTAGGCCACACCCACGCCGTGACGTCAACGTGGATCTCCTCATCCGCCGTCCAAGGACAGAATCCCAGAAGGGGGGGTTTCTTCTTCAATCTGTCCAGGAGGAGAGTCCTGAGGAGAGGGTTAACCTCAGTCAAAGTCAGACCATGGCTGCACCTTCAGCTCTCCCTCTGACACCATTGCTATGACATCTGTATTTAATTTAAGAAGACATATAAATGGTTAAAGAAGCGTGTTGCATGGTCGCATGTTATTAGCAGCACTTAGAGGGACCACCTCGTTGAACAGTGTCAACAAGCGCATTTAAAGGAGCAGCACAAGTTAACTCGTAAGTCATCATGGCGGACTCCAGCTTCAACAACCTGACATCTTTAGCTCGGGCTCTATCACAGCCGAAACTCGACCTGTCAGAATCATCAGATGTCGTCCCACCGCGTAATTTACAGCTACATCCGACACGAAGGAGAAAGTTATCGAGCTGCAGCTCCATAGAGACCGTTGAACCGCTGACGACACCAACCGCCGCTGAGGCGCGCGTGCTGGTTATCAACACCGGAGGAACCATCGGGATGACACTTCATGATAACGGTAGTTACACGCTAGCGGAACTTATCAATGTAGTTTTCCCTCACAGGCAACTAAGAGAGGCGCATTGCCAGGAAAGCATTTATAGCTCCTGGTTTGGCGTATGTTGTTCTCGTGTTACTATGGGTAGGAGGCTTCTGGGTAAACTGCGTGACCAGTAACGCACCCTAAAATAGTTCTGCACACAGCTTTAAGTATTCAACAGAACCAGGTTAGCAAGCTGTGTGTGTGCACAGAGCACACATGAGCCAACCGTCCATCTGCACTTACAAATACTGTCAAAATGTGGTATGATCCCTATGCCAATACAATAAACACAGTAGGTTCAAATGTAGAAAGAGACGTGATCTCAAGCTACTCCTTTCTACTCCAAAGATAAATATTAATAGTACCAAGTTAGGATCCACAGGGGGACAGTGCAGTAAAACTTCTCTCATGATACATTTGGAGCAGCACAATAGATTCTCTCAATGAATAACCAGGTGTTTACATGAGGTGTTGAGAAACATTGGGGACACGTGCAGTGGCCAAATATTCAAAAGTCCAACCAGTTTCAAGTTCAAACAAATATCATTTGTTACATAAGAGTCTTCATGCTCTGTTTACTACTTACTGTGTTTTGCTGTTTTTATGGCACTGGTGGGCTCTTTATTTTTGAATGAACAGTGCTCTTTGAGTAAGTTAGATGTGTTGTGGGATATTTCAAACACTTATATGTATTTCTGCTCTCAATAAGAAGTGTTATTTAGAAAAACAGGGTGTCCGTAAAGTTTCTTTACAATTTAAAACTTCTTTTACAAAAACAAATGAACACACAAATATGTGGCAATTTATACAAAATGAGGAGTAGATATTTAAGTCTTTTCACTTAGCTAACATACATCTATTCAAGCACCATTAGTTTCATGAGGCACAGAGATGGTACTTGATGTCTTACCATGTTGGCAGTAGCATAGCCTTACCAATGATCTCCAAGACATCAGTGGTCTTTTGCTTACATGCACAAATGCAGTTTGATGAAAAGCTTTGGTAACTACTGAGAACATCAAGCAAATCTCAACATCAAAGATAACTCATAAATTGCCTTTGTGATATATTTTTACATTGTAAAGGGACATTATGGACACCCTGGACTTAATTGTGAGTTGTACTGTTGTGAAGAGATTGTAACTTCTAAAATTGGTATGGTTTTATTCATGTTTGTGCAACTGAGATGTGTCTCACACTTGGTAAGGGTAGAGATATGGAAATGTCATCAGCGATGGACACTTCAGCTCAATTTAAAAAGTACTGAATCGCTAGCGTGAATTTTGTTTTATTACCAATAAAAGGCTTTATCACAGTAACTGTAAAATGAATTGTGTTAATTTAGGACCTCATTCCATAAAATATTCTTGTAAGCTACAGGGCTAAGTTTCCATCCCCCTTTTAATTAAGTCTCACAGGAAGTCTATCTAGAGAGATGAATGAAATTCTCTGTAATTGATATCCTCAGGTTTGTATACTCATGTGTGTGTCAGCAGACATGCGATGTTATTAAGTAAACTAATAACATTTTGGAAGAGCGCCCTTTACAGCAGCTTAGAAAACCATTTCTTAAATTCACCACTAGGGTTCAGTATGAGACTGACGTGTGTTGTGGCAGAGATTTGAAACCTCCTGTGTTTTATTGCTGAATTTGTAAGGATAAACCATAGAACCAAAAAGAAAATACAACCTAACCCTCTTGTGTTTTCTATCTCACAGTTCTTGCCCCAAAAGCCAATGCATTTGTGAAGAGCTTGCGCAAGTTGCCCATCCTTCATGATGAGTTGTATGCCCAGCAGACCTGCATGTATGAATACTACGGATCTGAGAACAGCCTGGTCTTGCCGTAAGCACACCTCCAGATTCCTACAGCACATACCTACAGCAAAAAGCTTTGGTTTCATCATGAAAATCCAACTGAACTATGCTCTGCTCTGCTCTTCATATGAGGTTTTCAGATGCAATACCAGTTGTCTTGTAAACAATGTGTAAAAACTGTTTTGCTGTATTTGTATTTGTTCATCTTTGAGAGTAAAGTTAGTTTTCATACAGTGTCATAACATCAGTTTCACATCAGAACAGTAAAGACTGAAACAAACTCTCAACATACAAATAATGAAAAGTTGTGACTCCAAACTGCTTTTGTTGCCTAAACAGGAAGCCGACAGCTCATTCGGACCATTTATATCACGGGTGATGTAGCACTGTTACCATTGCGTGTGCCTGCACTGTGATTTGAAAGTGATTTGAAGTCTGCGCCTTCTTCAGAAATGTCAGGGTGTGCTTGCCTGGCAGGAAACGCATGCTGATGTGGCTTTGTCGAGAGGGAAAAATACCAGGAAGGATACAGGAGCACAGAGCCAATTATTGCCTGAAAAAATGATACATTTGTAACATGCTTATGCCACCTTTGTCACCAATGAGCCAGCTGCTTTGGTGTGTGTCAGTGTGGTGACCTGGCCTATTTTGCTGCTTGTTTCCGAAGTTTAGCCAGTGTAAAACTACTACTAGCCTGTCAAGAAAATTTAAACTTATTTTTATGTTTTAGATGTTTGAATCATGCTGTCTTGATGTCTGGTGCATGTGCTGTTGAGCAGAGAGAGTGGGCTCATCAGCTGATCAACTGCCTCAGTAGGGTTTTATGATTGCCAGTGACATTGGGGACGCCCTACCAGAACTGCATCCTCACTGACAGATTTCAATCTCCCCCTTTATTGACTGACTCTGAGAGTCAGCTGGGGGTCCACATGGAGGTGTATGGTAAAGATAGGAGATCCACCGTCAAGGTCAGGGGGGTTTATTTAAGTTTGTAACTTGTAAAAATGATAAGAATTCTTCTTTCTAAGATAACACAAAGCAAATTTTTTAAAATCCTGATTCACTTTTTAAGATAAGCTCATTTTCGAGTCTGTACGATGTTCATGCAAGTCTAATGGGTAAACTGTTGATCAGCCCTAGTTGAAGAAGGGAATTAGTTTATTGATTTATTGAAAAGCTTTACTCGTGAGGTGGAGGGGCATAGCCACAAGGCTGGTTGCCTCCCTCCCACCTCCCACCTCCAACCTTCTTCTTCCACTTCTTAAGTCCTCATCTTGCACATTAGCACACACTGATAGACACAAGCATTTATTATTCTCCAGCTATAAGGCATCTTAGCTGTTATGCTAATGTGTATCTTTGAGGTACACTTCCAGATAGTGGGGTAATTGGTGATTTGAATAGTGTTTTCTTGTGGCACTTTAGCTTAAAGATTGTCAACAACATATGTTCATATGTTTGAGGGCTGCGTGCAGACTTGAGGCTAATTAGAGGAGTGTGTGTAGGACCCCTGGTTGGATGGACTGGGCCTTGGGAGCTCCCCTCACCCACCTGCTGTTCTATTTACCTTCGATCTCATATTATAAGGCTGCCCTATGGTAATGTGGGGGGTTTCCCTCCCTGTTTCTTAAAAGGGGGATTAAAGTGAAAATCTCTCCATGGCTGTTCAGCCAGTCAACCTGGCTCTCACAGACTGTGTGAGAGTGACACAAATGAGACTTGAGGCCAGTGAATGACTTACTAAGTAACCCTGAAGTGATATAATATCAGCCAGTTCATGTCCTCCAGCTTCAGTCTTGTTTACAGCAAACACTGGAAACACTTTCTAAAAAGGGCAAGTTTAAAAGTAGTTCCCTGTTTCTCTTCACTGTCCCTCCCTGTCACACTTCCAATACCACGTGTTTGCGTGTGTATGAAACAGGTTCTGGCACCCTGATGCTGAGACAGAAGGCCCGACTAAACAGCCTTTGTCTCGCTTCATAAAGTCAGCTTGTTTTTAAAGCATTTCCCTATCCTTCCTTAAACCAACTTTTAAAATTTAACCAGAACTTTCAACTGTCTTTATGCGCAATGAAAACAAATAATCTTTTGTCACTGTGAAGATAATTATTTGCTTGAACATGTCGTCTTAATGTTTTTTTTGTCTTTTTGCAACGAGTGTTTGCGCATTCTAAATCTGAGGCCTCTATTTGATTTACTTCAGTTTTTTGCCTGTCTCTGTGTCAAATATGTGCAGTAAACCCTTAAGATTTATGAATAAACTTTTCTCTCTTGCAGGCTTAGCAAAGACAACAAGAGGATAATCTACACCATCTTAGAATACAGCCCCTTACTGGACTCTTCCAACATGACCACAGATGACTGGGGGAGAATTGGAAAGGACATTGAGGTACTTGATTGGACCCTTTTTCAAACAAACACCACATTATTATTCCTTTAATTGCAAGACTAACATCAGTTACCTAATAAGGCAAGAAAAAATAAACAAAGTACATTGAAGTGATCCATTCCATATGCTCTTTTTTCCAACGCAAGAAAAACTATCAAAGCTATGATGGTTTTGTGATTCTTCATGGCACAGACACTATGGCTTACACAGCCTCTGCCCTCTCCTTCATGTGTGAACATTTGGGCAAACCAATCATCCTCACTGGCTCACAGGTAAGACCTGCTTTCCTTTGGAGTCTAGCAAACAAAAAAAGACAAGCATTTCAACATTAGTCCTGCTTTTTTGAAGATAAAACACGTTGTGTCTTCAGGTGCCTATCTACGAGATGAGGAATGATGGCAGAGACAACCTGCTGGGGGCGCTGCTGATTGCAGGGCAGTTTGTTATTCCTGAGGTTAGAAAATGGAGATTGCACTCACATATGTCCCCCTCGTTTCAAAATATGGTATTATTAGAAAAGTCTAACTGGTAGTTATGTAGAAGTAAGATAAGAAAACAGAAATCCCCGCACATGTGACTCTGAAGGAAAAGAGAAACTGTGAGACTAAGCAGTGTAAGCTTTTTTGATAAACTTTCCTTTATTTCTTTCAAGATTCTATGTGAATGATGATGATACATATGTAATAGATTCCAATAGAAAAGTTAATAAAATAATAGATCCCACAATATATTACACCTCTTTGACAAGGACACACTCCATGTTGTGCAGTAAACACTGTTCACAGATGACAGGATCTCCTCCTCCTGTCTGATCAGAATAGTTTCTAACGGAGATTGGCAACTATTTCAAGAACCAGAAGAACACTCAGGCGTAATCTGTCTATCTGTGTGTGATGATGCACTCAGACATTTAGTAACCTGTTTGATCAACCTCCGTCTTTTGGCATGTGAATGCTGGTTCCAAAGCACAGGTTAAGTTCTTTGGTGTTAGAGAGATTCTGCTTTGTAGAACAGAAAATGTTGAGCATCAAACATATCTGTGTCCCCTCAGGTGTGCCTGTATTTTTACAATAAACTCTTCAGAGGAAATCGTGTGACCAAAGTGGATACTGGGAGTTTTAATGCATTTTCGTCTCCAAACTTGGCTCCACTAGCCACTGCAGAAGTAGATATAACAAGTAAGCAGGTGGTTAAACAAGTTATGGTTTTCACATTCGAAAGAGTCTGCCTTATAAAATAAATAACCGTTTCCCACATCTCTTTTATCCAGTCAACTGGGATACAGTTTGGAGGGCAAACACCACAGCGAAGTTTCAAGTCAGGACTGAGCTGAACAGGAACGTGGGCTTGCTCCGGCTTTTTCCAGGAATCACTGCTGCTACTGTAAGTCACTCTGGGCAACGCTGATGTGTTGATTTGATGTGGTATGGCCCCAAAGTTTTCTTTTGGTTTATTTCATCTGCTTCTGCAATGGTCACCTGGTGTCTAAAGATAAGTTGCCACACTTGTATAATTTAACCTTTCATGTATCACAGGATGTGCTTCTGTTATTTCACTGTAAGAGCCCAATATCTTCTTCACCTATATCTATATGAACTCAAAAATTTAACACAAAGTTGAAAAGCATTAAACCTATAGTGCTAACCTTCGCATATATTAAAATATAATTGAGGATATGTTTTCCAAACATAACTGTCTGCTCCAAACTGTTGTTTTGTCAAACTGCAGTAAAAATATAGTTAACTTTAATTTAATTGTGCTATTACCCATCTTCTGTTACTCTCCCGGTCATGTAAACTGCCATCAAAGCTCAGTCTGGAGAAAGATGAAAAGGAGTTATGGGCCATGACCAATCACCCTGTAAAAAGGGAGGTTTGGCATCGATACTGTAGCATTTATCTGCACCTCCCCCTGCAGAGGCTGCTGGGAGAGTGACTTTACTGTCTCAATCTGCTCCCACTGCCCGGCTCAGCTATCAACACTTCCTTACAGCCTCTAACTGCCTTTATGAGGCATCGCTTTGATTGGGCACCAGGCTCTTGTGTGCCCACTGAGAGCTTCTCTGGTAATCTGCGTCAAACATTTCTGCTTATCGCATCAGAAAAATACTGACTGAACCTTGCACTTTTAATGTCACCTTCTCCTCACATTTTACGGTAACTGCCACGGTCGTGCCAAGTGACTTTATGCCTCTTAATACCTTCAGATTAATTGCTCTCCTTTCTGCCATTTCAGTCATCTGCCTTTCCAGTCATATGCCATGGCTAATGATGTGGTATAGGGCCTCCTGGTGCCAGCCAACCAGTGACTGAGATACTGGTTGCATAGAAAGCACCAGATGGGTTTTTAGGAGTGTGGATGGACTCGTGCGTTTGTGAAAGGGGCTGCTGGAAAAATAACATGGAATACTAATTCTTCAATTTGATTCCACACAGCTGAGCAGCCAGATCAGATGGCTGTAAATTTTGGGGAGTTTATAATGTGAATCCCTCTTTTTCCAGGTGAGGGCTTTCCTGCAGCCACCCATGCAGGGTGTTGTCCTGGAGACCTACGGGAGTGGGAATGCCCCCGACAACCGTCCTGACCTGTTAGAGGAGCTGAAGAAGGCCACAGATTCTGGTGTCATCATTATAAACTGCACCCAGTGTCTAAGAGGGACTGTGTCAACATCCTATAACACTGGCAAAGTAATTCATGTCATACGCTTCTCAATCCCTCTAACTGCATTGGTGGTATGCCTGCTTAAAGATTGAGTCATGTATACTTGATACTTTTCAGGTGTTAATAGATGCTGGGCTGATAGCTGGTGGAGACATGACTCCAGAAGCTGCCCTCTCAAAACTGTCCTACGTTTTGGCCAAGACTGAACTGGACCTTAGTGCCAAGAAAAAGGTTGATGTCTGCTTTAAACAAGATATGATGATACAAATTTTAGAGTTAATCAGGTTCTTTGCTGATACACTGCCTGGCCAAAAAAAATCGCCACCAAAAATAAGGTCACACTCTAATATTTCATTGCACTGCCTTTAGATTTGATTACAGCACACATTCACTGTGCCATTTTTTTGATAAGCTTCTGCCTAGTCATAATAATAATTTCAATCCAGTGTTGCATTAATTTTTCACCAAGATCTTGTATTGATGATGGGTCTGACCGCTACGCAAAGTCTTCTCCAGAACATCCCAAAGATTCTCAATGGGGTCAAGGTCTGGCCAATCCATGTGTGAAAAAGATGTCTCATGCTCCTTGAATCACTCTTACACAACTTGAGCCCAGTGAATCCTGGCATTGTCACCTTGGAATATACCAGTGCCTTAGTTAAATCCCGGTGGTGACTTTTTTTTGGCTAGGCAGTGTATAATACAACTTTTTCCTACACAATATAAACTTGAATCTCCTCATAATAGTCTGTTTTATCATTATATCTAACCAGCTGAATACTTCATAGCTCCATGGATATTGTGTAGCATGATGCACTTTGTTGTTGGCCTCACATTGGAACAATTCTCCCTCTAATTTTGTAACTATGAGCAAACAAGTTTGTTTTTGTGTGAAACTGTCCAGATGATGGGTGAAAACCTGCGTGGTGAGATGAATTCTGACATAGCAGGAACCAAGTTGGCTCTGAGCGACAGCCGCTTCATCCAGGTCATCGCCAAGAGTCTGAGCATCAGCTGCAAAGAGGTGGGAGCAGCAATTCTACAAAGACCTGTCTAAGAGATGCCATGACAAAATATTGAAGCTGAAAACAAGTTATGGCTTTTTAGTAACGATCTGTGGTGTTTGCAGGAACTCGAAGCAATTCGCGATGCCCTGACCCCCCCATTGGCATGTGCTGCTGCTAAAATTGGAGACATAGAGGCAATAGAAGCCTTGAAGGAAATGGTGTGTATTCCTGAAATTGTTGGGCTGATAATCCCAACTGTAGATCATCGTCAAAAACATTTCGCACACACACACACACACACACACACACACACACACACACACACACACATTGTATGTATCAGAGGTGGGACTGCATGATTCCAAAGCTACATTTGCCTCCACAGGCTGTGACGCCACTTTAAGTCAGCAGTGCAGTATTTGACTCCGCTTATCTTGAGCATGTTTGTTTTGAGGGGTAAGAGCACTCCGGTAAATTAAAAGTTCGTCATTGAACACATTTTCATGGCCAGACCTTCTGTACAGAGAGAAGGATCAGAAACACACTGATGCTCAGGCAAAAAAAAAACGAGGTTAGACTGGAAAGGCAGGTGTAGAGCTGCTCGTGCAGTCACAACATGTTTCACTGTAGCCTGACTGATGTGCCGTTGCTGATTGAATCAGCCGACAGACGATCATGACATGATTTTCTTACATTTGTGAAAGGTTTGACACGTACACAAAGTTGGTGAAGGATGTGCTTTGGTGGCGATCTTTGTATTTGATAGTGATGGTTATAGTGTATCTTTTGGTTTAAATAAACAAAAATTAACACAATTATACTTTAGTAAGTCCCAATCTTCTCTTCCAATGTCCCAACACTTTCTGTTGCATCCCCGGTCATAATTCTGTCATGATGTGACAAAAACATGTAATTTTTCCACTACACACCACAGCCTTTTAGGAAAGATAGGTAACAGTTCTTGTGTCGGGGACTACTTAAAGAAGCAAACTTGGCACCACCAGAGTTTACACAGCAGCCTAGTGTTCAAAGGATGGACCATACAAACTATCATGCTTATTTTTTTTAAATGAGGAAAATTATTCCCCAATGCAGTTGTGTGGCTCATATGTTTTTTAGATGACGTTGGAGGTCTCTGACTCTGAGGAGCAAGCTGTACCGTGTGTATCTCATTAACAGGATAGGTTATCTTTTACTCCTGTCTCTTGTTGTATTTCAGACAATGACACTTAAATGTGTTTCTTTGTTACAGGGTAGTAACTTGTTTCTAGGTGACTATGATGGACGCACACCCCTTCATATTGCTGCTTCTGAGGGCCACCTCAAGCTAGTGCAGTATCTACTGAATCATGGAGCTACAGTTTATGCTAAAGATCGCTATGGTGACACACCCCTGTACAACGCCGTACGCTTCAGGTAAAACTCGTCATTTTGACAATAAAGTCTAATGTGTTTGTTTTAATCTCTGCCAGTGTAAAAACATTGGTTATGGTGCTGCGAAAAGAACACTAAAAGTCCCCTCTTGGCCATTAGTGGCGCCTGAGTATTCCTGAAAATCTGTTGTTAATGGTTGCTATAGAGGGGACTTCATTAAACAAGCTGCTGCAAGGAAGAGAATGTGGTTTCTCTTAAATGACAGGAGAGGAGCAGGGGCTGTCAGAGAGGAGGGCTGCAACTAGGGGAGCAGTCTGTAACACGAGGCTAGGCAATAATTATAGAGTAATTAGGCTAATTGTTATCCAACAGTTTAAACAGTGTTTATTTTTACCAAAGCTGTTTTTTTTAATTTTTGTCTTTCAGTGACATTGCTTTAAATGTCTGTGAGGGAGAAGTCAGCCATGCTTAATGATTCATTTCGTGCTATGTTGAGCCTCAGGGTAAAGACGTTGTATGAGTTGCCAAATGGCTGTTGTCCTATTTTAACGGTTGGCACTACGAGTATGGACTTGTTTCCTTTGTGACGGCAGAGGGATGCACTGGAGCACAAAACCGTCCATTGCACTTCCTGTGCTCGACACCTTGGTTTGATTTTCTCTTCCTAGCTATAGTCAGTGAAACCAATATAACTTAAAGAACTTCATTTTTCTGAGTAGTCATGTTATTTGTTGCACTTCTGGTGCCAGGCAACAACCACTGCACTACAACATGGATGCCCATATAAGGAGTGGCAGAGGATGAAAATGAAGGGTTATAGAACAAAAGTGGGGAGTGTCGCCAGAACCAGTCCTACCAACCTGCTCCCAGTTTCACAGATGAGAGATACTGGCTTTCTGACTCTCTACAGGAAGTTTTCGAGATCCTTTTAATACTTTCTTTGGCAGCAGCTCCACATTCCTCCAAACAATTAAGCATCAAATTGATCTGTTGGGCAACTGAGCTTAATAAATAGCAAACTCAGCTATTATCAAAAACAAATTGGCTGTGCATTGGTGGCCCATTGTATGTCTGTTGATTGTTTTTTCTTTATTTACTGTCACTGTTAATGTCACTGCAGGTGCCTCCTCTTGCGTAGGTGGTTTATTGCAAGGGGATAAGGAACATGCTGCAACATGCCAAACACCAATGACACTGTTGATGAAAATCAAGGCTTTAGCTAAACCTCAAAAAATGAATTTATGTCACACACGTTATACCACAAGTTTATGAATTTAGTGGGTGGTTAGTTGTGAGGATTATAAAGCAAAATGATTAAATTTAGAATACACTTGGACTAGGATTGGAAATTGACAGCCTTGTGGCTGTCAGGTGGGTGTTGACAGGGCTGTTTCTATTTTTAACACGAGATAGAAAAAAGAAAATTTAAACTATAGCGTTAGAGTGAAGCGTTCAAAGATATTTGGAATATTATCCTTTTTTATCAGTGTAGAGTGGAGAAAAGGGGGGCTACGTAAAGCAGAAGTCTGGGGAAGAATTAGGTACAAACATTTCAGAAGATGAATATTTGAACATGTGGAGAACTCAACCAATGACACCATCTCCATGTGCTTTGAGAGAACAATTTCAGAAGAAAGTAATTAGGTTCTTTATCATACATAATGTTAGAGGTGAATGTACATTTACAGCTTGGCTGAGTTGAAGGATTTTGGGATATTAGATGTAGATGATTCACATGTAAGTTGCCTCTGTGCTAGAATTGTGCGATTTGAGGAAATGTTCACTGGACTATCATTAACTTTCTTGGTTCAATCATTATAAATCTTGGTCATGTGAGATGCTCTCCAGTTGTTTGGCAGCTGTTTATGTATAGAGAGAATACCAATTTTTTCCAATTGAATTCAATTTGATTTTCCATTCAGAAAATGATCGTAAAAAATCAAAAACATTACAGAAACATTACAGCATCACAGAAGATATAGAGGGTCTACGATAAAAGTCTGTACAAAACCTAGATAATCTTGAAGCCCTTACCTTCCTAACATCCTTGAGGTTTTTTTTTACAGAATAATGTGTACATCATTGCCCTAGCTATATAAAATCAGAAACAGGGATATGTAGTTATATTGATTTTCTTTAGTATGTAGGGCGGCAGTTCAACATACTCACAAAGCGAAGGCCTGGGAGACTGAACACAATGTACAGGAAAACAAAACATCTAATACTTGATAAACAAACAAAACTTCAGTGCACATACACATGTATACATGGGGATAACAACATCCTCACATTCTTCTGTTGTGGGGGGGTTGGGATGTAGCCAGTCTAGTTGTAGTCTTTTTGCATACAATTGTCGGTATGACAGATTAATGAACATCGATGTACCTGGAACTATTTCATCATACCCCCCAAAAAGTATGAAATTCAAATGTTATTTTCTTTATAAATATGACTTGTAAAGTGTTGTGGATTTTTTTAGCTAGAGATCTCTAGTTGTCAGACAGTCCCGAAATATGTGCTAATGGTTGGCATCTTGGCTCCTACATTGTTTCCAACATTCTGGATCCTCTGCTGTGAGACCAGATTTTTGTTTTGGGGTGATAAAAGACATATCTAAACACTTCCATCTGAATTCTCTCTATTTATGTGAATGAGATCATTCCCACAATAATTTACAATAGTTATGCCATTCTTCTTTTGAGATAGTGAAGTTGCCTTCTTGAAAGACAATTTTTTGAAAAAAAAATTTCCTGCCTTTTAACTGAGAGGACAGAACAGAGGATGGAGTGGGCAGATACTGGGGCAGGGGTGGACAAGGATATTTCAGGAAGAAGTTGCAGGTTGGATTGGAATTCAGGCCACATGCTCAAGGGCTAACCTCATGAAGTGTGCCCCAGAGTGTTAGACTGTATTTGCACCCTGGGAAAGACAAGTACTTTTAAAAAATGTGTTGTTTGCCTGTAACAAGATGCTCAAAGCTGATCCAGCACCAGGATGACTGGCTGAAAACTGTCTCTGAAACATAATCGGAGCATCAACCTGGCAGGATAAGAGCTCAAGAAAAAAAGTTGAAAGTGACATAAGGAGGTGGGCAATGTTTCCATGTAGTTCAGAGAATGGACAAGTGATTGTGTCATAGAGATTAAATGGCTTTGTGGGGACAAACCTTTTACATAATCTTTTTCAGGTTGTGCCTGACTTTAACTGAGTCACAAGCTTGTAGTCTTTACACATACACTTGTAAATTTAAAGCTCTCCTTTATTTCTTCTCATAAACTCAGGCACAAGGAGGTCGTGAAGCTGCTGAGAAAAACAGGAGCACATTTCTCCAGGGATGAGCTGGAGGAAGCAGGAACTGAGCTGTGCAGGTAAGATACTCTGAAAACATCCCCTCAAACAACTGCACACATACTCAGTCACAAACCTCTGTATCACAGAGTCCGCAGTGACCCATCCTACATAGTTGCCACAGGTACAACCAGTAGTCCCACTGTTACACAAACTGTAGGAATGCCCCCTGGCAGCATAGCATCAAATCTGTGCTGCATCTCTAGTGTCAGCAAGTATACAGCACACTGGCTGAGCTCTGCTATTTATCTACTGGAGATACCAGACAGGTTTTGTCAGGACAGTTCTAATTTGAAGTTTCAGAAACACACCTTGAGAAAGAAAGAACCAACATGGCTGTATTAAGATAAAATCAAACATGCGTCACAAGGTTGACAATTATCAATTGTCCTTCACTGTTTCAGAGAAGCCTCTGAACAACAACACATCATCCTCAGCCAAGTGTCACTGTGATTGCAATAATTCACTAATTCAAAGTACATGATGTTTATTAACTGTCACTTTTTTTGTGTCAGTCTTGCAGCCAGTGGGGATCTGGAGGGTCTGGAAATCTGGAGTCTGGCTGGAGCCAATCTGAATAAACCAGGCTATGATGGACAGAATGCCATTCAAGTGGTGGGTTTCAGGGACTCTTACAGAAAAAAAGCTTTTAAAATCATGTTTCTTATTCATATTTCCCTGTTCCAGGCTCGAGCTGTCGGTAAAAAGGAAGTGGTGGCGTTTTTAGTTCAACTCATGAGCAATAAAGCAAAGGTGACTACTGTTCTCTGTTCTAACAGCTTTAATATCTTTACTTCATTCATCTCAACACTAATTCTGACTATAATTGTCTCTCAGTGACTTCTCTGTTGTGTCTTGTTTAATTTCAGGAAGTATTCGGTGAATTTAATGAATGTGATGAATTTGATGAATATGATGATGATGATGATGAGGTAATTAGGTGTTGTGATTATGTGTATTTCCAATGTTGATCAAGAACCCTCATAGCATGAAACTCAGTTATCTCTCCAGACACCCCTTTGTGCCTATTATCCATCCCCCCCAACACCCTTCCACTTTACATGCTGCATATTCTGCTTGGTGTTGTTGTGGATTGTGATCCTAGCTTGCATTACATTGGCTTCAGTCTAAAGCACACATGTATTCACTCACAACTACAGGGATAGTGAGGCTGCCTGTTCATGGGGCTCCCAGAGGACACAAATCTAGACACTGAGAGAACATCAGTCTCCTCACAGAGAAGGTTCTCAGCCCTGCTGGAGTTCAAACCAAGGACGTTCTTGCAAGCAACAGTGCCCATGGGGCCTTTGTGCAAAACTTCAAAAATAAAACAAAGATAACACACAGTAAAACAGGCTAAAAAGAGATTTCAAAGCTCGAAGTCTGGTAGTTGTTTTTGATTTAAATCAAGGTGAAGCAATTTTTTATAAGAGGCTGCTTTAACCTAATTAGATTCATCATTTTGTTAAAAGCTACTGTGAGGAGTTTTTAACTAGTCACGACATAAATTGAAATTACTCTGCTGTGTTTCTCTGACAAAACCAAATAATCAGTAAAAGACTCACTTGTATGAACACATCTTAATTGCCTGACAAAACTTCTACATTGATGAAGGCAAAAATGCGCAGGGAGCGATCTACTTCCCTGTTGAAGAAATGTTTTGTTTAGAAAAATCTGCTTACACATGTAAAGGACAAGATCAGCACAGAAGTAAAGGCAGGGTTGCCAAATTTGGCACAAACACCGGTTTCCTCACAGAAGCTTTAAACTGAGTAAGCTGGAAACTAAATTGAAACTATGAAGTTCAGGTTTTTTTAAGAACTAATAATGAGGAGCATTGTCCACAAATCAAAACTGTGAAATCTTTGCTTTTTTTCTGCAGACCCACAGCAGCTTGATTGAAATCTAAGCACATTTTAAATCTTCAGTTTCCTCTTAAATTCATTCAAACAAAATCTGAGCTTGAAACCTGTGCAACCTGCTTTTCACAAGGCTGATTACTGTGTTTGCACTTGCATGCTCACAAAGGCAGTCACCACCACTGACACCCCCCCCAAACCAACCTCTTTTGCTACATTCTCACCACTTTTCTTTTTGTCTTCGGCAGAATGGTGAAGTGATTAAGTTCACTGCTTCTCCAGCAGGACGCTAATGTGAAGAAACAGGGATCTTCTTCTGTTTACTGCTGAGCTGTCCTCAACACACCGTCCACCAGCCTGATAAATTCAATGTCCGCACAAAAAAAAAAAAAGATCTGTTTAAAGGCAACACTACTTATGTTTCCATTGAAACTCTCTTAAAGCACAGCGTTGTTTCGGTGTACTGCACTGCTAAAGGTTGCCACTGGCTTAGTGTATGATTTCTTGCTCTGTGGTATGTGTGTGTTTGTATCTTGTTTAACCAAATTCTTTATTCTTCATTTTAATCTAAGGACTGTGTTGTCCGATCAGGGAATGAAAGGTGAATTCACCTGAGCTGTTTTAAAACGGACTCTGAAACAAGCTCTGACTGCTGTTCCATTACTTTAAACAGTAATGTCTCTTAATATAGCAATAAATGCAACAACAGGGTACCTTTAATGATTTTATGCTGTAACTAGTTATAGTAAGGCGAGCGACAATGTCTTTATAACTTAACAGAAACTGAGGGGGAGTCCAAGATGTTTCACACTGTAGCACATGTCCACTTTAGTGAACCTCTGGCCCCTTTTCCTCTCTCTTCAAACAAGTGTAACAAAACCATCAGGTAACTTCTCAGACTGATCCGGCCTGTTTCTTTTGCTGATTGTCGAGCTTGAAAAGTCACATATCTCTGTTGAAAAAGAGAAACGGGAAAGCTAATGTATTGTTTGTAAGAGGTTGAGACTTCAAACTGCTTCAGTTTCTCTTGTCTTTGATATTTTAATATCCTTTATTTAGTTTTTGTCCTTGTTTTTGTTGTGCAATGAGTAAAAAGTATTGCCATTTAATTTTCAAAGAATAATAGGTCAGTTTTTATACTTTGATGTAATAGCATTTAAAGAATCTTCAGTGATGTTGTCGCATCAAAGTACAAATGTATACCTTCTTGAATGTATTCTTGCTGTTCTTGTCTTGTTTTAAAAATGTTTAAGGGCTTTATGTGGGTTGGAAGTGATTCATTGGTGGTCTGTATTTTTCTGTGTTAATGAAAAGCAACAGAAATAAATCATTATGTTTCCACTACGTCTCCTGTGATTGCCACCCTGTTACACCAAACCTCTCTTCTCCCATGAAACCATGCATATGCTGCTCCTGGCTAAAAATTCCTGAGCTTTTTCTGATTTGACACGGTTTTCTGTATAAATTGGCATACGTCTAACCAATTGGTAGAGGTCATTTCTCTTAGTGTGTAGAGTTCCTTTGTGTTTCCTGCAGAAATGTGCTCTGAATAATAATTGGATTCACTGCCATTGCTGAAGGCCCCAGAATGAATTCAACAGTAGAGCCACACATGAAGCTTGTCAAACACCTTCCACTAAAATCATGTTTATTTACAAGAACTCAACAATCTTTTAAAAGAGGAAGATTGCACAGAGGTCCATGTGACTCTCCGGCCTGCTCTGGCTGGTATCTGTGTCTTGAGGGCGGCTGCCCCGTTGTGCTCAGTGAAGGAACCCAGCTCGTCCGGTCGGACCAGCATGGGCCTCATTCCTCCCTGAATGAGAGACTTGTATGAACCTAGCCCTAAAACACTATATAAAGAGCTCTTAACTCTGCAGTCGCTCAGTCTGAGCAGGGATGACACAATGAGAGCGCCATTTCAAGAGACAGAGCTCACTTTACCTGCAGGTAAGCACCTTTACTTATTGCCGGCCTTGTTGTAATCTTGTTTTGGCAGATATGGGAGCTGAAATCCGCTGTCATGTTGAAACTAACTGGCTGTTCTCTCCCTTACAGAGAGGACTCATAACTCTGATGGACCATTTTTATCCCTGGAGAAAGTGTAGTCTCTCTGATTAAGTGGTTCTCAACAGTTCAACAGTTCTTTGAGAAAATTGTGAAATGTTTAGGACCACTTGACCAGTCAGACAAATGCTGTCAGCTCAGAAAAATTCACCTTTTACGGATCTTAAAACATCTTCAGGAACTTCTAATGCCTTTAACACGAGTGTGTGATTCCCTGCCGGTGTTTCTCCCTGTCCCCTGCTCTCATTGTGCCCCCTTGTGTTACAAAAACAACTGCAGTCCAGGTTCTGTGAGTGTGGGGGGCTGTAAAAATCAGCAGGCTTTAGTAATTCCACTCTGCTGGCACATGTGCAGATTTTTAACAGCTCTGCTGCTGCTGTAACACTCATCCTTTTTTGTGCTTTACGGTTGCCACTATTCAGAGGTACTGATTAAAACAAGTCAATAAAAGATCATTTGTCTGTTGAGTCCAGTGTGTGTGTGTATGTGTGTGTGTGTGTGTGGGTGGGGGTGGTGATGGAGTGTGAATCTGCAGAGATGGTCGCTGTCCAAAGTACTGAAGCTGTGAAGGTAAATGCAGCCAAATCACTTCTTTTCATTCTCCTATTGAATCTCCAAAATTAGGCAAAATAATATGAAAGTCTTGGATAACTTTTCTCTGCTTTTATAAACAAACTCCCGGAACTTTTTTCTTTACTCAGATTGCAAATGCCTTGATTAAATTCTTAACTCACGTATTTGCACACGCGTGTCTAGTTTTCAGTACTAGTTTCGTGGGAAAACCTGATTTAAAGACTCAAAAGCTGACACAACTGCAGCAAGAAAATCCGACCGCCTTCCCCCCAGTGGGTAAAGGCTACTTTATACTGCATAAATCATTCATGAAAGCACCGTGCACCGATTATTCCCCCTCTCCTCTTAGACAGCCCTCTTCTCCCCTTTCCCTTTGATCTCCTCCATGCGCCAAGAACTATCAATATTTGCTAAACGCTTCTCACAAAGCCTGTCCGTGAAGCTGTGCGGCTCTCACAGGCAGAGAAGACACCGGAGAGGTTTTAATGAGATGCCCAGAGCGATTGCTCTGTACGTGCATGAGGGCAGCAGATGCAGCAGCACTTGTGGTCCCCAGGGAGCCCCCCCTCCTTCCACGACCGTCCTCGGAATTTCATCAGCGGACAGAGAGAGGAGCGACACCCAGACCTCCTCTGATGGGGAGAGCAGGGTGGGTGACGCACGTGGTAAATCATCTTTACTGTGGATTGTAATTATCGGTTTGCTGACAGACCCCCTCCAATCACAAATCACGCGCGCATGCGTATTTGTCGTCCTGTGCGCGATGGGTGGTTGAGTGGTTTGCGAGGTGTCTGTGGGATGAAAAATAATTTAGTCTTCCACGAGATATTTATTATTAATCCCCCTCCCTTTCTAACCTGTTAGAGCTTCATTGCTGCCTGAGATTGTTAATCATGTCTGGTGAAAAAATAAGAAACTTTTCCAAAGAACCCAAACTTTTTATCTGACTTTTCCCAATGACCTTCAGCTGAAAGTTTCGAAACACTGATCAGGTGGCCTTTTCTCACTTCAAACGGGAGTTCAAGATGAAACTAAACTTTTTAGACAACCACCAGGACCCAGCATTAGTGCCATGTGAACCAAACAGATACTGTAAGAGTGGTGGTAAAATATTGATCAATACTTGTATGATGAGATTGATACTCTAAATTATCAGTATATTGCTGATTTCCTAAATATTATGTTTCTGTAATGGCTAATCTACCAGTGTATGCAAGCTGTTTGATCAAAATTATACATTGTTTTACAACAGCAGAAAAAAATAAAGCACATGATAATTTTCCGGTTGAAAATTACTTAGTTTCATTCATGAGCAGAGACATTAGTTTAAGTAGTTTGTTATTTTTCATTAATTTTGACAAGCTGCTTTCCTATGTTAAACATTTTTTAATATGATAATGATGATACTGATCCTTCATTTACTTGATATTGGATCGATACCAAACAGCGTGGCTCCACCTTTTACCGCAGCATGAATTTGAAGCCAAAAGAACCAGTTACTGCCCTTGTGCAGCCAGAGTCTGTGCTGTAAAGACCACAGAGAGACCACTGTGTTAAGCTGGGAGACATAAAAAAACCCCCGAAAGAAATCCTTTTTTTCTCTTTGAAAAGTCTAATCTTCTTGGCTCTCTTTCCTAAAGTACAGCAGCTGTCAATCATCTTGAAACATAACTTGAACCTAGTTTTTAGCATCTTGTGACTTATGAAAAAAAGAAGACTTCTCAGAAAAAAAGAAAGGCTTAAACACAATGCAGCCAAATAATATCATAATATCAGCGCAGGGTAAGGATGTGAGGAACATTTCTATGGGGTGTATTAATTTTTTCAAGTTTTACCACCTCCCATCATGAATGAATAAGGGGACAGAGTTTTTGACCTGTACTGCAGCCAGTCACCAGGGGGAGCAGTTTTTGTGGTGACCTCAGTCCAGGCCGAGTGTCACAGCGTCCAAGATCTATGCAGTCTTGGAGCCAAATCAGAGTTATCACATCATTGCAGGAATAATATACTGTTAATTTGGATTTCCCCTCAGCTGTTCCATTGTAGTTTTACTTGATGGCTCAAACCATTGACAGCATGTAGAATGAACAACATGGCTCTGCTTTCTACCACTGAACAGTTTTGAAACCATAATACCCCCGTCATTGGCCCGCAATTGTGCAGAGTCTGTGCAGCAGAGAATCTGAGCAAAACCAGGTGACAAAGTATTATTTTTGACATGTATGCTACTGCAGCCAGTCACCAGGGTGACCTGTAGTGTCAATGGACATTGACCTATTCTGCCAAGATTTGGGAGAAATACTTTGACTCTGGAAGTATTATGGGAGCAATAATCTACAGAATTATATAATCAAAAAAGAAAACAAGACAGTCATTTCAATTTTACACTTGAAAGAAGTGTTATTTGGATGTAGCTTCCTGGTATGAATGAGAAAAAAATGCAGGTGTCTTAGTCATATCACTTGTTGGTGCTGCTGTCTCTGAGCTCACCGCCTGTGCAGCCACCCTGCGTGGATGATGACATCACCACCACAGTCTGTTCCTGAGTCTGGGACTGAGCTGCAGGTTGAAACGGATTTAAATTCATACAATTAGACTGAGCTGACAAATCAAAGTGGTAACATTTCAATCCTCTCACTCTCTTTTCAAGAATAGAAGAGATTCAAAGACAAGATATTGACCCAAAGTGTAAAGTACTGGGAAAATGCAAGTCAATGCCTGCACTCTGATAAAGACCTTATTGGTCAGCATCTCCTATCTATTTAAAGGGAAAATTGATTCTACAGCCTGTTGCAACACTGCACAGATAGTTGATACAAAACAGGTCCCATTTTTCACAAAGCAAACAGCCAATCAGAGCTTGGGATTTGGGGTCATGCCACCCTTGGTCGTCCCTGTTGACACGCCCCTGGAGGCAGACACCTCAAGTCTTGCAGAGTGGTAAAGACGCTTTTTGTTTGAGTTTTCACCATAAATTGTATAAAATAGGTTTTCACAGCAAATTAAAAACCATTTTCCACCTGTGTAATAGTTATCGTTTATTCCTGCTGGGTTTGGCCATTTCATCTGTGAGATAACTATCCCCAACCTGGAGAGGGTGAAGGCTATTCATTGAATATCGATCAGCAATCACGAGGTCTGGCCAATTTGGAGACATCAGATGCAGCTACAAACGGGTGAAATCATCATGCTGATGATGAGTTTTTTCAGTGTTGGTTTGAGTCTGCAAGCAAGTACCTATCTATAAATTTTGAGCCCACATGCAAGGGAGAGTTAATAAACCAAGAAAAATAAGTTTGTTTTATTTGAAGAAGATAAAAAAAATCCTACAGTTCGTCTTTGGTGGTAAATAAGTTTCACTTGATGTTCCCTTGTTGTAAATACCATTATAAGATTCTAGTACAATACAATGAACGCACAGGGAACTTTCATATAGAAGACGGACACAACGTATGTCATTATGCAGCGAACCACACAGAGTCTCCATATGAACATTTCAGGAAATATGTCTTTTTAGTTATAATCAGGACTGTCACTGTGTTGAACATCTTCATTCGGGCAATCGGGAATAGGAACAGGTCATCGTCGAGAGTGAGGGAGGGAGAGGGATGCGACCGAATGGGTGACCGAGAGAGAGGGAAAAAGACAGAGGCAGGGGGAGAAAGGATGAGGAGGGGGAAGTGAGAGAGAGGGAGCCCAGAGAACACAGAGCTGCAGACGCGCAAGGTGCTTCTCCGCTCTCAGACCTGCTCGGGCTCAAAGATCAGGGCACGAGGAGCAGCCGTAGGGTGGCTTTAACTTATTCCACTGGATGTAAACCTTTTTTCTTTTTTGCATGCCTGATGGATTGTATCGCTTTACTTTCATCTCTGATTCTTGGAAATCTAAACGGTGATTTTACGCACACGTGCGGGCGCTCACCCTGACTCACTGGATGTCCGGATTAAAAAGCTTTGTGGATCTTTTTGGAGGGCACGAGAGAAATAAAATAAATGGATATACAAATCAAGTAGGTTTCTCGAGGAGCGGAGTATATTCTAGGCTACACTCGCAGCCCATATGGCTCTGCCAAACTCATCGGGGTCCTCCGGAGCCAGTAAACCCAACCCGAGCGTCATCGACCTGGGGACAATCTTCGTTGACTCAGACATCATATTTGGATTTACAAGTCACCTGCTAAAGAGGAAAACAAGGGTAAGATAAAGTTATAAATTTGAAACAGGTTTCGTGTAAGCTTTTAGTTTTGAACTAAACGGAGGAGATAACGGAACGACAGATGAGTTGCGCTTGACAGCTTCTGTCCGGTGATCAGGACCTTGCACATCGCAGCATCCCTATCCTTTATATTCCTTTCAAACATCATCCTAGGATATTTTGTGATATGAATTTTGTTATTTTGCACACTTTTACACTTTTTTGGTGCGTAAAAGTGACATTGGCGGATTAACTTTTATTTTGAAAACCTATGTTCGGTGGCCAAATACCACATAAAGGGTTGAATATTAGTCAAAATAAGATTTCAGTCAAAACATGGCAGTCTTCAGTGTGCGTATTACCTCACTAAAACATCTGTTGACTATCTAAGTATGTCTAATAGCTGGCATGGTTTGGTTTTCTGTGCGCTCGGAAAAAAATGTTCTCGAAGTTCTTCAATTTATCTTTTTATCTACAAGAAAGGCCTCAATAAAGACACAAATTTATTCAAGCTTATTTAATTTAGATTTCAATCCTTGTTTTCTTTTATACTGTGGTCTGAGTTGAACAAATCAGAGAACAAAAGATTCCGTGATTCCCGAAATAGCCTCGGTCGTCTGAGGGCAGGAAAAGAGACAAACTGTCTTAGAGCAGCTGCAGCTTTCTGTCCACTGTCGCTTACATCATCTACATGAAATATTTACAGTTTACCAATTAAATATTTAGCCCAAGCACCCTCCACCCAGTTCCAGTTGGTGAGTTGCTGTTTTGTAATTTTGCCAGAGGATGGCGCCACACACCAACAACACACACAAAGCATCTCAGAGCCTCAGGGCGAGGCAACAGTTGCTGCTGCTGAAACTCAGATCCAACAGTTAATGACGTTCATACGTGATAATGTAGGAAAAAAAAACATGTCAAAACTGAAATTTAATCAACGAAAAACTATAGAATCAGCGAATCTTAAACCCAGAGGTTTTACTTTTTTAACCAACTACCTCAAGCCCATTTCTGCCAGATAAAAATGTGAAAATGAAAAACTGGATTCGTTATGATTTATTAATTTTTTATATCAAGTTGGAATTCTACGATAAAAAGTCAAGTTAATGACATGAAAAGTCTTATTATACACTAGCTTTCTCAGAATTTGGACTTTTAAAAAATAAAAAAAAGAAAGAAAAAGAGACCCTTTGTCTCATAGGCTTGAGTTAATCTCAATATTTGGATTTTGTTATCTTAAAATAAAATAAAAAAAATTATATATATAATAAATAATTTGACTTTTTGTCTCATGATTTTGACTCTCATATGATCATCACCTTTTTTCTGATGATTTTGATTTGGCTTATCGCATGATTTTGACTTTTTGTTTCATAATTTCGACTTGTATGTCAAAATTTCGGCTTTTGTTTGAGAATTTTGACTTAACATGGGCCAAAAATTCAAAGCCAAGTTGTCATTTTTTTATTTCTTTAACTGGCGGATATGGGCTTCCATACAAATCCACAGATCTGTCACAACATATTGCAAAGACTTCTCGAAGTGAACAATTATAAAACGTTTTGGTGGATTTTAGAAGAAATACGATTGCAGGAAACACTCCAGCAACATTTTTGTTTAGATCAGTGACCATATTTTCAATTATCTGGATCAAAAAGTGACCAAAGCTGTTAAACGACACTATTTCTGGAACTTTTACTGGGTTACTATAAGAGCCACAACTTTCTGGTCGAAGTCTTGAACTTCTCAATAGGTTTTCATTTATCATAGTGTCATATGACTCGATAAGGGGTGTCCAACTCATCACCCCTCCGGTGAGTGCAGAAAAAGTTTTCTTCAGCCCTCCCATTCCACACTAACACCGCCTCCTGCGCACGCAGAGCCCTGTCCTGTACCAAAACTCCCCCGCTGTAAACACATGGCACACACTAACAAGTTGCTGTCGACCTGAGGCGAATGGTGCAGTGCAGTCTGACAGATGACTGGCAACTGTAAGTCAGGTTTTCAGAGCAGCCTATGGCTTCTTCACCCCGCGTTTTTCAGGGGGAAAACTTTTTTAGTTTGATAAAGACGCTCTCCAGGAGCTGTTACCTTAACCTGGGAGAATGAACGCGTTTGAGGGCAACTCACCTCCTGATGGAAGGGACCAGAACAACTGTGTGTCCACTGTAAGTGACTGAGGTGACGAGTAAATTTGTAAGTAGGATATGCACTGTTTGTATGATCTGGAGTTAAATGTGTAGGGCTGTGCTCACGTGGACAGGTGCTCTGTGTTTAGGTCGTCAGGTTGTAACAAACACTTTCACTTTAAGACTCGTTGTTGTATATAAAGTTAAGTTAACCAGACTTCCCTGTCGCTGAAGGTGGAGGGATGCCCCAGTGGAGAGTCTCCGGTGACCCCCAGGAAAAGGCTCCACTCCACGGAGGACGCGCGTTGCAGTAGCCGGCCTCCCCCTGAGGGCGCCGGGTCAGTTTCCATCCCCGAGTCGGAGGAAAAAGGAGGCTTCTGCCAACAATGTCAGAAGAAAGTCACAGAGCTGAAGAAGCAGGCGCTGGTCCTGGCTGACCAAAACTCATTAAAGGTTGGTTTTAAAAATTTTTTCGCACACTTTCAGGAAAATACATGGTCAAATTCAAACTTTATTCTGTCTTATGTAAGTTTTTTTTTTATGTAATTGAACAAATATTCTTTTTCACCAGCACCTGTTCTGAACACTTAAATTTGTAAACAATACAATGTTTTCCTCTTAATATTTCATTATTGTACTCAGAAAGCTCCCACCTTCCTCTTGTAAAGTTGTTTATTGCATGTCTGACTTCAAATACTGGCCTTGGATGTGAAATAGACTGGCTTTTGAAATTTTGAAAGTGGCCCATTGTTTGGCTAAACAATGCTTATCTCTTTATTTTGCTGTTGGGCGTGGGGGGCTGAGACTTGGGGGGTTGAAATGAGGAGGGCTGCTCATGTTGGAGACTGCAGAGAGGAAGTCAAAGTCCCAGTCGACCTTCGCTGTGCATTGAAAGTGTTCCTGTATGGCTGCTCCCACAATTCCCACCGCTGTTAAATATAGGCCCAGAGACTGCTGCTGTTGTTGTGGCGGTCTGGGTGGGTTTTGCCCCCTTTGAGTCTGTTCTCTTTGCTGAGCGTCTCATAGTCAGATTGGATTACAGCTCTACAAGGTAACCCCAAATCCCACATCACGCTAAGTCCAAGTAAGGAAAGGACAAGGGGACATTTTTGAAGCACCTGGACTTTTTGTTTGGGATGTCTGCATGTGTGGTCTTATCTTTGTTCTGAGCCAATCAGATCTGTGTTCAGGTATCAGGTAAGTCCATCCTGTAAACATGTGAAACCAACCCCTAGCTGCCATTATCGATGACGGGAACTGACCTCCCCTTTTTACTTTTGGACCCTCCAGCAGAACTTGCAGCCTTCACCAGATGCTCAGAAATGGGAGCAGCCCCGTTTTCCTCCTATTTGACACTTGTTGATAGCTAAATTGGGCCTTAATTCTAGGGTGGTAAACTCTGATGGCAGGGCGCTTTTATTGTAGAGGGGTTAAGGTATGTGTGTCTTTAACTGAAGGATAAGAAACCCATTGTCTTTACCCACCTGTAAGGCCTCATAGGATGGACGCAGTAATGGATGATCGCTTCCAAATTGCTTCCTTTGTTGAGGGAATAAGGCCAA
Source organism: Thalassoma bifasciatum (assembly GCA_008086565.1). Lineage (NCBI taxonomy): Eukaryota > Metazoa > Chordata > Actinopteri > Labriformes > Labridae > Thalassoma > Thalassoma bifasciatum. The sequence continues at coordinate 429,929 of RPOG01000165.1, read as the reverse complement.
AGAGGTCACTCAGGTGGCCCTGCTGGTGTGTCTGGGATCATGCTACCTGTTAGAGTTCGGCTCGTGTTGTGTCTGTGGTCGTCATGGGAAAAATGAGAACAGAGACTGTTTACCCGAGGTCGCACTTCCCCTCCTTCCCCATTTTTTCTGAAGAGGAAGTCAGCTCAGTCCCCAGACGTCCCACTCCCCCTTCTCACCCAGCCTGTAGACGTATTGTTTGAATACAGTGGTGGTGGAGGTGGATACAAATTAAAGGAAGAGTGTTTTGGTTGGGTGAATGCACTTTTTTGTGTAGATGAAAACCTGGGGGAAAGTTTCTGAGGCCTCCCAGACAGCTTTTGTGTTTTCCTGTTTGGGTCTAAAGGAACCTGCTTGCACTGTTTCCTGCAACAAAAAAATCACACCACAGGGCCTCATAAAAAAAGCAACATTTTTAGCTGAAACTGTACTCAGAATCTAACTCAGCAGGATTCAATTGACAACTTATTTTTTAATTTGGTTTGTGTTTTTCACCATCTTTTTCAAGCTGCATTGCATATGCAGCTACATTCCCTCCCTACATATATTTCAGAGGGCTTTTGAAATTTATTTTGGCCTTTTTTGAAGGTCTAAAACCCAAATTAGCTTTGCTAAAATCATGTCCTTGAGCCAGTCCCTCGTAAATTAAGCTGAAGTTGCATTTTTTATGTTCATTAAGCATTAAAAGAACGCTTAGAAAGAAATGCCCTTTGCTTAGAGGACAGACAGAAACAGCAGAGACACTGACAACCTCCAGACTGGGTATAATCAGGGGAATTCACCTACTTCATTTGCATAATTAAAACCCACAGTAAGGAATGACTTCAGGAGTGTTAGCAGTGATGACTGGCAGACAGTCTGAGTTCAATGATTATAGACTCTGCTTTTTGTGGCTGGACAAAGAGTCTAGGTGAGTTATGATGTAAAGAACCATGATCATTTAAACCACAACTTCAAAAACACTAATTTGCCTTAGACTCTGATCAGAGTCTGTTGACACAGACTGATAGGTCTGTGCAGCTGGATGAGACCCAACTTCACCTCTTTTATGCTTTGTTCTTCACTTTTTTAAGTCTCAAACCTTAGGGAGATACCTAATACCTTGTTTATTTGTACTTATTAGAAGTATCAAGAGGGAAGTGTTTTCTGTGGTTGTTCATCTACAGAACTTGAAAAAAATGTCAAGACATTGCTGCTGACAACTAAAGATGGTTGAGTTAGTAAAGCGCTCAAAGCCGACGGACATTATATCCTGCAAGTAATATAAGTTTTACCCATGAACAGGCTGGAATCATTCATGCTGCTTTATAACAATTCAGACTGTTATCATTTGATCACTCTTCCTGGTTAGTACGGCCGGCGGTCACGCTACTTCTACATGAACTAGACTTGAGCCAGAGCGCCGACACGCACGGTCGCCGATGTCACCATGAAGCGTCTGTTTACAAGACACAGTTTCATCAGAGTCAGCAGATTCGAGAATATGGAGATCATTGTCACAACTTTACTCACTTTTTGGCTTCTGTAAAGTTGTTTTGGACTGTCATGGCCCTGCAACACTTGCCATTGTTTAAAATGATTATCGAGAGGAGCGGTGGTGGTGATCATATGTCACACATTATGCATCATGTGCCAAAGCAGGGGAAGTAGGCCGTGCCTAAGCACCAAAAGAGCCGAGGTTTACATCTGAAATGTGCCCAAGCATGGCATGGTTGGCCAGTGTGACCGTGCCCTAAGAGCGAAGGGAGTTCAGGGGAATAAGAGCAAGGTCACACTGGTTATCTGTACTGTGTCCAAGCACATTTCAGTCCTGAAGTCCAGTTTGTTTGGCCAGTGTGACAGCGAGTGAACCGTGCTCAGGCTGTCATGTGGCCTGTTGTATGAAAAAAGTATTAGTATACAGTTTGCTTTTTCATGCAAAGATGATTAGTGTGGCATAAAATGATAAAAAATAAACAATATCAAACTAATTTTTTTACAGGTTTGTCTCAGAAATTTAGTCAGGAATTGAAAGTCAGTGCGACATGTCACTGACGCTTACGCATGTGAAATTTGTTGATTAATTTAAAGGCTTTGCATCAGCAATGTCCTTTACAACATTGTTCAACAGACCTTGACCTCAAACCAAGAACTGAGCTGAAATACAGGAAGGTGGTGGTTGTCCTCTGATAAGGCTATTACTAACATGAAGATATGTTGATGTTTGCAGTTCTCTAGCCAGTGATCCAAGGAGGATACTGTTTGGTATGTTGCAGAGACTGCAGGTCACTAAATAAGTCAGCAGTGCTAAAGACATGCTCATAAATACTGAGGTCTATGAATATACAAGCAGTCTTGGACCTCGTCAGAACATTGAATGATTAACAGACAACGTCCTGCAGGGCTGTGAGGTTTTGAAGATGTGGATTAAGTTGAACTGATAAAGGTTGAGGTCATTTGCAGCTGGGTCTGGATGTGGAAACTGAACTTTTAACCACAAGCTGAATAGTTTTCTATGCAGACCAAGGTGTAATGAAGTAAAACCTTGTTGATAGAATAAGCTTACAAACTATTAATTTTAAATTCAGTGCTCTGCTCATGTATGCACAGTGTGTCCAAGCTTATTATAAATGGTGTATGAGATTATTTTGACTGCAGGAATTTATTTGTTACAATGAGGCTTTTTGCTAGTTTTTTCATGTTGAATTCATAAATTATGGTACGCTAATTCTCACTTAAGACTCATTTGGCTTCATGTTTGATTTGTTTTTGCTTTGGTCCTCATTTGACCCTGGATGCTTATTGAAGTGCTATAAATGATATCAGGATTTGTTTCCTGAAGCAATGACAAAACTAGATCAATCATCTGGTGCTGAGCAGCAAATATTTCCTTTGCACAAAATCGTTGTTTGATTTGAGTTGATTTGACCTTTGTAACTTCAACTTCAACTCTGAAGTTTGTTCTGTACAAATCATTCAAGTTTCTACTGCAGTAGAGAACAAAAGTTATCCCAAAACAGTTGGAGGAGTAGAAACCCTGATAGGCAGAAACCTTGACTATAACTGGACATGGTGAAAGACTGCCATCTGCCTGAACTGGACAAACCAAGAGAGGGTCTATCCCTTTGTGACCTCCTACACACAAATGTTTTTTCAGAACTGTCAAAATGTTTGGTTGCCACGTGCCCAGCAGCAACATTGTTTTTTTGGTAGTAGAGATTAGGTGTGTTTGGATGTCTGTGTGAGAGAAATGGTTGAGCAGACACAGTGGGTAGAAGTGATTGCTGGGTTATGGGTGCAGGTCTACCTCCCCAGCCACTGTTTCCCAGGCAAGTCAGTAGGAGGGTTACCCCTCCTGTTGACTGACCTCTGACCTCTCTGTCAGTTCTCCCACTCTTTATGGTGGGTTAGGGTTTCAAGGGGCCGACCTGAGCTGGAACAGGTGTACGCTGTCCGTGTTTTGTTGCTGCAGGATGGCAGATGACAGGACAAAGTGACCGGTAGAGGGACGAAATAAAAAAGATTGTGTGAAAGAAAAACCGCCGGTTGTGAAACTTGAGCTAACATAGAGTTAAAACAGAGCATGACCATATTATTCTATTCACCTCTAAGCACCTGAGCCCCCTGAGGCTCTCTGCAGTGTGTGTGTGTGTGTGTGTGTGTGTGTGTGTGTGTGTGTGTGTGTGTGTGTGTGCATTTGTGTGTGTCTGTGTATGTCTCTGTGTGTGTGGGTTGTGTGTCTGCTCAGCAGTGCATGCACTCCAGAGAGCCCTGGAGGAGATGAGAGACGAGGAAGGAGAATAGAGGAGACTCAGGAGGCTGAGGCGTCCCTGTGCTTCATCCCTGCATGCAGTATGACTTCTGCTTTATGGCATGTGGCTGTATTAAACTGTCGAGTAATAATCTGGTGTCAAGTGGTGCACAGACCACAGACATCAGTCATAGTGCTGCCGTGCTGCACTGTATCTGTGAGTCTCGGCAGCACGGCAGCTTTTCGCTGCCACTTTACCTCAAGCCTCCACTGCTTCATTCATTTTTCCTTTCAGGAGCTGACATCCACCACCCTGTGAGACAAATTTGCATACATTTTGTCCACTTCTTTTATTCTCACTGTTAAGGCTGAGTTATAAATTTTCGTACTCTTTTTTGACAGTGCCTTAAATGAGTTCCTTATGAGAAATTTAAAAGCATGAAATCAGGCGTTCATTGTCAAACTCATTTCAACTCTAGATGTACACTGCCTCGCCAAAAAAGTGAAAGTGCTTTTACTTTCCCTAGTAAACACACTCCTGAGCTCTACTGTTGTTTTTCTTTGATTGGATTTGGCCAATTGGTCAATTAAGAGGCCTGTATCTATTTGCTTAGTTAAATCCAGGTGACCACTTTTTTCCAAGGCCAGGCAGTGTGTCTATCAATGCTATCATATTCTTATTAACCTTTTTTTTCTTTGTTTTGCACTGTTGATGAATAAAGGTCAACTTTCTAGTTTTTTCCCAAAATAATTTCTAACTTCAGAACTGCAGAATTGAAGGAACTCATTTCTCTGTTTCTTGCGTTTTTCTCAATTTTGCCAATGTGCTATAAAAATGGGTGATGGAACAACTGTATCACAGAGTGGAAATAGATTTTCATTCACTCTTCAGCAGATATTCTCATCTGATCCTGCGTTTGGAAAAAGCCCTGACTTTCTAACCTTCAGGCATTTCTGAAAGAAGGTTCACGTTTCCTTATATCTGCTGCAGTTTCATTTAACATCCTTAATTTGGTGAGCTGAAAGTGAATTGACCCCAATTGTGGCTACCTAGTCTGTTACTTATCGCAATTGGAGGGTTAAATTGCTATGAGGCAGAGTGCAGGAAATAGGTTTAGGGCGTGCAGATGTGAGGGCTGATGGATCTGGTTGGAAACTGAGCTGCAGAAACGCTGATGCTGATCGCCTCTCAACAGGGAGACGGAGTCTTTTAAAGGAGGAAGACGGGGGAATTCTCCACCTGGAATAACTCTCATTCCCAACGTCCACAGTGAGCTCTTAAGTGAAGATTAAAAAGGAGGTGACTGAGATGCAGATTCCTTTCAAACACACACACACACACACACACACAACACAATCACATCGTCTGCATACAGACGCATATGCACTCAGGTTGACCTATACCAAGTTTAGACACTCACACATATGCAGAGTTTACATGAATGTGTCCTCTTTTGGCCATCTGGACCTGTCTGATTCACCTGTATGCCACTTTAATGTCTGCAGAGAGCTGTCCAGATGTTCCCTCAGTTACCTATCAAGGTGATAAGAGCTATTTAGAGCTGCTTAGACCTGTGAATTTACTCTGCTGCCTTCTGTTATTGCAAAGGTGGCAGTTCTTCTCTCATTAGCTAAAGTAAAAAATGTAAAGTAAACCTATTATCCCTAACAGCTATTCAGTGAAGACATTCAATCAAAGAGTCGGACTTAGAGAGCAGCTGCACCATTAGCTTTTAATGAGCTGATGAAAAAGCAATAAGCCAGCAGCCATGAAACACTTGGTGAATGTCTTGGTTTTTTCTAGTCTTTGTAAATGTTGGTTGGAGTTGCCTGTCACGTTTTAAAAGAGATGTAGTGCTTTCAGAGAAATGGTACCACAATAAACTGACAGAGCAGAGATGGGTTGTTGGATAAATCAATTCCTTCTCATTGTGGCGCATGTTTGTACAAGACTTCTTTAATACCAGTATCAGAAATTGCTCCGATACTGCCGATAATGCTTGTATCAGTATCACTGGTGACTACTGAAGTCCAGACACCGAAGCACTGGATCATTATCCGGTATTGGCCGATACCCACAGCACAAGTGTCATAATCTGGAAAAAATGGGATCGGAACATCTCTAGTTTGTATTTCTTGTAAGTTTGAGAAGATTTATAGCACTCCTGTAACTGTCCAGAAGACATTAGCCTGCTAGCTTAACATATATTCAGTTAACCGAGCTCTGCTCCAAGGAGGTAACAACTCTTTTGACATGAGATGAAATCACAAAACAAAAAAAAAAACAGCTTGACAGGATGACTTTCAGGATGCTAGCAGCCTGATTTAAGAATTGTTTGTCAGGTAAGTTCCTCATTTATTTTTCAGTTGAGCTAGCCGTCTTGAGTCTGTAGCCTTATCTTAACTGGAATCTTAACCTTATGAGAAATCCATTTATTCAAAATGTTTACTGTCATTAATCTGCGTTTCGGGAAATTTTCCAATTAATACAATTTTTTCTGTCAAAAGTTAATCAGATATACGCTATCAATGTCCTAAAGTAATTTTATGCAAAAATGATGTAATGTAGGTGGTTTTACAGAGTTAACCATGGCTTTGCTAACAGTTGTTAGCTAGGCTAGAGTGCCCACCCTCCCCTTCTTCAGCTTAGCTTTCAGTTTGGAGCTTCTTTTTTTCAATGACTTTTTTATAAGAGGTGTATCAGTACATGGAGAACATTCATTTTATTAGAAAATTATAGATACTGACTCATTTGCATCATGCTTGCTAGAACCAAACAATCTTTGCTTTAAGAGTTTAGAGTCTATAACACTAAAATTCAAGTCTATTCCAGTGATTTTAGTCTTTTTAAAGGGATGCCCTGAAGCAACTGTTTTATGAGTCATTAAAACAGACATTTTAATTCGGACTAACCCAGCACTGAAAGATAAGAGTGCACTCAGAAAACAGCACAATTTGAGTAGTATCCATATAAGAGAGTTTGCATGCAGCTAACTATTTCGAGGCTTGTACGTTCCTGGGTACACACTGCTCTGGTTCAGGGGTTGAATGCAAATTTAGCCTCACATTGTCACACATGTACAACTTTATCTTCATTAACATTTGTCAGGCTTTGGATAAAGGAAGCCTGGATACAAACTTCAACCATTTTTTCCCCAGAATTCTTTGAATCAAGGCTCCAGGAAATGCTGAAATTGTGACAGCACCTGTATTATTAAGCCGTTTCTCATTGTTTGTGCTTTTGAAAAATGATTGCCGTGCATAATAGCACTTGTCGGAATGGGTTTGCTGCTGTTTACTGAGGGATAATGTCTATAATGAGCCAGACTAAAATGAAACAATGGCTGTGCAGGCTGGGCTGACAGGGTGATGTGTTACAGCACAGCACAGGTCTTCCAACCATGAGAGCAGAGAAACAAAAGCAGAAATGTCAACGAGTACAGGCCACAAATGCAACAAGAAGTGTAAGCAGAAGGGATTAATCAGTTTGACTTTTTAATTTCGGACAAGCCGAGTTGTGCGTGTATGTTTGTTTTTTCTATCTCAAGGCTTTTACAGCTCGGCTCCATATTTCATGGTGAAGTGAAACATGAACGATCCACACAGACTGCAGTCCATTATTGAGTCTGATCCAGAGTATTGGAAAAACATAGTAGTTGAGATAAATTCTCAGGGCTGGTACACAGACATTGAGGAGCACAGAGTTGGAGGTAATCTCCTCCTGGCTCCATAAAACGCCTCAATTGACAGCAGGCCTTGTGGTAGCAGACAAATCGCCTGGCTTATAGCAAAGTGCTGAAAGAGAATGCCAGCGCTGTGTATCCTTGCCAAGATGGATATGCAGACAGCAAACTCTGCGCTGTTTGGGGCGTGGCTGTCCTCTACAGCAAACAGTGGACCAGTGGTGTATGGTGTCAAAGTTGGACTTGACATTGTCTTGTTTGCTTTGCTGTTTGGCAGAATGCCACTGTTGTATGTGGATGTCAAGGAAGCACGTTTATAAAAGCTGTGATAAATATTAGCAAGGAGTGAGCAACCCCCTTCTTTTAACAACTACTGTTAACAATACCAGGAGTAAATCAATTCACTTTTTTTCCTTTTGTAGGAACAGATCTTCATTTGTTAAGTTCAACACCTTGAATCAAGGAAATCTTTGTGAGTCACAAGAATAAAATTGTTTTGCAGCTTGCAGTACAAAATGACCCCCACACAGTCAATAGAAAATGACACAATATTGATCAAAAAAGTCAACAGCACCAAAATAAATATCAAAAATATTATGCTAGCCTGTTTAGAGGGCTAATAACAGCACAAGCCCTACAGATTTTCTGAAAAACCTTTTGATGGATTAGAGATGGATATTGATAAGAATTTATTGATACCAATATCTTAACTGATTTTGCTTATCAATCCAATTCTTTATCAAGTCTTTGTCAAATTCTCCTGTGAATTTTCTTTGGTGGCCCTGGCTCAGTGATAGAGGTTGACTCACTATTGTAAGTTTGACACCTCAATCCTGAGCTTCTAAGTTTAACTTGTTGAAGTATCTTTGAGTATAACAGCAAACCCAACCTGCCTCTGAAGGCCTGGCCATTGGTGTGTGAATATGATTAGAGCTGACAGGCTGCAGGGCAAAATACATAGCATCCTCTACCTTCAGTGTGTGTGTAAATGGTAGATGTGAGATGTAGTGTAAAAGTGCTTTGAGTGTTTAGAGGGAGTAGATTTGTGCAATAAAAGTGCACTCCATTTACCATTTACTCTCCAAAAACTACTAAGCACTTATTGCTGAAGTAATTGTCTCACTAACATATCTTCAGTCATAAAAAATCCATGAAAACAAACCCCCTCGTCTGCTGCTGTTGGGTAGTATTTGAATCAACTTTAAAAGCTAACCTGGATCCTCTCAGTGACCAGAAGCAGTAAAGTGTGCAGCTGCTGTGTGAGTGCTGTTGTGCTCTCATGTCATATTTCTCTATATATATCCCTCGACAGTATGCATGCATCTTTGTGTGATTCTATTTGTGTTTGTGTAATAGTAGATGGATTGTGATAGCTTGTGTTGTGATTGGTAGATGTGCTTGTGTTAAGTTGTCGGACTGGTCTTCCCTGCTATAGGCTATTCTTTATGGTCAGGAGCTCATTCTGTTACGTATATAGTGCTCTATAAATCTCTGCGCCGTGTGAAAATGCCAGTCAAAGTTCACGCCGCTCATGTTCATTTCATGCTTGAGCGTCCAGCCCTGTGAGCGAGGATGAGTGTGTGTGTGTGTGTGTGTGTGAGTGGGTATGAGTGTATTGATGATGTGTGAATGCGCGTGTAAGTACCAGAGGAAAAGGAAAGAGATGAAGCACATTCAGAGTCCCTCCATCTTTTCCACTTTGCTGCAGAAGTCATCCATCTTTTTGAACTTAACTGCTACCAATTTATGATTGCATTATTACAGCCGGTGTTTTATCCCCATTCTCACACACACACATGGGCCTGCTGGAGGTGGTCTGGATAATAGAGAAGGTGATAGAGAAGGTGACTGGTCAGTGCTATTACTCTGGTACTCTGAGAGTTCAGCTTGGGGGTGAATATGATGAGAATTGGAAGCCTGGCTCTGATTTTAACCATGCTGAATCAGTGTATTATCCATTAGATATTCAACACCTCAGAGGTTTTCAAAATCACGTACAGTACAAAGAGAAAGGCAGAGCATGGAAGTGTTCTAGTGTGCATTTTACCTCATTATTGAATGACAAGCTTTGCAACTTGCCTGCTGACATTTTAAGGAAATAGCACAGCAATGCATTCTCCAAAGTGGCAGAAAAGCTTTTTCCCTTCGAAAACTCTATTGCTAGAGTCCTTAATAGGCACTACATCCAAAAGGTCAACCTCGGCTGCATGGATTTTTATAATGGATTATCTCCAATAAGAAGTCTATCCAGATTAAGCAGGGTCTGGTTTGTGTTTGATTGGCAGGTGAGTTTTTCCCCTAAGGTTTGTACACATATGCAGATAATAAGGCTTGAAAAAGAATTGAGTTCTATGTAACACAGATTCACAACTTTTTGGCTTCTTGCAGCTTTTCTTTTTGTTTTCCGACTCATGTTTGGTGCAGATAAGCAGCATCAGAGTAATAAAAATAAAGTAAACAAAGATGTATTTGTTCTTGAAACCAGCACTTATCTATAGCGAAGACTCATTGGTAAAACGAGAGTTACATTTGGCCTTGGACAATGGAAACAGATAAAAACTTAGCTATTGCATTTACTTTAGAGGTCATCTGTACGCCGAACAAAAAGCTAAATGAGGGTAATTAATTTCTGTCCAGATCAGCAGAGATTTACTGCACAGGGAAATGTGCCATCTTGAGCTTGTCATCGCTCCCAGAGGATGCTTGTGGAGTAAACCTTCCTCTGTCTCTCCCCCATGAACCTACTCCCATTAATACATCTATCCTTTATGCTTCCCCTCTTGTTACTGCCGCTCTATTTTATGATGTCACTCTCCCCGCTGAAGAGCTCTGGGCTGTTTTATCTCCTTCGTGTGTGTCGAGCACTTAAACTTAAACCTCTCTGTTTACGAGTCCCAAACTGCCTCTCCAGCCTCTGCGTTCGCTTCTCAGTATCAGCTCAGTGTCATCTATAAAAGCCAGGACATCCTTGCTGTTATGGGAACTTGCTGTTGGACCTCACCGAACAGACCCCCAGCTGAGTGCTGACTCCCATGCCCAGGGTGGGAACAAGCCCATGAGAAAGTATCAACAATTATCTGTTTCAGTGGAGGTTTGTCATTAGTAGCTGCTATTGCAGGGAGCTGCTCTCAGGCAGTTTTTTGCTCCTACACCCTGGTATTTTATTTTCGTAATCTAATCATTCCTGTGGTGTGTTTCAGGAACTCACCTCCTTCTATTAGAACTATTTAAAGCAGCCCAGTGATAGTCGGTGTTGTTTACTGCTCTGACTTGATGCAGCAAACACAAACATTGCTGGAATGCCTTTGAACGTGTCTGTGCAGCGTGGAATGACTTCCCTCCCAAAGATGCTCGATGAAGAGGAGGGAAGCTCCTGGAGAGCACACCTGTGTGTTTGGCCTTGGTGAATTCCTGTACAGCTTTTCTGTTCAGAGTGGCAGCGGACGCTTACGTTGGGTTCAAGCTCTCTGACCTTAGGCCGCGTCCAACTCGCCTCCTCCTTTTCTTCAAGAGCAGCACATGATGGGGTCATTCTCTGTTGTCCATTACAAGTCCAGACGGAGGCTGGCTGTAAAGCTATTATGTGGTTAAACTGAAATGTGTGGTTTTATTTACACACAGAGTTTTACAGGTTTAGGCAGCTTTGGTTTGACGCAGAAGCTGTTTGTCAGTTGCCAAGAGAGGCCTTGCTCACACAAAGCAATGCTGACCAGTGCTGAGAAACAAATCACAGGTGGTTTTTTTTGTGATTTTAGTTCAAAATGTTTTTGTCTCCAGAAATGTAGTTAACTAGATTTTAACACCGTAAATACGAATTGACTACTGCAATCAGAATAGGGCTGGGCAATTCATCGCAAATTAGACTAAATGGCAATCTAGCCTGCTTTAATATTCTAATCGCAAACAGACAGAAAAGCCAAATGTTGAAAACTACCTTTGCAAGAAAAACAATCTAAGTGTTAAAAAGTGGCAAATATGGCAAGGAGTAGCAATAAAAATAAGCTTAAGGTCGCAAAAAAAGTCAGAAAGCAACCTTTGGTAGAAATTTTGGAAAATAGTCAGAAAGCAGCATGATTTGTTCAAAAAAGTGAAAAGTGACTAAAATGGGCAAAAGTATTCACCAGTAGCAAATGGATGCCATGGATTGTTGTCATGCTGTCTTTAATGTCAGTGTCTATGTCCAAAAATGTGTTTATTTAACAACACATAAGATGGATTATCCAAAAAACAATCACACAATAAAATCACCATGGCAGTAAAGAGAAAAACAATCCCAGTTAGATTATTTTCACACATTGTTCAGCACTAGATCAGAGGATGATGAATCACTTTCCAATCGGCAGATATCTGTCAACAGGGTTGATAGCCATCAATTGGACCAATCTCTATCAACAGGAATGATATTGCCTACTACCCAGAGCTGTGCCAATAAAGCATTGCCTCCCTGAAACATGATTATTATTTCCCCTGTGTTATTTTTTGGTTTTCATCTGCAATAGTTGCAGTTTGACCTCTAAATTCTCAAAATGTGATTCTCTCTATTTCTGTTTTCTGTGTAATGCTGTTGACCTCAGGTTTCAAATAAATTTCAGCTCAGATATATTTAAAAGCTTTTTTTTCCTGTACCCATTAGAGTTCTTTCACTACCATCCATTCATTGCTCTCACATGGTCATTACCACAGCCATCTCACCAGACGTAACCCCCTCCTCCCTATTTTGTCCGTCCACTGACCCCTCAGCCTTGCTTCGTCCCACGCTGGGCATTTATGTCTTCATCTCTTTGTGAGGGAGAGGCTGTTTTGGCTGCAGTGTTGAATGGAGGGATGAAACCTGGGCACACTTGAACTCCCACAGAAGCAGTCGCTGTAGACAAGATTTGACCTGAATTTGACCTGCAGGAGTCTACCTGATTGGTGTGTTCCCATCCCTTTTATGCACTTCTTTCATGTGCGCAAGAGCATAAAAATACTCAACTAAAGTCAGTTTTCATCAAAGGTCGGTTCCCATGCTAGAAATTGGTTCCTGCTTGAGTTGTTAAGTTATAAAGTGTGCAGTAAAAGGTCTACAGTAGCCATTGGAAGTCATGGCGGTGCTATGGGGATGAAGGTGCTGGAGGCTCCTGCAGGAGCTCAACAATGCTTAATTAGCTCATAAACAAAGGCTAGTGGGGGATCAGAGGGGGCAATCAAAGTGACCCATTCCCTTTGAGCTTCTCTCACTGTCAACAAAGCTGCTCTAATGGCCCCGTCACTACACTTGTTGTGTCTCACCACGGTGTGCTTCCTGGCGACATAAAAGGCTCACATTCCGAAGAAAGGAAGCCTCGGACAAGAGAAGAAACCCTCAACCCCTGACTCCAGATATTGACTTTGCTCCTCCACTCACCTCTCTATGTGTGTGTACCTCTGTCTGTATGTGCTTGGTTCCCTGTGGTGACCGCTGCTTTCATCCGTCCTCTTTGAGCCTTGTGTCCGTGACTTTGGTGGTCTGTTTTATTGCGCTCTTTTGTGCTGGCACACTGCTGGAAGCCTGTGAGGAAGTGCAGACAGAAGAGAGTGCCAGGCTCTGCAGAGGTTACTCCAGCTTGGCATGAATACAAGTGTTGAAAAAGACATGCGAGTGTTTGTGTTTGTACTAGATCAGGAGTGTGTTATTTTTTCATATGTTTGCACATGAGGTCCTGAAAAGAAAACACACATTCTCCGCCACATGACGACGGTACGGCAGCAGGTCGCAGGCAATCTGGACTTGTTTGTGCGACTATGTTATCATCTCCTGTTTCCTGTCAAAACAGGAAAAGACAGGGTCGAAAATGGAGGCTAGGAAAGTGCTGCCTTGATGTTTGTTGGCTGGAGCTCCAGCTCCGCCTGACAGTGACCCTCCCTGGCCAGGAAAAACAGACCCGTTCAGGGCGTAACCCACAGTAGGATACTTCATGGCGTTATTTTTATCACTTTCACAAAACACAGCAAGGGATGCTTTTCCCAGCTGTTGACACAGGTCTGGGTCATTTTTGTCTCCAAAACAGGGCAGGAGTCACAGAAAGCAGAGAAAAAGGGAGAAACGTTGCACCTGGTGTTTCTCTCTGGTGCACGATTGTACTCTCTGTTTTGGGAAGGAAATCCATTTGACATTTTCGTAATCATGAAAGTGAGACACTCCTTTTCTTTAGATGATCCCTGGACCTCCACCACAATACCTTTTCCGTTGGAGTTACACACATTTCATCTGCAATTACACACAAGTTGACTGCTGGAATACTCCCTCAAATGCAAAACTGTGACTACATTCCAGTGGAGTCACCATCAGTGCGGTTCAGGCAGAGGGGCACAGCAAATGATGGCAGGTAGAAGCTCTGGTGTCTGCAGCACACAGCTAAATGAGAAGGCATAGAAAGGTATGCTGCACAGAACAGCTGATTAACATGTCAGCATTGACTTCTGGAAATGATAACCATCTCATGCTCTGCTCTTCTCCAGGGTTGCTGTGTTAAAATTGAGAGTCGCTCTCGTGGAATGCCAAAGTTTGAGTGTGGAGCTAAGTTTAGATCTTTACGAGTTCTTAACAAAGGAAAGAATGCTATTGTTGGATTGACCAGATTGCAGCAAATGGGCTTTTCTGCTTTTGTTGCCTCTGAGGTTTTCATGCATGTAGCTGTTTAAGCGAACCAGATACACTGTCAGGCCAAATAAAAGTCACCACCTGGATTTAACTAAGCAAATGAGTACAAGCCTCCTTTTGGATTATTACTGCATAGGGGATTATCTTTCAGCTGGCAACAAGTTATTTAGCCGCACCTGATGCAATGAGTAACTTCTCGTTTCTTGAACAGCCATCGCAAAAGACACATCCTGTGGTCTTGGAAAAGATGTTAGTCTGTTTAAGAAGGGTGGGGAACCATCGTCTTCCAGGAATAAATGTGGTCACAACAAAATCCTGAATGATCATGTCAACATTTAGCCAAATCAAATTGAAGGAAAACAACAGTAGAACACGGAGGTATGTTTTACAGTTAGAGTAAGAGCATTTCCACAAGCACAATGCGAAGGGAACTCAAGGGATTGGGATTGAACAGCTGTGTAGCCTTAAGAAAACCACTAATCAGTGAAGCTAACTGGAAAAAAAGGCTTCAATTTGCTAGGGGAGCATAAAGGTTGGACTCTGGAGGAATGGAAGAAGGTCATGTGGTCTGAGTCCAGATTTACCCTGTTCCAGGGTGATGGGCGCATCAGGGTAAGAAGAGAGGCAGGTGAAGTGATGCACCCATCATGCCTAGTGCCTACTGTACAAGCCTGTGGGGGCAGTGGTACAATGTGGAGTTGCTTATCTCAGCTTATTGAAACAATGACACTGTGCATGTGTGCTGTAATCAAAGCTAAAGGTGGTCCAGTGAGATATTAGAGTGCGTGACCTTATTTTTGGTGGCAATTTTTTTTTTCACCAGACAGCATATTTTCTCTGCTATAAAACGAAGCAACAGGCCTCTACTGCTGCCTGGAGAATCATTCTGTGTTATTTTAAGATTAAGTGAGCATGCTTTGAGATGGGTAAACATCAGCAATAGATTCGTCAGCACGTAAAATTCAGCTCTGCAATGGGAGTCCGCCCTCGTCTCCGGGACCCAGATTAAGATATGCTTGTGTGCTGGCTGACTTGGGGTCGATGTCATCAGCAGGGAGGTCGGAGTTCATTTGTCTTTCCTGACAGACATTCAGGTGGTGTTCCAGAGCCCGGGCAGAGGGCCACACCGATTCTGACCTCCACGAGTCACACAATTAGTTACCCTTTGACCCCCGAGTCCTGCAATCAGACCCTGAGCATGAAGCAAGCATGCTTCTGCATCCTCAGACCCTTTTTAAAAATGACCCTGTGTGTGTGTGTGTGTGTGTGTGTGCGTGTGTGTGTGCGCCTTTGCCTGTGCGTGTGCAGATGGAGCGTTTGATTCAGTCTGACATGATCTAATAGCTCTGAGGTCTTTCTTCATGTTTCTACTCCATGAAATTAGCGAAACAAAGCATTTGTTATGCATAAAATCTACACCCAACCTAATGTTGTATCTGGCTGCTCTCCATTTTCCACTCATAAATGTATAAAAGATCCATTAGTCCGTCATACATTACATCTCTCGCCTTCTTCAGTGTTGTTTAACTGCTCTTAACTGTGTTATTCTCATGCCCTTAAGTGCAATTAAAACGCATCACTCAGGGCTAATGCAAACAGACTGGCTCATATGAGAACCATTGCACTTTGAGCCCAAAGCTATGTATCTCATTGCAGACTCAAGCTTTCTATTTTCACTCTGTCTGACATCCTCCAACACACAACTCAGAGCGGCTTCCCACTGTTTCTCCCAGGGTTGCATGTTTCTCCATCAAGATGAGTTCCTCAGCTCACAACGGGCGCTGTTGTTTTGTGACATTTCATACCGACAGGCAGGAAAAAAAAGCCCCGAAAGACGGTGAAAAAGCACAATTCAAGACAAGAACCCAGAGCCCGACTCAAAGCTGCCAACAACTCCAAGGTTGTCTCTTTATTTAACGATTTGAAATGACAGCAGCCATGTCCTTGTTGGCGTCCCTGACATGTGATTAGAGACACTTTTGTGACTTCTTCCTGCTTTGTGATTGGTCTCACTAGAGAGGAGGTAAGATTAGCAGTGTGGATCCACGGTTATGTTCTGCATTGTTCAGAAGTGATTTTTCTACACTCTAAGTCATAAAGAGATCTGTTGAGTTTGGTTGAAGCTTTTTCTAACAAGTCTGCTGTATCCTCCGTCTCCTTGAATGAGTTTGAGTGTTTGTCTTTTTCAAGTCATGGTAGTTGCATGGCTCAAGGGAAGATGATGGAGTTCATTGTCTTGGTTTGTGTGTGGGAGATCAATACTATACTTTATCCTCTGATACATAAACATTTCAATTATAACAATTTTGTTGGCAAAATACTACCCATGTGCCCAAATACAGCTTTCTGGGTTATGACAGACTAGTTTTGTTTTTGTTAATATTTGGTCCTAATCATGAAGTCTCTGTTGTAATGAGAAGAAACAAATAGGAGTGCTGAAAGCAACAGTTCCCCATGTGTCCATTGGCTCCAAAAGCCCAGGGCTCCCAATCAGGGCCTTTATCAAATTGCCCGTTTGAAGAACAGACATCAATATCACATGCAGTACGGCCTGGATCCGAGAGCAGCTTATGGTATGCCAATAAAATCAGTGACACAAACCGAATATTCAGTGGCACCTTCCAAATGCAAAGTGACACCTGCCAACTGCTCATTGACACCTACCAATTGCTCAGTGGCACCTGCCAATCACTTATTTGGCAAATTTGAGACAATTGGCAGCCTTCACTGACAGATTGGTAGCTGTCACTTAGCAATAGGTATGTGTCACTGATTAACTGGCAGGTGCCACTGAGAAATTGGTAGTTGCCACTGAACCATTGGTAGGTGGTAGTGAGTGTTTGGTAAGTGTCACTGAATGATTGACATGTGTCACCTCAAATTAATGGCATGCCATAAGCTGTTTTTAGGTCCTCACATGGTTAACACGTAACTTTACTTGCCATTTAATATCCTGTTAAGTGATACTTCAAAACCCTTTTTGTTTTCCTTTTTCCTAACATTTTTTTTTCACCAGTTACTAGAATTGGTTGATGTCAAATCCCTACAGTAGAAAGCTGATTGAGAGTCTGCCACTGAATTGGTTCCCAGCAGTAGCGGCAGGTTGTGTCACAAAGGATGCTTCTTTTGATGCAATCACAGTCCACAAAGTGGGACAGCTTTTGGGCACAATTATATCTT
The DNA here is from genome assembly GCA_008086565.1 of Thalassoma bifasciatum. NCBI lineage: Eukaryota > Metazoa > Chordata > Actinopteri > Labriformes > Labridae > Thalassoma > Thalassoma bifasciatum. The sequence goes on along the minus strand of RPOG01000165.1, from coordinate 412,696 downwards.
TATGTTAAAATAGTACACACTATGATGGAGGTTGCTTAAAGCAGGTGGTCTTTAGCAAAAGAGCACATCACTCCTAAACCTTTCTTTTGAGGTTTTTACTCTATTCAATGTCCTGCAGTTAGTATTCAGGCATTAAAAGTCAAAAATGATCTTTAAAAAAGGGGATAGCTTTGGCTTGATGCGATGTATTGGTCTGAATTTGGGTCTTTCAAAGGATGAAGCCCTCTGAATATGTACAAACTTCTTCATATAAACATGTTAGTGTGGCATTTCTTTTGCTCTGTGGGGCTAACACCCCAGAAACAAATGAGCTTTAAGCCTGGCTGTGGGCTGTAGGGGAATGTGTTTCTTTGAAATACACGGCCAAATAATACAGTGTAAAGAAAAAAGAATAATTGGTAAACACCCAACAGAGAAAATGATTTAGGTGAGAAAATGCAGCTGTCATAACTCATTTGAATATTAAGCAAAATGGTTACAGTTGACTTTTGTTTTGGGCCATGAGGCAGTTTGCTGGAACCTATTGTTCCTAAAAGACAATTCTGCCAAAATGTGCCAGGGGAAAAAAAAAGATAAGCCAAGCATTTTTGAGGACATTGAATTGAATCCTTCAGAGTCAGTAAGTGGATTAGAGTGCATTATTCTCCACCAAGATAGTTCAGCCTCCTTCCTTATCTCGCTGATGTTCAATTGAATGTGTCTAGACGTCTCAATTAGCAGGAAAAAAACAAAACAGAACAGCAGATAATGGGTAGTTCTTATCACAGTGCATATTTTCAATCACTGCTCTCACAAGCCGTCAGTGTCTACCTCTCATAAACAGACAACAGCTTTCCATTTTTGCAAGCCTTCCTGGCAGAAAGCGCTGAGCTGATGTTCAAATTTCTATTATTAGTGATAATTGTGCTTTCTGAGAAGTCACTGGCGTGGTAATGACACCTTTCATGAAGAATTAGCATTCCCCCTCTCTCACTTGCACCTTCACTGAGCTGTTGCACCAGACTGATTCAGCTGCTCGCAACTCTGACGCTCCATTGTTCGGCCAACACGCAGCAGCTTTGTGCCACACAAAAGCGTGTCACTCTCTGAGATAATGCTCTGCACACTGGGAGAGGATGGGTTGGGGATGCTCACCTTGGCTCAGGATGATTCATGCTTTGCTTTATGAACACATTTAGGAGCCAAAATGGGATGGTAACCTTTAGCACGTTCCATAGTCTCTGCTGCTTTGTAATGCTAAGCATTTAGCCTGTTGCTTACAAATCTGTGCAAGCACATGGACTGATAAGTGAAAATTGAGATATTTGCAAAATTTGAAGGTGCCATGTTTAACAAAAGGCACTAGCAGAGTCTCATTATGCACACAGACTCAATCTATAGTCTCTGCTTGTGTGGAGTGAGAGTGGGAGGGAGACAGAAACTCCATCAAAAACAGAAAACTTGAATATTGAACAATGTGGCAGCTCGCCAGCATAATTACTGGCGACCATTCCAGGGGGGGTTGGAGGAAATAATTGTTGTAGGACACTCAACATTTCACCTTGTCATCACTTTCATTCTGCTCTATTTCCCTTACCAGGAGTGAGTGTCCTCACAGAAGAAATATGGCATAAAACACATGTGACTATATAAAATAAGCCCTCACGTTTTGTGCTGCTTGGTATTTAATTGTTGATCACAAAATGATGATTTGTAATCATGCTTTCAGTGTTTGAACTGAGATTTTTCCCTGTTATGGGATCTGGAGACCGTTGATGAAGATATGCAATTACTTCTGTTGAAGCATGAGCAGCTCCCTTTGCATTTTCTTAGTTATCAAGTGTGCACGTGTGCACTCACATGTCACACTTGCTTTCCATGCAGCTAAGGGACCCCTGCATTGGAGATTGGCTGCCACAAGCTTAAGCTTGAGCTTTTTTTGTCTGTAAATAAACCCCATTGAGAGGGGGAGTGCTGTGTTGTCTAGTCAAAATGAAAAGTCCTCTTGGAGAAGATACTTCTGTTTGCAGCTTTCTTTGTGTGGCAGCTCAGACAGAGTAGAAGCAGGTGGCTGTCATCACCACATATGTACTGAACAAGAGTTTGAATTACAAGTGAAGTAGTGGTTAGGGCTGTAAGAAGGAACCATTGTATCAGGATGCTGTGCTGTGCTGTGAGTGTTTTAAAGTGGCTCTTAGACCAAAAATAGATCTCAGTGAGAGCCAGTGGATGGACAAAACACTGTTTCCTGTCTCATTTCACTCTGCATACTAACAGGGACTATTGAATATATGCATTTGTGTTAAAATTGTGACACTAGTTTAGTATTCTTAGCTTTGGTCTTTGGATCTCACACATCCTGTGCATGACTTTTTTTTCTCAGGCCATGATCTCTGAGATTGTTCCAGATTTTTAACCCTCCTCTGATCTAAACAACCTCCACCCCCAGCCCTTCTGCCCTTCCCCCTCTTGCCCTTGCTTTCACCTGCAGTTTACAGCAACACCTGGCTCCTGCCTATCCAGCTTGCTTGTTGAATTTTTCATCATGCCCTCATTCTGGTTCGTTTCCAGAGGCAAGTCTGATTTGGGGGAAAAGCGAGAAACTACCTTGAGAGTGTCTCTGAGCCAAAAATCAGCCATTCTAATTACAAGTGCACAATAGTTGGTGCAAGTGTACACAAACACAATCCAGTGTGTCCCTGGTGAGGCGAGCACAGCGAACAGCCCGGCTGCTGCTGCCTGACTTGCTTCACGGCAGCCGTGGGCATGGATGTGGAAAATATTTGAACAGGATAAAAAATATTTTCATCCTTCTCGATTTTTTAGCGAGGCAGCTGAGCATGACTTTCTTCCTCAATGGCTGCATTTTCACCAAAAGAAGCCAGGACTTAAAATCCTGGAAAGTTCTTTCAGAGAAGAGGTTTCTTCAGTCTGTTAATGACTGAGTTTACACTGAGGTGAAAGATTTGGACATTTGAAAAGCCACACCTGGCTTACGGTTGCTCATAATTTTCATCTATACTGTCTTTTTAATCTGAATTGCTTATCATTATTTTAATTTTTTGAAATAGTGAGTGTCATGGTGTATATTTTTAGAACTGGAAACCACTGCTTCCCTGGGGTATGTTTATATTTGCCTTGGTATGACAGCACATCTCAAGTGTCAAACTACTTGCCTTCAAGACCAAACCCTAAAGTCCCTGTGCTTGTGAAAAGTTCTGCCCACCAGAGAAGGAACTTTTTAGAAAGTGAATTGTTGTCTCTGAGACTTGCTGTTCTTTTAGTTCTCTGAAATGTGGATTCAAGTCCCTGGAACAGTTTTTGGATTTTGGTTGTGGAAACACTGTTGAGAACATTTCTGCAAGTCAATCATAACTTGTATTGTTCTCTCTGTATAAAAGAGCATTTATTTATCACTGCAATTTAAGTGTGTTTTTAATGTTAAAGAACTCCACAAATCACCACCAGGCGTCAAATAAAGACGTCTTTCTGGTAGTCGCCAAAGTCCTTCACTCTCCCAGTGTTGAGCTGGGCCTCCCAGCAGTCTGACCTTGTCCAAAGCTGATGAAAGCTTGATGGATCCAGGGCTGAGACAGTAGAGGCAGCCTGTGGGTCCTCAGAGGAGACACACAGAGAAATGTAGGAGAAAAAAGGGAGAGAGAGAGAGAATGAAGTCTGTCCAAACAGTCTGAAAGAGACTTGTTTTCTTTATGTGCGTGACTGAACAGGAAAAGGTAATTAACTGGCCAAGTGGCGAAAGCTGGAGTGATGGATGGGTGCGGTGTAAAGAGACGGTCACACAAGAGGGCCAACACACACACATGCACACTCACACAAACCAATATGCACTGGCTTCGTTCAAGGTTTAGTGAACCTTTTATGCAATTACATTTTTATAAGAACACTTTTTTTTGTCTCGTGCAGCCTCCAGTAAGAGAAGCACCAGCACACTCACCCGCTGATAAATGTGTGGAGCATGTGCAGCGTTAACGCATCATCATATGAGGTCTTTAATGGTCTCAGGGTGGTTTACTAAAGACTTATTTAGTGATTACAACTGACTCAATCTATGTTTAACCTCAGGGCCAGCAGGATCTGTGGCTGTTTGGTTTTTGATGGATAGTTACAACTGTTTTCATCCATGACATGAGAAGTTTCAAACTGCAGAGCTGCATCAGGGTGCCACATCAGACTGAAACAAATAGACCTCTAACATCACATCTTATCAAGGTATTTAAAGGAAGATTTTGTGGTAAATATTACATGCCTGCTCAAAGAAAAACCCTTCATCAGAAAATGCGCGGCAGTGATTTTTCAGACAGGTGGGGCTTTCATGTGTTGAAAGTGTCACCAAAGGGTAAAGCTAATTTGCATTTTCCCTCAGCCGTTCGCTGACAGTTAAAGAGAGGAAAGGACTACATCACACAGGGCAGACAGACTGACATCTGTTTCTGTAAGCTCCCTGTGAACAGATGCTTAAAGCCAGGGACACTTGGCTGTTCATTTAAGGGAATACTGATGCAAAAGTCGGATGCACTCCTCCAAACAAGGTAATCTTCTGTTTGATCTGAGTACAGGGAAGTTTGTTTGTCGTAATGTGGTGTTGACTTAGTGAATAAGCAATAAGAGGGTATCTGTCTCAGAGGAATGTTGTAATGTTGAGTGATTTCTCATGAGGTCATGTTTCTAAATGGGAATATCAGTCCATCAGTACAGCTTTAGATTAACTTCTAATTCTTTCACTGACTTCAGATAATGTTGTGGTACAGATTGTCTTTGTCTCTCGTCTTTGTGGTTTTCTTGCAGTCTACAAAAGTGATAAAGATTAAAGTAAAAAAGAGAAAAAAGACCAGACAGAAAGAGGATTAGTGACACAGCAGGCTATAAAAGTCAAAAGCAGAATCGATTTTGCATCCATATCTCTCACAAAAGCTAATGGGATAAGGATTTAAAAACCAAATTTCCCATTACAAATGCTGGAAGCAGTGGAGATATTTCATCATTATTTGATGGAATCTCATTATGCCACAGTAAAAACCCCAAAGAGCCAGAGGAAAATGAAGCAGAGGGAGTTTTGCACAGAGTGTGTATGAATTCATTCCTGCATGCTTTGTGTCTAAGGTAGTATAATCAGGTAGGTAATGACAGTGTACTTGTCCTGCTGCAGAAACTGCTGCTCTGTTTGGGTAAAGTGTTATCACAGGGTTGTTTAATCTTGTCAACTCAGCAGACGAGGCGAACATCTGTTTGATGTGATATGGCGAGCCGTCGTTTTTTGTTTCCTACCAAAGGCAGAGTTAAATGGCATGCAAGTGTGACATCCTGAGTCATTGTGTTCTCTGCCTCCAAGCAGGCAGTGGTTAAATTTAATGGTCTGTATCCCAGATCTTTCTGCTGCACTAAAACCTCCACCTGATATCTAATCAGAGACCCTCCAGCTTTCTGTTTAGAGTCGCCTGGCACGGAGAGGTGGAGGTTGGTGGGGATAGTTGAGAAGGAGCAGGGAGCGGAGGGGGATTACACCGCTGGATGTGTTGCTTTTATCCCGGGAATGTAATCTGCCTTAATGCCCTGCGCTCACCCGGGGCAAGGCCAGCAGCTGTGCTCGTTTTTCTCCTACTTGGCTGTCAGAGCAAGGCCGGGCTACGTTGTGGGAAAGCAGGCCTGCTGGAAGCTCTTGTCTCACTTTGGGGTCTGGATTTGGGTCCTGCAGTTTATTGGGGGCTAATTCCACTGAGACATGCAGAGACGCTGTGTGGTGAGGGTCAACACTGTCTTAGGTCGAGTAAACAGAAGAGGCTCAACCGCATCCTCACAGGAAGGGAAAGTTCTGCTGTGTGGTCCTGATTTTACAAGTAACAGTGTCATAGGAAGTACTTAAGAATTGTAATGTGTAAACAGAAGTCGTGCTGGTGAGAACAACATTCAGTGAGGACAGATATAAAGCAGTGGAGGGTTGTACAGACTGCTTCCAAGCTGGTGGAATAATAGGAGAAATCTTGGTGTGAAAGAAGGAAAGGAAGACGGGCCGAGCAACTAGAACAAGCCGTTACTTTTTCATGTTTACTGAAATGATACTTTGAGCACAGGATTGTACAGATTCAGGGTCATCTTGCTGAGCTTGAGTCATTTTCTTTGGCAAACTGCACCATGACTGATGATAGACATAAAAAGTAAATAGACACTGAAAGTCATGAATAGCTTTGACAGGAACAGGCCCCAAACACAAACTGCACCACTTGAAATCTGGTCTTAAAAGCTGCAGGCTGTATCCACCAAGTCACAACTTTTCACTTTACTTTTTTCATCATAGATGCATGTGGATACAATTTTGTTTCACTCTTCTGTCTGCCACTGCTTCAGTGGGTCACAGGGCTTTTATGTCTGGGAAATATCTGTCGGGCTCAACTGGAATAGAAAATATGGTTTCCCAGAGTATTTTACTTTCAATGGAGCGTGCCTAAAAGTCTCTCGGCTAGCGAGGGGCCTCATGCATTTCAAATTACTTTGACCTTACCCTGATTTGAGTCAGGTTGTTCCTGCATATCTGGCCTGCTGCTCCCCATCAGGAGCACATGAGATTCTGAATGCAGAAACAGTCAGATGGCAGATTTGCTTTGTCTGGTTGGTGAAAAGTGTGCTGACGGGACGAGGTAAATGAGGTGCGATTTGAGGAGGAATCGGATGTGTGACTTTGCCTGGTACCTGGGAGGCATGGGAGAGAAATCATGCACATCTTTCTCCCTGTCCCCTCATCCATAAGTGGTTACGGCTGAGCTTGTTTCCATCAGCCTCTAGGCATAGCCTGTCTGTGATGACACTCTTCATCAACCAGGAGACAGTCAGTTAGTCGGGTGACTCTCTCTCTCTCTCTTTCCTGCCCTGGTTTTCATCACTGTTAGTGTGGGAGACAGGGACAAACTTCAGTCTCTTGGGGCTGCAGAGGGCTCATTCCACAGGCAGAGATTTCTCTCCCTGGTGCACTCGGCACACCTCCTTTCCATAATAAGGCCATAGCATCTGACTGCATTTGTCCCCTGAGTTTAATAAAGATCAGCGCTGACAGGCAGTAAACCAACACAACCACCCACAGGCCTCCAGGCAAGGGCCACAACCCCAGCCTACCTCCTCCCGCTTCTGTCTACCTCTGTGCTCTTACCCCCACTCTTGCAGTTAGACTCGCTCTTTGGACAGACCTCAGGTTGAAAACCAAAACCGTCCCCACTTGTGCAGAACAATAAGCGTGGAGTCAGAGCCCTGGAGTAGCTCCACGCCTCTTTGCCAACGGGATTACTTTGAACATGTGAATTGTGTTGATGCCGTGCTTTGCATACTTCTCTGAAGCAGAGCTGCTCTTCACACCCACTTGCACCTGTCAGTAATATATCTTACAGATGGTAAAAGAAGCAATATGGCCATAGGGCAGGGCGTAGTCATGCATCTTATGTAGCTACTGTATGTTTTTGTTCAAGCTCACCAGCAGTGAGTTTGACCATGAGTAAACAAACCTGGACAAACTGTTTTAGCTTAGACTTTTAAGGAGATGTACTTACACTTTATTTATTTGCAAATCTGCCGTAAGTGGTGGTGAATGTGCAAAGCAGAGAAAAGACACAAATGTAGACCTAAATGCTAGAGCTCATGCTGTTAAAATTTATGTATTGAACCTTAGAAAATAAGATCATGCTGAATTGTGAGGTAGACAAGCATAGTCATTTGTAGATAAAAGCTAAAATCGTGCAGGCAGGAAGGAGAGGCAGAAGGAAAACCAAACACAGACTACAATGTTGCAAGAATAACAAAGGCTAATTTAATTGTTGGGTAAAAATATAGGAAAACTAGATGGCTCTGAAAATGAACAACTTAGGAAAAGTTTTTGTGAGAACAATAATGAGATCATTGTTTTTCCAGACCGGGGGTTGCCACTTGGTTGGACCTGGTGCTGTTGGACTAGATTTGAAAAAAGAAAGAAGAAAGGAAAAGATTTATTTTGTGGTGCAACTGTAACACTAGGTAGCAGTCCCAGAGAAGCACACAACTTATGGAAAAATTGTATATAAAAACCAAAAACCAGACTGGGTTAAAAAAATAAGAAAGAAGAAGAGTACCCTAATCCAAACTTCAGTGTTAGATCCGTTACTATTCATAAGTGTGACATCCCAGGAAGGAAAAATGAAGGTTCATTTGACAGTGAAAAAAGGGAAGCATTTTGCAAATGGCATAAAAACAACAGAAAACGAGTTCTGGCTTAAAATTGTACCCAAATGCAGAAAAATATCAAAGCCCAAGTGTTGATGAGGGAAACAAGGAGAAAATCACAGAGCAGTTGTACAAATCAAAGGAAATGACAAGAAAAATCCAAACGGGGAGGGTCATGGAAAACAACAGGCCCACACACCCTGGGTATAAACTCTGGTTTGTGAGGCTGTGTGTCAACCAGACTAAATGTCTCTTTTTTTAGATCCTCAAAGCAACTCCTATAAAGCACAGGAAGATCGATTCTGTGGCCCTCAGTCCTAGCAGAGCCTCATCACTCTCCTCTGCATCCTCAACATCCTCATCATCACCAACATCACCCTCATAAGCCTGGTGGCCCTGACCTTTTATTCACTCCAGCGGGCATAGAGCTTGCAGACAGCTTTACAGGGAGAAGACCGCTCCCTAACCTCCAGAATCCCGACTGAATAGCAGATGGGCTCAGCTTTGTGTGTCTTTTTATTAGCTGCCCTAAATCAACACCTAACAATGCATTGAGAGAGGGAGAGAGGGAAATTGATTTCTTCCATCCACCAGTGCCCTGAGGTGGGTAAAGGGGTTGGTCGGAGGGTAAAGGGTGATACTTGATGGAAGGGCGGAGTTGACTGGTTATGACTTGGCTTCAATTTCCTGTCTAGGAAGTGTGTACATGAAGCCAGACTAGACTGTGAAAATAGCAGCCAGGGGTGTTTCCTTCAGCTCTGTCTCACATTTCAGTCCAATTTGTCATAGGCTGTTTCATCTTATTTCAGCAGAACTGTACAGCCTCACACATAAATATCCTGCCTGAGCAGAACACTGAACATCATTCACGTGTCAGGATGTGGTCGTATAAGATATCATTTTTTTAAAGCGCTATCATAGCATCATATTTATGTTATAAGCTTCTTATATTTAAATCCATTCCTCACTGCAGGATATAGTCTGGTAGCAACATTTACTTGATCCTGCCCTGCACTGGATCATCGTCCGACCGCCTGTCAGAGTTTCTCATCTATTGCACGATGAATGGTTTTTTTTTTTTTTTTTTTTTACATCTTGAGTATATTTCTTTGTAGTCCTTGCATCCTGTTTGTGCCTGTTCATGTGAAAAGTAAGTAGCCAATGGAGTAAATCATTAACCAGAACTGCTCAGTTAAGTTAAAAAGAGTACGGTCACACTGCAGTGCATCACTGCATAGGAGTGTGCCTTTAGGGAGGGTTTATGAGGGCATCTGAATCAGTAAAATGACAAAAGTGTTACCTGACCCACCCCAATTCAGCTTCAATCTGGGGTCTGTAGAGGAAAAGTCCTGGGGCATAGAAGTGGCATGAAAAAAAAAGCATTGGCTCTGAGCATTGTGAGCCCCTTTGTTGTTTATTTTTTAACAAATGTTTCAAAATTAAAAATGTCCGTTCTGGCCATAATGTGTTGACGAACCCCAAAATGTTCCCAAAAAGTGAAGTTAAGATGCAGATAAGGCCTCTGCAATTAATAAAACAAAACATTTTATTGTATCAATCATTTTTGTCCTACAAAGGTCACCTTATAGTCTTGATATTGAGCTGCTTGCATGTAGAGAAGATTTAGAGTCCCTCAGCCGGCCTCTGTGGTCTCTAGGTCTATTGGGCGAGCTGTATTAAGTGGCACTGCATTAGAGCTGAGGATTGTTGTTTCCCTGCTGCTTCACTCCTCCTGATCACCTCAGAGCTTCCACGGAGCAAAGGCCTCATAAACATTTATGTATGGGCTGTGGGCTGCTGTCTAAGGCCACGACTCCACCAGGCAGGAGCCTGATGCCCCTTTATGCCTCTTAAGAGACTGTGTTGTCTGTGTGTATGAGTTTGTGTAAGTGTGGATGTGTGTGTTTGCCTAGAACGCAGAAAAACTGTTCTTCAACCTTCACTTCGACTCTGCATGACTTCAGCTTCCTTTAGGAGGTGTTTATTTTCCCATTTGGTGGCTTATCATATGTTTTCATGCTGGGACACTTATCATATGTAAATTGTATGGCTTTAGGGGCTAGAGTCCCTTCAGCTGTTGTTTTCTTTTGTCGCTTCTCCCAAGCAGAGACCAGCACCCTTGGGATCCTTCTAAAAGACAAAGTGAAAGGACAAAACTCTGCTGGACACCACCATTAAAAGCAGTTATAACCTGAAACCCCCTCTTGTCCTCCTGAAGATACTCAGAATAAATAAAGATGTTGTGAGGAATTTCTCTGAGAGATTTTCCTGTAATCCCTTTGAGCCTTATTCCAGAGTTATCTCCTTAGCGCTTGCTTGTTTGGTCTCAGGAGTGAAATGAGCAAATGCCAGGTCAACCTAAATAAGAGTCTAAACTTGCATGCATGCAGAGGTATCTCAGTCTAAACAAACAACTGTCCTGAGAAAGAGGAAGTGGTTAAAGCAGAGAGTTGGGGTCCCTGAGGGGTGTCAGGGACCACACGTCTTGTAGACCACACGTCTTGTAGACCACTAACGCTTCCGGAAAATGTGAATGACATTCAGGAAATCCTGTCAGAGAAGGGATAATGAGATATGACAGACCAACATGTTGTGCATTGAGCTGAAGCCTCTTTTGTTTGTATTTATTCTGCAGGACCCTGGGTATGCAACCTTCCTGTTTGAGCAGCTCCAAACACCAGGGAGCCATGAAGCCGGTGTCAACTGTTGCCAGGTTTGCTCAACACCTCTTCACCAACTGAGACAGGAGGCCTTGCAGACGTTCCACTCTCCAATCCTCACCATCAGTTCAAACATGGCAACCCAGTCTGCAACGTCCTTCATACCACAGCCGACTAGATTCACAATGTCGTCCTCCAGTGTCCATGCAAAACAGCTGTCCAAAGGCCAACCAGCCGCACACTCCGTCCTGCCCCTCGGAGAGAGACACAGGGTTCCAGGCTGGTCACAGTGCCCGTCGACCTCTTCAGGGCAGAAGACAAGTGTGCAGGTGACGGTGGCAGGAGGGCAGATCAGCGGATCCCTGAGCTCAGTCACCATTCAGGCGCAGCAGTACCTGGAGGGCATGTGGAGCATCTCCAGAGTCAACAACTTCCTCCCTCAACCTAAACCAGTACGTCCTGTAGTGTTTTTTCATTGCTTTATTTAACATTGTGTGATGTGGAAAACATCTTTAAAAAAGTAAAGGGTTGGTGGAGTGGGTAAGGATAGTGACATCAGAAGTACTGTCACTCATTTCATCTGGCACCTATCCTCCAGCAGCAGCTCTTAAAATAAAGAATAATAAGGATAATAACAATAATAACAGGAAAAAAACAGTCTTAATTAGTATGAATTTCTGCATTTTTCATTGCAGTCTTAAAAGTTCTCACAGAAGTGTGACAAACAATACAGTAGATTCACCATTTGCACTGTTCAATATCAAAAGCACGAGATGAAATGCCTCTTAAAAAAAGATTTTTATTTTTACATTTGTTTGTGAAGATTCAAGGTCAGTAACAGACCCAACTTGGCTTATAGGCAGGTAGTTGTGTTGGTCTGGCACGGTTAGTTGATGACCTATTTAAAGAGTTGATAATGTGCTTTTTAAAGAATTCATAATTTCCTTCTGGTGCCCCTCTGGTAGTTTAACACAATTTACAGCTAAAAAAAATGTTTTTCTCACATTGTTGTTTCATAAATCCTTTATTAAGCCTCTGTCTTAAACACCTTATTTTGTGGTGTTGTCTCTTTAAGAGTCAAGCTTCAAAACCCCACTTTCCTCTGACTGTCTAGTTCCCAGGGTTAGAGCTATAGGCAGACATGCTGGATTGAGGCCTGATCTGCACCAGTTAGTATGAACAACTAGCATTACAACATTACTTTAGATCCACGTTTGAGTTTGGGGAAGCATAATACCCCCTATTAATGATTAACCTTCCATGTGCTTGACATGTGAGATAAATAGAATTTTTCAAGGCAACTTTCAAGGCATCTTACTGAATAACTTATGTCATGCTTTGATACAGACATTTTTAAAGGCATCTCCAGCTTCAGGCATAGCACCCATCACTTTAGGTCTGACAACTACAAATGTCACACTTAAGCTCTTTCTGAGACTTGCAGCTCGGCAGAGAATTTGTGAGGCCGTATCTGCAGGACTGCTGACCTCTCATTCCTCAGTAGTCAAGGAGCCTGACTGATCTGAGGTCAGAGGTCATCTCAACACTAATCTGCTGACCTCTTCCTCAAGGGCATTGTAAATGACCACCTCACAGCATCCTTGTAACTCTTCTCATGTTGGATAAGTATCAGTCTGTGCTTTATCTGATGTCCAAGAGGCTTGTAAAGGTCCTGAGTTTTGGCCTTGGAGTCATCGCATTGATCATTGTGTAAAACATTCGTGACTTGATGTTATGTATCTCAGTATTGAAGCACCTTTACTCCAAACATTTGTTTTACTGTAAGGATTTCTAGCTCCAGCATGCTACCATGATCTAGTCAGTGCACTCTAATACTTAACCCCTGGATGTGTAGACCCTCATTTTTCCACTCCTGTTCTAACCGCTTTGATAACTGTAGTCTGTTTTATATCTTGGCCCTGTTATTCCTTTCTCACTGCATTACAATCAAAGACAGATTTTCACTCCTCCCTTTTAATGTCAACAAGTGCCTTTAGAGATGTTTTATGGGCGGCCATCAAAAGCTTTTAACTGCATGTACGCAATCCAGGGCAAATCAAACAGCCTGGCACAGAAAGGGAGAGGTCGACTTGTGTTCTCCATCTATGTGTCTAAAAGCAATTAGTGGCCCCTGTGCGGCTGGGATGAGTTGTTCAATGCAACACAGTCGAGGCTGGGAACCTCCACGGACGGACAGAAATGTCCCCGAGGACATGAAGTTACAGCAGAAATGGGAGGTATTTTCTCAAGCTGGTTTCTTTCATTAAAGCCAGATCCTTGACCACAAAAAAAAACAAAAAACAGAAAAACCACACAGTCGAGGTTTGGGAATTCCACTGTAGATTCATGATTCCCTCTTTGTTTCTATGTGGGGAAAGTATGCACCGTTGTTCAGAAAAAGATGCAGAAATGGACTGTGTGTGAGTTAACCGTAAGCCTGGGGCGCTCCCACACACAGCCCATTACACAGCACCTTCAATCTCTGCTCCACATCTGGAGTCATGTCTGTGGTCTTTGGATCTGAAACAGTTTTGGCAGACAATGGTTCATGCGAGCGTAGCTACATTGAATTGAACACATGGCCCACAAATAATTAATTCCTTCCTTGTATTATAGGCAGTTTAAATGAGGAGATCCAAGCTGTTTGGACAAACAAAAGAAATCCAGATTCCCATGCAGTGTGATGCTACTTTTCAAAACAAGAAATTAATTGACCAAAATCTGGGATTTTCCTCTTTCTATACAAAAGTCCAAAAAAACACATGTGCACTAATCTACAAAGATGCAAGAGCTCTTGACCCATGAGAGTTTCCGTTATTGGCTCAGTGGTTGCCTGCTGCATTGGCCTGCTCCAGTGCCACCAATTTGAAGCCCAGCAGATGATCTTGGCTGCTGATTGTTTGGTGCAGCTGGGTTGGCATGGCGATGTGCCACAGAAAGCCACAACGAGACGGGAAAAAATGGATACAGGAAGGAAAAGGGAGAAAATCCACCGTCTGGCCAAGTTAGGAAGATGAGTTTAAAAGTTGGCCTATTTTTACAAAGGGGGGTTAGATAGACAATGACATTTTCTGTTGTTTTAAGACGGAGAAGTATAGTGCAGGTGTTTCACTGTAGTCCTTTTTCTCCCATGGTAGCACTCCAGTGATGCTAGAAGTCGATTTTCACCTCTGTTGGTTTCAGTTTGGTTTGGGAGGCCAGCCAAGCAAGACAGCCAGATTAACACAAGGCCCATTGCACTGCAGCCGTAATCGCCTGTTGACCACTGGGGTCAGAGGTCAAAGGGAGAGTCCTGGTTCTCTTTGTGGCTGAGGATTCAATGGACTGCTGATAGGTTACTTCAGAGTTTACAGGAAGCACAGCACTCCTGAACTCCTGTACGTCTTTCCTTCATCCCTGATTTCCAAATCTTTCCCTCCTTTGTCCCTGTCTGCCAGGTCTTTCTTTTCTTTACCTTTTCTTTCCAGCAGCAAACGAAGGCTAAGGATCAGAGGGGGTTAAAGAGTGGAAGGACAGCTCATTACTGACTCTTGGAGCAAACGGCCGAGCACACATGGCTCAACTGACATGGCCTAATTACCTGACCAGGGGATAGATTGTACTTTTCAGCCAGATTCAGGGCCAGCGCAGGTCCAAGGCTAAGGAGAGCAGCTTTGCTGAGGAGGCTTAAGTCCCCAGTTTTAATACCAGAGGGAAAACTCTTTGATAGGCACTGTGATGAGCTCAAGTGTGTGCACTCAAATGTGTGTTTGAGATTATTTCTTCCATTTTTTAACCCTTACCACACCTTTACTCCTCTTGTTCCTAAAATGTGCTGCTGTTTAAAAACAAAGAGACTGGATTGGTGACAGATTTGATCAGCGGCACACATCAGCATCCTGTTTGGCAGCATGTGAGGCGCTCTAGTGTTTCATGCCAAAGTGTAATGGGTCTTCTCCTCTGGTATGCACAGAGTTCCTAACCTGTCACCGACACCAGCATGGTGTGAGCCTTTCCTGTTGAGGATCTGTGTTTGGCTCATTTCAGATTTCAGCTAGCTCTCCATGCTGTTCTCCTTGAGTCATAACTTCACACACGGCAGCGTTATCTCTGACTTAACCCCCATGATGAAGCCTCAAGAGAGCAAAAGCAGACTCTAAGACAAAGCTACGATTCTTAACTCTGATAACAAGCTCCATAGGAAGTAAAAGCAAAGTTGGAATCCACTGAGAGCTTGCACCGCTTGACAAGCGGTCAGTCAAGCTTTTCTGGGAGAGGAAAACACCTCCATGCCTTTATGTATCAGCATATTGAGCTGGGATGTAAAGCTAACATGCTGTAGAGCTATATTCAAGCCTCTCACGTAAATGTCAAAATGTAACTATGCCCTCGCGTCCTGGAGTGTTGCATTCACATGTCAGGCTTGGCATATAAATAGTGCAGCTGTCAGCGTGTGCTGACAAATGAGACTTAATGAAAGACTGTACACTTTACAGAAACGATCATAAAGGATGTTATTTTAGTTGCCAAACATGAATCGAGGGCAAACACTGAGGTGGCAAATATGCAGAACGGCCTGAGCTGTGTTTATAATATGTATTCTGTCAAATAACACTGAGGCTACAGTGCTGTGCTGCATTCAAGGTCGTTCCTGATTACACAATGTTCAAGTGTCAGCATTATGAATGTTTTAAGGAAACTTAGGCCTTTATTTATTTAATTTCTGTTGCTGAAATCGCCAAAGACCCAGCTCTTGTCAGCTGCTATTGATCATTGTCTCTTGGGGTAAACCAGCCGCTATGGCTAAGATTAACCTTTTGTCAGGAGGACGGTGACTCCATCTGAAGTGGAGTCTCAGTCTTTAGGTTGGTATAATTAGCTCTGTGCTCTGCTCTAGCCTGACTGTGAGCAATCAGTGAACCAATGCAGACTCCAGCTGAACCTTTATGCTCCACGTCCACTGTGCTGCACTACATTTAGCTTCAACCTGAGACACATGCACGAGGCAAGATGGATCGCTGCATGTCCAGTTTGATTATTCTATTATGTGGATTTCTTGATTCATTGTAGATTTTGTTT
This sequence comes from Thalassoma bifasciatum, assembly GCA_008086565.1. Classification (NCBI taxonomy): domain Eukaryota; kingdom Metazoa; phylum Chordata; class Actinopteri; order Labriformes; family Labridae; genus Thalassoma; species Thalassoma bifasciatum. Next base: position 396,800 of record RPOG01000165.1, on the reverse strand, counting down.
TGTAATCAAGCCATTTCAGCCATTTCCAAACTTTAAATGAACTCTGTGCCTTGATGGAAAAATGGAAAAGGAATGTCTGGCTTGCGGCAGAGTTTAAATACAGTGTGATAAATGCAGTCTTTGATAGTGAACACAGGCATCAAAAGGGGAAAAAACAGCAGTGCTGTGCCTGAGAAGTTGCCAGTGGCTTTTTGAGGATACTGCACTGTTTGTGTTTTTGTGGATGACATAAGGATGAGAATATGTTATGATGACAAAGTGGTCATAAAGAGCCTTAGCTAGCGGCTAGCCTTTTGGTGAAACTACCGTAGCTGGTCATAATAATAATGGCAGAAAGAGTTCTAGCTCTCTTCATTTCTAAACCTTCACTTTATAAAGATTCTTTCAATTGCTAACTTAATGCTATACATGGTGAATTAGCTCTCGTGTTGGCAACTACACTGCCCGGCCAAAAAAAGTCACCACCTGGATTTCATTGATTGATTATCGCAAGGGTGGTTATTTTTACCTGGCAACGAGTTATTTAAGCCCAGCTAATGCAATGAGTAACTTCTTATTTCATAAACAACCATGGAGAAAGACTTACCCTGTTCCAGAGTGATGGGTGCATCAGGGTAAGGAGAGAGGCAGGTGAAGTGATGCACCCATTATGCCCAGTGCCTACTGTACAAGCCCTCAAGTTGTAGTATGGTATCACATTTTGGCCCATGATTATTTTCATGTCCTTCCTTTCATTCAATAAAATGATTTAATTTCTCCAGAAAAAAATCAAAATATTCTCATCAAAAGCTTTTGAAAATGAATGGAAAACAAGTCATTATATAATAAAACACAAAACAAGCTGAGTTAACCCTGTGGCAACAACACCACATTCTTCATTGTGTTACTCATGTTAAAGGAACCAATATAATCATGATGAGAGGAGTGCTTATTCAATAAACACTTTTACAAGTTGGTTTAAGTTGGTTCTGCAATCGTTAGCCACAGAAAAAAGGAAGCCGTTAAAATCTTGCTGCTTACTTCAGTGTCTTTAACAAACTAGACCAGCTCATGTACCTGTCATAACTCAGGTTTAGTACATACACTTTAAACACCAGTGCACCTTGTGTGACTTAAGAGTTAGTTTCAGGCACCTGCAGACCAACACAGCTGCAGCTCACCTCTCTTTATCTCTGGTCATTACTGAACTGCCAGGGCAGGGTGTGCTCACACAGCTTGTTTTGTTGTCTTGTAAAGCTATCTCATTCCTCACATTGTTGTTGATAGTTTACTCTCTTTGAAGCTCACTCTTATGTAGTCCAATTGTTACTCACCCCTCAGGATGCCATGGTTATCATTAAGTCCTGAATTATCTGCATAGGTTGAGATATAATCGGGTGCAGAGTGGAGTAAATCGCCTGTGATTTAATCACTAATTAAATGTGGGTTATCACTTAATTACCATAGGCTACAGCTAGAGCAACCTCCAGAGTGTTGCCAGAATCAATGCATGGTGCAGCATCCTTGCTGTTCTATCTGGATCCCTCTGCTGTGGATACTGCTGACTCCTGCTAACCTGCTCTGGCTGCAGCAGCTGCCTGTCCATCTGTGGCACAGAGGGAGTAATGGAGTGGAAGGAAGAAGGGTTTGAGTGAGTAAAAATATGTGATTTGGTTCTTATCTGTGAATCTGGTTTTCAACAGGGGCATGGTTTGATGGGGGAGGTAGACAGGGAGGTTACACCATCAGAGACCCTAATCACCACAGCCACGACCACCACCATGACGCCTGCCTGCAGCAGCAGCAGCAGCAGCACCCTGACGCCCTGCAGAGTGAGGAGCTGTAGCCAACCAGGACCCCCAGCACCCATCATCACCAGTACATCCACCTCCACCCCTGCGTCTTCGTCTGCAGCAGCCTCCTTTTTCATTAGGTAAGCCCCTCTCCACCTCCCTATCCTGTCAAAACATGGAGATTACATCGAGCTGTTGTGGGGTTAAATGAAGTGGTTAGAGTCTGTGCATGCTCCTGTGTGTTGAAGAGATATGCATGGACTCGTCTTCAAAATGTGTGTCCTAAGCCCTGCTTCATGGTGTTGACTTTTATGAGGGGCTTGTCTTCCATGGAGATGTTGTTCTTGCAATGTTTGACTTGAAGCATGGCCCTAGGATACGCACCATCATGGGACTAAATGAACCCTAATGTGCAGGCACCAATGATCATGAATGGATAATAGAATTGCATAATTTTTTGTGAAGGAGTTGTGTCTCACGAAAAGGGCTTAGCTTAGCCGAGTATTGTCCTGAGGTATTTAATGTTTGGTTATTTGTGTATTTTCAAACAGCTTTTCAGATTTTTGCAGCTCTGCAGAGCTTTATTTCGGGTGTCAGTGTTCAGTCTGAGTCTACCTCTGAACACAATCATTCCTGCTGCTCTTGGCTCTGGCGATGTTGTTGCCCTGGAGAATGCTTCACCCTCTCCAGGCGGGCGGATGCCTGGTGCAATGTGCTAAATTGTCATTGATAGATTCCCTGGCAGACCGGTCAGCGCATACATCCCCTGCCTCTGCTCTCCGAGGAGTGCTATTCCATAATGAATGTTGGCGAAAGGGGAAGCTGGCTAAGAGTGATGCATAGGACCATTGAAGCTCTGCACCACAGGAGGTTGAAGGGACTTGTGGAGTGTGACAGGAAGCCCCATGGGGGATCCGTGGAGCACAAGAAACCCAAATGGAGTTTGTGTTGCCAGATTTCAAAGGCTCTGAGTGTATCTGTGAGACCATGAGGTGAAGGGGACATTCCAGATCGTCTGCTAAATATGCAACATCCTGTGTGTGCAGCTTCCTGTGGTCGTTTACAACCGCAAGGTGTGGCCTTCTGCTAGACAGGGTTAATTCCTGACACTGATTTATTAGTTCTCATGTTTTCTTTGGATCTAAGCTCAAAAAGAGAAGCCCTTCAACTGGGGAGTGTGCTAATCGTAGGGGAAAAAGAGGGAGGTGGACTTGTTTTTTCCCCTGCTGTAGGTCCTGGTGGGGCAGAGGAGAGTGTAAGTGGAAGTCCAGTGAAACGGTTCCACCTTTCATTTCTTCCCTGATGATAATTTGCTGCCAAGAATGTGTTGTTTTGCTTGGCCCAGAGAAGCACAATGATGATGACCTGGATTTAAAAAAGTGTTACATTCTGCAGATGCGTAAAAAGGGTGTTAGAGATGTTTCATTCGGAGCACACACCCTCTTCCTGACCATGTGCAGCTGGAACATCCTCATCATCATTTTGTTATCCCTGTTTCATCTTTTTGTACCCTGTATTACTCCTGATTGAAATGTAAGTTCCCAAAAGTCAACACAAATTGAAACAATCAAAAGATTTTCTTGTTTTCTCATCACTGAGCACTTTATAAAAAAAAAATGAAAAAGACAAAGTGAGTGTCCTTCACGTTTTAGACTTGATTGAAAATTCACATCTGATTAGTATTCTTTTTTTGTTTAGGAAAGATACAATTAGCAGGATGCATATGTGAAATTCTGAGAGCCAAGGATGTAGGAGGAGAATAACCAAACAGCAGTTTCTTCCCCGGTGGGGTGGAGAAAGGCTCCTCAGACACTTGTCTGACATTCACTAACACCGTTCCACTCAGAGATGAAATTTTAATTAGAATGCAATTAGCCAGAGTTGAGCTGCTCGCGCTACTCTGCTGTAGAGAGACAAGAAACGCAGGATGAACAAAAGAGATTCATTCATTTTTCATTTCAAAAACAAGTCAGCCATTCACTCAGGTTCAGGAAAAAGCGTATAATTTGTTTCATTTAGAATGTGTGCAGACTTGAGAAGTCATCTTTGTACAAAGGATTTTACAACTGCAGAGACAAGGAGGTCAGTCACATTTTAGAATATTTCTATGAATGGGTTAAAAACATTTCTCCTCACAACAATAGAAAATACAGTCAAACCAACTAACATCTGAATCACCAAAACATGTCTAAATAGAGTTTATTTTCAGCAATTTTGTAAGTGATACCTGCAAGAAATGACTCAACTTTCTTCTTATGTCTTTAAATATATGGCAACTGTGCTGCTTTTACAGCATTTTTGTGATAATAAATATATGGGGTGTGGACAAATACAGACGTAAGTTGTTACTGTTTCAACAAAGTCCATCCCCATAGATCTACTACTACAAAGAAGTACTCAATTAAATTTTTAAAGCTTTTTTAATTCTAGTCACTGAAGTGTTCTTTCCCTCTGCTTCCTGTCTCTGGTAATTATTGTGAATAACCCGAAACAAAGATGACCTCAGGGTCAGTAATGACCAATTGGTAATTAGACAGACTATACAGTCACAGGGAGACAGGAAGAGTCAAGGGTCAAACCCTGACTGGATAATGTGTGTGTGTGCTTGTGTGCATGTCATTATGTATATAAGTGTGTGTGTGTATGTGTGTATGTAAGAGTGTAACTGGGGGGTGGGGGTGATGAATTTAGAGCCATGTGTTCAGCTGACTCTCACGTTAAGCACTGATTGCCTTGTGACAGAGCATATGATTAGTGTATTGACTCAGAGTTGTGTAATGAAACCAGGCAGAGCTCACAGCAGGGGTCTAGATGCTGCGGCTAACTGCCGCCTCGCAGATCCTTCTACTCATCTCTCTGTCCCATTAACACCTGCTGATTGTGACGGTGTGTTTATTACCCACAGTGCCGGTGGGATTTCTGAATGCTCACAGCTACAAGGAGGCGACTGCTCAGTTTGACGCTCACTTTTCTTAGTGTGAGACAGTTTCTTTGGTTGTTGGTTTCTCTTTATTTGCTGAGAGGCTTTTCCCTCATTCCGCTCATTTCAGGATTAGAAATTATTTACTTGCACTGAAATTAAACTTTGGAAATAAATAAAAGTGTAGTGGGAGCAGAGTTAGGTGGGATTTAGGCTACAGGAGAATCACTCATCATATCTGGATCACAATCAGATCTGACCTGATCTTTTCATTTTTTAATGCATCGATGACCTGCTTTTAAGCCTATATTCACTACTGAACATTCACAGTAGCCATTATTGGGCAAAAATTTCTGCTGAATACTAATGAGTCAGCTCAACTGAGCACTTTTGGTTTGCCCAATCTCATAAAGCTGATTATGAATAATAGATTAAGACACACTGATGTGTCACAGCAGTGACATTTAGCGTTCTTACATTACATATTTGTACAACCAGATGTGTTATAGCCATAATGCCAGCTTTACAGCATCCTACAGTAACTCTACAGGGGCATACGGTTTAAGAAAGCAAAAACAAAAACAGCGTGTTAGCTCAAAATTTGCAACTCTGTGGCTTAAATGTCAGCGGTGTGGAAATATTCCAAAATAGACTATCCGACAGCCACACATTATTACATTTATGACCTACGACCTTTCCCCAAAGTGTTCAAGATAAATAGGCAAGATGAACATTTCAATGAAAGGGTAAAAACATGAGATAGACAGGCTAGTGTCTAATGTTTGCAGTCTCGCAAAGTCAGAGGGAGCCTTGTTCAGAAGAGCAATCAAATAGTATAGGAGATGGCTTAAACATAAAAACTAGCTGGAATGAGTTAAAACTAGCTTACTTTATTTTTCATTATTGTTAAAACAAATCGAAAAAATGTGAAGCTTCACTTTCCCACCTCTTTAACAGAGTCTATCTCTGCAAAGCCAGGAATCGGGTTGGGACTCTGCATCTGCTGATACTCAATACCAAAAAGCCAGGCATCAAGGATGAAAATGCTGATCAGGACATTCATATCCCAAATGCTTTCTTTCTGACTATTTTTGGATTGATTTGATAGAACAGCTTCAGAGCGACAGGACATCACCAACAAATAAAAAACTGCACCCTAGTATCTAAACCAACATTAAGAATTACAATTTTATTCTAAATTATAATGTAGCGGTGTGTGTTCTAATTCTTGCGATCAGACAGAAGAATACATGTGAAGGATATTCCTTTGTGTGATTAAGCTTCTGTTGTCTGAGCCTCGTGTAGGTCATCGGATGATTCAGGGCATCGTAGACTGTAAAAGGTGGCATACATGGCAGGCAGGTTGTTAGACAGCATGGGCAGGGCAGACAGCTGTTTGCTGGAATGTGGCCCTGGAGGAGTTTCAGAAGGAAGTGGTTTTATGGCCATCCATCCTGCAGCCTGCAGCTGCTGCCCAGGTGAGTGTTTACATCGTAATGACTGTCATCGCACTGGAGGAATCCTCCTGTAATTTGGCAGCAGGGCCATTTAGCCTCTGTTCTCCTGCACACTCAAGACCCTGCAACACTAACTCTGCCCTTCATCCCCGAGGCTGCTCTGAGTAACCATGGAAACAAGTCATTATCTTGTGGGAATATAATGTGACTGATTTTTTCTTTCAAAGTGGAGATTGGAAATCAGGAAGTCACAATGGCCCTCTCTACACCTCTCTACTGGACTATAATTTAGCCTGGAGGAGGAACAGGCATGTGTTTAATAATGAGTCATGTTTGTTTCAAATTGGAGGCACTGCAGGTTCACAAGTGCTTGTTCTGAATTACCCATGTCAGATAAGTTGCTAAAGTTTGTCGGCCAATCAGTGTTCAGTTTGAAGTCTCTTGGCCGTTGAGTCTGACCTTTCTGCTGGTAGAAAGGCTGCGATGTTTACATGTGTTGCTGGGGGAAATACGGGAGTTCTCGAGGCAAACAAAGCAGGACTGTGCTGCGTGTTTGGTTGGCTGTGCTGTGATTGACAGACGGGATCTCACTAATAGGCAGGACAGATTATGTGGAGCAGCGGGATCTACTGAGTGCTGCGGATCTGGCCCACATGGCAGACAGCTGAGGATACAGAGAGGGTCGGAAGCTCTCTGGGATGAACGTGCTTGTAAATGTTGTCATTCAGAAGGCGTGCTCAGCCGGATGCTCCATTCTGACATAGTAAGAAACAGGAGGCGTGTACCTGTGGAGGGGAATATTGGATTCAATGCCATGGGAGTCAAGTAAGTTCTGTTGCACATTAACACTCAGCACACTGGGGTATGTGAACTCTTGTTTTGTTGTACGTGCAACCAAATAACTGTGTTTGAGTTTTTGCCTCTACCTTTTCCCTCCAACTCTCTCTCCCTATCTTTTCTTTTGTGTCACTTTCTCTTTTCCGCTCTGTGGAATGTGAAGTTTTGTGCATGCAGAGTTGGACTGTCTGCTCCCTGGAGGTGAGAGGCTAATGGTTTTGTTGTCAAGCCACAGCTAGATGGATTCCTCCGCCAGCGCTGGTGTGTGAGCAGAATGTATAGCACGGCAGAAAACATATTGCAGAAATGCTGGCTCCATGTTGAGGAAACAGCCACAGTGGAGCAGAAATGTTAATACTACCTCTACCTCCGGAGCCTGACAGATGAAAATTGATTCATATCAATCTGTTGAATGCAAGCAACACATGCCCAAGGCGGCGAGTAGCTCATCAGAACTATTGAGTGGGTGGTAGCCGGGATGGTTGAGCTGCTCTGTGGTATTTTGTCTTTGTTTACTGTTGGATAAAACACCAGCTGGCATTTTCCTGCTATAATCAGGCTGATGGGACTAATGGCTGCTTCAGTGCAGCGGCAGACACAGTGGCAGCTCCAGCTGAGGCCAAGAAGGGGCTGCAGTCTGTAGATAAGCCCAGGTGTGAATCAATCCAAGGCCTGTCAGGCGCCGTCAAGGTTGAGGTGTTGATGGAGATCAAGCCTGGCCCCGTAGCCTTGGGGATCTTCAGCAGGTAGATACATCCCACTGCCCTCATGCACCTTCTCATCCACTGACAGCCTTCTGTGACTCATAATCCACCACTGTTTTCATGAAAAGAGGCAGCATTGTTCCCTGATGCAGAGATACAAATTTAATCTTCACAGTGTTAAACGCTGCGACTGAAGCTGCATGCTCAAGCTGTCTAACTGACTCTGACACATTGCATGCCGTACAGCTGAATATTGCATGAGAAGCTCTTATTTGGATTCTGAGAGTTGCCCTTCACATAATCGGTTTTGTGAAGAATTTCCTGTACAGCTGAAGAAGCGCTGTCGCTGATTCCCTTGCCTCTTTCCGGATGTCTGTCTCCTCCTCTGGATATGATAACATGGTGTGATAGTGTTGCGCCCCAGCAGCTACAAGTGTGACAGGCGGTGAAAAATCTCTTGTGCCTGTCATCACGAATGGCGAACAGCTCCAGTGATAGAGCAAAGAGAAAGTTGAGAGTTTGTCACAGAATGCGTGAGGGATAACCCACTGGCCTTTCTCCCTGCTCCCCCAAATAAATCCCTGAGTCAGGAAGTCTGTCTGGACCACTCACATAGCCTGCAGGGGGCTCGCTGAGGGGGGCTGACAAACAAAGAGCTGAAGCGCTGACTCAAGCCTCTGCACTCACCCTGGGCCCACATGTAGTGAGCCCCCAGGGGAGATGGGGAAAGCACTGCAGTCCACTCCTGACAGATTCCTTTCACAGGTACAGAAATGAGAGGATGTGGAGTGCAGACCCCATTCCTGTAGGCTTGACACTGAACATAAGGCTGCCTTTGTCTCCCTGTGCGTTTGTAAGGATGACAGAAAAGGCCAGGTTGTGTGAAACTAGTTGAGTGTGGGCAGGAGAGGTCATTCCTTTTAACATCAATGTAAATCCATCTCTGTTAGCCTGCCCACATTTGACATTCCCCAGTTTCGACAACAGTGCAGAAACACTTCCTGGCCAAAAAGAAAGAAAGTCACCACCTGGATTTAACTGAGCAAATAGGTACAAGACTCCTTTTGGATAATTACTGCATTGGTGATCATCTTTCAGCTGGCAACAAGTTATTTAACCCCAGCTGATGCAATGAGTAACTTCTCACTTCTTAAACAACCATGGTACTTAAACAACCACATCCTGTGGTCGTGGAAAAAATGTTAGTCTGTTTAAGAAGGCTCAAATTATTAGCATGCATCAAGCAGAGAAAACATCAAAAGAGATTGTAGAAACTACTAAAATTGGGTCAAGAACTGTCAGACACGTTAAAGACTAGAAGGGTGGTGGGGAACCATTGTCTTCCAGGAAGAAATGTGGTCGTAAAAAAATTCTGAATGGTTGTGATCAATGATCACTGAAACGTTTGGCCAAACTGCATCAAAGAAAACAACAGAAGAACTCAGGAGTATGTTTAATAGTGAAAGTAGGAACAAAGGCAAGGCTATTACAGTTTTTCGGTGGCAACTTTTTTTTACCAGTGTATCATGCTCAACTCTGCCCAATTCTCAAACTATCATAGTCAAATATACATTATGCATCATGCCTGTAGGGGCTTAGAGTTGCCATTTAACCCTTTGGTGTCCCTCAGTGAAACACGTCATGCAAATGGAGTCTAATATCAGTGTCACTGCATCCACAGTCACTTCTGCACTGTGCTTTGACAGTTTTGTGGCACACAAAAAGAGGAAAATGCAATAGCTGGTGGCAGTGAATATGCACAGAGGAGCTTTATGACCTCTTGTGTACAGATGCAGAATAATGCCTGTGGCCTCTGCTCCCATAAGCTGCCTTTATGTTCTACAATACAGAGGAACAAAGATGGGCCCTGGAGGGTCTCTCGGCACCACTGAGCCTCACTGTGGCCTTTTATTCAAAATAGAAAAACTGATAGCTGCTTAATCAGTGGTAGAAGGTTGATTTCCCCAAACACTAGTGCTTTATATTTTCAGAAACCATCTCAAACAGTATCCCTATTCTTCTGATTGTTAATGAAAAGGACTGAGCTTTTAGAGATGAAGCTCAAATTACCTCTGAGGATAAGACAGTTTTCTGGACAGGTGGTTTACTGTTTACCTCATCACCCAAAGCCCCAGTTATTGCAGTATTTTAACACTTTTTTTAACTTGGCTTCTGGCAAACCAAGTCATTACAGGACTGATTGATAATTGTAAGTCGTTCACCTTTTCAAAAAAACTGTTAAGCAGTACTTCCAATACTTACTTATATTTCTTCTTTAATTATATCTGTATTGTGCACGGTTATATTTCACCTCAAAATACAGGTCTTAAAAGAGTTGTGGCCAGAATTAGGGCTCGTTGTGTGGGGTTTTCTGTCATCACCCTTTTCTTGTCCAGTTGTCCAGTGGAGTTAGTACAAACAGCTGTAACAAACTAAAAGTAGCATGGAGGATTTATCTTCTTTGAGTTTCAGTTGCTGCTTCAAGCATACACATCATCTTGAATGGAGAGGATTATTGCCTGTAATCGGTTCACGACCCAGCACGTGAGAGCCAGCTGCAGTGTGCTAAAAATCCCATTATCCCCATCCGCTCTATGTGGCCCAGCAAGTGTAGCTGAGAATGTTTCTATGGTTGACTTTTATGAGTGTGTGATACAGGATAAACTGCTCAACTTGGAATAATGCGGCTGCAGTCACTAATGTCTTGGTTGCTGTTTCCAGAGACACGCTTCCCCATGCTGTGAGATTAGTGTTCCTTTTACTCTATACATCTGTGATAAATAATAATTTCTAACCTCCATCTGAGGAATAGTCACTTTATCACCTCCTTTCAAACTAATAGACGTGATGACATTCTTAGTGCAGATTTCAATAAGCACATGGGCATTTCAGCAAACATAAAAAAACAACAATTTAAGGTTATTTCCCTGTTATGGAGATTATACACCCAATATGGAGGTGGTTTTTCATTAATGCTGTGTGCCCCCCCCCCACTCCACCTCCTGTGTTTTCCAACTTGACAGAAAAACTCTGAGGCTATTGGGTTGGAATTACCAAGACAATAACTTTGAAAAAAAAAAAATTAAACTGAGACATCATGAACAAGACACTTCCTGAAGCTAGCTTTGACTTTAACACTAGCTAGCCTACAGTTGTAGCTATCAGTGCACTGTACTTCTAAAAAACTGAACTTTTATGGCAGTGAATATGAACAAATTTCCTATGTGTTAGCTAATAAATAAAGGAAGCCATAAGTGAATTTTGGGGGGTTAACAAGTTATCTTTGATAGATGTGTTGATACTGAAATAAAAGCAGAGCTAAGTCCCCACGAACACTTTGGCTTTAGCTTCAAAGGGGTTTCGCTAGCAACCTTTCCTGACAACTTGTGTATAGTAATCAGACTTAACATAATGTTGAATTTAAACTTTTGTTTGTGTTGGAAGGGATTTTGATGATTTAAGTTTAAAAACTGAGTGAAACATTTTTATTACATTGGACTTTTGTCACTGCTAACTTTGACAAAAATAATCTTTCAAGTTAGCAATGCAGCCGTTCTTTGTTCGAATTAAGAGTTGTTCCTAAAGACAGCAACTGAATAACTAGCTATGTTTTAAAGTAGGAGAAATGTGTTGATTTTAAGGGCAATGAAGTACATTTGAAAGCTTTGTCAACGATCATGTCTGCTGCTAACGGCTGAGGCAGCGTCAGAGGCATCGTCATGTTAGAGCTACTTTAGACAGCCATCTTTTTGACCGTACAGCTCATTCCACCTGACTTGGACCCCCTCTTTTGCTTTCTTTTCTGTTGATTTGAATATAGATGAAGGATAAAGGAACACATGTAAGAAACTTACTCCCCCTGTGTTCTGTCTCTCCAGACAGCCCACTGATTAATCACTCCCAAATGTTCTCCACAGCCTGCAGGCCTGTTTGTTGTGATAGCCTCTGTGTGGAGAAGTGCAAATAAATAATCGCTAGGTGTCTTAGTCTGGCTGCGAGTGATTAATGAAGCAGAGAAGTGGAGCAGAGAAGTGTTCTGGCTTTTGTTCCTCTCTGACTGCCTCTAACACACTCATCATTCTCTGAAGTTATGTTTCATTTTGGGATGATGTTTGTACTAATCCAAGGGTACATTGTGTTTAATCAGAGAGGCATGTTAATGATTGCTCTCATTTGTCTCCTGTATATCAAACAACATGTTTCAACTCAGTGCTGAACTGATTTCTGAGACAGAAAATCAAGTGCCAAGATTTCACTTGGCCTTCTCAGAGCAGGAGAGCCTTCCTGAGGTTTTCAGGGGAAGACGTGGGTGGAATGGTGGGTGAATAAGAGTTCAGCATTTGCGTTCAGGGCGGGAAGTTATTCCAGATTCTCCTCAGCCCGGGAGAGGAGTGTAAGCAGAATACCTGAAGCAGTTTCTGAGGTGCAGTGTGAAAATGCCCTGGAAGAGATGAAAGCAGCTGTTAATCTCTGTCAGCAATGCCAGGAGTGGGGAGTCTGCAGTCTGTGGAGCAGGGAAGAACATGTCTTCATTATCGTCTGTCACCCATCAGCTGAAGAGGGAATTTTCTCCCTAGACTTATTCTCCCTGCCCAAACAAATTTGATGTAATAGCAGAGCATTTTATTCTCTCGCATCCACGACTGCAGTTCACTTCAAGCTATTCTGAACTAGCTGGGGTCAATTGTTGGATATTTTCCTAAGCGGATCTATTGACTCCCACTGCAAGTCTGTCCAGTTTTTTCCTCCAGGAGTCTTAAAGTGGCCTCTTTATCTCATTGACTTACAAATAGGGCCTGCAGAGCTCATGCCCTCTGCTGTGTTCCCCTCTCCGTGGCCCTATGTTCGAGCTGATTTAAGCCACATTAACAATTTGTGGTCCTGAATGCTTAAGGAACAATAACACAAACTCAAATAAGAATCGTAGCTCCTGGCTCTCACTCGTTAGTTTTCTTTCTTTCTTTGTCTTTAGCCTCCGTTAAACCCCTAATTCAGACGAGGTCTTTGTTGCCTTCAGTGTGGGTATGGGGGAAAATTAGCGGATGTTTGACTGGGACGTGGGTGTTGGTTGTTTGGAGACGCAGTGCTTTACAGGCAGAGTATTAAACACAACACCGGATGTCAGTGTAACCACAAGAAGGGTGAGTCACACTCCTGCGGCGTACTTCTCTACCAATTATATACCCTCCATGATTAAGAGTTTACCTGTCCCTTTGAGGATCTTTTCTTATGTCCAAAGGCACAGATGATAAACCTACCTGACATAGTGTCTTTGATATTTTACAAACTGTCCTCTATCTCTGTGTTGATACAAGCCAGAGCTTAAATCTACTGTTGCTCACCAGGCTGTAGCACCCAACCAGGCTTTCTTGAATATTGATGAGTTTTTTCACTTTTTGATGCCAACTGTTCCATTTATTCTTGGCCGACTGGGGATTCCCATCTTTGGGAATAAAGCAATTCCAAGCTGGCAGTGGCACATCCCCAACGATCATTTTTTCCTGTTTCTTTCTCAGGCAGAAAATGATTTACCTCTTCATGGACAGCGCCTCGCTGGCACAGAGCCAAGGCCCACTGATCGAACAGAAGACTCTGCTCCACACCCCTGCAGCTCCCCCTCTTTGTGCCACTCTTCCTTCCTCCTCTCACAGACTATATTTGGAGATTCTTTCTTTCATTTTTTTTATCACTTTCATTTCCTCAGCACTGCTTTCGTGCCGGCTCCCTTCTTGCACTCCGTTTCTTTCTTCCCCTGTGCTCAAATGATCCCCCGTTATTCAAGCTACTCTCCAGAGGATGCCCTAATTCCCCCGTTTTTCACCTCAGTCGGCACACCGTTTCAAAAGACGTTTGAGGATACCATGACGAAACAGATTTACAAAGCCTGGGTAGAATTTAGGATTTTATTTAAGGAAACCTGGGTGTGTATGCTTGTGTGTCTGTGTGTGTGTGTGTGTGTGTGTGTGTGTCTGTGTGTATGTCTCCTCTACACAGACGACATCTTCTGAATCTGCATTATGACATAAATATGACAACCCTTTCCTTCCTGAGACAGTCCATTGTGTTCACAGGTGTCACATGAATGTATTTGGCCTTAGCTAATTGGCTGAGGGTTGGTGCAGTGAAGATGTGTGTGCAGCCTCAGGCTGTCAGAACACAAATGATGCCCCATTTGGTGTTTTGTGTCCAAGGCCAGACACAGACAGAACAAAAGCCTTGTTAAACACCTTGTTGGCACAAAGAGACTTCCTCTAAGGCCCCAGACCAACACGTCTGGAACATGCGGGCTAACTGGACATCACACTCATTGCTGCGTGATTTAGCCAGGATCTGTTTAATCCATTTCTGAGGATTTATAGCTACTGTATAAATCCTAGCCTGGAGGTGTTTGTACCTCTTTCTGCAAACTGCTGCTGTGTAAAACGACACAGGAGACAGGAGCTCCCTACCTGGTCCACCATTAAAATAACTGAGCGGGCAAGGAAGCAGGCTGGCAGTTAGTTTAAAGTCTCAGAGCTCTGGGTTGATAAGATTCAACTGACAGACAGATAAGCCTGTTGGTTCTCTCTTCCATTTTAATGCATCAGCCCAAAGCGGGGAAACATATTTTCAAAACGACTGGGAAGATCTGGATTTAAGTTGATAGCCATCTTAATCTGATTTTTTTTCAGAGACCCAAGCTGCACCAAGCTGTGGTAATTTCTTTTCCTGCATCTCAAAGTCAGAGCTTATTTAGCTGCTCCTTTCAGATGAAACTGCACATTTCTGCTGTTATTGACATTGCTGAACCATTGGCCACGTGTGCAGGGTCTTATATTTTTACTTGTTTTGAATGGTCTGGGATAATGAAGAGGAAGTGAGAAAAACTAAATGAGTGTTTACACCTGTGGTCCCTTGATTGCAGGGGGGCTTCAGAAAGGAGACAGACTTGCTACCAGACTAAACCTCAGCGCCACACAGGATGCTAGCTTTGTTATATATTCAGCAGCCTGCTCCGCATGATCTGTCTCAGGTAACCTGAATCCACATATTTCTTTGGTTATTTTAAGAGTTGACCCCTCATGGAAGCCCCTAGCTTAAAGTGTTTGGGAGTTGCATTTATTTATAAATGAATGGCCATAGATCTGGGGGTTAGTGACCAGAATTTGACCTGTGCAGACACAGCTGTAACTGTACAGACACATGTTTTATTGTGTGGAAGCATTTATCTTGTGCTAAACAATCTGCAGCCTGGCCTGGTGAGTAAGTCTCATCTGGGTGGGCCCTCTCGCTGCCAGGGCTGCTTGGCAGAGTATGACATCATCTGCCTGAATTTGTGTGTGTTTAAAAGCTGATGTCATGGTTGCTTAATCACCGCTGAAGCTTGGTCAGGCCTGCTTGTGGCCAGAGACCACAGCTTTGAGGCCAACAGAGATGAGTTTTATCAAAGCCAAGCCAAATTTGTACAAGAGGAGATGATGCAGAAAGTTACTACGGAGGCTGATTATTAGTCTGCAGCTCCTGATTTAACTTAAACTGTTCTGTAATTCTGTGAGAGTATGTTCTCAGCAGATTTATGGTTTTCCCCACGCCTTTGAGGCTGCTTGATTGTGTCAAGGGCAGCCTATCAATAAGATGGTGTGGACTGATTTGGGCGGGGGGGAGGGGGCTTTCCAATTGACTTCTCTATGACTCAAAAACATAGCACCTTACCCGAAAGACCAACACATATCAATCATCATTTCTGCTGATTTGGTGTTTTTTGGGCTCTAGCTCCAAACAACGCCTGGTTTAACACACCTATATTCACTACTAAGAGCTCAAACATGCCTTTAGTCTTGGATAAATTATGAATGTTTCTGCGTGACTCATTGTGTGGCAGTCATTATCATTGCATGGTGTTGAGGCTGGCATGAGCCCAGTATTCCCTCCTCCATTCATGAAGAGCTATGCCGCGCTGGTAATCAGCAGCAGTGTGAGGCAGGATTCACTGTGGGGGGGGTGTAAAACAGTCTGATATCAGCCGCACTGATCTCATTGGTGCATGAATAGCCAGAGAAGCCGTATCTTGTCTGAGGAAAGAGAATAAGAAGAATCACAGAAAGGGAATGTCAAGAATGGCAAATGTGGCCAACATGGTAATTAGACACAGAGAGGGGCTACCTAAAGAGCCGTATAGCTGGCCCGGAGAACAGAGACAAATTTGCACAAACAAGCTAATGGGCGCGGCAGCTAATGATTCTCTGGGGCAGAGGAATTTCTCTTGTTAATCTGACAAAGCTTGAAAAGAGGACTGGAGCAAGTATTGACAGCCAGATGCTTTCAAAGCATCAGGTAAACACAGCCTTTCCTCTGTATCGGACATTGACCTTTTTCCTCCCACCTCACTCTCAGCAAGGACAAAATCTGGATGTCCTTTCTCGGACAAAAGGCACTAGGAGACCTTTTATTTCAAACGACCCTCGATTTTACATCTGTCTTGCTCCAGCCCATTTATATATATGACAATCATTATCTGTCTCTGAGGTCTGTTCATAAGGAGGCAGTGATGGAGCGGAAAGGCTATCAGGACAGTACCAACCATGCCTGTGTCTCATTGTTAAGTCATTTATGATGCGCAACACTCAAAAGGACAATGGGAGCTTCATCAATGAGGCTAAAACCAATATCTGGTTTCATTGGTCAAGGTTTAAGGGATACATGCAGCTTATCAGTGATTACAGATTTTGCATTTAGATTCTAATTTTTAGGCATTGGATTCTGGTGATTTTTTTATGGTTTAGGTTTTTTTGTCAGAAGAATGGTGTCATCCACTTCTGTATCTAATTTTCGTGTGTCAAGTTTGTGCAGAAAGCATTACCCAGCCTCAACATCAACTCCATTCTTACTTCCTTAGTTTCTTGTTTGGCAGTACATTATGAGAGCTTGTGGAATAAAAGTCTTAGCTTGGAATTTTCTTTCACTTCCTTACTGCAAGCTTTCAAAAGTTGTCTGTCACTATATCCTTTGACAAAAGGTCCAAATATTGCATGCAGCAAACCTTCAGCAGCATGTAAAAAGGGGGCCTTGGTTTGCAAAGCCCTGTCATACTCTCAGGAAACAAGGTGAGAGTGAGGTGTAAGAGACGCCTCAAATTTTAAAGGCTGGACTATTGACCCTGTTTCTTCACATTTTGTCAATATTAAATAGTACATCTGATTATTTTGGTCTTTTTAGAAGACTTATGAAAGGAGCCACCCCTGGCCTTTAAAGGTCTGGGCACACCCCTGATAGGCAGCCTTAGTCTCAAAGAAAGTAAGGAAAAAACACCCACCCATGAAGACACTGGTCAGAAAACTAGAGATAGGCGCACTGTGGCAATGAGAAAGTTAAAGGTTGTGCGATATGTCACAGCACACTATTACTGTACTCCACTAACCAAAAATGTAGGCAGCAATGAGTTTTATTTTCTGTTTTGTTCGCCTCCATTTTTAATCCAGCAGGGTTCATAGAGGGGGCAGTGTGTCAGGAGGAGAGGCAGAGAGTGCTTGCTGTGTGTTTGTGCTGAATGTACTTTCATCTGGAAAGTCTCACACCCACTCTGTCTGCAGCTATGTTGTAGTAGGCACTCTGTAGCCGATGCAGCAGCCTTTTTCAAAAGAGACTGGCTGGTCGGGGGGCTGAGAGGGCTTGCTGGTAAATTGGCAGCCAGGGGAATACAGGGTTCTCTCACCCTGGCGCTCACCCACTCACATGCTTTCATTCCCCTTTTTACCCTTGACCATTGACTGACTTCATTCTCTGCAGTGTCCAGCATAAATCTGCCTCTCTAAGACGTCATCTGTGCATTGTCCATCCTCTCTCTCTCCATACTTCCCTCGCCTTCACGCTTTTTTGTTAATCTCTCTCACCTCTCTGTTGAGTCAGAGCATCACTCATTCAAGCAATCCATCTCTCTGCGATTAAGTGTATCCGTCCTTATCTGCGTGTCATTCCTTATGATTAATAACACGTTCATTCATCTGGCTAATTACATCCTTCAACAAAGGCTAAGAAAAACACAAATGTGCTAAAGTACACACACACACACACTCGCACTCACACTCAGGCACACACACTTAGGCACACACACTTGGGCTCATGCATTCATGCACTGTAGGCATACTAACCAAATCTGTTTGATGTGTGGGACCCTAAAAGAAGAGAAGGCTCCTGTATGCATTAAGTATTCATGTGACGTGTGGTGGGGAGCTTGTGTGTGTGTGTGTGTGTGTGTGTGTGTGTGTGTGTGTGTGTGTGTGTGTGTGTGTGTGTGTGTGTGTGTGTGTGTGTGTGTGTGTGTGTGTGTGTGTGTGTGTGTGTGTGTGTGTGTGTGTGTGTGTGTGTGTGTGTGTGTGGTAGAGACACAGAGAAAAGGAGAGTACTCGCAATTTGCGCCGCGAGCAGCCAGCAATCGAGCGCTGACACCTCGTCTGGCAGTCAGAGTAAAAGGGGCTGGGCTGAGGAGAGACAGAGAGAGGGAGTGAGAGAGAGAGAGAGAGAAGGGAGTGTGTGTATGTTTGTATGAGAGAGAAAGAGAGAGAGAGAGAGAGAGAGAGACGGCAGGACAGCTGCCAGCATTTCTCTGATAGCAGGAGAAGGACGAAGAGGCGGAACAGGAGTAGGAATTCTCCTCATTCTCAGCCACCCAAGCAAATCTTCCAGCCTGGCCAGGCGTGGGGATTTTCTACCCCTCCTCTTGCCTGGAAAGGAAAGAGATTCGTGGAAGGACCTGGGCATCTGGACCAGCAGACACACCAGAGTGGATTTACTGAATGAGAGATGCAGCCTGTGGGATAAATCAGAACTGGAAAAGAAAAAAGAAGTGGGGAAACTGAGCAAAAGAAGAAGCTTCTGTTGGTTTTTTACATCTCTGAACTGAGGCTGAACTTTTTCTTGTGAGGAGGCATGCAGAGAGTCCGAGGTCCTTCAGTAGAACATGAGAAAAGGGGGTTCCCCTTCTTGTCCTGACCTCTTACCTGAGCATCTTTCTGGACTAACCTCACTGTGAACTTGCTGCTTTTTTCTGCAGGGCACCGATCCTACCTGCCCACCTTTACCTGTCCTCATTCTACAATACTACACCTCCTCCCACGCCTCCTACTAGTTCTCCCCGCACCCACTCTGCCTCTTAAAAACCTCTGTGAAATCAAGTGGAACCTCGATGATTGCGATCGCAGCAAAAAGGACCCCTGTGCCCTTACTAGTGAGTCGCCCCGCCTCGCTCTGTGACTCTTGGCGACTGTGCCGGCGTATCAAATGTGCGAGTAATGGAGAACAGTGACAACACAGACATGGACCTCAAAGTTGAACTCTATCAGTTGTCTGTTCTTTGACTGTTAGCATAAAGCAGATAATGGATTGGAAAGAGCTGTAAGTACACAGTGCATGTTGAAATACCCCTTTAACGTCAAAAGTGTCTTAAGTGTGTGATTATTTTGCTGAAACTTCTTCTGGTTGATGTAAGATGTTCAGCTCCCCCATGTGCGCACTAACATCTTCATTAGTGTGGAGATTGGGAGTGAACAGGTGGACAAGCTGTTGTGGGCAAAGAAATCTGAGCCTCTCCTTACCGCCCATTTTCCCTCCACTGATCATAGAAGTGCAAAGAGAGCGAGAGATAAAGAAGGAGGGAGAAAGTGACAAGCAATTAATTTCCCTATGTACTCGTGGTTGAGGTTGAAAAAGCAGCCTCCTTCTTTTTTTCTCTCCTTTCACTGAAGAGCACATGTGCACCGATTGTTATTGTGCGGCTTGAATTAAAGCTCAAGGTTACAGCCTCAGTTTTAGCACAATTATAAATCAGTCTGCTGCTCTAACTATCCTTCACAGTGACTCCTGATGTTTGATTTATTCTTGGCTGGCTGAGGAAAAAAGAGACAGAATGAGGTAAAAGAGAAGAAGTGAGGCAGAGAAACAGAGAGACAGGACGCATTTATCTTGAATGAATGCAGCGGATCCAGCTCATACACGCGCATGTTGTCGCACACAGCCACGTGTACTCTGCTGTAGTTTCCCCCTTTCATTCCCTCCATCTCACATTCATCTATTCCATCTCATTTTTTCTTCAGTCACACGATCCGTCTCGCATGCTATCACACATAGGCAGCTCCCCAGGGAGAGCCTTCTCCTGTAGCCTTCTTGGATGCAATAATTATTCCATCAGCCGGCAGTGTGTTCCCTGATTGTGCTCTTGGGCTGTCGCTGCAGGGGGGCGTACAGTGGAGAGGGGAGAGTTGGAGGAGAGGGGGGCTGGTTGTCACTCCAGGACGCAGGCGGAGGAATTGGGAGGTGGGGTTGTAGTTTTTGGCAGTAGCCCACCCAGTTCTGTCCAGAGCTCAAAGCTGGACTAATGAGCTCAGGCTGGGCTATTAAGAAGCTCCCACTCACCAGGACGCTCTTCGTCTCAGCTTTTTCTTATTTTGCTTCTTCTACAATCCTCTACTCATATTTTAATCGCACTCCAGTTTTCCTTCCCACAAGTTGACAGCCACTCCTTTGTCCTCCCTGTGTTTCTCAGAAATCCAACTGCTTGATTGAAAACCGTTTTAATTCCATTGAAGTATTACTTTTCCTCCCCTGACCTTGAATTTCCAGCTGAGATACAGTGTTAGCCGATCCAGGGTGATGTGATGCCATCTCTGGAACCACTTTGAGTCTGGCCTAATTCCCTGCGGAGCATGCAGAGATATCTGTACTGCATTTTGAGCTGCAGAAGTTCAGACAGAGAGAGGGAGAGAGTGAGAGGGAGTGCATGTGCCTGACTCATTTGGCCCTGTGACCAGTTTGTGTCAATTCTGTGTCCCCTTTAAACTGACTCTTGCAGACATGAAGCCGGGATGACAGTAGATTTTAATTAGAGGACCGTCTGACTTGGAGCTGGCTACAGTTACAGCAGAGGGCTGTGTTGGTGCTAGCAAAGCAGAAAACCAAGCTTGTTTAATGTAAATGATGAAATATCCCAACATAGGAGGTTAACACACTCTGTCATCACTACTTAACTTACATAAGATAAACCAGACTTTATCCCAGAAGGCAGTGTTTTAGATGAGCTCACCTGTCACAACCAAGACATCTGTTTGGTTTTTGATCAAAGTAAATGAATGCATTTCTTTTCCTTCCTGCTTTGGCAGCTTGTGCTTGTTTCCTGACAGGCAGTGGATGCTCAGAAACTCCTTATTCCATAGATTTGTGGTTTCAGTCAAAGAAAATCAGAGGACAAGAGAGCTGTGTCTGCACTAGATTAGTGAAGGTGTGAGGCGTTATCTCTCTTGGTAAGGGAGTGTGAGTTAAAAGAAGAAGCAGTTGTAGAGTGGGGAATTGTCGAGGGTAGTGGCACAGTGCAGCTCTCCTGCTGAGTTGTTTTTCATCAGGAAAACTAAAAGGAGCATGTTGACCTTTATTTTGTAGTTTCAGCGTTTGATTTGTAAGAGGTTTTTTCAGCTCACCCTTAAAAAAATGTCACAGTAGACATTTAAAATCAATAACCTTTTCCTGGGTACCACCACCCTGGAAGAAAACTCCACATGAGCAAAAAAGAATATTTGCTTATGTTTCAACCTTATGGAATCGTATTTTTCCTCAGGGAATGATCCAACTTTTAAAATCCTAACACCAACACCAATACCTGCTCTTTGGTTTGATGAAGGCCATATGATATCGACACATAGCCAGGTATCTGTGAAACCGCTTATGTTTACATCCGTTTTGGCCTGTCATCCACAAAAAACAGCAGTTTTACGTCGCTTGAAACAATCTTCTCTGAAAACTCCTGCCAAAGGGAAGATTTTGGAAAACTCCAGTTTTATGGTTCCATGCAACCTGAGTTTTTGGATCTCAAATGTCACAGCTTGCAACAACAGAAACTGTCAAAGTCACATATACAGAACGTTATACAGGGCATTAATGTTGCGGGTGTGTTAGTTGCAAACACCTCTTGCTTGCTTTTTTCTTCAAGTGCATCTTACTAGTTATGTTGAAGAGTAAATCTCCTTATCGATCAGCAAATCTTTCTTTATCGAAAGCACAAGATCACAGCAACATGTTTAAATCTGACAGAATATACAGAATGAGGGGTTTCAGTCTGATTGGCTGGCACGTGTTTCATGTCTGAAAACATTGCCACCTATGGGTGTGGCATGTTTAGAGCTGTACTTTTTGACGGATTTACCTGGTTACTTGTGACCTTTTTTTTTTGTAAACGATGAGTTGTGGACGAAAGTATTTTAAAAAGAATGAGGGAGGGTGATCATTTTTTTCGAAAATACCTGCGTACATGTGCACAAGGCCACAGATACCAACCCAATGGGATACAAGTAATGAATTGATCATCTCTATTTCTTTGTAAGAGGCTGAGAATTAGACTTGCACATCCTGCAAATTGCCATCATAGTCATGCTGAAGCTATGCCTGGCAAAAACACACAGACCTACCAGTGTTGGCATTGTAATACATTTGCATGGTTGTTGTAAACACCAAAGAGCCGAGCTGAATAGATCCGTTCTTCCAGTTTATCCCTTTGTACCCACTATCCAGTCAAATTTTTAGAATCTGGATCAGTTTGAATCAGTGCATCCATCGTTTTCCTATCATCTAAAATTGTTCTTCTTCTCCTTTCAGGGCAGCACAGAAGCTGAACCTCTCCTCCAAAAGGAAGAAGCACCAGCCCTCACTGCTCCATCCACAGGAGCCCTCCATTTACCCCACCAACTTCAGTGGGATCCTGCAGGTCTCACCGCCCCCTGCCCCTCCATGCCTGCTTCGAGCCGTGTCCAAAGTTAAAGAGAACCCAGGGATGGGGAAGGTAAGACTAGAATTGTATACACTACATTGACCTTTATTGTCCCCAAGGGAAAATTTATCTTACAGCAGGTAACACATGGAAACACAGATTCAAGTCTCGGAAGCATTGTAAAACACAGAGACATGACTTCATCCTTAAACAACAGGATTCCATATAAATGTAAAAGTTTCACCAGCACTACAAGTCATTAGAAGTGTACTGAATGTATTTAAAGTATAGATTACGCTCAACAAATAATGCATTCTTTACACGTAGACCCCAAAAACCCCCTCCCTACACAAACCTACTCAACTACACACAAACACAGATACACACAGACCCCCATGTGAAAGGGGGGGAATGCAGGGTGGCGACAAACTGGTCCACAGGCAGTATGCTGTCTGGTCCAGTCCACGCAGATGGAGTCTGATAAGCCTACAGGAATGTAATGAATTCCCTTAGTTTGTGAGAGCCGAGCATTCCTGTCGCTGAATACAGAAACAGAGAAAACTATAATTCATAAATCCATACTTGCGTTAACAGCAGGATGTCTAATTCCATTTTAGGTACAGGGTGTGATGATGAAAGTCAGGCGGTCATTAAGCAAAGCTGTGCAAACACATCGCTCTTCCTCTGTGGTTTATTGGGTATTGTTTGTCTTTGCTTGCGTCCTGTATTTATGGAGCAGAAGAAGTCCCCTAACAAGATTAGATCCCACCTGGATAGGAAGTGCTTGGATCTCTCGCCAGGTATCAGGAGGGCTGAGAACTTGTACATATTGTTGATCCTTAATAAGAAAAGAGATGTGACATTAACAAGTCTACTCAAGCCCACTCCTGAAGTTTACTGTACATCTTTGCAATGCTTTAGAGAGGAAATCAAGATTTATGATATTGTTTTAAGCCTTTAATGCCAGATGGACTTTTGCAAAGCAATAAACCAATACTTTTTAAAAAATCAAATCATCAAATCACAGCTGAAATTATCTCATGACATTTAACATGAGGACCAAGCCTAGAGCTGCTTTACAATCTTTTAAAGAGACTGAACATTTATTCATAATGCGCAAGCATTTAGCAACAGGGGCGAGAAAAATGACCTTTTAACTAGAGGAAACTAAAGAGGGTAATCTCTATTAACAGGTTTTACATGAAGATGCCTGATTTGTGCACAGGGGTCAGGATTTGTATTTGGTTTGTAGTTTGAGTTTCATTAAAGAACTGTGTATCAGCAGGCTTTGGTGTATGCAGACACAACAGTCTGAGTGGAGAGCAAAGGTTGGTGGTGTACATACCACCGTGATGGCATCACAAGCTCTCACTGGCAAATATCTGATCATTTATTTATCTCTCAAATCTGATATTTACACACAATTGCAGCAAGCATAAATTTCATCTGAAGCAACAAGTCTGCTCAATGAATAGTCACAGATTAACAATTCCTTGCAGTCTCCATCAGCAGAAAAGAGGAACAGGCAAAAAGGTTATTACAAATGCAAACTTCTTCTACTTTAGTTTAGCACTATGGTATACGTATGTTTGTGATACACTGCCCCCTGCAGTTTGGGAATGGATGCTATCAGACACTACACAGAGTGTTGAAAAGTAGAAAAGACAAATATATTCCCTTATGCTGATGCTGTGCATCTCATTTCCATGCATCACATTCTTCACCAAACCATTATACAATCCTTGTTTTATGCTGTTTGCTTCTTCACATGGCAAGCCTGATTAAGTTTACGTTTAAACTTTGCACAAGTCATTTCCGCAAACTTAAGACCCATAAATTGCCAGTTTATCAAAAGAAAGTAGGTTCGTTTTTTATTCCTGTCACTGAAGTCAGTCAGTGAAATTTTTGTGCGTCTTCTGTTGAACTGCAACTGATACGATATTCCAGGGAGTGTCATGGACTAAGATGTAGCAGCTCACAAAGCAGGTGCAAACAGAAAAGACAGCCCCGGCTGGAGGACGTTACATAACTGCTTGCTACACAAGAAATACTCTAGAGTTGGTGTCAGTCTTCAGTGTCATGTCTTTTTTTGGTGTCAGAGGATGATAGACTGCTAATGAGCTCTGATAATTGGGAGGAGCCAGACATATTGGTGAACAGTCAGTACCAGAGCTTGGCCTTAAAAACTGGATTAAAAAAGATGAAGAGATTATAGAAAATGAGAAAAAAAAATAAACATTAAAAAAATGTGATGAATGGAATTTGGCTGTCAAGTTTTGTCTGTCCGATGAGCTAAAAGTGGCAACATGGTCAAAAAGAACTACAGTCATCCGGTGAGCTAAATAACAACAGAAGTTATCTCATACTAGCTACCAACAAGAGCAGATTGAGATTGTACTTCCAGTTATATCAGTAAAGACCCCCATCTACCATGAACAAACAGTCTGAGACAATGGCAAGGAAAAAAGGTAGATACCATGAGCAGGACCAGATTGGGCTGGTTTTGGCTGAAAAGGTCGGATAGATGAAAATAGAGAAGTGACAATCGAAGGTACACTCACAAAAGTTACAGGATGTACACAATGCAACAAAAAATATGAGATAATGGAGACTGATCACAGTAATGCTGAGTCTTAGTTGTGATGGCAATACATTCCCAGTCTCCTCTATGGTGGTGAACCACAGAGTTGATCTGACATGATAAGTAGCCTCGCCAGTTTACACTTTCTCTGCATCTGTTTCTCATCAACTCAACCTCAGACTTTGGCAAATGTCTTTTTTTTTCCACCAACTGAATGTGGGTCACTTCCACTTCTCCACTTTTGACCTCGAAACTGTCCTCAAAAACAGTGGAGTGAGTGGAGGAATGCCAAGCCCCACTAATGGGTTTTGTGGGGGGATCAAGAGACAGAGAAACAGGGCCCATTAGCACGGACTCTGAGGTGTGAAAATACTGTAGCCAATCCTCTGTAGCCTCCAGTATCAGATCTCTGCCAACATAAATAAAACTGAGACATTAGCTCTCCTAGAAGCCTCTTGTCTGGTCGACTGAACAGCCACATGTTGGAAGCCGGGTTTAAATGTCACAGCAAATGTAAGTCACTCAACATATGCACACGTCAGTCACGATAACTGCCCCCCTGCAGAGTATAAACAGGGCTCACACTTGGCCTACAGAATGGAAGATGGATTCACTCATTGAAAGAAAGGGATTTCTCGAAGCATTGTTTCAGGGGGATGGTGTCTGGATATGTAGCAATATTTATATACCAGTCAAGGGAAGAATGGGCCTTTTGTGTAGCAATGAACACAAAGGAGAGACCCAGACTGAGTGGAACAGTCAAAAAGGAAAGAGGGTTTATTTTAAGGTTTTATTTCAGTGCCTTGGAGGCATCACAGGTGCTTTTCTAAGGATCTTTGAAAGGGCTCCGGATTGATTTCCCTCACAAAACTGAAGGATATAGAAAGTGTTCAGTTAATATAATCCAAGGTGTAACACTAAACATTTAGGGACCTCTATACATATCCCGAGGGTCGTTTGTCTTTACTGTCAGGGAGCCTGTGGAAGTATGCTCAAGGTGTATTTCTGACCATCGCATCGCAATGAAGAGGTGTCAGAATTTCAAAAGGTGAATCTATGAAGTGGTGTCATGTAGCCAAGCATGTAAAAGCATGACCGCACCCACATCAAAACTACATACAGTGAATCTGAAAGCAAAGGAAAGCAAAGGAGGCAGAAAATGAAATATCAGTGGTTTTGTCTGCTATGATGCCACTGCACACAACCTTGAGAGTTTCCCTCACCCCACTAATCACAGGGATAACGTTCCACATGAATAGGCTTGTCCGAGAGGCACCAAATCAACACAGGATGATAAGAACTGCCATCCTAGTTTGTGTACTATGCAGGCACAATGAGCTCCACCAAAACCTGTGGAATGCAACAGGGTGGGTTTGCCATTTTTTTCCAGGCAACAGAGGAGAGGAGAGGAGAGGAGAGGATAGGAGACGAGGGGAGGAAAGGAGGGAGGAGTAGGAGGGAGAGTGTGTAGGTGGAAAAAGAGGGGGGCCATATGCTCCTTCACTTCATGCTGGTGAGCTGCTCCAGTCCAGAAAAAACAAACCCCGCCTGAGGGATAATCCCTCAGCGTGGCGCTTCACACATTAATTTCCACCATTTTCTTCTTAGATTTTCAATACACACCTTGCTGCTTTAGCTGACACCATTAGGTGATGTGTTGACCCACTGGGTTCGCCAGTTGATGTGAGACCGAGGGTTTCTATGGCAACCTTCAATGTCCATCAACTCTGACGAAGTGGACGTGATACAAATACACAAAGCTGTGCCATTGGCTCAGTATGAATCCTAACCTATAATCTCAGCACCTGGGGTTTATTTCTTTTTGCTTTTTTGTGAAAGGGTTTTGAGCAGAAGATGTTGAGTGTCACCGCAAGTTTTTATATTCTGTGAGAATCCAAAAACAAACCTTCACATCCTTTCTAGCTTTTAATCCACCTTCATTTCTTCTGTCCTTCTCCTCTGTGGTTTAGGTGAAAGTGATGATGCGTATTTGTCCCTCACTGGAGGCTGCGGACTCCTCGGAGTCTCAGTCTTTTCTGAAAGTCGACAGCAGGAAGAAGCAGCTGACCCTCTACGACCCCGCGTCCAGCCCACACTCCGGTTCAGGACACAGGAGATCCGCCACTGTGGCTGTCCCAAAGATATTCGCCTTTGATGCTGTTTTTACCCAGGATGCCTCACAAGTAAGAGCCAGTAGAGCTTGTGGTCCTGTTCTTTTTTTTTTTTGTAGGGTGTCGAGAGGGAATTCAGCCCCTGAAAGGCAGAGGGACGTCTTTATGTTGCAGGGTGTTACTGAGGGCTTAGAGAAAAATGCCTATCTTAGGTCAGGGGGCATTCTTACCAGGGGGGGGGGCTAACAGCTGGGTCTTTCAAGCCCCCTTGGGAATGATTTGAATCCACTACAGTTATATGTAACCGCTCCTTTCACAGAAGAGCTATATCTAACCTCAGCCCTCTGCAGTCATACCCACAGAGATCAAAGAAAGAGGTCAGGAGTCTGTTTACCATGTGTTGACTCTGGAGCGGACCACTTCTTCCCTGTCTTTAGTTTTAAACAAACACAGAGTCTTTGAATGGAATGATTGGATATGTCAATCAGTGCAAAATTTCATAAAAGTGTGTGGTCAAGTATTTTCTGCTTTTCCCTGTGGTGCTGTAAACAGTAAATAGCAATGAGGGCGGGAGAGGTTGTCATCACTGGTGTTTAACAGCGTTCCAGCTTCATTCAAAGGCCCAGATCTCCTATCATACCACCTACTTTGAGCAAGTACATCCTTGAGTAAGCTGCTGAAAGCTGGAGTCTAAATGTTGCTGCTTCGGAGCAGAGGCCAGTGCTGCTAGATTGTGCCGCTGGGACAGCACTGCTGGTGGCTAACAGTAACAGCAAGCTGTTCTGCTGTTAGAGGCCTTGTTTGCTGTGTGATGTATGGGAGAACGGCCTCTGCTGCACCAGCCTGGCCCCAGAGGAGCCATGCTGAAACAGATTGCAAAAATGAGCCACACATTGCAGCACACATAAACACTCCTGAGTGATGAAAAATACTGAAAATATTAATGGGATTTGGTGGAACCAATGCTCTGAATAGCTGTTTGCTTCAGAGAATATCTGTTAAGTTTCATTTTCCTCAGTTTGCCTATTTTTCATTGTTATTTCTTTAATGTGGCTGGTTGTAAGTGACTATTAAAGAAATGTATTTGTGTATTTTCCACAGGCTGAGGTGTGCTCAGGGACAGTAGCCGAGGTCATCCAGTCTGTGGTGAACGGTGCAGACGGCTGCATCTTCTGCTTCGGTCAAGTGAAGCTCGGTAAGCTCCTCCGCTGGCAAGAGATTAGAAGAGAGCCATTGTTAGCCAAAGAAAATTCTCATTGCTATTTGTTAGCTACACTTGATGTACAACAATTGGCTTAGCTGTGCACTGGGGTGAGTGAAGGAATAGGAGACTGGAGGGTAGCAGTGGGTAGTGAGTCTGGGATGGGGGGCGAGGGATAAAGAGTGCTGCATCCAGGCTTCAAGGCTCAGTCTGTAATTAAAATCATAGTAATTGGCCTGGCCAGTGCTCCCTGGCTGATGGGCTCATTCTCCTCTAGCTGTTGATTCCTTTACCTGTAATTCTCAGCAGAATCATGCTTGTGGAACAGGCCCTTGGATTAGTGCTTTGTGATTCAGCATACACTAGATGATACCCTCAAATCTCCTCATCAGTCTTAATCAATTCCTTCAACAGCTGTGTTTCAAAGAAACCCCTGGAAAATTAAGTATGTTACAGTTTAATAAATTACAATGTGATAGGATGAAATGGATTGTAATTCAGTATGATGGGAAAAAGATAAGGTTTATTATGGTCAGGTACAATGTGATGTAATATAATAGTGTACAGTTCGATTTGCTACAATACAACAAAAAGCGGTACAATGCAATGTGATGTGACAAGAAACAATATGATTTTGCACTTAAAATATACAGTTTGTTGTGATACAGTTTAATAGATCATGATAAGATATGTTACAGTAAGATACAGTACAATGTGACATTATCAATATGATCAATATGATTATGGTTGGATCAATTGGATACAATGCAATACGGTACAATTTAACATGATTGGATAGAATTTTAAACACTATGTGGGTTTTCACCGTAGAGTTTACGAAAAGATGCAACTTGATATGAGACTTTACCAAAAGACCAGACACAATCTGTCACTATACCATATGATGTAGTGCTGATTTTGTTTTAGCCCCTCGTAGAAATATTTCTTGGCCTCTCAAAAATACTATTAAAACATGAAAACAAGTGAAATCATCTGTAGCCAATATGTTTGCAGATAAGTATGTACTAAATGGTCCATATTTCACATTAGCTCTGTGAAATATGTTCTGCATAACACCATTAAGCTGGTCCTTTGTCAGCTTTTACCATTTAGACAGCTGGGTAACAGAAGTCTGTGTAGTTAAAGCGTAAAGTGACTGTACCTGGCTTGCACACACAGGCTGTATTTCCACCCCCCTCACCTTCTCTCTTTTTCACACATCCCCAGGCAAGACATACACCATGATTGGCAAAGACAGCTCCACTCAGAGCCTCGGCATTGTGCCCTGTGCCATTTCCTGGCTCTTCAAGCTCATCAACGAGCGAAAGGAGAAGACTGGCACACGCTTCTCTGTCCGAGTGTCTGCGGTGGAAATCTTTGGGAAGGATGAGGAGCTGAAGGACTTGTTGTCTGAGGTGTCGACAGGCAGCCTGCAGGAGGGCCAATCCCCGGGAATCCACCTGAGGGAGGATCCCATCTGTGGCACTCAGGTTAGGAGAATTCTACCTCCTTCACTTTTTCCTTTGTTCCCTGATCCTTTTATTTTCCCTGGGTGTTACAGCATTGGTTTGTGAGAGTATTGATCTCTTCCTGTCTATGATCTACCTCTTCCTCTCCAAAAGATTTTTGACTTTTTAATATGTGTGTGAGTGTGTTTGTTTGTGTGTGTGTGCTTTTTTTGTGTTTATCTCCCAGGACTTACCACATTCTTATCTGTTGCTGAAATCCTTTGCTTTATATTTCCCCCTAACCCATCTGTGGTATTGATGGCTTTCTTCTTACCTTTGTATTGACTCTCCTGTCAGCATCCATCAGCATCTATTACCTGTGTGGAAGCGTTAGCCCCTCTGCAGCACAATGGCACTCTTATTGGGGGATGGTGGAGGACTGTAGGTTTGATGGCACACACAGGTGTTGCTGTCAGATGATGATTTTTTTTGGAGAGCCGGTCTGTATGGACTCTGACTTCAAAGGCTCTGTGAAGCATCATCTTTGGTCTTCTTTTCAGCAGCCACATGTGGGCTCTCTTTGTGATGCCTCTCCTGCTTTCTCTCCCTCAGTCACTTCCTTTCTTCCAGTCTTTTACCTCACTATCATCACATCTATAGTGAGCGAAGTGTCTTCACCTCCTGCTCTGCTATCACCTAAACCTTAATCCTCCCCCCTATGTGTGCATATCTGCTGTTTTAATTGCCCCTGAGACTCAATCTAATGGGCTAGAAATGTGAACCAGGGTCCAATTAGCAGGCTTCCCCCTCATCCTGGTATCTCTTCAACATATATTCTCTTCCTAAAGCCCTACATGGTTTCCTTTCCCTACCCTAACCCTGTCTTCTGCATTTTCCTTGTAGCTCCAGAATCAGAGTGAGCTGCGTGCCCCAACAGCAGAGAAAGCAGCGTTCTTCCTGGATGCCGCCATTGCTGCACGCAGTACCAGTAGACCCAACGTGGATGAGGAAGAGCGACGCAACTCCCACATGCTGTTCACACTACACATTTATCAGTACCGCATGGAGAAGAGTGGCAAGGGCGGAAGTTAGTACCATGAGATTACTACACTTATGAGTGTGCACATTTTGTAGCATGTGTGTCAGACATTGAGCGCCTGGACATGGCTTCAGTGCAGTCGCTTTGAACACCCATTCTCTCAAAACTTTGAGAATGATAAGGTTGTTTATGTTGGGAGCTGCCTGGCAGAAAATTGTCCTATAAGTTTGCACAACGAAGATGAAAATGTCCAACATGTGTGATGTTTACAGATTTAAATGTTTTGGCCAATGTGAGATAACATTAGTTAGTGAGATTTGAAGCCCTCCTTACGGGAGTTTAATGGTTTGTTTCTGGTGTTTCAGTTACATCAATGCCAGAATAACAATGTGCAGCTCTTTGATTGTTACAATGACGGACAATTCTGCTTCTTTGTTTACATCAAGCTGTCAGTGAATTCTTCCATTTTGGCGTGTCTAACTGACAGATCCTCCTTGTTGCCCTGAATTACACATCTAATGGGAGTTTACCACTTTGATTGGCTTCACTGTGGGAAATTTCCTCACACATAAATCAGACAGCGCTGACAGAGCCCTGTTTAGTCTTTTCTAGGTCGTGCCACTCCTACCATCGTGGCACTGTGCATGAGGAAGTGACTTCAAAGTGGGAGTGTCTAAGCGCTGCTCACCTTGTTTCTTTCTCTTCTTCTG
Source organism: Thalassoma bifasciatum (assembly GCA_008086565.1). Taxonomy (NCBI): domain Eukaryota; kingdom Metazoa; phylum Chordata; class Actinopteri; order Labriformes; family Labridae; genus Thalassoma; species Thalassoma bifasciatum. The sequence goes on along the minus strand of RPOG01000165.1, from coordinate 365,292 downwards.
TGGTTGGCACAGTGTCTGGCGGACGAAGCAGGCTGCACCTCATCGACCTGGGGAGCTGTGAGAAGGTCCTGAGTAAGAGTAGAGACGGAGGGGGAGGCTTGTGTTTATCCCTAAACGCTTTGGGGAATGTCATCATGGCGTTGGCAAATGGAGCCAAACATGTACCTTACAGGTAAGAAAACCACAGCTGGCTTAACAGTCTCATACTCTGAGTTTATGAGGTTATTTTATTTGTTCCAGGCAAGTCGCTACATGTGTCTTCACTCGTTTCCTGTTTATTTGGTCTGTTTAGTTGGCTTCACATAAACTTCTCTGTGTTGCAGAGGTAATAACAAAGTTACTTTCCGACTGGGAGTGTCATAGTTTGACAAATGGAAATTATCCCCTTGATGCCAACATTTACTTTTGTTTTCATTTTGAAACCTCACTGTGATGCTTGTTAATATCACTGTGAACTTACTCTGCAGGGACAGCAAACTGACGATGTTGTTGAGGGACTCTCTTGGCAACATCAACTGCAGAACCACTATGATCGCCCACATCTCTGATTCCCCCGCCAATTACACTGACTCTCTCACCACCATCCAGCTGGCATCACGTATCCACCGCATGAGGAAGAAGAAATCTAAGGTACACTGATGCTCTTATTAGTGTTGATAAATCTGTTTGACATATGAAGCAATGAACTGGTAGATAAATAGTCCTGTATTTAAAGAAGACACTGACAGCAGTAACAGTTAATTTAAGCATGCTATTTGTACTCCTGAATAATGGTTCTTGCAACAATCCCACTTCATTTTCATGGTTCATAAAAGACAAATGTAGAGAAATTGTTAGTCAGCCTTTAACTTAATATAATTGTGTCTTCTATAACAATTATGCATTTTTAACTTTGAGTTCATATTTCATTCTTCCCCGTGTAATTTTGGAGCTATTAGGAAAATGAATGTGTGGCCCCTTCTGCAAATGAAAGATTATTAGAGCAGTAACTCAGAGCTAGTTTTCTTCTGCTCCTCAACACATAATCATGTAATCAATACCACTGCCCAAGGATGTGTGTAATGCTCCTTGGATTAGGGAAATATATGCTCCAGATAATTAGGCAGACTGACAGCATGTATTCATTCTGTAAAGGTCCCTGACATGATTATAATGCAGCACACATACGGCAATTTGTATTGCTGGCATTAATTTCTATATGACTATTGATGTGCACTTTTAACCTTTAGATAAATATCGACTGGTTGTATCATAGGGATTCATATTAGCGATGGATTTCACTTTGAAGTTGTTCAGGAATGAATCTACTATAAATTATAATGAGTTAAATGGTTTGTTGAGAGGAATGGAAAGAGACTGTTACATGAATATTGTAAGGCGATAGAATCTCATTACTGTCATCCTTTCATGAGGTAATTTAAAACCAAAAAGACTTACTTTGACTTCTACTCCATCTTTGCTTCGCAGTATGCATCGAGTTCATCTGGTGGGGAGAGTTCATGTGAAGAGGGGAGGATCCGCCGGCCGCCTCACCTCAGGCCGTTCCACCCTCGGACAGTCGCCCTGGACCCAGACCTCCCCTTAATGCTCAGTGACCCAGACTACTCCTCCAGTAGTGAACAGTCTTGTGATACTGTTATTTATGTGGGCCCTGGGGGAGCTGCTATCTCAGACAGAGAACTCAGTGACAACGAAGGCCCGCCTGCATTTGTTCCAATCATCCCTTCTCTGAACAAGAAAAGGTCTACAAAAGATGGTCCTCTAGACAGAGACCAGTTCTTTAAGTGCAACACGTTTGCTGAGCTGCAGGAAAGGCTGGAGTGTATAGATGGCAGTGAAGAACCCACTGTGTTTGTCGGAGAGGGCAAGAAAAGCCAAGCCAGCCCCAAAATAGACAAATCCAAGGAGAGCCAAGGCTCTGTCTCACCAAAGACTTTAGCAAATATCTCCTATAACCAAGATGGTGTTTCACCTAAACAATCTCCTAAATCTGTTGTCACAGCACCATCCTGCAGTCCTAACAGTAAATCAAAACTGGACAATACAAAGATGCAATGCATACCTGCAGAAATGGTACCATTGGACAGTGTTCAAAATGTTTGCAGAACAAGTGCTGATGGGGAGAAAACCTTTGTTTCTGAAAGCCCCAACAAAGCAGTGAGTTCTGCAGGACCAAATTCAGAGCCAGTGGTGAGGGAAAAGGTTTACTTCAACAAGAAAGCTTTACCCAAACCAGCCCCACCTTCTTCACAGCAGAAGGAAAACACAGACAAGGAGGAGAGATCATGTACCAGAATGCCTCCTGTGGGAATGAGCCACCAATCTGTGAAGAGACGAGATCCCTACAGTTCCCCTTTGCTCAGAGCTCCTGTGGAAGTGTGCCAGGTCCGCTCCACTTTAAGGGAAAGATGTCTGGATCGGGACATCCTCAGAGCCACAGTCACCTTGCAGCAGCCTGTAGAGCTGAACGGAGAAGACGAGCTGGTGTTCACTGTGGTGGAGGAGCTTTCTATAGGCAGTATTGTGGATAAAGGTCGGCCATCTAGCATCATCAGCTTTAACAGTGACTGCTCCCTTCAGGCGCTGGCCTCTGGCTCTAGACCTGTCAGCATCATCAGCAGCATCAATGATGAGTTTGATGCCTACACGTCAGCGGTGGGAGGGTCAGAGGTGAACATTGCTGTGGTGACGCCACTACAAGAGGGAGCGATGGACAGCAGGGGTTCATCCATCAGCTCATGGCTGAGCGAGGTTAGCGTCTGCACCATGGAGAGTGAAGGAGTTCATTCCACAGATGTTTTCCTTCCACAGTCCAAACACATGGCACCAGAGGCGACGTTTTACTTTGATTCCTTGGATATGTTACATTGCGTTTCTTCTCCAAGAGACACAAAGAACTCTTTAAATGACAGTGGATTCAGTTTCTCTGAACTTGACAGTGACAGTGCAGCCTCAAGCAAACTATCCCTGACAAAGTGCCCCCCATCTCCAGAATCAGCCAAAGGCTCCCTCAAAATGACATCGAAAATTACTAAAGCTCACTCCCTTAGCTCCTCACAACTTCCACAAGGCCCCTCCATGGTCCACTCCAGTCTTCCGCGGAAGATCAAACCTACCTCATCCATCTCTCACAGTAGCAGCAGTAGCAGCAGCAGCAGAGAACCACCAAGGCAAGAGGCTAAGCAAGAAGATCCTTGGCAGCGCAGCAACAACCAACCAGAACCTCAGCTTTCTGACTCCAGCAGCACCAGCAAATTCCTCAGAAACCCTCCAAGTAGTATCCCCTCCTGCAGAACATCCAACCACAGCAACAGTGTACCTCGCCCACCCAAGGTGCAGGGGTCTACCTCGTCCCAGAGGGTGGTCGACGGCTGTGAGAAGTCAGCCATCAAGAATCCACCCAGCAAAATGCCTCAGCTGAGACGAGGTGCCACCACCCTGGGGACTGTGCCGGTCATCCACTCCTCCACGGACCACAAGGGAACCCAAGATGTTACTGCGTCGCCCACCAGCCTTAAATACTCCTCTTTGGGGAAAAACAACAAGGCTAACTCACAGAAAGCAAGCAATCTACCCAGACCTGGTTGCACGTCTCCTCCACCCCCTCCTCCAGTGAGAAAGTCCAGTTTGGATCATAAGACTAAGACCCTGCTGCCCCAAAGTGCCTTAAAGTCAGCATATGGGGAGGCAGGAAGGGGAACAAGGGCAGCTGTATCTGAGGATGAGCTTGAGGTACGTCACAGAGTAGACTCTACCAGTTACAAAACCTCAAGCCTCAACACAGCCAAAGTTACCTCCAGCCTGAAGGGTCGAGGTCCTAGAGGAGAGTACGGACAGCATTATGGAAGTCAGATGTCTTTAGAAAAGTGTGAAAGTTTGTCCCTATCAGGCTCCAGAGCTGCACTTAGCAGGGAGAACAGTGGAACAAGTCTGGGGAGCAGCAAATCCAACAAATCCATCCCAAGATTTGGTATTCCAAATTCATCCAGCTCCCCCATTGCCACCTGCCCATCATCCCCGAGTGGAGGTAGTCTAAGTAGGTCTGGTCAGGCGAAGACTGCTGCTGGTCCTAGAGCATTAGGAGCAGCCAATGGTAGTAAAGCACGCTCTCTGTCAGCCAACAACTCCAAAGGCCTGAGCTCTTCTACCAAATCTTTGGCTGCTCCCGTAAGCAGAAACACCAACGCCAACCTCCCTCCATCAGGACGGACGTCAGCTACTCGAACTGCTACAGCTGCCGTCAGCAGCAAACCAGGAAGAGGAACTATTATGGGCACGAAGCAGGCCATGAGGGCCGCCAACAGCCGTGTGAGCGAACTCGCAACGGGCAGCATAACAGGCAAACACATGAGAGGTTCAGGAGACTCTGACAGTGGGAACGACAGCGGAGTGAACGTGGGTGATGACAAATCTCCTGTAGCCATGCTGCCGTCTCCTTACAGTAAAATCACAGCGCCTAGGAGGCCACAGCGCTATAGCAGCGGCCATGGCAGCGACAACAGCAGCGTGTTGAGCGGAGAGCTGCCTCCAGCTATGGGCCGGACGGCTCTATTCTACCACAGTGGAGGCAGCAGTGGGTATGAAAGCATGATCCGTGACAGCGAGGCCACCGGAAGCGCTTCCTCTGCACATGACTCCATGAGCGAGAGCGGCATGTCAACTTCAGGCAGAATGAGGAGCTCCAAGTATCCCAAGAAAAGAGCAAATGGTGAGGAAATGGTGCTGGTTTTAAGGTTTTATGTGTATCGAGCTAATACCCACATTTAAAATAAACACAATAAATCTTGTGCTCTGACAGAAAGGATAAGGCTGTGTTAGACTGGATGCTCTACCTTCCTCTACCCCCTCATTTTCATAATTAAAAGATGAAAGCAGAAAGATGATAAATGAAAGGGGTTATGAATGGGTGTTAGAAAGTAGACATGGAAGGTAGTGTCAGGTTGAGACGCCTTTTTGGCACCCCTGCTGAGGTAGGCTGCACGCTCCTTCTCCCCCTCTCAGCTTGAAGAAGAGAGGAGAGAAGAGTGGAAACAGAAAGAAGGGTTTGTAGAAAATACAAGAAAGAGGAGAATGAAGGCTGAGCCAAAACATCACAAGTTATGTGAATGTTTATTATTTTCCTTCGAGCAGTATACAGGGGAGGGATAAAATCAACCATATCTGGAATAGAGTTTAGAAACAAGGGCTCTCTCTGAGGAAATTAGTCATACAGCTCTTCTAACTTTATGAATCCATTCTTATTACACTCACGGATTGGTATTTCATTGGATTTCCTTTCCTCCTGAATCAGCAACATACATTATTCATACATATACAGGAAAATGTTAATGAATGCTTCAAACTAGACTGCTTCCATCTCTGTGATGATCAAATAAGAGGAACTGAACATGAGCAGCAGTGACCTGGTTCAGCTTTTCGTAGCCTTGTATGTAACCATTTGAATTCATGTGCGTTTTATACAAAATGGCAACATATGAAAGCCTTATAAATATGCAATCACCACAACACCATCGACCTGTGTAAAGCCTTGCATCTCTTGGCATGTCGGAGTGAAGCTCATACATATTTACCCATGGATTCCTGCTAATGCTCTCATTGTAAAACAGGTGTTTGTCTTTCCACATGCATTTTTCTGTAGGCTTCCAGAGAAGGCGGCTCATTCCAGCTCCCCTCCCAGACACCTCCTCTCTGGGGAAGAAGGCAGCCACAGCAGGCCAGTGGGTGGACCTGCCTCCTATGTCTGGAGCGCTGAAGGAGCCTTTTGAAATCAAGGTGTATGAGATCGATGACGTGGAGCGGCTTCAGAGGAGACGACAGGAGGAGACGCTGGAGGTGAGAGGAGGGTCACTCTGACTTGTTTTACACACTGGTTCATCTTGTTAAACCTCTTTATGATAATGTAATGTCTGGGTCAAGGGCGTGTGAATCCCTCTTGCTAAGCTTCAGGAATATTTTGGATGTGTCGCACTGCCTTGAGTTGTGGGAATGTCTTCACTCGCATCTTCCCAGTTTCTTTTTAAAGAACTGGACAGGGATAATATGTCTCAGACGTCTGACCTTCAGTCAGCTCAGAGGCAAATCCCAGAGTTTGAGCGTCTGTGTTGAGGTCCTCAGAGCTCGGCATTTTGGCAGCGATCCTCTGGAATGTCAAGAGATCAGGAGGCAATTACTGAGGAGGGTTAATTGGTTTGGATAAGAGCGAAAACCCACATACTGCTGACAATGGTGGTGGTGTAAAAATTAAAATCAAGATGGTATGAGAAGATTGGTCAGGGAATGTGTGATGAATGTAATGGTAGCCAACAGCAGCTCAAATCTGCTCAGTGCTAGCACTCATCACCAGCTGCCTGATCGCTTTTTATAGCTAACTCCTCATCTGTGGATCATTAACGGTCCCTGCACGTCCACACAGCCAGACAGGGAATTGTTAAGAGAGATGTTAAATCAGCAAGATGGTGGTTTGATTTACTTTCAATTAAGAAAAAATTATCTTTAATTTGTCTCCCCCAGCCGTCACTGCCTGTCAGACAAAATTGCGCTCTGCAACTTCTTTTCAGTGTTTTGAAATTAGGATTGCAGCCATGTGTGTGCGTGTCAGTTCCTCTTACATACCACATTTCCTTTGACGCACAAACTTTTTTCTCTGTATTATTGGTTGTTTGCCCTCTCAAAATGTAACCTGCTGTATCTGTTGTCCCCAATCTTGTTGCAGCAACCATTCCAGGACGTTGACAAGGTAAGCGAGTTTCTGATTGTGATTTAGCTTTGTTGCAAACAGAACAAACACCTTTACACTGAGGTTGTTAGATTTTTACTGTATTTGGGTTATAAGAATATATTTCAGTGTCAGTTTCTACTTTCTGTAAGCAGTGTTTTGCAGTGAAGGCAGATTCCCTGTGGTCACGCCTCATTGTATCTCTTTTCTATTCTCTCAGGGTCTGCAGTATTTTAACAGCAAACTGAAGATGCTGGAAAGAAGGCAACAGCAAGTGAGGGAACTAAGGGTGAAGCATGAAGTGTTGTTGGAGGAGCTGGAAGACACAAAAGTCCGTCTAATGATGGACCCAAGCAAGTGGATAGGAGAGTGTAAGTAAACGCTCATTCTAAACCAGAATTGAAAAGATGTGAGATTTAAAGCTGCGTAGTTCAACTTTATTTTCTCTCTCTAAAGTCGAGGTGGACCAGAGTTTGGATAAAGAGTCTCCAGAGTACCTAGAGGCCTTGGCACAGGCCACAGAGGAGCTGGAGTTCTGTGTCAATCTATGCAAGTCCCGTGTCATGATGGTGACCTGCTTTGACATCGCCATGCCAACAGCTGGTACTCATGAGGGACTGCGGGAAGTCGAAGTCTAAGGACAAAAGCAAGTGAAAGTGGAGAAAAGAGGAAGTGAGAAAACAAAGGATGATGAAATGTAGTCATCACTGGAGTAAAGAAGAACATGTGACAGAGATGAGCAGAGAGTGGATATTTGCATGAAAACAGAGGAGATGCTAACACCAAGTGACAGTGCCTCGTTGTCCAGGACGTGTTTTAATGGCGAAGATATCAAACGTGAGCACAAATGCTTTTGCTTTTATGGCAAGGCAGTGGCCATCACTTACTCAAGAGTCAATGAACATCACCTGGAAGTGCCTTTTATACTGTTGATTTAAGTCATTATTTTTCATAAGGTGCAGGTATCTTCAGCATACCTAAGCAAACCCCTGAACATATTGCTTTTAAGAAAAAATATTTTATATTGCATTGTATAGTGTATTTATATGATGATGTGGTGTGTACAAATACCCTTTTAGGGGAAAAAATAAAGAGGAAAAAAAAGAAAAAAGCAATAAGCTAATGTTATTGCGCCCCCAAACTTTGCCTTTTGCCTCTTCTTTCAAACCTCAGTCAGCATTTTTAACCACGTTCATTCAGCCTCTAGCGCCTTACTTTAACTCTCTGGTTCTGTAGTTTTCTAGATTTTTCAAACTGGACTCTGTTATATCATCAAGGACTGTGTTTGCTGTTCTCACTCATCTCCTGCTAGTTGGTCTGTAAATGCTCGCAGGAAAGAGTGAATGTTTTTTCTCCTCCAGTTGCCTTGATCAAAATGGGTCTCAGTGGATGCACTACGGTGGAGCAGCAGTCGGGCTCCGTTGTCGACTTGTGTTTGTCTCACTGAAAATGAGAGATTAAGCCAAAACATATCAATCAGAGGGCCACTGTGATACAAAGTGAGCGATCAGTCTTGATTCAGCCATTCTCTCTGGTGCCTCTGTACAGTATCAGAGGCTCCACCTGACAGTCTCACCTGACCTTCCCTGGTCACAGAGTTAGCAGTGCTCTTCTCAGAGCCTCATCTCTCGGGGTGGGTGCTGTCTTCACACTGATTAGATACACATATGGCACAAGCTCCCTGGCCTCTTATTTCATACTTTTTCTAAAGTGTTACCAAGCCTCTATGCATTCCAGTACATTTCCTGCAGCTGCTGTCACACCCCCAGTGCAGAGCAGCAGAACAGTTTGGCCTCTTTTTCCCTTCCTTTTATTTTTCTTTGTAAATTTGTCAGATTGTTAGAGCTGATAGTGACCCAAACAAAGACTCAAGAATGATTATTTGCAGTGAATAAGAGCACATTGTGACCATGTTTTGAAAGATCTGTCTTGATATCAGCTCATTGTGGTTGCAGGAATGTGCTTCTCATGAATGAAATGGCTGACTCACAGAGAGAACAAAGATGATCGCTGAAAAATGATTGTTAAGACAAACAAACTGGTTTTGTTGTACTTTAATATGTTTGATTTTTAGATCTAGGACAGACATAACTTTCCTTTCTTTTTCAAAGATGTACCCTCTCAGGCCCTCTCTGAAGATGCTGCATGAGATTTTTTAATCATTTTTACGAATGATTTCTACTCCATTTTTACCATTCTAATTTTTTACAATGCTTAAGTTTTTCACTAATGTAGGGTTTTTGGGCTCATGAATTAAATAACTGTTAGCAAACTTAGACCTTTTTTCCAAGAAATGATTATATGTAAGGTCATATTTCATATCAAAACCCATATTTTCCAAGACTTTTGTTTTTGTATAGGATTTTCAAACCCTGTGTATAAATGTATGATAAGGCAGCTTGTGTTTTACTTTTACAGTACCTGTTAATAAAATGTTTCTTCTTATTGATGATTCAGAGTTCAATGTTTTCCTTGATCTATTTGCTTAATATCTATAGTTATTTGTCTTTTAATTTAACAAGAAAGAAGAAGGAATAAGAAGTGTTGAAAATTGAAGAGTGCTATTTTTAATTAAATTAGTAGCGAATTTCTTGCAGCTTGATGTAAAAAAAAATGATGGACACAAAAATTATGTAATGTCAAAAAAAAATCATCTAACTAGTTGCAACAGGTTAGTAATATGACTGGGTGAAATAACATTATATATTTAAAACATAAGATTAAAATAATGTTCTGGAGAGGTTCAGAAAAAGAGAGAGAGGTTCTGAAGTATTTTGTACTTTGTACGAGACTGCGTGAGTAAATACTTCAATAATTTCAGATTAATGTCCAAAAAATTTGCTCTTTCAGGCTTGAGCCCATTTACGATTGGAGAGGAAGTGGAAAACTGTCCTAATCAGAACTTGGCATTCCTTTTGGAAATCATGGGCATTGGTCTCTCTACTCCAAAGAAGATGGGGAGTATCTGGCTTATCATGAGATTACATATCTTTTTTATGGAGTACCCTTAATATTTCAGCAAGACATTGCCAAACCACAGTCTACAGGTTTTAAAACAGCCTGACTCTGTAGTAGACATCTGTAGTCTGACATCAAATTCAAAATGTTTTTTCATAAAGCAATAATAGTTCAAGTATGACCAATTGATAATGTCTTTGCACTATTTTCAACAAGATTAAGGGCTTCAATGATTTGCAAACTACCAGGATCTGTTTTAAGAGCAGCATTTTACACAGCATCCCAGCCTTGTCTGAACTGGGGTTGTTTGCTGTCATTGAAGCACGTTTTTTATTTGTACTTCAATCAGTATGTAAAACCCTTATCTCAATGATGTTAAACAGACTTTTATTGGATGAAAATTATCTGACTTTCAATGTAACTACAGTCCTGCACATTTCAGGAGAACATAAATTGTCTATGCCAACTTGCTCCTGCAAAGAAAATTGGTTAAATTGTTTTGTAATAGTGAGGAAATGAGATAAAATGGGATGGTACAAGTCCAGAGTGATTAATTACTCCATGTTTCAGGAGAGCCTTCAGCTCAGTGTGATACATGAAGTCCTGTGGAGTGTTGTACTGTAGGTGTGTGAATGTGTTCGGCTAGAATTCAAACCCTGCTGTGCGATAACATCCTGCCTCCTCCCTCTTAATTCTGTTTTCATCAAAAACAAAGGAGGTTAATTTGGCTGAATGGGGAGACCAGCTGGTCAGTGTGTTTCAAATCCAATTCTAAACTTATTTTAGTCTGCATACAGGAAAAATAATCTACCGCTGCATGTAAAATCAATTAGTCTGCTGTTAATTTCTACCATGTAAGAATTAGCCTGTTAAACATGCTCCCCAGCCACTGTGAGGAAGTCAGTCTGAGAGGAAACAGTCGGCCACTTCTGATGTCTGATGTCTGCTGGGTGTGTGCAGAGCAGACAGCAGTCAGCCCTCGGTATCCCAGCATACACTGCCTCAGGGCTTGGATCATTAGCAGGGACTTGGATGTAGTATTAGAATAAAAACGAGTTCACTGGAAAGTCATGAACCATCCGTCCTCACCCCTGTTCACCCTTTTCACCCCACCTCAGCACTGACCCTGCTTTCCTGCGTACAAACTCAACTCACTCACTCCTCCCTGTGAAAGGTTTTATCTTCGTCCACATCAATTTTAAGAATATTCTGATATCTTTTACATGTTTTAAGTCTTTGTTCCCATTATCTTCTAGTCAAAATCTGGTGCTGGTGCTTTTTGAAGCACTCAAACTGAATCAGAGCCTTTTCAAATTGAGGTCTCTCTTACCTTTAACCCAGCAGATTTCTGTCAAAATCCCTGAAAGAAAATCCTTTTACTTTTGTAATTCATTATTGCAGTTGACCTAATGTCTAGCTCCAGATAAAAGCTTCAGAACATAAAAGTAAAACACACTCCTTGAACCTCCTCTCTCTCTCTCTCAGCCCTTGTAAGGTTGCCTGCATCTTCCCCGGGCGTTTGTTTGTGGTTGTAGTTTTGGATTTACAGCTCTGCAGTCCCACAGATTGGCCTGTCTTAACCAAACTCGCTCTTTGAAGAAGCCCCATAAACCTGACCAAATGCTGCCACTTATTCTCAGTAATTAAAACAAGCTGGTGTGGAGAAAAAGTCCCTAAATAATCAGGGCCTACACACGCACACATACACACACAGTCTCTCTCATTCGCTCTGGGCCTGCATGGCTGTGCTTCAGGGGGGTCGTAACCATCGACATCTTCATCCTCTAAACAGATTGCATGTGTGTGGAGTTTAGCACCAGGACAGAAACCTTTCAAAGATGTAGTCCTGAAGGCTTTTCCTCCTCCTGTAAATCCAGCTTGGATGGCCTTGCAAGTCCAGCAACATACCACTTTGGCTTTAAATCAAAGCGCTGCAGTTCATCATGTAAAGGTGGATTAATTAGCCTTTAAGAGACAACTTGAACTTGTAAATCACTGAAGATTTAACCTTGTTTGCTGCATGTAATTTAACAACAGACACAGGGGCAGGAGAGGCTGTCATGATGTAGATGACTCAGAGCTAACAATTTACATTTCGGGTGCAAACTGTGATGTGAATCATTTCCCTCTTATTACAATGACTGAACTCTAAGGATCCTGGTCTGGCTTCGACAGTAATGAGCAGCAGGATGTGGGTCATGAGTTCAAACAGCCTGTTGTGTGTTGACCTGCAAAATGGCGAGGTAATGACTGGTTATGAGAATGCACAAACACACTGGCACACAAAAACATGCTCACAGACAGTCTCTAATGCTGTATCTTCTTGCTAAGATATCATTTTCTCTGTCATTGCTCTGGACACAACCACAGTAATGTGATATAAAATGCTGGTGATCTATGGAGCAGAGGCTGGTTTATCATGTTGCTCTGACCTTGTCAAAGAATGATGAGCAGAACTTTCTCCAGCACATGTATGCATTGACCTTGTGTATCTGTGCTCTTGCTGTCCCTTGTTGGAGATTGCTTGTAGATAAAAGCTGATTTACATAAAGGCTTTGTTTAGAGACACTGTTTTAAAACGCCTTCAGAATACTGATGTGAGTAGTTAATGCGCAATGAATATTCATGATTTTAAAAAATGAGAGGTTCTACTCTACTGAGCAGAAAAAATAGAGAGTGTAAAGTCCCTGATTACATGAACTGTTAGGTGTGTTGTAATACAGTCAGGTTAACGACTTGGAGCTCTCCTAGGTAGGGCTTTTAAAAGCTCTTTTAAAGATTTACAAATTGTACTCTGGAGATCACTCGCTACAAAGAAATTCATTATACCCATAAAAGAGGATAAATAATTTAATCCAGTAAAAGTGCTCACTAAGATATTGCTTTAAAAGCAATTCCATCAGGTTGTGCTCTCTCAACAGATGGGCCAACTTGATGAAAAAGACCTTTTTAATTAGTCTGCCTGAACACATTTCTTCATAACCATCAGACCCCTTCATGGTTAGCTTCCAGCCGCCACCAGGCAGCGTCTTAGCTGGCTCCCAGCAGCAGCAGCCATCTGTTGGACAGCAGAGCCGGTGCTGCGAGGTGACCCACCACTCCACTGAGCTGACACATGTAGCCCAAAGACACCGGGAAAAGGTGTTACTCTCTTTGAACTTGAACCATCGTACTCTGTGTGAGGATCATAGAAAACCAACACACCATATAATGTAACAGAAGCCTGTACACAACATGATGGTTTTAAGAATGTGGATCATACCTTTCATACTTGTAATCAAATCAAATCCTGTGTGTGAAGGAATAAGTTTACATTTTTTATTCCTGAAACAATCTTTTTCAGTTTAATTTCACTCTCTGGCAGTCTCTAAATGACTACACTATTGCTCTGTGGGAAAATCATAGCAAAAACTGGATGTCATGTTTTCAAATACTTGGAAGTAGTAACACCAATGGATTCAACAGTGGACTGCAATAATTTTTCTTACAGGGCAAAGCTCCTATTGTCAGCCCAGAGTATGTCTCATTTTAGGATGCTTGGTCAGACACAAACCCTCTATCCTCTTCTGTTGGCTCGGTCCCTCTTAAAACAGTGGACACTTTACACTCATAACTCATTCATCTCTTCCTGTATGGACTGTGACTCATGACAAGTCACACCTGATTTTGAATTCCCTTTCACTTCTTCCTGGCAACTGATAAATGTGTTTTACTTTCTCATCGATAAGCAGAATTTGAAAGTGTGTTTCTTTCTCTTTTCATCAGGAGGAAGCAATTGTTGTTTTCTATTCTGTAGAAAGGGAGTTTGATTTTTCTTAGTGCTTTGATTGCTTTCCCAGAAACCCTTGTGCATGTAAAAAACTGCCTGCTTTTTTTGAAGAAAAAATGATTTTCTTCAAACAAACAACCTACAATTGAAAGAAATTCTTCGAAGTAAAACTACAAGACCAGGTACTCCTTTGATTTGGGTACTCACTTTTGAACTGGTATTTTGGCATTTTTTTAAATAACCTATTTTGGGGCTGATGATCTCGTTTTAAGTTATTGATTCACTTAAAAAGTCCTCACAGTCCCTTTAATGTGTTGTGTGTAGGGGTTAGCTTCCCCTTGGAAAAGACCACCTCTAAAATATTTTAGAAAAATTTTTCATAAAGGAAGAAAAAGTATGATTAAGACAAAAAACGTTGTATACACATAAAAAAGAAAGACCAGAAAGAAAGAAGAAATATTCAAAATAAATAAATAATTTTTTTTTTTTTTTACTGTTCGTTGTGGCGTCAATGCATTTTCGATGGATGGATAATTACGCTCTGCTTCAGGCTTGTTCGAGAAAATCTTGATTTCCGTGGTTTTTAAGTTACACTGCATGAGCCCTGCACTTCTACTCGAGTATAAGAAGTTTTCAGTTTTCCCGATTTGCGTGTTGATGAAGTGTGAATCGAGATGGAAACGCTGTGCAACACGTGCAACTAACGATTCACCAACTGCTGCTGAACAAACGCGGATGCTAAGTGCTAACGTGGTGCACGTGCAGTCTGATCAACACAGACTGAGATATTTAGGAGGAGGAGAGATTCATTTCTGCGAGATGCAACCATACTGTAAGTTAACAACAGATTGAAAATAAGTGTTTTATATGTGACCAAATGGTCTGATTTCACTTCCGGCTTCACCTTGATAAAGACCACGGTTAAACTGTAGGAACCACTTTAATTATCATGGATGCGATGAAAAGTCTGTTTATACATCCAACAGTTTAATTGAAATCATTTAAAACGTGAGATTATTTTTCAGTCCCCCATCTCCTGTGTTGTTGATATCAATTACTATATTGAAGTGCATGATATCTTTACCATTATTCCTATTTTGAATAAGAAAAACACACACAAGAGGGGGTAAAGTAGGATTTTTTTTCGTAAAAAACAACAAAAAAGAAAGAAACTGTTTGCATAAACAGGTACTTCTCAAAAACTAGACTATGACAAAGTTAAATATTTTTGATCACTTATCTCAGAAAGTGAAACTCAGATGTAGAATCATTGCACGTAGAGTTGATTTATTAAAGCCTTCATTACTTCAAATATTGATGATCATGGCTCGCAGATGGTGAAAACCAAAAATTCAGTGTCTCAGCAAATTAGAATGTTACACAACATAAATAACGAAGGGATACTTTAAACAGAAATGTTAAGCCACTGAAAAGTTTTGCGACTTTCTGACTATTTTCACAGTTTTCTAATATTTTCCCCTTTTCATCCCTTTTGGGCTGTTTTTTTTTTTTTTTTTTTTGGGACAATTTCTGCCACCTTATACTACTTTTCATGACTTCTTGCTGTTTTTGCCACTTTTCACCACTTAGATTGTTTCTCTTGCCAAGGTAGTTTCAACAGTTTTGGCTCTTTGGTTGAGCAGGGTTCAGTTCAGGGTTGTTGAGCAAAAATCATCTACTGAAAAAAAAAATCATCTGGTATTCTGACACATTTGAGGCTAAAGGAATATAGCACTGTCTGCGATTAGACTATTGCAGCAGGCTATATTGCTATTTGGTTCAATTTGCAATTAATTGCCCAGCCCTAATCCACAGTGGTTCATGTGGTGACTGGTGATTATGATACTGATTCAAATAGCCAATATACATTTGATTTATTGTCTTCATCATTCATAGTTTCTTGTTTCCAGAATCTTTTGCATCTACATGCTCCTTATGAAATTAATTTAATGCACAAATGCTTATAACCACTAACCAAGATTAATGGATGACTAGTAAACCTTGTCATTCAGTAACACACCCAGTATTCTTGATTGTTGATGGATAACGATAACCTTAACAGTCCAGTCTCTGTGGTGATAGTATTTCACTCACACGCCCAGGTTATTGCTATAGAAAAGTGTGCTTTACAGTATTCAAAGGTTGTAATCTGCTCAAACCTGTCTGTTCTTGCTTGCAGTGATATCTTTTGTATTACATTCACAGTTTGCATGTGTGTGATGTGTCTTAATACAAAATAACCAGCCTGTCATAAACCTACAATCAGACAAAGCCCATTTTTATCCCTCACACTTCATTCTGCCCCTCACTCACAGGTTCTGATGATGTGGGCTGTTTTCATTTACACGTGTAGATGATGATTATAGCTGTGAAGACTTGTTTTTCCTTCATATATTTCCATTGCAGCAGTTAGGGGCCTGTTCATTGTCAACACTGAGATATAGAGCATTGTCTCATCAGTCAGACTCACCGCAGTGGTGACAGCCCAAACGCTGCCTTTGTATTGTCCCTCGCTGTCTCTTACATTAGAGCTTGATTGGTGCAGGTTGCTGACAGGAGGCTGTCACGAGTTGCAAAGTCTGAAGTGGAATATTTGCAAGTGAAGAGGTTAATTACACAACATTTAAGACCTTTCTTTGCCACACTATTCATACTACAGCCAATCACATCCGAAACACACGCTAATCAAAACTAGGCTGGCAGCTCTGCGCCGTGGCAACAGTTGCTGTGATGGCGGCTCGTCTGGCAGGGAGCGTACGTCCTGCTGTTTGCCTGAGTTGGTTGGCAGGCTGTTACAGTCCTCCCTCTATTTTACTGTTATCCATTCATCGCCAAAAGAAGGTGGAGAATTGATGTGCTGCGTGAATTACTGATGGACTACATCATTCTCACTCGTGTGTGGTTTGTGCCTCATTAGAGCTGTCAACCATGTTAGAATGGAAACACTTTGTTTATACCGTCAAAATGATGAAGCTGCATACTGAGGAGACCTGGGTTCTCATGCCTCAGAGAGTGCATTTTTAACTTGATTTATTTTTGTTTTCTTACACACATAACGGACGACAAAAAGCAGAAAGATCATCAAGAGTACAGTTAAATTGTGCACTTTGTTACGTTGTAAACATTTATCGAAGAAGAAGAACAGATATTGCTCGATAACACATTAATGTTAAAGTCTGAGGTTATCAGAGTTCCAATATCTTTTAAAATGTTAGCGTTTCTCTCTGTCAAAAATGCTCCTTAAGTAAACTTAAAGTAGTTTTGCACCAACCTCTTGACAAGTAGAAGATTACTATATCAGAAAAAGTACCAACAAGTAGGGGTAGGTACCAAATTTGGGACTTTTATAGGTACCGACTGAATTCTGTCACTAGTACCGAGTACTGATTCATATAAAATTAAACGGTACCATGTTTTGGTACCTAAACGCATCTGTGTGACTGTGAGGGAGTGGAAGAGTAGGTGATTTTCCATGCTGTGCGTGGCCAAAGAGTAGGTAGAGCTGGGTTTTAATTATCTAATACTGCTGTCTTGTTTTAATTATCATTAAGAAAAAACACTGCATAGTTGTAGTTAATTTGTTGTTGCAGTCAGTTTCAGTTGAGGGTTTTCATGTTGCCTGTCTGCTGCAATGTTACAGTACAACCTGTTGAATTTTGTTTTTATATATTTGTTTAAGTGTATATATTGAGAAATAAACATGTTAAATTGAAATACTTTAGGGTTTTGTCATGAAACAAATGAGCATTTATTACCACATAAACACAAAAGTACAGAAAATTGGTACCATTGAGTACTGGTACCAACTCCCTGTTACTGGTCATTGGTACTGTATCAGTTTACATGTGAAAGGTACCCATCACTAGCAACAAGTGACGATGGTAAGGTCCAGTTTCAGTTGAAGTGGAAAAAACCTGAAATTGAGAACAGATACAATAGAAAAACAGCGTATTCAGCTGTTGTTGCCTGGGCCCATGGCTGACACTTCAACACACAGACTCTCATCCACAGCTTGAAAGGCATGGCTGCCACCGGTTGGTCCATGTCAACAATTGTGTCACTTGGCTGCTCAAACTCAAAGCTCCAGCTTTCATCTGGTTCTCTTTAAAGTATGACCTCTCTGACCTATCAGAGACACTCACCTGTCTCACCCTGCGGGTCCTCTCACCACTGCACTAATGAGAAGTGCTGCTGAGAGTCAGTACGGGCCTTTGGGTAACTGTGACAGAGAATGTGGGCAAACCACAGTGAAACTGAATGTAAAGCTCTATGTGTCTCACTGCGTTTGAAATCTTACTCTGACATGACAAGTGATGTGTGTGTACTAAAATGTCTGCATAGCAGAAGATTCATGACAGCATTTTATTCTTCAGTAAGACCCTACTAATTATATTTTTATGATTATATTTCTCTGTAGAGCCCCGTATGGAGGAATACGGTACAGTTATGTGGATTCCCAGAGGTATTAAAATCAGTGAGATCTGTAACCAGCCCTCGTTTTATGACAGAAGTCAGTAGATGTATGGTTCTTTATGGTTAGATGCCGTGTTAAAAAACCCTTTTTACTGCTTGGAACATTATTTTTTTTAACTTGCTTCCAGAAAGTGGTTTGACTTTGGTTTCTTGTAATGAAACTGGATGGAAATCCCTCTGAGAAAAGAACAAAGCATAATGTCCTTGTCTCAGCTCAGCCTCTCTCTTTTCCAAATGAAGCAACAAGATATTGTTCAAAACAGCAGCAGCAGGATTATTACTGGTGCCAATTTCCCCGAGGTAATGTTCATTGTGTTTTTCGTATATGTTGTTTCGTAGCAACTGAGATGAAATGGTTATTGATTGGCTCAGGAGCAAATTAGGCCTCAATCTGGAGTACCTATGCTATTCACCGTGCTCTGCCTCACCCGTGCTGTGAACATCCTTCTGCAGATATTTCTTCCTTCTCTTTAATTACCACTGGTTACCTGAATGGCATGGCTCACACAGAGCTGCCCTCGTAATTAGCTGTCAGCTGTTTTAAGCCCAGCTCATTGATTGGGTCGTGATCGCTAATAGAACGTGAAATCCTTCTGCCTACTTGATTGACATGGACAAGAATGAAGTGAGATTTTAAAATAGCCTCAGCTCAGAGTCACAGACATGAAAAGGTAGGTTTCATATCTGCACTGACCATCTAAGTGAGTTAGAAACATTTGGTGATCCCCAGCCTGTTTCAAACATAACTCCAACTGCACCTTGATTTATAATTATGAAGTCAGCACGACAAGCCTGCCAAAATTTGCAGATTTATGGTGTCTTACTCACCAGTTCGCGCAATTACAAACTTTTACATCATTACCTTCAGTTGACTTCTATGAGAAATTTTCTGATCGATGTATTTTTTTTGTAATTCTCAAATTCCCAACATTAGAACATGCTGAACTGTTAAATACACTGTACAGTAATAAGGAAAGGAATTTCCCTCTACAAGAAAATAGAATTATGCCAATCATTAAACATCTATTTGGAATTTTAATTTCTTCTCTACTTTAACAGAACTTTGCAGAGTTCTTTTCTTAAGCATAAGTGTGGCTTATGGGAAGCTGTGTCTTTATTGCTAGCACTAACGCTGGCTCTCCCAGAAAGTCACCACAGATACTTTAATGAAAGCTGTATTGATTTTGAAATGATTCAGTCATACAGGTAAAACAAAAAAAATAATCCTTTAGATTGTACAGTCACTCATGCTTTCAGAGTAGTGCCATGCTCTCATCATTGCAAGTCAAACTAACGATAAATGGTGTATTTTGATTTATGAGAAAGTCTTTAAAACCTTTTCTCTGTTAGGAATATGTGATTCTGTAAGTTTTTAGTCATAGTAAAGTCAGAGTAATGTTTTCCTATGTCGAACTCATGGATAAAATGGCCACATTAAGGTTTATTTACTACAAATCAAAAGGATTGTGCTCTTAAAGGAATCTTAAAAATATCCTCCAGATTCAGAACATTAACACAGACCACCATGTTTCCCACAGTGGCAACAGGTAAAGATGAAATAAACTGGACTTTTTCCACAGATTAATTTAACTTAGTGTGAATCATCAGGTAATGCATGTCACAAAACAAATCCCAGTTGTTATATGGGTTTGACCAATTAGAATCAAGGTTTAGCTCAGACATGTATTCATCATGGGTTATTTAAATGTTTGAGTGCCAACCGAAGTTCATTGAAATCATGGTTTATGAATGAATGGTTTGAATACAGTGGTAGTGCTTGTTTTTACTCCTCACCTCAGTTTTTCTCTGCTCAGTCAGACTGGTTCATTCTATGCAGGTAGCCACCATACAGGGCAAGTTTCTCCAATACATGAGAGACATCCAGATCCTGGCTTGTTGTTTCTCGGTTTGTTTGTTCTTTCCTCATTGATCTTGTCTCTGGGAATGTGAGTAGTCTGGATGAACAGGTGGGCCTTTGCCTACAGGCATGTGAACTCCAGGCCTCAGCAGCCCCACCATCCAGACCCAGGAGACTTTTGGCGGACATGTGGCAGTGCCTCCACCTCTTCTCCCTCCTCCCCTTTCTCCCCTCCATCTCGACAGCTCCCCTAACACAGTTGTTCATGAATATGGATGGCAGGCAGGGCTCCCTGGCATCATTAACGTGCCACAAGCCCATATAAATCACATCACCATAAAACCTCCAAATGCTCTGATAAAGAATGTAACATGATAACAACCGGCAGGAGTCAAGAAGACAAACAATTGGTGAGGAGAGAAGCACTGGCTTCTGTTTTAGTTGCTTGTACTGCAATTTGATTGGGTCCTATATTTCCCTGCAGTTGTGTTGTGGTGTTAACAGCCTCAAACATCTCATGTGACAAGGCTGGATGCAGTTACACGCACACACAGTTTGTCTTGGCTGAGACGTTGACAGGCACTCATGTGCAGCTGCAATAGACTTGAACCCTTTGAAAACTTGCCTTTTTCAGCATGAAGGAAAAAAGCTCTGACATCTTTCCACTTTGTGAAACCAGGGTGCTTATTAAAGCTTTAGAACCACTTTTCTTAAACCATTGTGTGACATGGATTGCTGGGTTCACCCGGAGTATAATGGTTCAAGTCTAAAGCATCAAGTTGACTTGATCTTTAAATGAAAAAGTCTCAGTAGCTCTCTTTCTCTTTCTCTTTCTTTTTGTTCAAAGAATTTTGAGCTAAGAGGAAAAAAAGAATTCAAACACACCATCATCAGCTGGACTCTGCTCTGAGGGCGTTTTGACATTCTGTTGGCAGCCGGCCCCTTTCTCTCGAATCCTTCCTGACAAAGCCATGCATCCATGAAACACACACACACACATTAAGTGCTTGTTAAAAGACCTCCAAACCATCTGTAGTGTTCTTGAAGGAGTACTTTTATGACTTTTGTTTGTGGTTCGCATGATCTGCCGTGTGCACCCATCTGTATCTTAAGGCCATACTCATAAAAACAATAGCAATGTGTCAAAAAATATATCCTCATAACCTTCTAAAAAGACCTCCACACTAGTTGATACTGGTGAGGGCACATGAAAGAAACTTAAACATCAGAAAGTCGCTCCTGGCTGTTTATCATTTAGCCTCAGTACATTTCTCATAGTTAAAACCACTGTGCTAATTGTAGTGTTGTACACTAATGTTCTCTTAGGCTGTTTCATATTTTTCATCATTTTTTTTGTGATTTTATCATCCTCATCATGGTATCATTGAAATCACAACTGCTATGAAATATTTCTCCTGGCTCAGCATAGAAAGTTGTAGCAATTATTCATGCCAACATGACCAAAATTACATACAGTATAAGTTGCACTGATCTTGTACTTAAAGTTTTTTTTCTGTGGAAATAAGGGGTTGATTCTCTGCATCATCAAAGGTACACCACGTACACGTTGTTTTGTGTTTTCTTTTTTTCACCCCTGAAAACATCAAACAGTCCTCCATACTCAAAAAGAGAAGTCCTTTGAGTTTGACTTTTTGCTGTGTTTGATGAACGAGTCTTTCCCCTGAAATCTTTGCATGAATATGGAGCAGCACGGCCTCCATGAGGCAGCCAGGCATCTCCTCTCTTCTCTGGGTAACTTCAGACGAGGTTCCTCGTGGGGGGTCTGGAGTGGATTCTTGGGGGCACCACAATGCCAGCCTTCTTCATGAAACCTGGCACTTTTGTCTTTGGAGAGAAGCCATGCAAAATTCATTGTTTTCCCCCTCAGAAGACAGAGGATGGATAAATATTTTTGAAGCGTTTGTACAAGCAGAACAGAGGAATGAAGCCTGTGTGCAGCTTTGTGCTGGAGTATTTTCTCTCATACTGCATAACAGTGAAAGTTACTGTAGCTGACTAAAACTGCACTGATCTCTTTTCCTGATCAATGGAAGAGAATTATTCAGAAGGCTTGTACATGATTAAACATGTGGTGCTGCACTTAAATCTTTGAAGAGATAAATCCAACAAGTGTAAGTGGTTACAGATGAGTTTCTTCATAGGCTATTGCTTAGTATTAGATACACTTGGAGGTTGTGCTGGATGATACTGCAAAACAGGACATATGGCTTAGTCTTCCATTCTTGTGTTACTCTTCTCCTGAAACCTGATGCTAAAATGACGGCAGACCTTTTATTAAAATTATTCACTGTTCAAGTGAATTCTTTACGTTTCCTGTCTCCTGTAATGAAGCCAGTAAGAAAAACGTATTAATTCCAAGTTTTCCTTTGTAAAGCAGCTGTAAACCACCATGATTAATGTTTTATTTTGTTGCAGCAATTCCTTTGTCGCTTAAGTTTCATGTCTGATTCGGCTCTGATTTCCTCAGGGACCCTACACACCAGCAAATCATCCATTTAGAGCCTGAGCAAATCCTGGTGATTTGCTGAAAATGATAGCCTGTAACTCAGTTACGACAACTTTAGAGCAGTGCTCACCCACTTCACACAGAATTGGATTAACAGTAGCCGAATGCTGATATTAACCAAGCGATGCAATTACAGCTACAGGTCTGGTGCTAATGCCGTTATCAAGATGAGGGAATATTCCCCAATCTGATTAACACAGTGAACTTCAACCTCTCTGGATCGAATGAGACATAATTTATCCATGAAGAGCATGACTGCACCCCTCTTTGTCTTTGACTTGTCTTTTACGGTGAGATAAATATTCAGAGATCCCACATAAACCTGCCTTTGTCATAACTTTGCCTCACAAACTGTAGCTCCCTCAGGAAACTGGATTAAATCTCGTTTTCACTTACTCAGACAAAGATGTGCAGGTTTATTTAATTGGAACTATAGCTGCACGATATGATGAGGATATTAAAAGGAGAGCAGGAAAACAACAAACAAAAGAAAACAACAGCATATGATTTAAAAAAGAAGCCATTAGACATATTTGATGCATGTATTTTTCAGGAGCGCCTTCACTTCCAGAGGAGGTTTGCTAAGCCTTGTTGTGCGGCTAAAGGGAAGGTGGCTCCTTGGACATGGGTCATTATTATGGCCCTAGGTTGTGATTACAGAGAATTTAATGCTAAGCTATGCTAAGGTATGCAGCAGGATGGAGATGTGTGGAGGAAAAGAAGGTTGAGCCGGGATTGACTCCTTAATGTAATTACACCCACTCAGGGGAGAGAGGAAGACAGAAGTGGGCTGGGGATTTGAGAGAGGGATGTGACAGCATCACAAAGGGGAGCAGAGGAGTGTCAGCAGACCTGTCTCTCAGGGTTGAGGGTTGGCCTCATGGCCTCGGGCCAGGCACCGGAGATTAAAACATTGTGGCCGCAGGGTCTGGAAACAGCACTCCCAATCACAGGACACAAGGGCTGGAATAAGAATAATGGGACATGAGGAAGATGCATATAATTCATTGTTATTCCGGTGCTCGGCTGTTGCTTCAAGCAATCCACTGGCTTGACTTCCATCTAAATTCTGCTGGCTGTTTTTGTTGCTCAAGATTTGAGCAGAATTGTGAATGCAAAAGTGCGCCATTGATGCAGGATGCCGGGAGACTTCAGGCAAAGCTTGATATTTCTGCCAGGTGTGATTTCCAGCGTAGACAATGTGGCTTTTACCTCTCAACACGCAATCACAGAGTGGATTGCCCGGTCTGGACTTGGCACTCCCTCACTCAGGAAAAGAAAGAGTAGGGGGTAAAGAAAGGCCCTTTGATGAAAGGACTGAACCCAGCCCCCACTCGCACTCTTTCCCTCTCTCTGTCTCTTCCTTGCCCTGTGGAGTTAATCTGGCAAAGAGGAGGCAGCATCAGCCAATTTACACAAGCAGCAGCTTTCTTTTTGTGCGCTGCCTTCTCCCTCGCCTATATGTCTCCACCCCCCATCCACCTCTCTGTTCTTTGTGTGTGCTTGTTTGCCCACATCTGCGTGCACGGTATCTGTGTTGCTCTTCATGCGTTGGGCGGTGGAATAATTTCAAGTACAGTAAGGTGAAAGACGGTCCAACCCCCTCAGGCTGCCAACACCTGCCTCATACAAGCTGTGCAGCTGAAGTGAGAAGACACAGGTATCACCAACTACACCTCCACCCATCCTCATGTGCCCTCTCTTATTGAGCGGTCTGGCACTCCTTTGTTGACTTCCATGCTGTCGTCTTTGTGATAAAGACTTTGTAATTGCCTGTAAAACAGTGGGAAAATGGATTTAAGGGGGAAGCTCCATGACTGAGCCCCACCCTTCAACCACTTTTTCATAAATGCACAAATTCATGCATACACTCCTGGTGTAGAACAACCACCTTTTGAGCTGCCGTACATTTAAACTCATCTGTTAACTGAAAAAAGAAGAAATTAAACATTTTAAATCACCAAGCTTTAGATGGGATTTAGAGTCGAAGCTTGAATGATGTCGTTTTGTGTCCATCATAGCAGATGTGTGTAGGCATAAATCACCAGCGCTTACTCTGTCCATCACTGTATCCCAGCAGTAATTACCTAAACACAAACTATAGCTTTTGTTCTGTAATGGCATTAGTCACGCTGGTGAGAGGCGCTTGTTTCTGCTTCCTGCTGTAATGCGCTCAATAAATCGCCTGGATGCACTGACTCTTGCAGTTCTGAAGCGTAAAAACATTGTGGTCCATCATTTTTTTCTCCACAAGGCTTGGTCAGATCAATTCAATCAAAGTTCATCACAGCCAGACATTAATTATTTAATGAAAGGATACGACGTTGCTCTTGCACCCATCCAGGCTGGGATAGGATTGGTAATTGAAAAGATGTGGGATGTGTTTTGTCCCTTTTATATACAGGGATTTGTCTGATGCATAATTCATGGTAGCAGCCGTCATTGTTTTGGATAAATTAGACCATAGAATACCAATACTGTGCTGTTTTAGTGTCTCTAATGTACTTTCGACCTGATGTGTGTTTTGTACTCACTCTGCACACTAAAATGAAAGGTGGTTCAGTGACACTGGACAGATTTTAATGCAGCACTGATTGGATTGAAATATTCAGTGTCTTCTTTTGAATTTTTAGGTCTGCCTCTCCTGAGCTGTTTGTCAAAGGTGAAGGAGACCGGTCTCATCCCAATTTACACAATGATGCATCAGCACTTTGCGCGCCCCGGGTCAATAGAAGTCTGCCAGCACCTCACACAGCCTGTCACAGTCAATAGAGTGGCTGACATGACATGTCCTGCACCAGTGATTGAATTACTGGCCATTTGTCAGCCATGATTGTCTTGCTGTCATATCATTTTTAATCTGGTTGTTGGAGCTGTCTATCACACCTTCATCAGATTTGACAGAAGAAGGAAAGAAAATTTTTGCAGTGATTTGAGGATGTTCTTTATGAGAGTGCTGCAATAATTCCTATTTAAAACCAATTTGCTCCTTCATCAAGACAGATTCTCCATCAGGAGCTGGAGTGTCTCTACATACCCTGTCTGCCTTCATCTTTTCATCCAAAAAGATTAAATTCACACTCACAGAACAAACTGAAAAATAATCTATTCAGCAGGTTCATTTTTCCAATTTCTGTGTGGTTTTAGAGTTGTGTAGATAATGGATTTCTCTGTATGGTAAGATTAGTTTTTTCATTAAACAATGGCACGCACTGAGCTAAGGAAATCTTTGTGAAAGAGTGGACCCATGAAACACCTGCACGCTTCTTTGAGGTGTAGATGCACATCACTGTATGCATACTGTACGTGTGTAATATATACATCCCTGTTTGTGCTGCTGTGATGCATTTTCAGTAAATTAATTGCCAACAGTGTGCAGTATGTTGTAATTACTATGGAGGAGTGATGTGTGCTGAATTATGATGAGTATGAGTAAATAAATAAAGAGTCACTGGGGATATTAACTGGAAGGAGTGCTCCAGGGTTAGCAGACTTTTACAGTAAACTGAGTCTTAGATAACTGGAACACAAAAATCCATGTATACTTCAGTGTGTTTAATCAATCCTTTGTCTTGATGTTGGATAGCAAATTTGAAGTGATCTTATACATAAAGCTAAAGATAGTTATTATTATCACTAACATTTGCTCTAAATTTATGAGGTACTGATTTACTTCACTTCTTGACATTTTGCTGCAGCGATACTTAGAGAAACCAAAGAATTGTTAATAATTCAGACACTGTGGAATATGCATGCTTTTCTTCAATTGACT
The DNA here is from genome assembly GCA_008086565.1 of Thalassoma bifasciatum. Taxonomy (NCBI): domain Eukaryota; kingdom Metazoa; phylum Chordata; class Actinopteri; order Labriformes; family Labridae; genus Thalassoma; species Thalassoma bifasciatum. The sequence goes on along the minus strand of RPOG01000165.1, from coordinate 339,220 downwards.
GTTTAAAATGCATAGACAGAGACTCTTCAAATATTGATTTTCTCCCTCTCTCCAACAGTGTTTAATGCAGGGAACCTCCGATTGAGCCTTTTTCTGTGACACAAGAAACAAAAGAGAGTGAAAAGGTAGATAAACCTCAAAAGTAAGTCTGTTTCTGAGTGTTCTTACACCTAACACCCAAGATTTGCATCAGTTTTGACATTACACAATGCTAGTTTCAGGGCACTCTGTGATATAAAAACACATAAATTCCACCTGCAGCATTAACAGCTCACCAATCTAACTCCAGTAACTGCCACGCATGTGTAAATTTATTTTTACAGCCTGTCAGGCCTCCGTGGCACAACTTGAGAGGAACTCCTTGATTGCTGTAACTCACCTTCTACAGTTTTCAAAACCTCATAGTTCACCTTGCTCCTCTGATCTGAACCCAGCCCAGCATGTATTATTTAACCAGGAGATAAATGGCTGGTTGGGCGTTGCTCATGAGTCATGGCATCCATGATGATAAATAACAGGAGCAGACTGACAGGACACAGGACAGTAAAAAATAGAGATATCAACATCAACACGGGCTCGACCCACCGCAATGTAATTTTGCAAGTCGTTAAATCACTGCCAGAGAAATATGAGTCCAAGGTTATTGAGCACTGCGTGAGTGATGGAGACTCAGAGTGGTCCACAAGGCTTAAGTTGCTGCGGAAATGAGATTTAACACTGTGTCATGTCAAGCAGGGTGGGAGAAAAAAACTCCTGAGTGGGGCTGGATTGTATTTTTTGATGCAGTGCTGGAGATCTTTAGTGCGTAAGATTGGAAGAATTACGGACTGAAACTTTATCTGAAAATGAATCAACACAGTAATGCTCCACCAGGGCTCTATTTTCTCCACAGTAGTGCTTTCTTTTCTCTGGGAATGTTGTGGGTTTTTTTTCTGATGGACAGCACTCATCCTCTACATAATGGAGAAGCAGAAAGGCAAAGAAGGGTGAGGCGATCGAGTGGAAGATGTGAAGCAGTGAAAGGGGGGTTTAGGCAGGGTGCACCATCCAATTTGTGATGGACCAGATGCTGTACCCTCAAGCGAGGTATTTTACCCCAAACGGTACCTGTAAAAACTCCATCTGTTGAAACGGGCCCTGGAATATGTCAGCACTAGCTGAAGGCTCTCTCACTGAGCTCAGGCTGGCTGTCTGGCTCTGAGGATCCTGTGCTGTCAGCTGTACCCCATGGCTTAGAGAGTCAGAGATGCTGCTATGGCAGTCTGACAGCAGGGCTGTGGCAGCAGCAGCCAGCACCAACTCTTCCAGAGCCCAAGAGAGGAAGAAGGGGATGTTGGGGAGGGAAAAAAAGAGTCCTATCATAATATGTAGAACATGTAGTTAAATGTCAGAGTGGTGCAGAGATTGCAAATCATCTATTCTGAATGTCACAGAAAGGTGCCATATGCACACAGCTGCCACACAGAGTGGTCAGCGAGCTTGTGGACAGATGTATCGAAAGCTGATGTGTCCTTTTCACAATAAAGGAAAGTTCAGAGATTCACAGTTAATAAAAAATGATTTTTTTTAAATGTTAAAATTAGCTTACAAGTTTTAAACTGTTGTTGTGGTGTGTTTTAGAAAGCATCTCTCAGTGCAGGGGTATAATTCAGAGAGTGCAAGCCCTGCAGCTTGCTTTTAGGAAGCCTCAGGCACAGTCTCACACTGTATGATGATGTGAGTTGTGCAGTAAATGGCAGAAACACTGATGTGGATAACAGACTTCATATTCATGCACAACATTATTCTCTTCTTAAGTTGTTTGTGAATTACCTCTATGAATCCTCCAAGATTAAACATGGAGCAAGAAGCAGACACGTGAAGTGTTACCTCCCATCGGTGTGGTGTAAGGCTGAGATATATAGGGTCAGGCTCTAAGCAGAACAAGTTTGATCAGTGACTCTAAATTTAGAGAGAGTGCTGAATGATCACGCTCGCACCACATGTTCAAAGAGCACACACGAACTGCACTGGGAGGAAAAACATTTCCTGCAATTTTCCTTCCACTCTAACTTGATTGGGCTGAGCAATTTCACCCTGGTTCAATATGTCCATTTTTATAAAAGACAATAGGGGTAACATCTTTTCATATGTCCGGTAAAATAGCTGGATTGGAGGAGTAAATGTGGTGTCCTCTGTGAAGCTTCAGTCTTAAACAGGTAATCTGTGGCTTTGAATGTTCTGTGTCACCTCACAGTGATGCAGGGCTAACACTGTGGATAAAAACAGACATCTGTCCTCTGTCTGATCTGTCTGCACACAGAGGACAGTCATACCCCGACCCACTAAAACAGTAATAAGTTTCATTTGCAAATGAGGTCAAACTGCTTCACAAAACCTGAGATTCTGCACAATGTCTATATTTTACTTTCATTTTGTCATGATTTACGGCAATTTCAACACTTCTTCTCATTAGAACTAGTTTCCCCACCTGCAGCAGTCCTGAGCATGTGTGTGTGGAAATAATCAATCCCCATAGCAGTAATCAATGGGGGGAGAAGTATGCAGTAATTTAGTTAATTAAAAGCTGGGGGGCATCAGACAAGACTGGGCGATAGATCTCCATTTTTGAGTTGGCATAATTACGTGTAATACTTTGTGAAATGGCTGATAGGGTTTTCCTGCCCGGGTAGAAGAACTGAATATTCATCAGGCTTTGTTAAATAGTGTTTGTAGACATATCACCTCTTCGGGAGATTTACCCTTGCTCTTCGGTTACTCATCCAAAGAGGCATTAGTGGAAAACAATTCCAGAGGCCTCTGTGTTTAACATAGTACTGTGCCTGCATGTTAACAACTGAACACGAGCACTTCTTGCAGACATTGAAACAGCAAGATATGAGAGTTGCCCCAGCAATGTGGCAACCATCCTGGCAAGAAAAAAATCCACCAATTAGCAGTAATCTGTTGTAGCTAAGTGGACTTAGAGTAAAAGCCCAAACCAAACAGGAACACGAGGGATGAATTCTCTCTAATTTGAAGTCATTTTGATGGCCAACCTGAGCATGGTGGAGCATATGGCAGACAATTCTGCTGTGTTTTGATAGTGTTCATAAACAGAGACCATTGCCATGCTTCATTTCAGCCCAAGTGCTCTTTGCTGGAGATAAATGCAGCATAGAAAAATGAGGGGGTGTAAATTGGTCCGTAATTGCTTTCTCAGGGGAGAAACGTGCGCACAAATCTTGTCCCATGAGCAAGTTATCTGCACAATTTGCATTCGAGCAATTTCATGCAAATATCCATCTTTCTCTGCTTCAGAGACACATCTTAAACTTTGTTTAATCTGGCAGGTTGAAATGACATGTGTCTAAAAGTGGTTTACTCTGAGATCTGTAGAAACGTTTACCAAAGGTTAGTGCTTCTCAGACCTGAAACAAACCAGACACAGATGCTCATGATGCTCTTGATAAAGACACAGTTTCCTCGTTTTTGTCAGATGTCTTAGCAGGAGCCCTGATGTCATTGAACATTGAATTCTTTTCCTTCAGGTGAGATGTCTGTTCCCTCTTAAAATGAAAACCTGTTATTTTTAAAGCTTTTGTTTATTACAGCCTTCGAGTTTACAACAACTATTAGGCCAGATGAACGCTGTAGTGTCTATAGTTGCCTATAGAGTCGTCTGGTTGTTTTAATGGCGGGATTCAATTACTACACCTCTAATAAAATTCACCTGAACCTGTTTTTAGAAATAACTTTGAGTTTTTTCTCAAGACTTTGATGTCATCACAATAATTGAAGAAGAGGACATTTAGATAAATAGCTTGTTATAAACATTTACACCGATGACAATCCAGATGTGCACTAAAGCAGTTTCTGTGGCTGATTCAGGGTGCTCCCTCTCTACAAGAGAGCCGTAGGGCATGACAGTCTGACTCTACATGTGGCTGTCACTCTCTGTTTGAATTGTCTATAAAACATGATGGATGTCGTAGCTCTTCTGGCTGTTTAGCAGCCAACAAATGAACAGCACTGACACAAATCTGTGCAGAGAAAACTAAGATGATTTTTTATATACACACATATAAGAAGGATAAGACTTATCATAGTTCATGCTCTGCACTTTTGATATCCTCTCTTTTAGGTAAGTAATCATTTAGCTAAAGTACATTTGTCAGATATCAGGTTTTTTTGTTTGAATGTCTCTTTGGCCTTAATGGAGAGACAGCTGGACTGTGGCCGTATCTCCATGTCCTCACTCCACCCTGCCATGAAGCTCTTGTACCATGTCTGTTCTTATCACATCTCTGTCCCTGCAGGCCCTGTGCATCCACTCAGGCTCTACCTGCTCCTCTTATGGAAAATGAAGGCGGGGTTTCACACATGGTACAGTCTGAGGAGGATGTTTTAATTAAACAATGTGCCGCACAGGAGGGAGGCTCAGAGGGTGAGAGGTGGACCATAGGGTGAGAGACATCTGCCCTCACAAGCTCAAAGACAGATGGACACGTTTGCGAGGTCCTTTGATGCTCATTAATATAAAGATGAGGATGTTTTATAAGTGACTGTAAGTCTAATGGCCAGCGCTCATCAGATCCTGAAGGACAAGTCGGGTGATATTTTTCCCTGTGCTAAGATCAACAAACCCCACGAAAGAGATCGAAAGCGAGGATGTGGTCTTAATGCTCTGTGACTGCTCTCAAGCCCTTTTAATCCCACTGACTGACAACATCAATGTGTGTAAACAGCACTCAGCTTCTTCCTCTTTGTGCTAAGACTAAACAAATCCTACAACAGCTGGTCACTGTAGTTCACAACTAATCATGCTGAAATCTGGGTAAACAGTGTAATACTGAGAGACTACAGGATAAATTAGAGATGGAACAAAGTATCAAGGTTGCAATGTATTACTATCCTGAGTTGTGTAAAAAAATATTAGTACTCTTATTTAAATTCAAATTAGAAATGAAAAATAAATAAGTAGATAGAAAAAACAAAATGGACGGATTCAAAATAGACACAGCCCTCTAAACAGATTTCCTTAATGGTTTGACTCACTGACACTAATGACGTCAGCAAGGTGAGCATGAATGAAATAGTATTTAATATGGAAGTATTTCCACCTTAGATTATATACCACACCTCTGAACTCTTTTTTGACTTTGACTATAGCTAGGGCAGTTCAATAGAGGATGGTTTATAACATTATTCAGGGTAAAACTGACAGTAGTGGTTCATGCAGCCAACGTACAACCAACGTACAACCAATTTTACCCACACATACTGCAGCTGTAGTCCTCATGTTTCTCATCTAAAACTAGAGTTACACAGTTTCTCAAGTAGCAAACATTTTGAATAGAAGATTGGGAGGTAATTGAAAAAAAAAAAAAAGAATGTATACATAGATATTTGCTTATTGATGTAAATTCCCTCAAAGTCAATTTGATTTACAGACTAAAATCATAAACATTGTTTCATAGCAGTAAGCCAAACCAATTAAATAATTAAATAATTTGATCCTGCATTTTTATATCGTTTTCATCTGTTAATCAGCTATCTGCGTATATCGTAGGCCATTAACGGTCACAACTTTAATATGCACAGTAACGTGATATTAACATTGTCGTGACCCATATTTAGCACATTAAATCACCTGTTGCCATGAGATTGACTGAAAATTTACTACAGATCCTTTTTTTATTGGCACGAGAAATATGTCAATTGCAAAAAAGACTAGAAAAACTATTGATGCTTTTGGCTTTACAGGCGATTAAAACGCAGTTGTATTAATTCATATCCTCTTTTGATGATATGCCAGCAATAAGAAAATAAGAATAAAGATTCTCATTTGACTTTTATTTTCAGCTTATGGAACCCCTGACAGTAAAATCAGCTGACTGTAGTTGCATCACAGCTCTGTATCTATAGATGCGGAAATCATTTTTGTCTTAATGGATATGGTGGACTCACCAGAATAACCACCAACAGAACAAACTGATCTCTAATTCAAGATGACAAGGTTTTGAAATCTGACATAGTTTTGCGTAATTTCACTTTCACTCTTTCATTTCGATGATAATTGAATTTGAAAACAGCTTTTGTGCCACACCCCTCTAGGAGTTATAATCATGCTAGAAAATAAGGCGATGTCAATGATAACAGTAGGTTTTTTTGTTTATGATGTAAAACATACATGGGGAGATTATCTCATTGTTAATTCATGAGATCTTCAGATGAATAATAGATGGCGTCCTCTGAGACCGCTGCCCTTGTGCCTACCCTTGTTATTAAGAGAATTCCAGATGATATCAGGCCAGCACGTTTCCTTTGGTGTCCTACTGGTAACTGTGATTCAAAACTGGCCACTGATCCATCATGTTGCCTCGGTATTGCACATATCATACATCATAATTTAAGATATTGGGAGTTTTCTGCTCCTGTGTGCTGAAATATTTGAGTTTGACATTTTTTATACCATTGTAATGAATGTTGGTGTCCTGAATTGCTTTTTCAGAATCAGTGAAGATGTGTCTTTATGAAAGAGGAGCTGGAGATTTTTCATTTCCTCCCGCATTTTGATAAAGATTTCACTAGTTCTACATTTATATTACGAGGGAAATAATCAGCCATGTTCTGCTTTTAATGTGGGTTTTATACTCTTCATCCACACACTCTTCACTATGATCTACTGTGTTTAAAATAGCAATAATTAAACATCTGCCACATTTCAATTATTTCCACTTGTGTGTAAGAATGGCCCCAAGCAAACGGAGGCTATGCCCTATGCATCTTGGGTATGAGAGCCTGAATAATCGAGATAATTATCTCCCTCAGCAACAGGGTTTTTAAACAGGGAATTACCATAAAACATTGCTAATTTTAATAGGAGACCTAATGCATCTCAAATAATTATAGTAAGACAGGCTGGGCAGTTGAGGGAGGTTTGAATCTTTCACCCATGTTTGAAGGAGGAGAAGGGAGGAGGGTACAATGGTGTGTATATCAGAAGGTGTCATGAGATTTATTATTGCTAATCTAGCCTGTAGAGCAGATAATATGGGTCACTGAGTGTAAGTGTGATTGGAAAGCTTCTACCTTCATGTCCTCTGTGTTACATTTGGTAAAAGAGGCTCAGTTTGAAAAATGAATAATGGTAAGTTCCTGATTTTTCCCCCCCCCACTTTCACACTCAGACTCCCACACTCACAACAAAAAGGTCACACAATTAATCTCACCATAAACCATGATAAATTACAAAGACCAATTTTACAGAATAATCCATAACAATATCAGTGCATGGTGCCCAGGCTGTAAATAAAGATGCTGGATGCTGCGATGCATGGCTGCTGAAGACTGAAGTGGAGGTAAACTCACAGCGTCCCTCAGTAAATTTAATGAAATTCAGGGTCAAGTTGTTCTCATTCCTCTTTCTTACTCTCAGTTGGTTCCTGGTGATTTCTTGGGTTTATGTTTTGTGACATGTAGTGCTAACCAAGTCCCTTTTGTTTTTCCCTCCCCTCCGCTCTGTTTTGAGTGAACAGCCCCAGCTCTTGAGGCGATGATAAACAGCTCAGCTTCATACATCGGATCTTTTCAGCCTGGGGAAAATTTGCACTAAAGTTTCTGACAGGCTTAGCAGGATGCTGATTTTACATGTTATCTCCTTTCAACATGATTGTCGTATCTTTGCCGGGTTTTACAATAGAAACCAGTCATTATTGTTTTTTTTTAACAAGATCAAAAGTCATCAGAGTGGTGCTTTTAACCCAGTCACTCATGGCTGACAGACCTGATCTTCAGTGAATGTGAGTTCTAAGTATACGAGCTCCCAGAGGCAGCAGTTTCCAGATCGGAGTGCACCGTATCACTTTACCCCTTAATGAAGCTGCTGTAATCACACTCATGCAGGATGGTCGTCTCTCATTAGCACTGCAGTTGGAGAAACGCTCTGCAACTCTTTGATGTTGTCAAAGATTCTCTCAACTGTGCTCAGAACAAAGAGTGTCTTCCTCTAAGATAAGGGGAGGAGGACGCTTCCTTCTGTTTTGAGGATGTCAGGAAACTGTTTGAGTTTTAGAGCCCTTTGTTTCAGTTCCAAAACAAATCATAGGAAGAAAAAACCCTGACTATTATTGTGATTTGTTCTGTGGGACCTTGTTTGAAAGAGTGAATCCTGATCAAACATGAAAACAGCACTTTTCCTCATTTACAGGAAAGAAAATAGAGCATGTGTTAGTCTAGTGACCCTCACAAGTTGTTTACTCCAGCAATATGTCACGAGAGGGAGGATTTTAGTACCTTGTATCAGCATGTGATGTGGTTAGGGGCAAAAGTCTGCATCTGTGCTGATCTTCAGAACAACAGCATGACCAAGTCTGCTTTTGTAAAACAGCTTTACAAGCTTTATAGCAGTAAAACACGAGTGAGTTACAGATCATTACTGTAATGATTTATTTAGTCCATACTTTACTCTGCCAACTGAATTTTTCACTCAGACTCACACTGAACTGTACTCATGGTCAGCGGTTTCTGAAAAGTAGTAATTTGTTTCATTTAGTAGCTACGACTGTAAAAAAGGAAGTGAAGTGCCATAGAAGCAATTAATTCTCAGTGTTCAAATGAAAATGCATTAACAGAAATGCTTTTTCATCTTCAAATACAGGTGTATTGCACTGCCTGGCCAAAAAAAACTGAGCAAATGGGTACACACCTTTTATTGGATAATTACTTAATGGGCCGTTATCTTTCAGCTGAAAAAAGTTATTTAACCCCAGCTGACGCAATGATTAATTTTTCATTTCTTAAACAACCATGGCAAAGACACATCCTCTGGTCGTGGGAAAGATGTTTGTTTGTTTAAGAAGAGTCAAATTGTGGCATGTATCGAGCAGGGAAAACATCCAAGGAGGTTGCAGAAAGTACTTAAACTGGGTTAAGAACTGTTCAACACGTTATTAAAAACTGAAAGGATGGTAGGGAACCATCTCCTTATAGGAAGACGTGGTCAGAAAAAAATCTTGAATGATTGTGATTAGTGATCACTTAAACATTCGACCCAATGAAATCAAAGAAAAACAGCAACAGAACTCAGGAGTATGTTTCGTGGTGAAACATTTCCACACACTCAATTCAGAGAGAACTCAACACTATGATCTGGGGTTGCAAATCTAAGCTTATTGAAACAATGCCACAGTGCCACAGCCACACATACTGTATAGCAACTCTTAAAGAATGAGTTTTGTTCAGTCACACAACTTGACCTGAAGTAACTCCTGTATTATTACCTTTTCCCAGTTTTGTGCTGGGAAATGCTCAGGCCTCAGCAATTCTAGTGGGAATAAAGCCAGGATGGATGGATGGATGAGAAGATTGTTGCCCATAGATGTCTGAAGCACTACTCAGGCACTTTTTTATGTTTCTGAACCTATTTGAGACATCTGAGGCATACCTGGCATTTGATAAGGCTCCGTTCCAGGGCTGAGTTTGAGACAGGATCTTATGTTTCCACACTTTGGCTCTGGCTGCCATGGCTGCTGTCTGGAGATAACACTGAGACTGGAGTCGCCAGCCTAATGCCACAGAGCAATTGGAGAAAGGCTCAGGAAGGAGGAGGAGGAAAACAGAGTGATTGTGAGAGCAAGGGACCAAACATGTATTTTTTTTGACTAATTTCAGACTGTCTGGGGGGGCTTTGGTCACACATGGGAGCTCCCTACGTTGGTGCTGATTAAAAGGCACCACCACTCTCCTGCCTGTAGCGGAACGGCTGCAGGGAATCAGAACAAACATGGAGGCTTTTCTAATTGCCTGCATACCTGTAGGGCAGGGAGAGGTAGTTCACTAGCCATACACTGTGTACTCGCTATTTCTTTTTTTACTTTTCAAAAACCACTTTAAAAATGAGGAAAGGGTTAAAGATTAATTTGAAAGTAGATAAAAGAAGGACATTTGGCTTTCTGTTTGTTTTACTCAAGCTTTTAAATTAAAATTTGTGAAGATAGCCTCCAGGATGTTCAAGACCCCAGTCTTTAAATCTCACTCTGTTGTGAATTGCACCACGTAATTAAAAGAATATTTGAAATTATGCCCTTTACTCCTTTCTTGGGTGGACTTGCACTCATGTAACTCTCTGCTTAAAAAATAAGTGGCACCTTTTTCATTTTGAGACTACTGTGATCTAATGAGAGTGGCACAATGATGCAGTGGTTAGTGCGACTGCCTCAGAGCAAGAAAGTTTGTGGTTTCCTCTCACAGTCTAGCAACATGGACGTCAAGGTGATTATTCTCTCTCAATTCCCTTGATGGTGTCAATCCAATAAACTCTTTGTTTTTGAATGTAGGTCCAGTCATTTTGATGAAAAAAGGAAAAGTTGTCCTGCAGATCCACAGAGGTTGATCAGATGTTCTCCTTTAAGGGTGGCGCTTGGTGTCATATTAGTTTTTTCTTTTTTGCTGACTTTGAAATCTCAGGGCCTCTTCACCTGTGAGGAGGAGACTTGAGCCCTGAGTGAGGTAAAAACAGGTCACAGATGGGTTGCCAAGAGCTACAGAGTTATTATTGATTTATTGCCGTTTTTAGCTGTTCATTTAGCCCAGGGGTTGAGGAAAGATACACAATTGTTGGGAAAACCCTGAATTTTTCTATCAATGACACCAGAAAATTCCCAAATGTCATTATTTTGACAGTTGATTCCATTTTCATTGCTGAATTTTGTGATTCCTGCACTGTTTGTTGCATTGTGGAAATCAAAGGGGGCCTGCTACAAACCTTGACAGAGTTTTTCCCCTGTCCAGAACACACTGACAGTTTGCCTTTTGCTAACTAGTGCTGATTGGTTTTCTCTGTAGAGCAACAGTACCCTCTTGAAGAAAGTCCATAACCACCTGTTTCAGAAGTACCCACCTCAGCATAAGTGGACACACTTTGTCAGCAAATCCTTGCTCAGTGTTTGTATGATGAAACAAGGACATTAGTCCTGTTAAAATGCCTAATTAAGCTGTAACCTTAGCCTCACTGAACTGGGCTTATAAACTCACTGACTATCAAGCTAATAATAATTGCTAGTTAGGACATCCACTAATGTTTAAGACAGCAGGGATAGAACAAAGTACTACAGTCAAATAACCGTGATAATTTAAGATCAGTCATTTCCTCTCATGTCTTTCTATTCATCTATGTGTTTATGTGACAGCTTTCCAAATGCCTTCAGCTGGTTGCCTTAAACCATATCCAGAAAGAATTGCCTGATTCAATCAGCCATCCCAGTTTGACTTTGACTTTTTTGGCCACTGTGAACAGTGAGTTTTAACCTTGTCTGCCTGTCAGTATATTTTAGTGGGGTTGGAGTCACCCATCAATTGTTTTAATCCTCAAATAATGATGGTTTTTGGTCAAAACTGTTAAAAATTGTTTTGCTGTTTAAGTAAAAGTAATCACAGTTGGTGTGGAGTTCAATGTTTGTTGTGCATTCAAGTGTTTTGTATGCCCTAATCTGGTGTAAACCAAGGTAATGAATGCTCCTGGCTCTGCTGGTCAGGGATCAATGCTCTCTGGATAGATCATCTGCCAGTGACCAAACACCCCAGTGCACACATTAAAGCGGCATAATTATACCTGGAGGAAATCAACTCTCAGCTGAGGGAAATCAAGGTTTTAATTTAATTAAAGATAAGACTTCACAGGAAGGCTCACAATGTGTGGGTCTTTAGGTTTTACAAGCGGGTAGCTCATGCTCTCTGGAGAGGAATAAAGAGCAGACTGTCCTACTGTTAACATGGAAATCTATTGGCTCTGCCACATTGAAGAGATACCATTCAGTGTCACCATTCGCAAGTGAACTCTGTGGCCTACCAACTGTCCTTGAATTATCAGATCAGTGTAAGAATCAGCATTGGGAGATTTCTGCAGATTTCTTTCCTTGTGTTAATCTTCCTCTAGAATTTGTACCACATGGGCGAGCTTCAGACTGACTCAGAATAGCTCAATAGACAGATGGTGGGCGTTAGACCTGCCGTGAACAGAAACAGTCGTCATATCCCAGAGGAAAAGGTCTGGTTTGAATCTTTTAGCTCGCTCCCCCCCTGCTGCGTTGCAGTTTTAACAACACACAGACACACATGAAAATGCGAGATCGGCTGTTTCACATGTGAGACAGTTCAATGAAACTGACTCTACCAGTTCATTCATGAGCTGAAGTGTGACGGAATTGTGACATATTCGGACAGCGTTACTACATCAGAAAAAGTTGATTCCTCAAAAATAAAGTAATATTTAAACACAGATGGACTCGAAGTCTTGGGTTAAAATGTTATCATGTCTTATCAGTTTAAAACATAAGGCATTTGATGAGATTTCTTAATCAGATTTGTTCGATGGACTCAGTAGTTATCAAAGTTTTTGATCTCATTTTATTTATGTATTTCTCTTGATAGGAGGGGTTTGGTTAAATGAGACCTTAAAAATGTCTACACCTCAAGAAAAGGCACAATGTGCCATGGTTCATTGAAACAAGCTCAGTGAAACTACAGGAGTATGTTAAAGATATTGTGTATCGAACAAAGATACTGGACATCACTGATTGAAAGCTTAGGATTCACTGATGCTAGTACCACCATTGATAAGGCTATGCTACAGCAAACATGGCAAGACATCGAGGTCCATCTTAATGTACTTCATTCAGGTAATGATGTCCATATAGTGGTGTTCCTAAAGTAGTTTATCTACTCCTCATTTCATAACAATTTCCAAATATTTGTCAGTTCATTTCCTTTCGTAGTATTTTTCTGAATTGTAAAGAGACTTTATGGACACCCTGTATGTCATAATGCTAATCACTATCACTGTATTAACAGATTTTTGCCACCTGCTTAATGGCCTATAATTCAGAGGAACTGAAGTTATAAAACATGAATAACTAATGGGGAGACTACACTTGACTTCAAAGACACTTTTATGTGTACACTGAACATTAATGAAGGTAATAGCAGTACAAGAACATGAGCTGCTGCTGTAACTTAGCTTAGCAGCTTTCTGCTAGTTAAGCAGACCTTTGGAAACAGATTGAGGCTCTGGGTTTTACAGCTCTCTCTAGACAAGCTCGGCTATCGACGGAGAGCGGGACACTCCCCTGAATCCTGATTACAGCCACTTTGTGACACCTGGGGGACTCAGAAAGATGTCTTTAAACCCGCCATAAATATTCACGGCAACTTAATTGTGCATGCTGAAGTGATATAAAGAGCCAGCAGCATCACACTTCTGGGAAATTGACGCTACAGAATGCAGCACTTTGGCACTGCACTCGGACTTGACTTGTGAGGAAATCGCAGGAACAGTCCGTGACGAAACATGTGTGGTGAAAAAATTTGCCAGTGTACAGTCTGCTCTGTCACACTTTCAGCCCTGCCTTATTGCGTCCCGCCTGACTGCAGCCTCCTCTGCGGTGACAGCCTTCCTTGGACTCCACCTCTCACCTTCTGCCATTGTTCCTCCTCCACCAGTAACCTCCCTCAGGTTTTTATTGACTCTTCCACTAATTGCAGCATGCATAAACAAAGCGTGGAGGGGACTTGGCAGTATAAAATGCTCAGATAATTAGTTTTGCGGGTGGGAGGACTGTGTCTGTGAACATTGATCTGATGGTTTGCTGCATTGAATGGGTGAGGGAGGGACTCCGGTGATGGTGACGGGTAGCCTGTCTCATGGATCACAGCTTCTCGTCAATACCACTCCCCCTCCATGGCACTCTGCTGTGGAGCATTTTCTAGCATGACACAGGTGCCAATTGATTCTGGGTTAATGCAAGGGAGGCATTTGTTGTAATTTAATGTTTGTCAGTCTTTTTATAGCTTTGCCATTTTGTTTTTGTCTTTTTCCAACCGAGAATAATGTCTTCATCGGTGAAAAATGCCTTGTGCTGAGTTTATCTTCAACCACAGTGTTTTTTCCTGCCTTGTTGACCTACAGGTATTATTTGCAGGTGGTATGTAGTACTCAGCATGCTGCAGCGCACACCAGCTGAATCTAAATGCTTCATTTTCTCTGTTAACAGGGGAGGGGGTGAGCAGAGGGAAGGGGATTTGCGCAGTGGCGTGTGCTATAGGTGTAGCAGGCATAAAGATGATGATGATGGGAGTGTTGGGGTGCAGGTGCTGGGAGCAAGGGAGGTGACCTTGGCCATGGTGGAGACCACAGAGAGAAGCCAGCCATCTGTCATGGACCGTGAGGAGTTGACCCAGCATCATTGTTTAGTCTGAAGGGGGACACTGGGGTCACTGGAAGGGCCAGACCTCCTGGGTTGGGACCAGAATGGGGTGTCTGAGCTTCATGAAAACCAATGATAAAGAGAATGAAGATGTTAGCCTAAAGTGTACAATAAATTCTTGCCAAATTCATTTTGAATGGTGAAACAAGCTGTTATGTTCTCTATTATTTGGAGTGAATGCAGTATAAAACATAGCAGTGCTACATCACTCTAAGAGTCCACCTCCCTCATTCACAACCCTTTTTATACCACTGAAATAGCTCTTTCCATAATTATTCTGTCATTTTGATGTGGCACCCCATAACCCTTTACCAATTTGTGAGGCATTTTATTGAAAGCTCGAAGTAGAGAAGCCACTGGCACATAATTTGCTCCCTGACTCAATCCAAAATGGGCTTTTAATCTCCAGTTTAAAGAAATATTTTAGCTCACCCCCTGCTCTGTTCAGACCCTGAATGCTGGTGGACAAACCTTTCTCTTCTGCCCCTCAATGGTAAGCAAAGTCTGGGAAAAACATGAAGGGACTTAACAACCACTGAACTTCAACTCAGACTGGTTTTTGTGCTGTTCATGGATGGCTTTGGAAAAAGACAAAGCAAAAAGGCGAGCTCCAAAGCTTTACTGACAGTGATTTTTTCAGATTTTTTGTGCATGTCCACATTTTAGAGCCTTTAACTTTTTTGTGTATTGTACAATTTGTAAACCAGGAGCACAAATCACAAAGTCTAGATTCAGAGGTACAGTGTGTAGAAATACAAACAGTTAAGAATTACATGAAAGTAGAAAAAGACAGCCTCTGTGAAAGGTTAACCTCAACTGGTACAAATCTCAGTTCAGTAAACAAACAATGATTTTTATGTTCAGGTTAATACACTTACTTGGTCATGTAACTAATTCTTTGCTGCTAAATGCTGCGGTGCAAAAAACTGTACCTTGCAGGAAATGTTATTTCAAAGGTAAAGTGATAGGCTTGGTAAGATTAAATTCTGACCTGGTTAGGACAAAGGTCATTTAAATTTCAACCCTATGGGCATATGACTTTTCATAGAGTATAGATAATATAGATGTTGATATTAGTTAGTGGGAAAAAGGAATGAATTGGCCAACCAGCTAGCATTGCATCAATTAGACCCACATTCTAGAAAATAAAAAAGAAGTATGGGATAACACTACACTAAACCAGTGAATCATTATTTTAATATACATTTCTTTAAAAGAGTTTAAATGTCCTCTTTTATGTTAGCTTATTTTTAAGTTGAGACGCTCAAGAGGAGCATAAAAGGGCCCAGCGAGGCTGGGTCTTGTCATTCTGCCTCATAGAGTAATGGATAAGCCATGAAAGACCACACAGAATTTTTACACTCAAGACATTTTTCTTGACCAATTTACCCTGTCCTTTGAGGTCTCCTGGGAAAGACCTGGTACCAAATGGGGTGCTCTTACCAGACAAAGAGCTTTGATGGAGCAGCCAGTCTGACAGAGACATGGCAGACAGGCAATCAAGGTGTTAAATGATCAGGGGGCCATAATGTCTGTCCTTTCAGTTTAATCACGAGCCCATAGCTCAAGTTTTACTCTGCAGTTTCAATCACCATCCCTGTTTCCTTTCACACAAGGCTTGACCCTCTCAGCTTGCCCCTTTTTATACTCTTCACTCTAATGACAAGTTTCACTTCTCACCTCAGGCTCATTAGTCACCTTTGTAAGCAATAACACCAATGCCGCAGGGTCTATAAATTTAAGAGAAAACGGCCACATAAATGAGAAGCTTTTTTCTGGAATCCTGTCACATTAAGTCGGCTCACTCTGCGTGACAATGACTAAAGTTCAGTGAGTTTATGAGATTGGAAAATGGGTCTATTTTAAGCAAGATTAGTTAAAAGACTCGTTACTGTGTTTTAATCATGCCCGCACTTCAAAGGCTGAGCTTCCAACTTCCTGGACCCCTGCTGGACGTAACATTCAAAGTGGTTGCAAATAGAAAATAGAAGTGAGATCAGAGGTCGTTGGGGAGCTGCAGTTTGTTGGCTGCTAAGCAGATAAAGAGTGACAGGCTTGGTAAGGCCTAATGAAAGTCACCATAAAAAGGGTTTACAGCTTTGCATAGTAAAACTGACCTCTTCACATCTCTTTACTATGTCTGCAGTGTAATGACATTGAGTTCTACAATATAACACACATCCAGACTGGATGAAAACACATGAGAGGGAGGCAGAGCAGCTCCGCCTTGCTGATACACATTAGCCTCGCTCACACTCCTGTCACTTCCTCTGTTTAACAGGAAACTTTCAGGTTAATTGGTGCTATGAATCTAAATCCCAGTGTCCATTATTGAGTTTGTAGTACAGTGGCCTTTGTTTGACCCGCAGAGGAGATTCCAAAATTCTTGTTCTTTGCTCATTTTCCGCATGTCAGATTGATTTTAACCAACGAGGATCTGCTAAATATAGAGGCAAAGAGCAGTTAGTTTATTTCTGTCAAATACAAACATGTAAGAGCAACATTTGAGACATTGAGCCAACAAACCCAAACCAAAAACCTGCTCTTTGACCAGACTCAGCTACCAATGTTGAAGGAGCGGTACATTTAATAGTTTCTGTGCTTACAAAAGCAAAAACTGATTCTTAAATTTGTGGAATAATAATTAGTCTGAAGGTCCAACCATCCCGCCTAAATTCCACTCTCTCTGCTGACTGTAATGACTCATTTGGTGTGTGTACATGCAGCTTAATAAATCAAACTATAAACTTAGTCAGCACGACATTGAACCATTTAAAAACACCTAAACAGCTTAGTTGTACTGAGCATGGCCGGATTGACCCACCTGGGTGATGCAATTGCTATTGGACTGTAGTTGAATGAGAAAAGTCTCAGCACAACTCGGCATTCAGCCAGAGAAGTAGATGACCATGATACATTGGATTGTTGTGCTTAAATACAACAAACCATCAACATGGCTCATACTGTACATTTTTGAAAACGTATGAACCGAAGCTGCATCCATCTGGGCTTTCATCAGAAAAATCCTGTTTCCTTTCAGGTGAACCCAAATTAGTTTGATTTGCTTTACAAATGGAGGGACAGTGCCACTTCAGCTAGAAGTCCAATTCTCTTTTCTGCACGTATGCACACAAGACTAGATCCCCTACCATCTATCATTGAGCTATGACCTCAGTCGTACTGCTGTGTGTATTTAAATGTTCTGATTGACTGCTTTGCTAATGTTCATGTAAAGCTTTAGAGCAGTGACTTCTACTTCCCGTGTGTTAAATCGTATTGGTATGATTATTGAGTGCATGCACCATCCTCTTGAAGCCCACTTTCGCGACCACATCGTAGGGATTGAGACCTGCACAAATAAGGATCAATGCAGATTCTGTTGTCCTCCACAAAGCTTTACTACTGTTTGGAGATCAAGGAATTTGAATGTGCTTTTGTTTGCAATCCACAGGTTTAGTTACATGCTCTAACACCTTGACATTGTGTTGAATCAAATTGTCTCCATAGGTTTCTTGTTTTGATGCAGTATTTTAACATGGCCTAACAAAGCTGACACACAGCAAGACTTCCACTGACTATAATATTTATAATTGTTCTATTTCTATAACCTTTAAAAATAAGGGTTTACAAGGTGCTTTGACTGACAGAAGGGCATACAAAAAAACAAAGAATAGGAACCCAACAGTGAAAAAACATGAGCAACAATTCAGTTAAACATGCAAACACAAAAGAACCCAAAGTACAATTTAACCCAACACCTCAAAAACCCATTGAATGCCAGGCAATAGAAGAAATGGAACATGACTATAGGATATCTATTTGAAATTTAAATCCAAATTCATCAAAACCTCAGCTTTAATGTTGTTAAAGTTGACTTAACTCTACTATCGACATCTGTCACCATTGTGATTTCTTAACAGGAGGTTTATTCAGGTGGGATCTCTGTGCGATGCACTACACAGGACAAGGACACTCACGGTGCCCACACAGGAGTTCGGCCTCAGTACAATAGAAATTATTAATTCCAGGATTGTTCAAATTGATGTTAAACTGGTAAAAATACATTTTGATAGACAGATGAAAATTTTGATCAGCCTCTAAAATGACTGTACAGGTACAGTGAAACCATGTAGCAGCAAATGAAAACTTTTATTTTGCTTTCTAGCTTTTAGAGGCATTTTGATCCTAAGATTTCAGAGTTATGATATATCATAATGTGACTGTCTTGCAATGAGTCATTTATCAAAGAATTTCTGGATTGTTGTACTGTTATTACATAGGTCATATATCTGGAATCTTAAATTGTAATGTACTGTGACATATGGTAATGTATCAAATGATATTGTATCCTGAGTCATTCATCTCACCAGTCCATGAAAAAAGTGAAAATTAAATTCAAGCCAACAGACAACACTTCACAGTAGCTTACTCTGTACTTTATCCGGGTATTGTGTGTGTACTCAACTCAAACTCAACTAGAATGTGTATCCTTACAGGTGTGAGCAGCTGCACTGGTTTCTTTACAATGACATGTCTCAGAAATAGTTCATTTCATGGTTGGCACAGTGCACCATCCCCCCGCTGCATTGAGGGAAGGTGAAACCCGTATAAATGCATAGGTTTTTCTTGAACAGAGCACACCTCTGACATTCATTCTCAGGCTGCTCTGAATCCTCTATGTGTGTGAAATGGTGTGTGGTGAATCCCACTTCTTATTCTTTTAGCATGGCTGGCACCCTTTTTGATTTCATGGGCTCCATTACTCTCCAAAGCAGACCGTGCTTAAAGGCAAAAAGCATTCGAGGCGCCGCCATCATGTCAGAGAAACCATACTTTTACTTTTATGTTTGAGTACACAGCTCCTCCTGTACACTTAGAGATCTATGATTGGACCATTTGGCCAAAAAAAGTGTGAACTATGATATAAACAGTTTTTGCTTTGATAAGGTGTGAATTTAAAGTGCAATTATGGAGAAATTTGAGAGAAGACGAGAGGGAAAAAAACACCTCTGCACTGTAGTTGGGTGGTCTTGATTAGACAGTTTTATGTCTTGGATTGAATTTATGACTGCACGGCTCACTGCACAGTAATCCAAGGCAAATGGTTGTATGAAAGCCGTACATAGTCGAGCACACTGTTGCAATGAAATTAAATCTAATGTGTCCAGCTTACAGATGGCAATCCATCCAAAACACATGGTGCCCTGTGACCGTAATCTTGACTCTTGGCTGGGGTCATTGAACTTGACAGCATCCTGACCTTGTGGAAGATGGAACGAGGAAGACATAAGGTAATGCTGACCCTGGCTTTTAGCACAAGTGGTTTCTATGTGCACCTCTGCAGGACACTGACTGATGAACTTCCTTTTCTTTTTTCTTTTGAGTTGAGCGCACATTAGTGAGAATAAGAGGGCAGCCATTTATAACACGAGTTCAAACTTTGACAGTCTTCCTTTGTTGCTGTTTAACGGAGAGAATATCTCTCTTACTGCAGCCATGCAATCCTCATGTACAGAAATAGGCAGCCATCCCTAGTTCTCATTGTGTGTTCGGATAAAAATAACATTTGAAATGTGTTGTTGCCAAATGCTGGCACACAGAGAGGGAGCACAATATGAAACAGATGCTGCCACAGATGGAGGATAAACAAGCACATACATTTCTGTTACAAAGCAGAACTGTCACTCCAAGCACTGAGTGATTGGGGCGAAGTAAGGATTCAGAGCCCGTTGTCTCATGGTGACTCTGTGCATCTGTCTGACTGTGAGAAAAAGAAAATCTTCCACAGAACCTCAGTGCATTTGACACAAAGAATTGTTTTCAGTTTGTACCTGCTGATTCGTTTAATGTGATCGTCTCATCTGGTCTGATTTTTTCTTACTATAAAAGTAAGTGAACCTATCCTAACCTCAAACACTCCTCTTCTCTGTGTTTATGTGATAATCTGCCAGCACAAGTATGAGATTACACTGTCTGTCATCCTCACCCTCAATTTATTATGCAGAGTGTTTTTATTTTTACCTGCTCTGTGCAAAGGTGGGATATGTCGTGAGTAGATGAGACAAGGTCTGGAACTATCATCTTCACACAGAGCCCAAGGCGTTGATTTACACCGGGGTAGGACACCCACAGGCTGCAACATGGTGTGTTATGAGGAGTAATCGTGAAAAGGCCTTGTTGTTGCTTCTCCCTCAAGCAGAAACCAGAGCTGCACTAATCGACCTGCTTGTGATCATTGTGATTTTCATCCAGTAATAGTCAAAGAGTCTGATTCCGGTTTTTAATCTGCATTTATAACTGGGACACAAAACGTACTGCAAGCAACAGACGCACAACAACATGTTGGCTGTGTGGACAGGAGGTGGTTGCAAGTACAAACATGGGCTTTTTCCTGCCACAAATATTTTGCTCAAGCATGAAAATTTGATGCACAGTCTACCTCAAATCCCATAGTTTGATTTGGGGGGAAAATAATTAATAATAATAAAAATAATACATTTTATTTGAAAGTGCCTTTCTCAACACCCAAGGACACTTTACAACAGGAATAAAAGCAGAAATACACAACAAAAATAATTAAAACCACAAGCAAAGTGACAAAGATTAAATTGAAAGAAAAATTGAGGGTGGGTGTAGATGGAAAATGCAGCTTTGAACTGATGTGTGATTAGTTTTAATTTGAAGACAGGTAGAGTCACAGCTTCTGATTTCTTGTAGGACTGAGGTCCAGAGTTGAGGAGCAAAATCTTTGCTACCCCAAATATCATCCCCTGATAACTCTAGTCAGCTGTTGTGGTTCTTTGTTGGATATTTGATAATTCCTTTACCCAGGAGTGTCCTAACTTTTTTCAAAGTGGGCCACATTTGATTTTGTGAAAATGACCAAGGGCCAGCATCTTTTACTGACATATTTATTAACTATTCACAGTTTTCTGCGCAAAGTTTAGTCTTTTCTGCACATCTTCATATTTTAATCTTGTCTTATGTCCTCAAATCTGTTTTGTGACAACTTGTGTTGTTCATGAAGCACATTTTCACACCATGATATACAAATTAATTTAAATACTCAAACTGCAGGAGTTCTTGGGTTTACAGAATGTACACAGCCTTGTCTTTATACAAGTAGCCTTTGCACAGTCCAGATGCAGTTTAGTAAGAATATGCTCATAATTTAGAAGATGATTAATTTCAGAGCTGTACTCTAATATATGTTCATTCTTGAAAGAAAAAGGAAAATCAGAAGGAGAATTATCAGCAGCAGATGACAGTGACTATTGAACAGTATTTTGGCTTGAAATATCCATCTCTAGTTTGCTGGCTGAATGGTTTTGACTTCTTTAACTTTGGTAGATTTTGGCTGCCAGCAGAGGAACAGCTTGTGTGGAGAGGATTAGAGGCGGTAAATGCAACTCTGGCATCAACAGCTTCGACCAAATGCTTAATAAGCTTTTTTAAAATGTTTACAACTGATGTCAGCATTTGAGTTTTAACTGAATCTGTTTTAAGGTAGTGTCTCCACTCCAACTCCATTCATATGTGTTCGGCTGTAAGCCAGGCCTTTAAACAACAAGCTGTGCAGAGAGAAAGGAAGGGAAATATTTTTCAACACAGCAGTTATACAGGTACATGAGGGTGAAAAAGCTTCAGTCGGTTGCATCAGACCCTCTGCAGTCTGCTTCTGGAGGTGGTATCTGTCTCTGACTGTCATCTCCTCTTCACAGGTCACTCATCTGTGGGCCAAAGTTTGGCAAACACAACCTGCACTCAATCTGAAGTCTGCCTTCCCCTCTGATCCGCTGACTCACTCTGCACACAGCGCACCGTTCAGTCCAGCCAGGAGAGACTCTGGAAAGAGGTAAACAATGCAGCTGAGAGGCTCCGAGATGACAGGTACACAAGCTCTGCGTTTTTTTAAGCAAAGGCCAAGCACTCAGGGGCTGCAAACACCCACACACAAATATTTTTGTGCACAGACAAATAGTTTAGTGTGTAGGAGTCTGTAACAGTAGCACACATATACAGAGAGAGCGAGAGAGAAAGAGAGAGATGGAGAGGGAGAGCAACAGGAGCATATTTTCTATTTTCCATGCCCTGGGCATTAGACATACCAGGAGTGACAGAAATCTCGCCAAGTGGGATAAGATCATAAAACTGGGAGGCACTCTCCTCTCATTTTCAACTAAATGGATAAAATGGTGTCAGCATGTTACTGCGAGCCCCTCAGGATCCAAAATACTGGCAGGTCTATAAACTAAAGCAGTTACTCCACAACGAGAAATGAAATCCTTTTGCATCAAGAAAGATTTTATTTCAAATGGTGTTGCAATTTGTAGCAACAACAATCCTTCTAAAAAAAAAAACTAGGGCTAATAAACAATGTCATTTTTTTCTTATATAACTTGAAGATGCTGGGTGAAAGACATCCTTTTTTATAACTGATCAATCACTACATCCACCAGGAACAACACCTGATGATTGCTTTGAACAAGTGGGATAAAAACAGTAGACCAGAATAGAGCTGACTGAAATCACAGCTCCCATTGTGTCCTCCATTCCTCCTTTTTATTTTGGTGAAAAGTGCATCACAGCAGGTTGCAAAGACGTTGATGGAAGCTTTTTGTCCGACTGTAAAGGACTGCTGTGTTTAATTCCTTTTTCTCAGGTTTCTGATCTAGATCAGTATTAAAGAATTTCAATTACTCGTAGCCTCTCTGTGCACTATGGGTAGAGATTGTCCTGTCAGTTTTCTAAGTCATTAGGCTTTGTGTTCACCTCCAGGACCAGCAGGGTCAGGTGTCACTTCATGGTCTGAGTGCACATGAGGAAGGAAACTTGTGAAGGAGAGGAAACGAGAAGGAAGGAGGGTGATGATGACGAGAGACTGGATTTAAGGACACGTTAAGTGTCAGAGTTTTCAAGATTATCTAGAGAGGTGATACTTAACAATCTGGGAGGAGGTTTCAGTTTGGAAATAACGTGATGATCTTCCAATCAAGTGTCAGACAATTAGAAATAAGGCTGCTTCCCCCCTTTAACGTCTTTGTGTCAAAATACAATTTTGCTCCAAGTAAACCCTGGAAGTCCAGTGCTGCTGGAATTTAAATCATGGATTTTAAGATGTTACTTTTGCTGACATAATCATAAGGCAAACTGATATCTTTGTCCAAGAGTGTTATCTACCCTACATTTTATCTGATAACAGGAACCACAGGGTTTGCCTGTTGCAGACAGATACTTACCATCGTTGCTAGTCTAGTTTAGTGTTGGACAAAAATGTCTGGGTATCAGATATTAGTTAGCCCCGTTGGCTTCTGCTGACCGATTCAGTGTTTTATTAATTTTCCTGCAGTAAGTGCAGTGAAAGGTCCCATTGTAGTCATAGATTATTATCTGCGGGTCGCTCGAATATTTTGAAGTTTTCTGTTCGCAGTGTTAACAATTAACTGTGCACACATTATAAGGAAATCTTTGCTCTGATTTCACTGAAGTCCTGAAAGATTAGCCTTTGCTCCCACTGGCTCCATCGCCATCAGACAGTAACCACTGGGTTGCAAGATTATGCCCAGCATGATGCACCACTGTTTTTACTCATTTTGATTAAGTCACTGTGAAATGCTCTTTTGTGTAATCCTGTCACAGGATTCTGCACCATAACCTCCTTGATTAACAAAGTTAGAGGTGATTTCTGGCACTGTAAAACAACTTCCCTGGCTGAAGAAATCCTTCACGTACTATCTCACCAGGGACAAGCTCAGCAAGGTTATATCATTCCCTGAAGGCAGCAAACTCAGTGTCTGCTCTCCTTTTCTCTGCTTTTTCTGACATTCTGGTTTTAGCAGTGCTGCAGGGTGGTCATGGCTGGAGGCAAGTTGAAACTCTGTGTGCTAGCTCTCCATGGGGCTAGGCAATTATCTGGCACCTGATAGCAGGACCTGACACATTCTGTGTCACTGTATTGAATGTGCATGCGAGGCGAGAATGAAAGCAACCTCTGGAGAAAACTCCCCTGAAGGCACAATGCAGCAGCAGAATAGAGATCAGCTGCAGGGGCACAGAGTATAGCTGCATTAGCTGACATGTTAGCAGAAGTCTCTCACATTTATAAATCATCATTTACTTTATTACTTATATTTTTGCCATAATCAGCTGTAGCTGGAGCAGGTTGAAAATTTTAACGATCTTCTGTTTATTATTTTATATTTCATTCTAAAGAATATCATCGTGGATTCATTATTCAGGGCTACACCATCTGTACTTAAAGGACAATATGTGAATGGGGATGTAGTGATTGAGTGGCACCTGCTTGTCAGAGGGTTGCTGCAAATATTGCTGCATTCAAGGAAGGAAATACTCCACCTGCATGCCAATCAGACTGTCAGGCTAATCCCCTCCACCCACATTCACTCATGCACCATCGTGTGCTCTCTGACTCGCTCCCCCAGTGTTTCTCTAAATGCACATCCCCTGTAGGTACGGACACATGTGCCCATCACACGCCTCATTCATGCACTGACAGCCTTTGAAAAGCAGGGGCTAATTAGATTTACTCTGTGCTTTCAGTTGTTTGTGTCAGATATCAACATTTTTGTCTTTCCTAAACATGGGGGTAAATGACACTAATGCTATTAAATGTCTGCTCACTCTAGCATGGCTGCCAGCTTTGATTTACCCACTCTCAACATATTGTGTGTATTCTTGGATCCAGTTTTCAGAGGTTTCCAGTCACTGACATCCATTGAAACACACGTATCAATGAAAAAAATAAAACTAAAAAAGATGATTGTTCTGTCTGCTGCTTTTAAGCTATCGATTTACACAAGAGGAGCTGAAAAAGGGACCTTTGCCCAAGCCTATGTGCTGCAGTGTGTGTGTGTAGGTGTACTAGCTGGAGGAGTGAGTGTGTGATCATACAAGCATACTCGCTGTATCTGCATGGCTCTTTTTGAATGTGGAAGAACAGAAACTTGACAAAAGCAGTTATGAA
This sequence comes from Thalassoma bifasciatum, assembly GCA_008086565.1. Lineage (NCBI taxonomy): Eukaryota > Metazoa > Chordata > Actinopteri > Labriformes > Labridae > Thalassoma > Thalassoma bifasciatum. The sequence goes on along the minus strand of RPOG01000165.1, from coordinate 313,993 downwards.
CAATTGTGTCAGCAGTAGGAGCTCAGCCCTACGCACACACAAAGCCCATTCTCCTGAGCTTCGTCTCTGATCTCTTTTTTCTCTGTCATGTCGAAACAGTAACAGGTGTCTCACCTAAGGCAAAGACACTGTATCACTGTCTCTCTCTCTCTCTGTCTTTCTCTTTATCTCTCTGTATTTATCTATCGTTGTAGCTCTCTGGGATTAAGTAGAAATGTCATTGTGAATGTTGAGCTCGACTAGGTCTCTTGTCATGCTCTTCTCCTGCTGTAACTTTGGCATGATCAGCTGGTGTAGTTTCAGTGGGATTAAGAACAGTGCGGCGAGGCTTGGACACCTTCCCAGCCATGCACCTATGCTGAGTTGGCTGGATGTACAGAGGGTCAAAACATGTTGTTTTACTGTGACAACTAAGCAGACTGTACTGTATCATCGACAACATCAGTTGCTGGTATCTGAACAGTCTCCAATGTAGATGACTCTCCTGTACGAGCTTAGTGATTTTTATCAGATTTTATCTATCAAGGTATCACACAGTGAGGCTGCATTGTGTGAATCTTTATTGCAAATTGGATTTGATCTGTAATATCACCTCCCTAATGCCTTCGTGGCAGACGTGAGGATTCACAAAGAATGCAAATAGTATCCTGTAAAGTGACAATAACATGAAAATGAGGCTGCGAGAGGGAACAGCTTTGAATCATTTTGAAAAACACGGTGACACAAATGTAGCTTTTCTTTCCTCTGTTTGCATTGTACGTTGTAGAAGTCATCACATAATGTGCTACAGCATATTCTTTAACACTGATCCCCTCGTCCCTCCTCCACAGCCCTGCTCAGACAAGTAGACTCCCACGGTAAAACAGTATTGCCTGGCTCACTTAATTAAACACTGTCAGATTAATTCACATCTCAGTGCTGTTTGACAGTAGGATCTGTCTTTCACAGGAAACTGACATCAATATCCATCTATCCAAGAGCCTCACACTCGTGTAATTAAAATGCAATTTGAGTTAAATTCAACAGCTTTTGTAAATCAGATTATGAACATGAAGAAAGTAATTTCCTCACCAAACATGGCACACCATGCAGTCGGTTTTACTCAGTTTGTGCTTTTATGTGCAGGAATTTAAAACAAAATGATTGAACCTGAGCTACTTTCTTAAATATCCGTTTTTTCATCAGCTGTGTACTCCGTCAGTCAAAACTACAACATTCAGCATCTTTTATGACTGCAGTTTTCCCACAGTATCTCAGTATCCTAATATCTCCTTATCCCTCTGCCCATCATCTCTTGATGGCTTTGGAAATGTCTGGTAATCTAATATTTACAAATTGGTAATTAATTACCCTTCATTAGAGGAGATAAAGCTCTGACAATCAGTCAGAGGAAAGAAAGCAGAATCCCTGGCCAGGATCAGTTAACGCCCTGAGTGGATGAAGTTAATGATGCTGTCAGACCCTTTCAGCATGCGTAAATGGTGACATAATGATCCATAAATGAATATCTGTGAACATCTAAGACAGTGTATGGCTTCTTAAGTGACACAAATCTAACATTTACCATCCATCTGCTTTCTGATACACACTGAAGAAAGTCAATGAAGTAGAAATAATCAGCAGCTGACTGCAGCATTTCTCGCCGTAACAGAACCTTGTTGATTGTTAACTTGTCACCAGTATGATGTGATGTGCGTCCGCCTGGGACAAATCCATTAAGTGTTAAAATGAGACAATACAAATCCCTCACTTCTGTGTGAAAATAGTAGAGCAGCAAATATTGGTTGATTTACAGACAGTGGTTAAGGACACTCTCATTCTCTTTTCTTCCTCAGTGAAGGAAACTTTTTGGAAAACAGTGTCAAAGTGGAATGAGTGCAGTATACTGAAGTAACATGTGGCAACATGGAGGGAATGAGAAAACATTTCTTTTGTTACTGTATTGAACTGTTGGCAAAAATCACAGTCCAACAAAATGACAACTTGTATTCACATATTCTCTGCTGTTCTTTGTTGCTTGTGGTGAATCTGAGTTGCTGGTTGGTTCTTTGGTATGCTTTTGTTGTGTTTTATCACTTGTTGGAACTTTTTTTTTCTGTTGCCTAAAAGAAAAAGACAATAGCTCATGGTTGACCCTGACTTGACTTGCCTGTCCACACTCAGTTGCAGCAGGACAGTATGGCATGAATTCTTTGACCAGTGGTGAGTCTTCACGACAGTTCTCACACCACCTGTGACTGACATTTTGAGCTTGTGATGATAGAAGCATTGAGAATTTGACTAATAATCCTGGCACCATGAAGGTTATGAAGTTTTTTAGGTTAACTGGAAACTGCCTCAGGTACAGTTCACTTCCCTTGGTTTGGCATGCTTTGGAGAGGTGTGCTTTTGCACGGCACCCTCATGCACAAAGAAAGCATGGGGATGCAGTGAGGACATGGGACATAATCCATGATGTATGTAAGAGGGCTGTATTGGGCTAAAATGACTTAACATATGCCAAAAAGTAGCTGAAGTCAGAGGCATGGTCTCAGTGTCCATCATTGAGCTGACTCTGATGACACCTTGTTTCTGTAAACAAATGCGTGATGATGTCCAAGGTTGGCCATGTGTGTGCCTTAAGTCTGGTTCATATTGGAGTGGTGTGACTGCGGGCTGTTCTAGCCAGTGGGGGCTAGTGATCTGCATAAAATGTGGGTCTAGGAGTTGAAGCATTGTTGTGTCCTAATTGTCTTCATTCATATAAACAGGATGCTTGTAGGTGCTTGTATTGGACTAATAATAGTCTTCACTCAGTGAATGCAAACACCACCTGGCGAATGTCACAGCCAAGTCAAGTGAATGGGAGTGTAGACGTGTTTGCATTGAATCAGCCCCAATTGGATGAGATTGAGGTATTACGGACTAATTGTGCCTGTGTTTATAGAAGCTTCCTATGCAAGCTGAAGATTTACTCTCAAGGAGCACTTAAGCAAAGCAGCATGTATTTAAAATATTTGCTGAATTGTTTGTTTGTTTCTGGTCTTACAACTGAACCGTCATGAGGAGGAAGTGCGTTTTAACTCTTTTCAGAAATAAAACTAATTAAACTGAAGTGAGGTCGGACAGACAGGCGTGACACCCCCCTTCCCCATCCGGTCAATAAACAATCTGCATAAGTTTACCACATCAATATTTAATGTGCCAGCTAAAGGTCCTCTCTCCTACAGGTCACAGACAGTCTAGGTCTGATGTTTACTACTTTGAAATTCACTGCAGATGCAAACAGTCTCAAGGGGTTTCACTACTGTTTGTCTGTGTAATGAAGAATGCTTGTTGTTTTATAATATTTTCATTGTACTTTACCAGCCTGCCTTTATGTGTGGGGGTGTGTTTCCATACATCAGAGAGAAGCCTCAAAGCCCTCAGAGCCAGCAGAAACAATCTTCCTCCCCCTAAATTGCTTACAGCGGGTGCATCAGCGTTGAGGGGGAAATATGGGGGTGAATTTTTAAAGACGAAAACAAATGAGCCAACACAGGCACATAATTAGGGGGAAGTCATGGCTATGTGTCGTCTTTAGATGAGCAACATGATGGCCTCTTTACCCCTGGCGGGGGTAAAGTCCTGCCCCAGGAGATGACTCATTAGGGCTGAGGAGGGGAGGAGAGGAGGGGCAGCTGACTGTCAAATAGAGGGTGTGGAGGGAGAGAGGAGGGGTCGCTCCCACTCAGGGAGGAGAGGGGCTTAAGGCCTTTCATAACAAGAGCCATTCTGATTCTGTTAAAGACATTAGCTCATGGTGCGAAATCATCATGTCACACAAAGGACAGCCACCATACGGGCTGTATTAACTCGAGTGCCAAAATATTGCGTCATCAATTTCAGCTCTTTGTTTGAGGATTGTTTTTGTATTTACATTTTTCTTAACCCTGGGTCAAGATAGATTTAAATTTGTATATCAGTTTATTTTAGTGGTAATAAGTCATGCTACGTATAGAGAAGAGCTCAAAAAGTAAGCAAAATCAAATGTCTCAAGAAAAAGAAACCCTCGGAGTGACAGTCTGATGGACTGTGATATCTTACTGCATCTGACAATTATAAACCCTCTTACTTAATCAGCTTAATGATTTGTAATGTGGAAATAATTTACAGAGATGGTCCTCATAACTGATGTAATTATTCAAGGATGTACATCATTAATCACGGCACGGTTGTCACAGATCAACATTTCTAAATGCATTGTATTTAAATCTGCATCAAAGCCCCAGAGTAACAGAGGAGAGGATCATGAGCCGTGTAAACTGGAACTGTACTGTACAGATGCTTTATCTGACTCTGAGAGTGTTACTGTAAGGATCATGTGAATGTGATCTCCATCACAAAAGCCTTTGTTCAGTGGGCGCAGCAGCTTTTGGTCCCATTATGGGACTGAACATGAAGCGCACTCCTGGGTCTTTGAAAGCTGGAAGAGTGCCACCAGATGGTTAAGAGCAGAAGTGAAAATGTCATTTTCCACCCTGCAGTTTTTAATGATCCATTACACAATACTATGGCTCAGTCTGCAGATAATGGAAGCAACACCCTGACTTAGAGGAGCTAAATTCCATTTCCCACTTATCATTATAAAAGACTGTGTATTTTTTACAAATGTTGTATGTACTATGGTGTTATGCATGTATCCTCTGGCATGCAAATTCAGCAATTTGAAATTGCCCTTTTTGGCACAATGAAATTTATCCTGAAGTCCACACATAATCTAAAAAAAACATTGACACACTGACAGATTAAAAACAAAAAGCACTAAAGGACTTCATGTTCCTGATGACTTTTTAATTGTGGGTTTGCTCTGCCAAGAAATATTTCCAACTATAAACAATTTATTCCCTATAAGTAGAGTTTAAGGCAAACATGTTTGAATAAAAGTCTGGCAGCAGTATCACTATCATTTGTAGAAATCCCAGGATACAGTCGTTCTTATCGCTCATCATAACTATTCCCAAAGTGAAAACTATCCCTGATGCTACATGAGGATCTGTCACACTCTCTTTGGACTATGATCAAAACAACTGAATCCATACACATTCATTTGTTCTCTGTCTCTTGTTGCATTACCCTGAGCTGCTGTATTCAACCAAATTTGCATAGGACATATTAGCTTTGGAGCAAGCTGGGCTCCACACAAACAGGCACATACAGCTTAAATTAAGCAGCTAATTGGGAATCGAGTAAGCATCTCTAATCTGTTTAACAAAAAGAAAAAAAGTATTTTCTCATCTAATTAATATTCTCAGTTGAGCTAATTAAAAAGCCAGTTGAGAGAATACACCACTGAATTTGGTGTGAAGTAAGAGTGACAGGAGTTTAGCAGCCAAATAATCACACCAAGCCAGAGCCACATGAAAAGTAAGAACGGTAAAATCTTCTCTCATTTGAAGTGAAAGTTTTGCCACAACCCCTCTTATAACATTGACTCTGCAATGCAAAAATAGAAATGTGAGGATGTGTGAAAAGGTAATTTCAAATCATTTAGCAGTGTGCTCCTGACGCCAGAGCCAAGAATTAGGAGATGAGCTTGAAGGGGGGGATACTAACTAAAGTGTTAAAGAGGCTTCTTTTCATCAAATTAATGCTATGAGTCTTTGTCACTCTCCTCTTGATGGACACTGCAGCTACTGTGATCAAAGCTGAGTTCCATTTTCCCAGCATTTAATGAACATGAGGTCTATGAAACCATTTCTGCCTTTGTTTCCAGGCTTTTCTAAATGCATGTCCTGGCTTTTCTCAGGGCCAGGACGCATTAACACTGAAAATGCTAATCTCACTGGAATAACTCACTGCCTGACAACATCTATTTGATTTTTCACATCCCTGCACACTCCCTGAAAGGTAGATCTTTCCCCTGGTGCCTGAGATATATATTAAGAAAGGAAAAATCCACATGAAATATGTTTCAGCGGTTCATTCTCAAACCGATGTGTCAGCGATTGTGGTTTCTGCTCCTTATGTTACGCCACACTTTCAAGGACACCGCCTGCACAGTAAGTTTAAATGGAAAACACTCAGCTCTTCTTGACCTTGGACCAAAAAATGGTCATCCCCTCCATCAATCACCTTCTCAACCATGAAAAAAAGAAAATGATGCTACTAACAACATTATCAGAGCAGTTGTTCACATCTCATTGATTTGACAAAAGCCATCAGTCAGCAGTGTCAGTCACAGTGCTCTGTTGTGGGAGGGACAAAAGAGCTCACACTGCAGTGGTCTTTGTGATCGATTCAGCAACCTACAGTTTCTTCTTACCTCCTTAAATAGAAGACACACCTTCCTGATTAACATGTAGCGCAGCAGTCAAAAACACTTGTAATTACTGTTGAAACAGCACAACTTATGGCCTTGAAATGATCCTAATATTATATTAGTGTTAACAGGGACATGATTTGTTCTTGTTATATTTGAAGCTGTTGTCAGTATCTTTTCCACTCTTGCATTGGAAAAGCACTTCAAAGAACTCACACTTGTAGACTCTCCCTTCCACATTTAAGGGGTGTATTGTTGATGTAATAAAACAACCAAAATTCAGGATAATCAGAGTTTTAGATTTGCTCTGCAAAGGGTTAAGGACAAAAAGCACTCAAATCCAAATTAATTACAGAATGCCTGAAATACACAATATGGGTCGGTGGTCTAGCTTCACTCTGTTGCGTGTTGACTGTGTTTTTTAACTCACATCGGCTTTGTGTTTAGACGCTTGACTGACTGGCAGCTGGAGTCAGGAGACTGTAGAGTGCATGCACTTTCCACGACGTTGATAGGCCTCTTTTCACTCATGTTGGGCTGTAAAACCTCCAACGTGTTGACTATGGATCTAGCACCACTCATTATGTCCATCTGTGACGGGGTTCTTTCCAGCCCAAGCAAAACAAGGGCAAAAAAAAAACTATCAAAAACAAAATGGTCGTCGGCAACGTCGTCAGAATTCCTTTTCCACTCCAAATAAATGTCACTCCCATAATAAATGTTCCTTTATTTGTTTTTATTAGTTTCTTTTTAGTGGGTACTATCCCCTTTTTTGTTGTTGGTTTGTTACGAAATCAAAAACAGTTTGACGAGGACAATGGATGAAGCATTCCAGCACTGACCTCTACCAACTCAACTCAGCTGCCTGGCCAAGGCAGCCCCCTTTTAAATGTTTCAAGCCCCTCCCTCCAGGCTCACAGGAAAAAAAACACACACAAAAAAAATCCCTTTTAGGGCTACCATACCCTGCTTTAAATTCCCACACACAGGCAGAAATACTCCCAGTTTAAACAGAATATTTTCAACTCATCAAACAACTTATAAACACAGTAAACAACCAAATAATCATCAAAAAGAGAAAACAATCAATCAATGATGAACAATAAATGCGGAAGCACCGCAGGCGTCCGTCCTTTGCCTCAGAACCCCTCCCGCCGGTAAGTGCTCCTGCTGCGTGTGTGTGTGTGTGTGTGTATGTATGAATGCGTAAAGCAGCTCTGCCCAGGTGTGCACCCCTGGTAGAGTTTACAACGGAAGAAAGTGAGTTTAATCTGTTTTGGGGGGGACATTGTTATTATTGTGGGTGTGCGTCTCTGAGTGTGTGGGTGTGTGTGTGTGCGTGCGCGCTGAGTTGCCGGTGACGGAGCCGCTCCGTCACACCATCTGTGGTGGTGGTGGCTAAGCTAAATATGGTCTGATTTTGATGCAGTTTGTTTTATTTTGAAAGTCACTATTTGGGTAGTTTCTGTGCACTATTCCATGTCCCTCTAGATGTTTCCCATGGTAAATTGACACTGCACAGCTAAAGCATCCAGCAATAATGGATTCGCTGGGACCTGCCAGTTTGAGTTGACACGTTGACTTGAATGAGAACCCATCTGATCTGGTGCTGTGACGAAGCGGAGCTGGACCGCAGATGCATCCAGTACAACTGTACAACTGCTTGGACTCAAAACACACTTAGTCCTCGCCTTCCTTTAATACAACTGGATGAAACCTCAGTCACAATGCACACATTTTGCCAGCAGTGCCTCTGTAAATGGAGGCTAAATTACCCTCGTGACATCTGTGAGTTCAGTTTTTCAGACTGTGGAAACATGGTCAATTTAGTAAATAAAAATGATGATAAATGTTTTTCAACAAACTTTTGTATGTAATGAAGTCAAGCAACTTATGCGCACAACTGCATATGCCTAATCATAATTTGCTATTTAAAATGGGATTAACAGCAACAAAATAGGTTATTTCTAAATGCTAATTCGTAGCTTCCCAGTCGGACAATGCCATGACAGCTGACAAAGTTCAGTTGTGAGAAAGCGTGTTAAGCTGTTTGTGAAAAATGATTATTCCAATCCACATACAGCAGTTCTACTGCAGTAATCTTTTCAAACCTTAGACTCGATCAATAAAATGACGTTATGTTTGCTCTGCTTGGTAGAGGTAGATGAGGACAGGGAGGACATAATCAGAATTCACTATCGTTACACAGGACCAGTATGCTAAATTTAGCTGGCTACAAAACTACGGAGGAAACTCACAAAATTTACTGAGATGTTTGAAGCAATACGATGAATAAGTGTTGCATCTGGTAAAAAGTTGTCTTGAATAAAGAAAAGTAGTGTTTAAAAGTAAGATTCGATCTCCATTTATCTTACTAAATAAATACACTTGTCATCTCCACGACAGTTTGCGCGGTTCCTCCAGCCAGAGGGGGCGATACAAAGAGATTCTGCCTACAGCCACTTTAAGAGAGTCTGAGTCGCTATCAAAAAAAACACCAAGGTTTTTTATGTTTTCAAAGAGATTTTCTGAATTCATATACATCAATTTACTCTTTACAGACTGTACTAAAAGTAGAAAACACTTGAAGAACAGTTAATGATGAGCTCCAAAGTCTGACTACATATGAGATCACTGAGTCTGCAGGTTAACAATTTTGATGGGTTTGTCTATTGTGGTTCCTGTAGATAAACATCCTCTCACCTATGCTGGATACGCATTGCCCCAGTAGGGAGGTAATATACCAGTTTCACCAGTCACAGCTCACATACAACTTTGCCCCCGTTTTAGGAATCAAAACATTTTTATGCGTAAAATTGAGGGAATGTCTGTCTGATATTGTTCTAAAGTAAGACAACTATTTTCCATTCAGGCTGCCAGTGCGCCGCGTTCCTGTAATAAATGATTTTTTTCTTGCTTTCATCTGTATGCCTCAAATGCTTCAATTGGCCTGTCAAAAAATTAAAATGCTTTTAATGTTTTGATTAATTATTGATCACATCTGAGTCAAAACCCCCACTCGCTCCATCTTAACAGCGACACACCCCTGCTCCCTGTGGGATTCTGATGTCACACGATTCATCATCTCCTATTGAGAGGTGATGAGGGGATGGATTCACCTAAGAGAAACCCCAGCGGTGGCTCCCCAGACTGACTCTCCACCCTCCCGCCCCCTCTTTGCTGTCCCAGGGGAGGTTTCGATTAAACAGGCCAAATGTTTGGGACATTTTAATCTCCCTTCCCCCTCGTTGTTCTCTTTGCACGTACACCTATGGACACTGGAAGAGTGCATCTGTAAAAAATGTCTTAGGTACTGTTACTCTGCTTAGAGGTAAGAAAAGGAATTGGTCATTTTTCACTATTTTTTATTTATTTATTTATTTATTTTGCCGTTTGGAATGTTTAAATTTGATGCTGCTTCTGTGACAGTAAATGTCCCATAATGAAAATAACTCACTTTATGTTGAATTCAACTTATTTTAGAGTTCCCCTATCCAAAATCTCAATGCAGTTATTTAAGTGTCCACGTGAGGGTAGTGACGAAAGCTTTGAAATTTCCACCATATTGAATATAAAAATGTGAAACTGCGCAGAAATACATGTTTAGGTAAATACATAAATGTTCAAACACATGTTTGTACACCTTGTATGAGCAGATTGGGGGACAGGGATTTTTCATGGGAAAAAAAAGGTTACAAATGGCACAAGTCTTATACTTGTATTTGCATATTTAGGGGGATGGTTGACTCGATTGACTTGATTGAGTGGCTGTTTGTCAGAAGACTAAAATAGCTCCTCACCTCTTTGCTGGTTTTTATTGGTTTGCATATTCATTATCAAACATCCCCCCAGAAACCAAAGTGTGACCACATTGGGACCATGTCCATGATTATTAGACGTGATTGAATCTACTCACCTTAATCTCAATAAATAGATTCCGTGAATATGAAGGTGTTGGTAAGTGACAGGGTTTGTAGTATTGTCCAATAACATTTGAGCACTAACCCTGTTTTATTTCACTCTTCAAGTCACTTGACTACCACAGCTCACTTTATTACCTACAGCTTTAGGGTCAAATTCATGTGTGGTTCTTGGTACTTTTTGTTTTAGCAGATTGTAAAGAGATTGCATTGTTTTAAAATCATAAAGTGTTCAGGATTGTTTTGTTGGCTTTTCAAGTTGCTGGTCAGATTTTTAACACTGCTAGTGCTTTCTTTGCTCATGCTCCCTGCTGGTTGATGAATGAAAATAAATTCAAAATTTTATATATGGAACAAAAAGTACAATGTCCATCCCTTGTATTTTGACAGTCTCTCCTTCCACATCACTTGAATACAGTCCCCAAAGTGTAAAGTTTCAGCAGAGGGAGGGTTGAAGCTTGTTTTTAGTCGTGGGATATGACAGGGCCAGGAGTCTAATTTCAGCCCACGCTTGTTTTTGTCAGTTGTGCTTTTAACTCCAGTCAACTGTTTTCTGTCCTCTTTATTATTATTATTATTATTATTATTATTATTATTATTATTATTATTATTATTATTATTATTATTATTATTATTATTATTGTCTCCTTTATTAAATCAGGCAGATTGCTTGAGATCAAACAATGTCCTTTTTCAAGCAAGGCCAATGGCAGCATTAGAAAACAAACATTCTGAGGAGGGAAAAATCATATTAAATCAAAGCAGAAACAGAGCACCACAATACACACGAAAAACACCAAGATACTGATGTGATAAAAAGCTATACAGTAAAACATTTTCAATTTCCAAAATTTCTTTCATCAGGGACTTACCATTACTTCCCAGTAAAATATTCACATAGCACACATATTTTCTGCTTCTCCACTGAACTGCAGTGAGTCTTGCACAAGCTACTTAAATGTTTGACTGTACAGAGTTTGAGATGCATTAACAGCATGTCTATACTCATTGCAGACCATTTTCAGGCTCATTCATTATTCATGTAAAGATTGACATGTTTGTGAGGGAGAGAAAATTAACGTGACGACCTTCAGCAATCAAATTAAACAGCTATGCCATTTTGAAAACATACGTCAGGTTTGGCTTCAGGTCTGCGTTTCATCATTGACTTCAAGGCTGTACAGTGAGCGCTCTTTACTCCGCATAAGCAGCCAGAGATAATCTTTGTCAGGCAGTTTTCTGAGAAACAGCTTGTTAATAGTCAATTGATTTGTACTTAATGGGAGTATTGATTGAGGTGATCTAGGATGTAAATTTTTCAGTATGCTCTGAAGTCAAATAGAAGTGCTGGCATGTCTGTGCAGGTCATGTGTTAAATGTACATCATTAATGCTCAACTCTCTGCTCTCACTCAACAGCCAACTGAAGCATAGGGGAGATTAGTGCAAAAGGAAATTAACCTGTGAACAATCCTTGATAATTAAGCTTCACAACTATCACCACAGTTCCTGTGATGCTCATTAGAAAGAACGTAAAGTCTTCTGCGGGTTTAAGAAAGGTGGATTTGTGCTGGATGGAGTAGTTAGTTTGTTCCTTTTCACGGCCAATCAGCATTCCCCCTGTGCTTTTTAGTATGCACCCCTGTGTAAATCAATACTTAATGTATCTGTTCTGTTCACTTGCACTTCCCAATTCACACTCTATTGCACTCTTCATTAACGCGAGCTACCTGGCTTAGAATCCTCAGAAATGCGAACAGCTGCCGCATTCAAAGTGAGCGCATTTATTCAGATCACACACCATCTTTTGACCACTTTAATATGTTCCTGATAATCTTTTGAGTCTAAGGGAAATACAGACACACTGTGGATCATTCTGCATTGCACAGTGTTACTTTTTAAATGGTCCCATTCCCCCTTATAATACAAGTGTACAGTGTAGTCCATCAGTCTAAGTGTCAGACAGAGAGTCATCTAAAGACAATCATGGTGTCTTCTGTAAAGGATGAGAGTGCCCGTGAGCCAGAGAGATTCGTCAATCATCAGACACTGTTAGGGAAATTTAGGAGCTTAATTTTGTCGTTCTGGGCGGTTGGGTACAGCCAGCGATTCAACATTGTTATACCAGAGACTGATGTCTCCTCTGTAACTGATGTGCAGATGGGCAGCAATTCCTCAAGCAGAGAGATGGTCTCTGCCGCTCTAGTTAATGGTGTCATGCTGCTGGTTAAACAGATTTTTTTCTTTTACAATTCATGGTAATGCGCTCAACGATAAACCAGCTGAAGCAGATGAAAAACAAAAACACGTAGTACTTATCCAGTGAGTCATTTTTAATACCTTAATTTCATGTAGAGCAAATTTGGTCATAAGATTAAAACCTTCTGTTTTTCATCAAGAATAATGCAAATATTCTGTGTTATGATTAAATATTAACTATTCACACGATATGATTTGATTCAGGGCTGTTGCATATACCGAAGCGTTTTTTAATGCTAAATCAAGTAATTTGTCTTAAAATCAAGTCTTTGGTAAGATGCAAGTTGTTGGGCATACCCTTTGCAAAATCCTGTTAAATATTCCATTTGTTTGATTTAGTCTGCAGTGTTTTCATCAAGCTGATCCATGGGTAAGCTTTATAGATAGATCAGCCTGCATTCAAAAGTGCAGGAGATACTTTCATGTTTCATTTTATTACAGCTGCACTTAGATCTGATTGGATGATATGACATCATGCTCCAGCTGATAAAAAGAAAGACCTGCATTGCAAATCCATTTGACATTGCCCAGGGCTTAAGATATAAAAGTGGCTGATCTTCATATTGCTGCTCCCCTTGTACCTGGATCTCCATTTTAATGGACTAATTACTGGACAGCTGGTTTGGCGGCCTGCGTGAGCCTCAGTCAGAAGCCTGGACCTGAACAAGCTGCAGCCTCTGCCAGCAGACTGCAGACAGCTGGCTGTGTAGCGCTCTTTTCAGAGATGTCAGAAGAATCCTTCCCTAATCCTCCGCTTCCCTGCTGGGAGCCTGTTGTTGGAGAGGTATCACACAGAACATATGACACTGTTGATAAGAGGGACTTCATGCGATTCAGTCAAATTAAAACAAGGATCACTTTGGGGTATTAGCTAACTGTTTGTCAGAATGTTATCACTTCTTCTAAGATCATTTGATGGTGCTGAAGGTGTCTAGCTGTCATTGAGGGTGGGGGTGGGGGTTTCCTATGAAGGAAGTACAGCGTTTCATGAGAGTACAGGATAGACGGTGCTTGGGTTTAATAATTTATCCTTCTCATCCCAGTCTGGATGAAGTGAGTGTCATTCAGAGGTGTGAATGGTGCTGGATCTCAGGGGGATTGCTCTTGGATTTCTTCTGCTAGACTTGAAGAAAGAAAAGGCTTTCCACATGATTTACCATGAAGCAGGATGGAAAAAAACAGCTTTCACTGATTTATATCGCATGATACTTGAAGGCCTGTGCCCTTCTGTAAGTATTAGATCTTCATGTGCAGTTACTGAAAGAAATTGCCCTTTTGTGACCTTTTCTTTGGTGTTTATTTAAAAGTGTTAAGTTATATGAGCAGTGGGATCAGATAAGCTGTACAGTGGAAACAGTCTGGAGCGCTGTGCTAATTGCTCTGTGGCGAGATAAGAATCTTGGAAAAGCTCCAAATGTGAATTATGAGCACTCTCACATTTAACTACCTACACACTGATGCAGCTTTGAACACACGGAGGTCTGACCTGGAAAATAACTGTTAAATATTTGGGCTAAACACACTCCTGTCTACTGTATAAAGAGCCACACACAGACCTGCACACATACACACCAAGTGGGTGGTAGGATATGACTTTCACCTGGTGAGCAGCAGCATCAGTCTTCTTGGAAGTAGAAGAATGAGAGCTATCAAGATCAAAGTGATGACTTTAATTCACTGGTAGGCTCATGGAAGAGGATATAATGTGTTTGATATTCACAATAATGCTTTAAAAATGCTGTGAGCCTTTTATTTTTGCCAGGGGGGATAAAGGAAGCTGCTTGCTCTATAACTCATTCAATACATGAAACAGGAAGTCCACTGCACTGCCTGATAAAGGATGAGGTGCTCAACAGTACATAAATTTCAGCTGTAGCAACTATGTCAAAGAGGAGTGATTGCATTCATTTTGCCAGTGAATTTGACTTTTTTATTGGAATAAAAATCTCGGATTTCAACATAAGTCTATTATTCTTAAAAAAAAAAATCTAGAGTGTAAGAAAAACACCAAAAAACAAAGCAAATTTCTTTCACTGCACTTGTGAGTCAATACACACACACACACATAGACTTGAAGATATCAGGAGAATAAAAATGGCATGTGTGCTCACAGGGGGGCTGAGCAGAGTCAGATTGATTTGGCTGTAACAGTGACAACAGGCCTCCCCTGTGTTTCACTCCGCATAATTCTTTGATTAATGCCACACATCCCAAAATCGCTCCACTGCAACTCCAAATCACATTAAATCACCTGGATACAATCTGTAATTGATTAGAAATGTCGAAGAAATGGGACAGGGCCATTAATAATTTGAGAGACTTTTAAAAAATGTAGATTAAGTGNCACAAACAGGCACATACAGCTTAAATTAAGCAGCTAATTGGGAATCGAGTAAGCATCTCTAATCTGTTTAACAAAAAGAAAAAAAGTATTTTCTCATCTAATTAATATTCTCAGTTGAGCTAATTAAAAAGCCAGTTGAGAGAATACACCACTGAATTTGGTGTGAAGTAAGAGTGACAGGAGTTTAGCAGCCAAATAATCACACCAAGCCAGAGCCACATGAAAAGTAAGAACGGTAAAATCTTCTCTCATTTGAAGTGAAAGTTTTGCCACAACCCCTCTTATAACATTGATTCTGCAATGCAAAAATAGAAATGTGAGGATGTGTGAAAAGGTAATTTCAAATCATTTAGCAGTGTGCTCCTGACGCCAGAGCCAAGAATTAGGAGATAAGCTTGAAGGGGGGGATACTAACTAAAGTGTTAAAGAGGCTTCTTTTCATCAAATTAATGCTATGAGTCTTTGTCACTCTCCTCCTGATGGACACTGCAGCTACTGTGATCAAAGCTGAGTTCCATTTTCCCAGCATTTAATGAACATGAGGTCTATGAAACCATTTCTGCCTTTGTTTCCAGGCTTTTCTAAATGCATGTCCTGGCTTTTCTCAGGGCCAGGACGCATTAACACTGAAAATGCTAATCTCACTGGAATAACTCACTGCCTGACAGCATCTGTTTGATTTTTCACATCCCTGCACACTCCCTGAAAGGTAGATCTTTCCCCTGGTGCCTGAGATATATATTAAGAAAGGAAAAATCCACATGAAATATGTTTCAGCGGTTCATTCTCAAACCGATGTGTCAGCGATTGTGGCTTCTGCTCCTTATGTTTCGCCACACTTTCAAGGACACCGCCTGCACAGTAAGTTTAAATGGAAAACACTCAGCTCTTCTTGACCTTGGACCAAAAAATGGTCATCCCCTCCATCAATCACCTTCTCAACCATGAAAAAAAGAAAATGATGCTACTAACAACATTATCAGAGCAGTTGTTCACATCTCATTGATTTGACAAAAGCCATCAGTCAGCAGTGTCAGTCACAGTGCTCTGTTGTGGAAGGGACAAAAGAGCTCACACTGCAGTGGTCTTTGTGATCGATTCAGCAACCTACAGTTTCTTCTTACCTCCTTAAATAGAAGACACACCTTCCTGATTAACATGTAGCGCAGCAGTCAAAAACACTTGTAATTAATGTTGAAACAGCACAACTTATGGCCTTGAAATGATCCTAATATTATATTAGTGTTAACAGGGACATGATTTGTTCTTGTAATATTTGAAGCTGTTGTCAGTATCTTTTCCACTCGTGCATTGGAAAAGCACTTCAAAGAACTCACACTTGTAGACTCTCCCTTCCACATTTAAGTGGTGTGTTGTTGATGTAATAAAACAACCAAAATTCAAGATAATCAGAGTTTTAGATTTGCTCTGCAAAGGGTTAAGGACAAAAAAGCACTCAAATCCAAATTAATTACAAAATGCCTGAAATACACAATATGGGTCGGTGGTCTAGCTTCACTCTGTTGCGTGTTGACTGTGTTTTTTAACTCACATCGGCTTTGTGTTTAGACGCTTGACTGACTGGCAGCTGGAGTCAGGAGACTGTAGAGTGCATGCACTTTCCACGACGTTGATAGGCCTCTTTTCACTCATGTTGGGCTGTAAAACCTCCAACGTGTTGACTATGGATCTAGCACCACTCATTATGTCCATCTGTGGTGGTGGTGGCTAAGCTAAATATGGTCTGATTTTGATGCAGTTTGTTTTATTTTGAAAGTCACTATTTGGGTAGTTTCTGTGCACTATTCCATGTCCCGCTAGATGTTTCCCATGGTAAATTGACACTGCACAGCTAAAGCATCCAGCAATAATGGATTCGCTGGGACCTGCCAGTTTGAGTTGACACATTGACTTGAATGAGAACCCATCTGATCTGGTGCTGTGACGAAGCGGAGCTGGACCGCAGATGCATCCAGTACAACTGTACAACTGCGTGGACTCAAAACACACTTAGTCCTCGCATTCCTTTAATACAACTGGATGAAACCTCAGTCACAATGCACACATTTTGCCAGCAGTGCCTCTGTAAATGGAGGCTTAATTACCCTCGTGACATCTGTGAGTTCAGTTTTTCAGACTGTGAAAACATGGTCAATTTAGTTAATAAAAATGATGATAAATGTTTGTCAACAAACTTTTGTATGTAATGAAGTCAAGCAACTTATGAGCACAACTGCATATGCCTTATCATAATTTGCTATTTAAAATGGGATTAACAGCACCAACATAGGTTATTTCCAAATGCTAATTCGTAGCTTCCCAGTCGGACAATGCCATGACAGCTGACAAAGTTCAGTTGTGAGAAAGCGTGTTAAGCTGTTTGTGAAAATGATTATTCCAATCCACATACAGCAGTTCTACTGCAGTAATCTTTTCAAACCTTAGACTCGATCAATAAAATGACCTTATGTTTGCTCTGCTTGGTAGAGGTAGATGAGGACAGGGAGGACATAATCAGAATTCACTATCGTTACACAGGACCAGTATGCTAAATTTAGCTGGCTACAAAACTACGGAGGAAACTCACAAAATTTACTGAGATGTTTGAAGCAATACGATGAATACGTGTTGCATCTGGTGAAAAGTTGTCTTGAATATAGAAAAGTAGTGTTTAAAAGTAAGATTCGATCTCCATTTATCTTTCTAAATAAATACACTTGTTATCTCCACGACAGTTTGCGCGGTTCCTCCAGCCAGAGGGGGCGATTCAAAGAGATTCTGCTTACAGCCACTTTAAGAGAGTCTGAGTCGCTGTTAAAAAAAACACCAAGGTTTTTTTTTGTTTTCAAAGAGATTTTCGGAATTTATATACATCAATTTACTCTTTACAGACTGTACTAAAAGTAGAAAACACTTGAAGAACAGTTAATGATGAGCTCCAAAGTCTGACTACATATGAGATCACTGAGTCTGCAGGTTAACAATTTTGATGGGTTTGTCTATTGTGGTTCCTGTAGATAAACATCCTCTCACCTATGCTGGATACGCATTGCCCCAGTAGGGAGGTAATATACCAGTTTCACCAGTCACAGCTCACATACAACTTTGCCCCCGTTTTAGGAATCAAAATATTTTTATGCGTAAAATTGAGGGAATGTCTGTCTGATATTGTTCTAAAGTAAGACAACTATTTTCCATTCAGGCTGCCAGTGCGCCGCGTTCCTGTAATAAATGATTTTTTTCTTGCTTTCATCTGTATGCCTCAAATGCTTCAATTGGCCTGTCAAAAAATTAAAATGCTTTTAATGTTTTGATTAATTATTGATCACATCTGAGTCAAAACCCCCACTCGCTCCATCTTAACAGCGACACACCCCTGCTCCCTGTGGGATTCTGATGTCACACGATTCATCATCTCCTATTGAGAGGTGATGAGGGGATGGATTCACCTAAGAGAAACCCCAGCGGTGGCTCCCCAGACTGACTCTCCACCCTCCCGTCCCCTCTTTGCTGTCCCAGGGGAGGTTTCGATTAAACAGGCCAAATGTTTGGGACATTTTAATCTCCCTTCCCCCTCGTTGTTCTCTTTGCACGTACACCTATGGACACTGGAAGAGTGCATCTGTAAAAAATGTCTTAGGTACTGTTACTCTGCTTAGAGGTAAGAAAAGGAATTGGTCATTTTTCACTATTTTTTATTTATTATTATTATTTTTTTGCTGTTTGGAATGTTTAAATTTGATGCTGCTTCTATGGCAGTAAATGTCCCATAATGAAAATAACTCACTTTATGTTGAATTCAACTTATTTTAGAGTTCCCCTATCCAAAATCTCAATGCAGTTATTTAAGTGTCCACGTGAGGGTAGTGACGAAAGCTTTGAAATTTCCACCATGTTGAATATAAAATGTGAAACTGCGCAGAAATACATGTTTAGGTAAATACATAAATGTTCAAACACATGTTTGTACACCTTGTCTGAGCAGATTGGGGGACAGGGATTTTTCATGGGAAAAAAAAGGTTACAAATGGCACAAGTCTTATACTTGTATTTGCATATTTAGGGGGATGGTTGACTCGATTGATTTGATTGAGTGGCTGTTTGTCAGAAGACTAAAATAGCTCCTCACCTCTTTGCTGGTTTTTATTGGTTTGCATATTCATTATCAAACATCCCCCCAGAAACCAAAGTGTGACCACATTGGGACCATGTCCATGATTATTAGACGTGATTGCATCAAATCACCTCAATCTCAATAAATAGATTCTGTGAATATGAAGGTGTTGGTAAGTGACAGGGTTTGTAGTATTGTCCAATAACATTTGAGCAATAACCCTGTTTTATTTCATTCTTCAAGTCACTTGACTACCACAGCTCACTTTATTACCTACAGCTTTAGGGTCAAATTCATGTGTGGTTCTTGGTACTTTTTGTTTTAGCAGATTATAAAGAGATTGCATTGTTTTAAAATCATAAAGTGTTCAGGATTGTTTTGTTGGCTTTTCAAGTTGCTGGTAAGATTTTTAACACTGCTAGTGCTTTCTTTGCTCATGCCCCCTGCTGGTTGATGAAAGAAAATAAATTCAAAATTTTATATATGGAACAAAAAGTACAATGTCCATCCCTTGTATTTTGACAGTCTCTCCTTCCACATCACTTGAATACAGTCCCCAAAGTGTAAAGTTTCAGCAGAGGGAGGGTTGAAGCTTGTTTTTAGTCGTGGGATATGACAGGGCCAGGAGTCTAATTTCAGCCCACGCTTGTTTTTGTCAGTTGTGCTTTAAACTCCAGTCAACTGTTTTCTGTCCTCTTTATTATTATTATTATTATTATTATTATTATTATTATTATTATTATTATTATTATTATTATTATTGTCTCCTTTATTAAATCAGGCAGGTTGCTTGAGATCAAACAATGTCCTTTTTCAAGCAAGGCCAATGGCAGCATTAGAAAACAAACATTCTGAGGAGGGAAAAATCATATTAAATCAAAGCAGAAACAGAGCACCACAATGCACACGAAAAACACCAAGATACTGATGTGATAAAAAGCTATACAGTAAAACATTTTCAATTTCCAAAATTTCTTTCATCAGGGACTTACCATTACTTCCCAGTAAAATATTCACATAGCACACATATTTTCTGCTTCTCCACTGAACTGCAGTGAGTCTTGCACAAGCTACTTAAATGTTTGACTGTACAGAGTTTGAGATGCATTAACAGCATGTCTATACTCATTGCAGACCATTTTCAGGCTCATTCATTATTCATGTAAAGATTGACATGTTTGTGAAGGAGAGAAAATTAACGTGACGACCTTCAGCAATCAAATTAAACAGCTATGCCATTTTGAAAACATACGTCAGGTTTGGCTTCAGGTCTGCGTTTCATCATTGACTTCAAGGCTGTACAGTGAGCGCTCTTTACTCCGCATAAGCAGCCAGAGATAATCTTTGTCAGGCAGTTTTCTGAGAAACAGCTTGTTAATAGTCAATTGATTTGTACTTAATGGGAGTATTGATTGAGGTGATCTAGGATGTAAATTTTTCAGTATGCTCTGAAGTCAAATAGAAGTGCTGGCATGTCTGTGCAGGTCATGTGTTAAATGTACATCATTAATGCTCAACTCTCTGCTCTCACTCAACAGCCAACTGAAGCATAGGGGAAATTAGTGCAAAAGGAAATTAACCTGTGAACAATCCTTGATAATTAAGCTTCACAACTATCACCACAGTTCCTGTGATGCTCATTAGAAAGAACGTAAAGTCTTCTGCGGGTTTAAGAAAGGTGGATTTGTGCTGGATGGAGTAGTTAGTTTGTTCCTTTTCACGGCCAATCAGCATTCCCCCTGTGCTTTTTAGTATGCACCCCTGTGTAAATCAATACTTAATGTATCTGTTCTGTTCATTTGCACTTCCCAATTCACACTCTATTGCACTCTTCATTAACGCGAGCTACCTGGCTTAGAATCCTCAGAAATGCGAACAGCTGCCGCATTCAAAGTGAGCGCATTTATTCAGATCACACACCATCTTTTGACCACTTTAATATGTTCCTGATAATCTTTTGAGTCTAAGGGAAATACAGACACACTGTGGATCATTCTGCATTGCACAGTGTTACTTTTTAAATGGTCCCATTCCCCCTTATAATACAAGTGTACAGTGTAGTCCATCAGTCTGAGTGTCAGACAGAGAGTCATCTAAAGACAATCATGGTGTCGTCTGTAAAGGATGAGAGTGCCCGTGAGCCAGAGAGATTCGTCAATCATCAGACACTGTTAGGGAAATTTAGGAGCTTAATTTTGTCGTTCTGGGCGGTTGGGTACAGCCAGCGATTCAACATTGTTATACCAGAGACTGATGTCTCCTCTGTAACTGATGTGCAGATGGGCAGCAATTCCTCAAGCAGAGAGATGGTCTCTGCCGCTCCAGTTAATGGTGTCATGCTGCTGGTTAAACAGATTTTTTTCTTTTACAATTCATGGTAATGCGCTCAACGATAAACCAGCTGAAGCAGATGAAAAACAAAAACACCTAGTACTTATCCAGTGAGTCATTTTTAATACCTTAATGTCATGTAGAGCAAATTTGGTCATAAGATTTAAACCTTCTGTTTTTCATCAAGAAAAATTCAAATATTCTGTGTTATGATTAAATATTAACTATTCACACGATATGATTTGATTCAGGGCTGTTGCATATACTGAAGCGTTTTTTTATGCTAAATCAAGTAATTTGTCTTAAAATCAAGTCTTTGGTAAGATGCAAGTTGTTGGGCATACCCTGTGCAAAATCCTGTTAAATATTCCATTTGTTTGATTTAGTCTGCAGTGTTTTCATCAAGCTGATCCATGGGTAAGCTTTATAGATAGATCAGCCTGCATTCAAAAGTGCAGGAGATACTTTCATGTTTCATTTTATTACAGCTGCACTTAGATCTGATTGGATGATATGACATCATGCTCCAGCTGATAAAAAGAAAGACCTGCCTTGCAAATCCATTTGACATTGCCCAGGGCTTAAGATATAAAAGTGGCTGATCTTCATATTGCTGCTCCCCTTGTACCTGGATCTCCATTTTAATGGACTAATTACTGGACAGCTGGTTTGGCGGCCTGCATGAGCCTCAGTCAGAAGCCTGGACCTGAACAAGCTGCAGCCTCTGCCAGCAGACTGCAGACAGCTGGCTGTGTAGCGCTCTTTTCAGAGATGTCAGAAGAATCCTTCCCTAATCCTCCGCTTCCCTGCTGGGAGCCTGTTGTTGGAGAGGTATCACACAGAACATATGACACTGTTGATAAGAGGGACTTCATGCGATTCAGTCAAATTAAAACAAGGATCACTTTGGGGTATTAGCTAACTGTTTGTCAGAATGTTATCACTTCTTCTAAGATCATTTGATGGTGCTGAAGGTGTCTAGCTGTCATTGAGGGTGGGGGTGGGGGTTTCCTATGAAGGAAGTACAGCGTTTCATGAGAGTACAGGATAGATGGTGCTTGGGTTTAATAATTTATCCTTCTCATCCCAGTCTGGATGAAGTGAGTGTCATTCAGAGGTGTGAATGGTGCTGGATCTCAGGGGGATTGCTCTTGGATTTCTTCTGCTAGACTTGAAGAAAGAAAAGGCTTTCCACATGATTTACCATGAAGCAGGATGGAAAAAAAACAGCTTTCACTGATTTATATCGCATGATACTTGAAGGCCTGTGCCCTTCTGTAAGTATTAGATCTTCATGTGCAGTTACTGAAAGAAATTGCCCTTTTGTGACCTTTTCTTTGGTGTTTATTTAAAAGTGTTAAGTTATATTAGCAGTGGGATCAGATAAGCTGTACAGTGGAAACAGTCTGGAGCGCTGTGCTAATTGCTCTGTGGCGAGATAAGAATCTTGGAAAAGCTCCAAATGTGAATTATGAGCACTCTCACATTTAACTACCTACACACTGATGCAGCTTTGAACACACGGAGGTCTGGAAAATAACTGTTAAATATTTGGGCTAAACACACTCCTGTTTACTGTATAAAGAGCCACACACAGACCTGCACACATACACACCAAGTGGGTGGTAGGATATGACTTTCACCTGGTGAGCAGCAGCATCAGTCTTCTTGGAAGTAGAAGAATGAGAGCTATCAAGATCAGAGTGATGACTTTAATTCACTGGTAGGCTCATGGAAGAGGATATAATGTGTTTGATATTCACAATAATGCTTTAAAAATGCTGTGAGCCTTTTATTTTTGCCAGGGGGATAAAGGAAGCTGCTTGCTCTATAACTCATTCAATACATGAAACAGGAAGTCCACTGCACTGCCTGATAAAGGATGAGGTGCTTAACAGTACATAAATTTCAGCTGTAGCAACAATGTCAAAGAGGAGTGATTGCATTCATTTTGCCAGTGAATTTGACTTTTTTATTGGAATAAAAATCTTGGATTTCAACATAAGTCTATTATTCTTTAAAAAAATCTAGAGTGTAAGAAAAGCACCAAAAAACAAAGCAAATTTCTTTCACTGCACTTGTGCGTCAATACACACACACACACACACACACACACACACACACACACACACACACACACACACATAGACTTGAAGATATCAGGAGAATAAAAATGGCATGTGTGCTCACAGGGGGGCTGAGCAGAGTCAGATTGATTTGGCTGTAACAGTGACAACAGGCCTCCCCTGTGTTTCACTCCGCATAATTCTTTGATTAATGCCACACATCCCAAAATCGCTCCACTGCAACTCCAAATCACATTAAATCACCTGGATACAATCTGTAATTGATTAGAAATGTCGAAGAAATGGGACAGGGCCATTAATAATTTGAGAGACTTTTAAAAAATGTAGATTAAGTGATTTCTTTTGATATTGTGTTTATTTGTCCCTGAATGCACTTCATCATGCTGCTCGGTGGTATCAGGATGTCACTTGTGAAGTATCACTCGTGAAAAAGCATCTCTCTTCTCTGAGTCCTTATTTCACGCTGACAGACGCCCGTGTCACTGCTCCCTACAGGCTAAATTCAGAGGCCTGTGTTGTTGTTGTTGGTTGTTGTGTTCCAAATCAGCAGCCGCAGATCACTAAAGCATTAAATGAAAGCACTGTACTCCTCTATCCACTTCACAGTGGATGACTTTGTTTCAAATCAATACTGTAAATTATTGAGGGCGTGGGATGGGGATATGCCAAATGATATTCATTGAAGGGAATCGTGTTCCCCTGGGCTGCCAATAAAGCCGAGCATGTTCTTTCGCTCCACCTCTTGGCAAGCCTATTGTGGACTGGAAATTCCTATTTTGTCAGATTGTATTTTTCATGAATAACAATTATAGACTTTCATAATTCCTTTCATGCAAAAATATATCTCCTGAGTAATTGATCTTCCCCAAATCTGCTTATCCGTGCGTTTCCATGGGCCAACAATGCACAGCTTAACAGAATACAGAAGCCCTGAGGTGTGTCTGTGTTTCTATTACCGACTCTGTAGAGTCAGGTATTTTTTAGTAGTTTTATTGTGAACAAAGTGAAGGATTGGAACATTTTAACATAGGTATGTTTTATCTGTCAGGTGCAAATTAGAAATTAAATAGTTTCTGAAGAAGGCTCACCAGAGCCTTTTTTTCCTGAGGACACTGAAGAGACACCACCTGTCCTCAGATGTACAGGTGAACTCACCATGTACCTCAGGCATGATGACCCAAAAATAAGCTCCTTCTCCTCAGACATCATTCCTCTGATTCAGCTCTGACCAAAAAGTCTGATGTGTATGAGTATGAGTAACCATTGGTATCTATCACCCCCTTCACAGCTCATATCACCTTCTGATGAGTAGGTTCACTTTTGATGAGGATCCCTCAAGCTCTGCTGACCCACCATGTTTGAGAAAATCTGCAAGGTAAACAAGTGCCGCTGTGAGGCTCCAGTAGCTCCTCCACTGGTGTGTGACGGCCATTATTATTCTAGCTGTCAGTATTACACACCTAAGTGAGCAGGTAGTGTAGTGATAGAGCCATCAATACACACATCCTTGACCTTATTCAGTCAGTCACACCTGTGTGCGTCTCCATGTTCAGGTGAAGGAGCTTATGAACAATTCATCAATTCATCAGAGCATTTCATGTTGTTGCAATCAGACCTGATTACATATTGGAGCTGATTACTCATTTTAATCTTCTTTATGATTAGAAAACATAGGAATCATAAGGCTGGATGAATTTGTCCGTCTTTACAAATACACACAACTGTCTTACTAACATGTCATGAATAATTTCAGTCTATGTTTAAAGTTACTTGAAATCTGCATCACCAGCCTTGTGATTGTCCCTCAGACTTCAGCCAAAAGCCGTCGTCCTCCTCTGAATGTGATTTTCACAACACCACACTGCATGTGTTACAGTCCTGAGCGCTGGGATGAGTTGGAGCACGCCGTCTCAGAATTTGCCTTGTTTTATCAGTGTTTCTAGGGTATCTTGTATATCTATTCATGTGTCCGTTTCACTGTCATGTGACTCACTGGTATAGACTCCACATGCAGAGCGGTTGGTTTTCAGTGAGTTAAAGTGAGGGGCTGTGTTAAAGTGGTGTCAGACAGACATCTCATGTGAATTATTCAGGAAAAAAAAGAAAGTGGTGACGGCAAGACATGTTTCAGGTCACATACCTAACCTTTGCCCAGTCTTCCTACTGGCCATGCACACATTAGAGCCACGATGGTCAAAAATTTCAAGTTAGCTCAGTGCTGTGCCCAAAATAAACAGAGCAAACTCTGAACCTTCAGTCAAGAGAGGATCTGTTGTTATTAGGAAGAAAAGAACAGGTGAATTTTTATGTAATTGTAAGACTCTGTAGTCTTCAGAGCACTATAGCACTCTTAAGTCCTCTAAATAAATTGCACATTAGTTATCTACATGTTGAAAGAAACTAAAATCTAATCAATATTTTCATTTCTTATTTTAACTGATGCTCACACTTGATTATTTTCATATCTCTACTCAGCTTTTTTTTTCTTTTCTCTCAGTACTTAAGCACATTCAAGGTTATTTTCCATCCAGAAAGTTGTTTTATCTACCCTTATTCTGACAATTGATTTTTGATTTAATCAGAGAGAACAAAAACGCATGTTATCAAAATGTTTTATCCAAAGGGGAAACTCAGGAAAATTGTGTTTTAAGGAGGTAAAGGGAGGGAAAAGGCAGGAAAATGAGGCAGCAATGCTGTAAAGATACTAATATGGGGGTTGTGGATAGTAACAAGCCATCAAATTTCGATTTCGATTTCTTCAGTGAAGTCCTCATTCTCCTTGTAGCCCTGCTCCATAGGGTTATCATCATCCCCTGCTGTGAGCTTTGCGATCTAGAGGAGCACACGTTATTTACTCTCCAGCGTTTCTCTCCTCATCCATGCCTCTGTGTCTCCTTTTTTTCTCTCTTTGTCCCCTTACATGTGCAGGAGAAGATAATTTCTGGGCTTCTCTCCCCGCACATCTTGAGTAAATCCTGGCTGACAGTTTAATGGCCCTGAGACGTGTGGGTATAGAGTCTATAAGAACGAGCCCTGATGTGCCCAGCTGACCGACAGATGAGCAACAGAGAAGGGATTAGAAGGAATGGGAGATGTGTTTGAAATGTGTGCGATGTGTCGCTCTGGTCTCAGGGCAAGCAGCCAAGTTCAGCCCAGGACACAGCAGAGAACAGAAAGAGGGAAATCAAGTTGAACGAATATTCTCATGGCTTGAGCTTATACTGTCTGTGAAAAGCTGTACACCACTATATGTTGAACCTCTGTAAAGAGTACTTTGAAATTTGAAGATATGCCTGAACTTGGTTGGATAAGAAGTTATCAGTAACTAGTTTAGATTTTTAAGTCTTTTATAGAAAATATGAAAATGTAACAATACTTCAAGACACAGCTAGGAATCAGAAAACATACAACACAATTCATTTTGGGAGATGAAGAATGGATTTCACTTCTGTTAGGTGACAGAAGAGCAGCAGTCAATATGAACTCTAATCCAGATGTGAAAACATGAGGCTCCTTCATTAACTTTGTTCAAGACATGTTAAAGACATTTAATACCGTACAGGTCAGAAAGACTTACTCAGAAACAGCAGTGGCTGAATACAGGCCTTCACACATATGTTACTAAAGATAATTCACCAGATCATTTAAAGGTTTCAGGGTAAATGAGAGAGGATAGACCTTCCAGGAAGACGCTAATGGCATTTCATTTCATAGTATTCACGTGATGGGTACATGGATCTTGACACATTTGAATAAACAATTATAGCATTTATAGATAGCATGAGTACTTGGCTCATGTCTAAATTTATGTAAATTTGGCCTCATGTCTGTATTCTTGATGTGAGACAGGACATTGTTGGCCCCGTCTGAGACCCCCCCCTGCTGATTTCCCACAGTAAACTCATAAGATTCAATCTAGATTGGTGAATGATGCACTGGCACCGTGGCTCCCATTCAAAGCAGCCTGGTTTTTAATTACCGTTAATTACAATTTGCATGAAGCTTTTTAGTGAACGGCTCCTGAAGCGCCTGTAATAATTATACATGTAAATGAATGGTAAGCTGATAAAGGCGTGCCAGTGTTTGAACGTGCAAAAATAAAAAGGGTTTTCTTTTTAAAAAGCCATCTGATAAGGAAAAGTCAAATAAAAACGCAGAAAATGAATGAGGCGTGGGTTGGAAATGTGTCAGAACATTAAGATAATGTGTGTTTACTCAGACGATGTTAGCATGCTTTTTACAAAGAGAGGCGAAGCGGATGTGTTTTTCACTATCAGGAAAACCAATATATGGACTGTGTGACTTGCAAAGCAAAGAGAAGTGGTGGGAGGAATGTCAAAGGCAAGTGTGTGAACAGATTGCAGATGAAACAGAGGTAGGGCATGTTTGGTTTGATTTCAGGAATTTCAGGTTTTAATTTCAAGGTTTGATTACTTTTCCCCCCTAATTTATCACTAACTGTGATTAAACACAGAATAACCAAGAATCATTAATAAACAACAGTAGATATGCAAAAAAGAAAGTATTAGAGATTTTACAATTCCAGAGATGATATTCAAGAACTTCTCTTTCATATCATATTTCCTGTTTAACAAAACTCAAAATGTAACCCTGACATAAGTACCTCTCCTCCTTCCGTTAGCCCCTTTTCTTCAAACAACATCTTTTACTTTCATTCTGTAAATTAGAAACCCACATACCTTGTCTTCATCACCAGCCAATCAGCACAGCTAAAAGCAGATAGCCTTCACTCATGTTTTGGTTTGCCATGTGTCCGTGCCAAATGCTGAAGTTAAAAGGTGACACTAAATAAATTTGGCTCCACTGAGATAACCGTGGCTGAAAAGTGAAATCACATTTGATGGCAGTCATTAGCTTGGCTGGTTGGCAGAATACATCATGCTGTCACAGTTTTGGCCCACAGAAACTATTAGATGCCATTAGTGTGGAGCATTTGAAGGCAGCAAATTACCCACGTGCTGCACAGGTTTGTGCATTAGTGTCTCAAAATGTTTGCTTTGACATGGATTGTGACCTATTAGCTCTGTATGTTTAGTGAAGCTATGAGCTTGTGCAGTTTTCAAATGCAAATTTGTGTCTCCAGTCAAAGATAAGTCACAATGCTGCTACAGGTAAGAAAAAGTTTCTGCCTTTTAATTCCATTATAAGGAGTTAAGCTTAGTGCTTACAAATAAATTGACATTTAAAATAAACCTTCACTTCTGAATCTCAACAAGAATGTCTGACATTAATAAAACCCTGAAAGCTTCCTGTTGAGCACATGAGCCTCTCTGACATGGCTGATAAACTAGACAACTCTGACTGAAAGGATCCTCAGAGGATCCCTTGTTGCTCTGTGACCCCCTTTGGCCCCGGGTCCCTTGTCACTTTTTGTGATGCCACACTGACAGCCACTGTCACAGGGGGAGTCTGCGACCTTTGCTTAACTAATGGACCCTTTATCATTCTCTGTGCCACCAGCATGAGCCCTGTGTTTATTGCTCTTTATTTTAAATTAAATCCACAGCAGTGCTCATCCATCACGGTCGCCCATGACCTTTACGGGGGGTGATGACTTGGCCCCAGAGAAGGCAGTGTCTGGCTTTTAGACTGCCAACTGAAGAAAAAGAGACAGTTTTGAACCGTTTCAGCTTGTTTAGATCATGTTTCTTACTGGTTATTATCTAATGATGCTATGAATATAGTAGAGGATCACAAAAAATCTGTACTTTTGTAGTTACATATTTTTACTTTGTCAAGCTATTGTTTCTCTAAAAAGCTTTTCATTCTCTTCATCCTTATACACTGCATACAGTTTTTCTTTTACTGGGAGGACTCTACAGCGATGTGGCCAAACTGCTGACATCTGCAGACTGTCTTATATCTAATTATTCTAGTGCCAAAATTTTGTGCTTTTTTTACCCCCCTTTAGATAATCAATCTTTGCGCATCTAAAGCAAAAATTAGCAGTAACTGATATTACATCATACACTTGAGGTGCAGCTTGCTGTGTCAGCCATTTGACTGTTCTTGGTGTTTCTTCTAATACAGACTGAATTTTTAGGCTTTTAAGTTATATTCTTGAATTAGTGCACAGAATGGCTTTTATGGCTTCTCATATTGGCTTGTTTATTTTTTGGGATTTTTTTCCAGCCTCACCAGCTAACATTTATTTTAGACCATGAACACAAGTGACATTTATGTGATCTTGGTTGTTGACTGACACCAAAAACCCTCAGAGAAACATTATTTTTGCTGTTATGTTTAACTATTTGACACAACAGCAGCTAAAATCCAATTCCAGCCCTCAAAACGTGCCCCATGTTCAAAAGTTCCACTTGTCTTCAAAGTAACCAATGGCTCAGCTCCTGGCACTGGTCCTTTGCTGCCAGTCATTCTCTTCTCTCTACCCCTCATGCCACCTGTCTCTCACTGCCCGCAGTTTGAACATTGCAGCAGGACATATTGTGAATTAATTTCAATTCACGATGAATTGCCCAGCAAAAAATTAAACGAAAAAATAAAAAATCAGCAAAGTCTGAACAATGACAAGGGTGTTGATGGTAGAAGACTTCAACTATAACGAGGATTCAGAGGAACAGCTCGAAGCAACTTATGATTTAGAAGTTCAGTTTGTGGACGCCATTAAGAAAATGGCAAAAAAAGAACTCGCAAAGGAATATCTGTTGCTGAGAGGGGAGTATTTCACCATGCAGGCAAAGCTGGAGGAGCATGATCCTGAAGCTTCTGCTCCACGACCACAAGGTGAGTTCCTTCACTCGGAGACTAAAGTGAAGGTCAAGTGTCTGGAAGAAAAGATGCTGGTCTACCAGCAAAAAATCTCTAAGTTGAAGGTGGAACGAGACGCCCTCCGTGAGGAGATCACAGAAAGCAACAGCCTGAGGGAAGAAGCCAATGAGAAAGTGAGACATCTCTTGGAGGAGCTGGAAGAGGTCAAACACCAAGTCAGCCTCCAGAAATCTCTCCAACAAGAGAATGAAGATCTGAAAAACGAATTAGAAACCAACAAGGAAGAGCTCAGAGCGGAAAAAAGAAAGAATGAGCTCCTCCCAGAGGAGCAGGGCAGTCTCTTCAAAGAGCTTGAGACGGCAGTCACTGCCCGTGAACAGGCTGAACTGCTTCAGAGGGAGCTCAAGAAGGAGCTGGAGGACCTCAAACATCAAGTCAGCCTCCAAAAAAGTCTTCAAGAAGAGAATGAGGGGTTAAAAAAGGAACTGGAAACCAGTCAGAAGGAGCTCAGTGCTGAAAAAAGACAGAAAAAGCTCGTCCCAGAGGAGCAGGAAGAGTTTGGGATGGCCGTCACTGTCCAAGTCAGTCTCCAAAAATCTCTTCAACAAGAGAATGAGGAGCTGAAAAAGGCGCTGGAAAACAGCCAGAAGGAGCTCAGTGTTGAACAGGAAAAGAGCAAGCTCCTCCATGAGAAGCAAGAAGGTCTCCTCAAAGAGCTGGAGACAGCCGTTACCATCCGACAACAGACTGAATTGTTTCAGCGTGAGCTTGAGAAGGAGTTGGAGGAGCTAAAAGACAAAAATCCAGCCAGAAGAAGTTTGATGCTGAGCTCCTGAAAAGCTCAAGAATGAACTTCTCAGAGAAGAGCTGATAGTTTCCATCAAAGAGCTGAAGGACAGGTTGGAGACACAGGTCAGCAACAACAACAAACAGCAGACGGAAGAGTTCAGCTCTCTCGCCCAGAAGTTATAAGGAGAAGTTGAAAACATGAAGAATATAATGGCTGAGGAGCTTGAGCTGAAGAGGAACATGGCTGAAGAGATCATTTCTCTGAGAAGACAGGTTGTACAAACGGATCCATCCAGCGTTCAGGAGGAGAAAGAAGCTACAGGTTCAACTGAAGTCACCGAAATGGCGACTCCAGCTGGACCTTCATGCTGGAAGAGGTTTAGACACTCCCTGGGCCTGAGGAAGCCTGAGCGCTGGAAGAGGAGGAGAGAGGCTCCAACTACAACTCCAGAGTCCCATTCGTCTGACCCCCCCCCCCACAAACTAGCCATCACCATCACCCTCACCATCAAAATCCACCCTGTCCCCCTTCTCTCTTGAAGTAGGTTTTCCCCAGGTTGCTCTGGTTTCTCCTACAAACCCGATAAACAAAACCACAAACAATAAAAAAAAATATATATATATTTAAATGCTTTTTCTGAAATGTCATTTTAATTCTGAATCACCAAATGTCATGAAAAGATATAAAAATTCATTCTAATAGACGTCTACTCATTCCAGCGGTAACAGGTAAATACAGTTGTGCCCAAAAGTTTACACCCCCCAGCAGAATTTGTCAATTTTTTTGGCCTTTTCTCAGAAAATATGAATAATGACACAATTTTTTTGTTGGTTTTTTTTTTTGGCTAAATCATCTCATGACGCTGGTAAAATTGCCTGCATCCTCAGTTGATCAGAGTGAGTGATTTTACCCCTTTAGCATAATGGCCCAACTGAGCTCACAGCTAGTGTGAGTTGACGTACACAGTCAATACGCAACAGAGCAGAATCGGACCACAGGTGTGTCTGATGTGTTGTTGGGTCCGATTTTACTGAGACATTTATCAATAGTGTGAACAACAGGGTAAAAGCTGGTTGCCGCTCTTTGGCAATGCAGACCAAAATAGCCACAAAAAGACAAGAAATTAGCTTTTGAACCATAACGGTGCATTTGTAGCTCTAATGTTAGGTCTTACATGTGAGGTGAGCTGATCACTGATGTACTTTGGTTCCCCAGCAGAACAAGAGAGAGCCACAGTACTCTATAGAGGTTATTCCTCCTGTTCCCTTGGCTCTCTGTGATAAAACAACATCATCTCTGAGGAAGAGTTCCCCAGTGGCTAATAGGATGTGATAGGATCTTTCCCAGGAAAAATGAGAGGCTGGAAAAATGCTTCCTTACACTTTTTCACTGCTTCCCTTCAGCGAGACATGAGTAATTTTCCTCTATCCATAAACACCTTTAATACTTTGTCATGTTGCATGAAGCAATCCAAAGATCAACACAGAAATACCTGTGTGGATTGAAACACTAAGGAGTGAGTACCTGGCAGAGTGATGTAATTGGTTGTAATTGTGAACGTGCATTTTGTTTCTCAGAGAACATCGAAGAGACATTACCTGATTTTTATCTTTTCCTTTTGATTCTCTGTATCCATGGATAAGCTTTCATATCCTTTTTTTTAATAATTGGTGAAAATTGTCATCTTTTTCCCACAGAAAGGGTTTTTATTTTTCAGCCTTTCACCATGCACATTGTAAAATTCAAGCATCCTGCGAGGCAGAGTGCTTTTATGGCGCTCTTTCGAATAATGGAACTCAAAGAAAAAGGACAAATTACATTATGCATTTCGAGTGGTTTAATGTCAGATCAGAGCTTGCAATTATACCTGTGTGTTGCAGAGATTTCATGCATAAAGCCCACTTTACTGTGCTTTTGGGGGCGGTGAAATGTCGTTTTTTCCGTAAATGGAACATTTGCAGTGGGAAGAAAGATAATGATTGACGGAAAGATGTGCATTTATCCCAATCATCAGCCTGGATATGGAGAATTCTGTTTTGGTTTTTTTGACACAATCTCCTCGGGTGCTGCTGAATACTGCTGCCGTTCTGACTGGGCAAAGCTTTGAAAAGGAAATGTAACACAAATAGGAGCTGTCTGTTTTTCCTTGTTATGAGTTTGCTGCAAGGAGACAAAGTGAAGCTCTCTTTTATACAAATGCTACAGGAGAAAGAAAAGATTTTGATAATGTCATCTAGTGTATGATCCATCGTCTGGATGTGTGAATAGTTGTGGTGGTTCATTAGACTGACTCTTGAAGAAAGGAGCTGCTGGAGGCGCTGTCAGTCAGATCCTTTAGAGCCAGCAGAACAATGAGCAAACAGATCAATAGACTATCATCTGCACCATCAGGAGCTGAAGTTATCACAGCCTCTTACAACACTCAGTCCTGTATGACTGACTGTAAACCACAGAACCATTCAAAGTCTGAAAAAAGGATTATCCAACAGCATCACTGAAAAAGCAGAAGTAATAATGTCAAAAAAGGGCAGAATGATGGAAAGTAAATTGAAAGTTAGTGAAAAAATTAGAACAGGAATATTCTCTCTCTAAAGTACTCATCCTGAGTCTCCTGGGAGATTTTTTTTTTTACTAAATCAATAAGTACCCAAAGCTCTCCTTTATTCAATGTTCTGAAAAATTAATCCAGGCTGAATCAAACAACCAATTAGGGTTTACTAGCACAAAACTAGTCAATCACAACAACTCTGTATAATACAACAGCTATAGGTAGGGGAAGTATTTTTGAGGTGGTAATAGCTGTAGGGGTATAAAGGGCAGGAGAGGGATGCAGAACTGTACTCAACAAGTAAAAAGTAGCTCAAATGGTAATGACTTGTAGTTGTGTTTTGCTAACTGCAGGTAAAAACACAGTGCACACCAAAAACAATAATCATGGAGGTATAAGTGGCGATATAAAATCAGACATAACTGAATGTGTGAACCAGGAACAGTACAAGGTAGAAGGAAAAGGCAGAACATCTTATAATATTCATGCTTCCTGCTACCATTTAAGGAGCCAATGAAACTGTGTAACATCAGTGTCAAGCTGCTCAACTGCAAAGCCATGCAGCCTTGTCATGGATAATGGCATCTGAAGGAGCTCATGGCCACACCTTGAAAAATGACCGTTTATCTCTGTGATAAGACCAAAACGCTACAAGCTCCGTGGATGTTGCAACTGCATAAAGAGGGACTGTTTCATTGGATTGTAATGCAGCTAATACTGCTAAAAGTGTGATTTCAAATGATAACGTTTTGGTTCACTGCTGAAGTAATTTGGTGTATGCCATAATATTCTGCAGCAGATAATCTGCAAAAACCCTCAGAGACTCATTCTTGTGTTGTTCCCTCATCTTTTGAAGCAATATTAGACATTTTTGGATCATGCACAGCGAGAATTACTTGTAACCATCTTCCTAAGTAGCTCTGCTTTGGGCTAAGTATTCAAGTTATTTTTCATTACCTTGTGGCTGCTTTTTACTACTAATTTGCAATTCATTTTAAGAGCTTGCTCCAAATTGCTCTCTGTTTACAAGCCTATAGGTCAGTGGCTCCAAGGTCACACTTATTGTAGAAAATTGAAACTAATGAATATGCGAAACAGAGCAAAAAGCTTCTGCACTATATGTGCTTTTATGAGCTTCAGAAGCCCTGAAGTTAATAAGGGTGAATACAAGGCTTCAATTCATTATTCAAAATGGACCGATATCCCCCAGTCAGCTTTTGATGAGGATGAAGTGTATTCATGGTATAGTGTCACATGTATTAAGTGTATATATACATGTAGTGCATGAGCAGCAGCAAAAACATTTGATGTAGAATATATTTTCTTCATAAAACTTTTGTTATAATTCAAAAGACTTTTGTAGAAATAATATTTGATGTTTGATAAAAGGAGTAAAAACATTTCCCCATACTACATGCATCATTTATTAAATTTGTTACATTATTTATGAATAATGAAGGAACCGATGGATATGCTCCGAATGTTTTCATTTGTTTTTACTCTGGAAAGATGTAATCAGTAGTTTACATTAATTTCTGGAGTGAATATAAAGTTGCAATGAGCAGGTTTCTACCTTTTCTTTTAATTCACTTATTTTTTCTTTAACATTTTGTCTCTTCAAACTCCACCCGGAACCTCCTAAGATCCAGCAGTGCAAAATGTAAATAGTGCATTTATTACATTTCAGCTCCTTTTAGGTCTGCTCTGTTGGAGTTGGACATGAACACAAGATATTTGTTTGAAAAAAATTGGCATTCAGTAAGAAAGCCCTCACATGACCAATGCACTACCAATAGGGAACATATTCACCATGTGACCATTAATGACCACCACTGCCTACATAACAAGGCCACCTCTATCAGACAAAGGCTCAGTTCAAGCATGCAACATAGCCCCTAATGGCCCGACAACCCACTCTTCTTGCACACAAATATTCTTGATCCTGCCTCTATCAGACAAACTTTGACTTTCCTTTCCAAATGCTCCGTTTTTCAAGGTCGCATGCAGGTATTGGTGTCATAAAGTTGCCATGACAAAGTCAGTTAAAACTCATTGAAGGTTTGAATACAAATGAAGGGCTAATTTGGGATCATGGGAACTCCATTTTCATTTGAACTACACCAGCACCAGTTGAAAATAAAAAAAAAAAAAATCATCTTTCGCAATACAGGAGAATGCGGACGTCTTTTTTTCTAAAATGATTTATTCAAATATTTCTTTCAGTGTCTGTTGTCATTGCTGATGCATCGGTAAAGAGACGTTCGTGCAGGATAAACCAGATGCTGCCTTAAGGATCCCCACAGCCTGGAGATAGGGCTGTCACCCTCCCTGTTGTCCTAATCTCTCCCATGTGGAGATGGTATGTCTGTGCGGATGAAATTGAGCGATAGCTGTCTGCTCTTATCTGACAGGATTTGGTCCGCTGGGAGAGATTCGGCTGCATTGAGAAATGAAGGAGCTGACCATAACTCTGAGTGTGGTGTATTCTGGTGACCCTATGGCTCTTCATGCAATGCACAGTTGCAGGAACACACACAAACACACAACCAGTCAGATAGATACAATATACACAAACAGTGTAACAGCACAAGAGCATAGATAGAAAATCCAGGTGGTTGTGTGTGTTCTTTGTCCTCAGAGCTCTATCTCTCTCCTCCATCAGCACTTTCCACTGTCTTACCATAATGGACCCGCCTGGGATTTAAACGTCAGGTCATCACCCCGTTACCAGACTCATCAGGGTACAGGATATTGAAACAGATAAATGAGAATGAGCTGAGGGATAGAGAAACGTGTGGGCTGTAGATTGTTGTAGACACAATGTCCAGGCATAAAAAAATGTAATTTTGCAGTAATAAGACTCAGAGATGTATAGTTCTTTGACTGATTGGGATGCTTAGCTGCATGCTACAAGATGATCTTATCTTTAACATTGACTCTGCTGTTTTACAATTGCATCAGACTCTAAGCATTTAAAATCTTATTTTATGTTTCTGCAGAGTTTTGCCTTGAGTAAATTGACTTGCAGACACAGAAAAACCCTGATAGTGTTGAAGATAATGCACCTTTTGTTCAGTAAATTACCTGAATCTGTTCATGGAGACTTTGTTCTGGGTTATATCATTGTTGTAGTGTTAGCACCACTTCGTCAAGGTTGTGCAGTTATTAGTTACTGTCTGGTTCTGCTTCATCACTCTGAGTACTTTTGTTCTTCCTCTGTTTACTGTGGTCACATACATTTGATGGAAAAACAAAGTAGTGAAAGCACTCAACAGCTCCGTAAAGGTGTCTGGCCAAAGAGAGGCATCAATGTTGAAATGTTGAAAAACATTTATATTAAAGATTAAGACATGCACTATGAAGCCAGATTGAAAATGAAAATCACATCTGTTGTTTTCAGAGTCTCAAAGCTGGCTCTTATTTAATATTGCTAACTTACCAGGCAAAGCTAACTTGGTTATGTGTGTGTTATGTTTCAGGCTTAAGTTGAAAAACAGTCTTCTCCCCTTGAATGAGGTTACAGTGTCCCCAGCTAAAACATTACATCAAGAAACAGTTGAAACTGTTCCTTTATCTTAAAAAAGAGTCCTATCACATTTTTTTTGTCCGACAATATTCTGAGACTCCTGTCTACCTCAATATAAAGGAGATGTATAACACACAGTTTCTGTTTTTCAAAGGCGATATGGATTAGGTTGCCGCGTGTCGACTTTCAAAGCATGTACTGATGAGTTGTTTACAAAACAGCAGCCATGCACTCAGGTCTGTCCTATTGTCCTTGGCCTTTGTTAGTTTCCAGGAATGTGCTTGTACTCATCCTTATTATCAGCTCTCCAGCTCTGCAGCTCAGTGATCCTCTAACAAAGGACACCAGGATGGGTTTGTTAGAGGGAACAAGGGTGCTGGGTGATTTGTGCTATGAGCTTGACTTCAGGAGACGCAGGAGAAATGCTCACACGCATCTGATCTGGCATGAGGCCAGAACGTTAAGTAGCCGAAGGAGAGAGGGATCAAAAGAGCAAACTTAAAAGCAACTGAAAAAAAACAAAAAACAAAGCCAAGAGGGAGGCTGAAAGTGACTGTGTCTGAGTGTTTCCTCCCTGGGTCACTCCGTCCAGTTTTAATGACAGGAGTCTCTGTGTGTTCCTCTCCTGTTACCCCTCATGACCTGTTGCTGTTCTTTTACAATGAAGGGGATAAATTCTCACATAGAGATTCCTTAACCTTTAGGTCAGGTATCACTACTCTGCACACAAATTATTTACAGCCTGTACCTTCCATTTAACCTTGCTTCGGACGCTGTAATGAAATATCTTTGAGCATCATCTTGAGATTCCTCCTCCCTCTCTGTGGTGCTGACTGAAGCTGCATCAGCCAGGAGTAAATAAAGTGTTTATACTGTGGCTCACAGCACTGAAATATCTATCCCTGCTGAGTCTTTAAAGCAAGAAATAGTATTCAGCTGCTGCAGGCTGCAACACTAAGGAGCAGTAAGACTGCAAATCACCACAAGATTTACTCTTATTACCTATCACCGTAACAGTTCATATATGAACATGTTTGTGTGGGTTGACATCTGGGATATGTTTATGTATACATTGTTTACCAATGTTAGGCTAATATATGCATTAAAACAACCTTTCTGTCCCCTGATGTATAGGTATTTACTTATTTATTCCTTGCATATAAGTTATATGTGTGTGAAAGTGCCTTTAGATTGTAAACATGAACCTAAAGCTGAACTGCAGCATTCAGTGAAATTTTGCAGCAAAGTGAAAACTCCCCCTGAGGGGAATCTGGTTCAAATATTACAAGTGTACCAGTAATGTTATATGGTAATATGGTATGGAATATTAACATAAGTGAATGAAGTGTCTGAGTGAAAATTGGAAAGGGTACATAAAAGGAATTATAGATATACCATAAATTAGTTTTGCTTTACCACAGGTGTTCAACATGGTAGCTGAGGGAATTTCAAAAATGTTATTATTTTTACTTATTAACACACATGAATATTAAACATGCTAAATGTAGAAAAAAATCAAAGTGGTAATGTTTCATGTAATTACGTCTTTAATATGCTGCTTTTAATGTTGCTTCGTTTTATCCACAAACAAATGATAACAAGCTTTAAAGGGCCACACAGCTGATTACAAGTGTTCATTGACCTATTCTTCTACTCCACTTACTTACAATTCACCTTGCAAATTCCTCATCATGCTCTGCATCAATAGTGACATTTTTTCAGTCACAAATCTGAAAACAATATTGCAAACTTAATTAGACTTATGAATTTTCTGAAATACCCACCTGATCAAAACCTTGAGACCACTTGTAAAATGTACATTTTACATGGTTGGATGTTAACCCGTTTTTAAGTAGAGTTTCAAAATGCAAAAACAAGAAATGGGAGAGACCCCCCCCCCCCCCCCCAAAAAAAAAAAAAAAGAAAACTGGGGTAAGCAATTTATTTCAAACGATAACAGGAATAAATTGAATAGAATGTTAATCAGCCAGTCAAAAAAGACCGTAGCTAAAAAAAAAAAGAAAAAAACTCTGAAGAAATGAAACAAAAGTTTCAGAAAAGGACTCAATTATAAGTAGCTTCATTGTTCTTGTTGATTCCTGCAAAATAGTTTGTTTCTGGCATGCTTGATGCAAGTGCATCCAGTGAACTAGTGGGAGTGTTGTTCCAAGTAATGAAGATGGTTTCACCACTTTGGGACATCCACTGTCTGGAACTGATGTCCATTTTTAAAAACTTCTTTTGCCATCCATCCCCACATGTTCAATGATTCCATCATCTCTCTGCCCAAGGTGTGAATAACATGGGAGTTAATAAGGAGGGCTCTAACTTTTTAGGCTGTAAACATGATTAATTTTGCAGTTGGTATTCAAATACAGGTTCTGATCAATTTTCCATGGCCTTTGGAGTGAGCCTTAAGGGAACATTCAAAGAGCAGCAATTTTTCTCCTCAGGATTTGCTTCATTTTCAGCTCTCAAGTTTTCCAGCAGTGCTTTCAGAGTTATTCTGGACCTTGTTTAAAGTGCTGCTGTTTTTTCTTAATTTCTTCACTTTTCTCGAAAATTTGTTTGATATCATTAAACATTTACATCTTCAGCCAACAGTGGCAAACATCTGGCCTCACTTTGACAAGTCTGCATGAAGGACAGTCAGCCATTGCACACACACCTCAAACTGTTGGCTAAAACGAGCATCAACCAGGCTGCTGAGGTCATGCGCAGTCACCTTAGCAGTGGCTGTAATAATTGGGCTGGGATTTCTTCATCCCAGTCTGGGGCATGAGTGTTGCTCCTTATGCTAATAGCCTGGGCAATTAGCTTGTGGAAACAAATCTAAAAAGACCTAATCTGCATGAGCCTCACAGATAGTAAGTCACAAACACTCAGCTGACCCCAAAAGACACCCATTGCTCTCCTTTTACCTCCTCAATGCCAGATCTGTGTCTCCAAGCTGCAGGGGAGCTTCTCATGTGTTTCCTCATGTCTACCAGAGGACAACACTCCTGACTGTCAAACAGACAGGAGATCCCCTGTTGGACAGCACTGATCCAAGGGCCTCACTTTTGATTGGCTCTCCTCATGTCCTGAGGGTGTAATTAGGAGACAGGTCAGAAAAGGTCCAGCAAAGCCTGTTGCATCATTGAGACACAAATGACCCACTCTGCACTCAGACAGTAATGACGTGCTGGTGGGGTGGTGATGACAGACACTTAGCCATCATGTTCAAAACAAACACATGAGAAGATTGCACTAATGTAGGACTGTTGATCTCAGTGTGAACGCTGTTGCAAAATGTGTTTTTGTCTTCAGGATCTTTCCAGATTTGCAGAAAAAACCCTTAAGCACGTGTTTTCCTTTGATAATGTCTTTTCATCTGATTCTGACACCTCTGAGTCGACCCCTGAGCTTCATCTTTATTTCAATCGCTAATTGTTGCATGATGAAGTGTTTCCATTGTGTAATGGGTGTTTGAATTCTGTGTGTGTGCGCGGTGTGATCAAAACCCCCAATGGGAATTGAAGGCTTGACAAAGCATGTGTGACCCCGGCCCCCAGCTGCTGCTCATGTTGGGCGTAATTGGAAAGTGTTTATGCGCAGTTGACATTTAGATATTTGAACAGGCTCTCCCATAATCCTGGAGGAGAAGTGGTGAAGCTCTTTTATTGGCGTGTGACATTTATGCGTAGTGTGCTATAGAACTAGATTCTATTCGATTAAATGTTATATACTTGTATTAGTATGTCACCGATTCTACCTGGTACAGACTTTGCAGATAATACTCCTTTACTGTGGCTCTTATTTAGAAAAAAAATGTTATACTTTTCTCTGCATGATTTGCATTGACAAATAAAAGGTTTGTGGCTGATATTACTGAGACAGTTTATGCATTATTCATGTTATGGTTTAACAATGTCAAGTTGTGCAGTTTTACTCCTAATGTCTTGGTTTCCTAAAAGTCTCAATGTGAGGGAGGACACACAAGGATCATGGGTTCAAAGGTCACACTGCTTCAACCCTCTGATGCTTCTGTGCAGCCAGTAAACTTTTTCTTCGATAAAGATCACATCTTGTGCTGTTCAACTAAACTTTTGCTCCTTGTTTCACTACAAACTGCATGATGAGCTGCGATTATACTACCCTGAAAATATTCAGAGAACCACCTTTTAGGAGATAGTAAATCTGCTGTTCTTATATTAATTAGCTGTAAAACCAGGTAGTTTTTACTGAAATGTTTATTCATGGAGCAAGCTTATCTTCTTAAGATTCGAACATAAATCATTAAAAGTCACCTTGTATTTCAGGTGATTTATTTAGGGCTTTAAGCTTGAACTAACGTAGCTTTTCTGGTGTAATAACAAAAAGAAAGAAATTAATACTGAAAGCAGTAAAATATTTATCAATGACTGCAGGATGGCTGAATGTTGAAACAAAAGAAGGATAGATGGATTTGGGACATTTAAAGGTAGATCTAGATCATATAGATAAGACATTTGGGGCATACATTGAGCACCTCAGATGCTTTGAGAAGAAACCATTTGATTACACATGGTTACCATTGCAAGTTGGCAGTATTTTTTGTTAGATAAACAGTTAACATTGTTATTTTTATGCATCCAAACTCGCTATGCCTGTTTAGGGGGGAAAGCTGTGCTTAGTACTGTGTTGGTTTATCAAGTTCCCCTGTTGACCAGTGATTTTCAGCAGAATGAGTCTGTTGAAGTGGTTTTAGTTCCTGTTGAAACCAAAATGATTCTCTGTGTACACCCCATTTTTGTCT
Organism: Thalassoma bifasciatum; assembly: GCA_008086565.1. NCBI lineage: Eukaryota > Metazoa > Chordata > Actinopteri > Labriformes > Labridae > Thalassoma > Thalassoma bifasciatum. Next base: position 272,268 of record RPOG01000165.1, on the reverse strand, counting down.
TAAACAAGTATCTCCATAAAATGGTATTGTGAGGAGTCTATCTAGTTTCAACAGTTGTTGTTAAACCAAAAACTACAGATACATTGCTTGCAAGTCACCAGTTAACATGGTGACACTTCATACAGAAACATTATTGCTGACACATTGCTGTCTCTGTGTAAACCAAACATCTGTGCTGGCTGTGAGTGTGTTTTTTTTTTTCAGCTGCTGGACTTGAAATCTTTATTTCATGTTGACATGTTGTTTTCACTGAAGAAAAAATGTGTTGGTAGTCATTCCTAATTTGTGTGTGTGTGTGTGTGTGTGTGTGTGTGTGTGTGTGTGTGCTGGCTGCTTAAGACTCACTGACTACAACACGCAGCTCTTCAGCACCTTGAACATGTTTATCAGGCATCACTGTTATTTTATTTTGACTGTAATTGGCGATGTTTCTGGTGACAGGTTTTCATTTTAGGATCAATAATTTAGTATTTACAACAGGAAATTTTATTCAGTTATTTGCTTTCAAGGTTTTGGCAGAATGTTTTGTGTTATATGCTTGTAGTGAGTGGTCACGTATTGCAGTCGCAGTTTTTTCATTTGAAATTCAATCTTTGATGTTCCATTTTGTGACTTGCAGTTAAATTGACAGGGAAATGGGAGAAGTTTGTTAAAAACATAGCAGTGCCACACATTTCCTGGGACGGTTGCATAATTGAGAAGGTTTCATGCAGTATGGGTTTGGACAGTTTCTGAATATTTTCTTACATTTTGGCAAGTCCCGTACTTAGAATTTGGATCTCTCATTGTCCTTGGAAAAAAGTTGTTTGGAGACATCTGTAAAATATAAAGCAAAGCTTCATTGAAATTATCTTGAATTGCAAGACAACAAATAGAGATGCCCTTCCCTTAGATGAATACTGATCACCTATAAAACTATGACCACTGATGTGTGAAGGAAATAAAGGTGAAAATATCTTACTTGTAGGAGCACTGGTCAGATATATGTTTCACGATTTCTCCACAAGTTGATGTATTGGGAGCAGAAGGAGCGAGATAAGGATATGAGGGACTTTGTTTCTGTCCCGCAGTGGTCAGTACCCTTCGAAAATGGTCAAAGGAAGGAAAACTGGTGAAGCAGCACCAGGGTCATGGGCGGTTAAGGCTCACTGATTGAGCACACGGGGAGCAGAGGCTTGTGTGGTCCGATCCAAGCGAAGAGCGGCTGAAGCTCAGATCACTGAAAAAATTAAGGCTGTTATTGATCCAAAGTGAACAAAGCACACTGTGCAGTGTGAGATAGGTGGTCATAATTTTAAGACTGATCAGTATAAATATTGTACAAAAGTTTTGAACATTCGAGGACATAAAATAGGATCTGATAATTCAAAATAGATAAATAAGAGCCCTAAATGCATTGTGTAGTGGTGTGCAAATAAGCATTGGACAGCAGAAATACTAAATGTTTACATTAGAAGGCACACAGCGTGTTGTGCTTGAAATCCCCTTTTTGTTCCTATTTTTACTTTTGTAAATCAAGGGAAAGAAAATCTCTGTCTCACCGTTAAGATGTTATCCCACTTTGCTGTTACTAGATAGATTTATCTCTTTTGGAGCCCTGTTTTCTTTGTTTTCTCGTTTACATTTTTCCTCATCCTTCATCTTCAAACATGGGACTGTTTGGTTCAAGAACCTAAAAGGGGATCCCCTCTACTTCCGTGCTTTCAGATAAATCAACTTGAATACATTTGAGGATTTTGTTGATGTAGCATCAAACAAACACAGCTGTGGATGTTTTGTCTCAATATTAAAGCAGGGCCTCCTATTCGTGCAGTGGTTACAGAATTCCTTAAAGGAATGCTCTAAATATTCATATGAGTGTGTAAATTTCCTTTTTGTCCTCCTGATAAGGTCCTGAGTGTTTATCAATCATCATGTTGGACATCCTAAGGGGGAAGAAAACAGGGGAAAAATGTTGCAGGTGTTTTTGATAAAAACAGTTGCCAAGTTGTAAATCAAAGTATGAGTCAATAACAGCAGCTTCTCAGTCTCATTACAAGTGCATGCCCTCGAATAAATCTGTTGAGAGGAAATTATTTGTGCATGTACCTTGTGCTCTTTGTAGAACTTTTTTTTCTTCTTCCTTCTGCAATGATAATCAAATTATTTGGCACAGAAATGCAAGATGCCTGAACATGATTTTCCATCTTTCCTGTTTTAATTAGTGACCTTTTTTTATTCAGTTATTCCGCTCTGATTCTGGGTCACCTGTGCTTTTGAGCTTGATGTTCAAAGAAGTGAGAAAGCAGCAACAACTAATTTGTGACTCTCATGATTCAACCACTTGAAAATGTGCTCTGCAACCCTTCAAGTGCAGATTAACCTTTTCTTTCAACTTAGACAAGACTGAATTTCAATGATGGCTCGTTTATTTCCTTTTTGGGTAATTTTTAGCCCGACTTTGCTTCAACAGCCTCATGTCTCTGCATCCTCCCCCCCTTGTCGTCACACAGTAGCCAAGTCTCAGCATATAACAAAGGGCGATGATTACATAGCAATCCACAGCTATTACCCAAGAGGTGGAAAGCACAAGCTTTTCCAAGCAGCAGCCCTTCACTTCACCACAGCCGCCTTCATCTCTGCATTCCCCCTCGCCAGTTTGGGCTGTTCTTCCCAGAAACACTGACCACTAATAATAGTGGAGCAACACCTGAGCATCCTGAATGACAGCATGCAGCAAGTTCTCATGGGAAGGACACGCTTCCATAATGTGATTCAGATGAATGGGTTGGCAGCATTGCTTCCCTGAATCTCATACCACAGTTTCCTCCTCAGGCAGATGTCATGCTGCGTTTGGGCTTGTTGCCAAACAGTGACATCCACATACCTGGAAGAGGCTCTTAATATTCCTCAGGGCTTACACAGATCAATACCATGTGTCAACAGGTTTTAAACTGATGGGTATGGTAATACAGTAAATATATCATTTTAGCAAAGCCTATTGACACTCCTGTAAATTTCTGATCGCTGGTACTGTTGTTGCATGATGACTCATGGGCAATTGGTCGGAAATCACATCGATTAGATGCTGGGTCCAATTAAGGAGATAGGCTCCACATAACAAATAGTTTGCAATGGATAGAAGTAAACAGTTTTATTGTTTGGTAGGTCCATAGTTTAGCCGTAAATTTACCTCAATTATTGACATATTACTCTGCTTGTTTTCCCCCAGCTGATTTCCCAGGAGATTTAAACAGGCGGCACAGAAATATTAATGCCATGCAGCCTTTTGAGTGTCGAGTCAAATGTATTCTGTGAGGCTGCTGTTTGTGTAATCAGATGGTAAGGAAAACCTGCTTAATGCAAATCCTGGCAAATTCAACCAGGCTATTCATCATGGTTATCACAAAAAGATAGAAATTACTTATGTGATTCAGCAGTTCATATATAAACCAAAATCAACCCCACTGTGAGTCAACCATGGTTTATTTGCAGCTTTGTGTTTGCCTAACAAGCTTTTAAGATGGTTCCCAGAAGGAAAGATGTAATTTTGCTCTAATTACCAGAGCAAATCAAGACAAAGCTATACGTTTTCCTGCAATTTATGCAGGATCACTCATTTGTTGTTTTAGATTTCAAGAAGTGCTATTTAAATAACTTCTCAGTTCTTACCAAGCCTGTCTTGAGTTTTGATTTTCTTTTCCAGAAATAAAGAAAATGATAAATTGTTAAGTCAGAATGATTAAGCTTTGATCACTTAAAATGAATTTAGTGCACATTGTTAAACATATACCAGTCTTTTGTTTCCCTTTACTTCGTTGGGGCACTTGTGGTGTTTAGCATCCCCAGACACAACAAAAAAACAAGGAGAAAAACAGAAATACAATTCATTACCAGAGGTGTATTTTGGCCTTGATGCAGAGATTGATAGGGCACAGATCAGCCATAACATCATGACCACATTTCTTTCCTCGAAATAGACTTGACCTAAGGAAACATGGGCTTCATCAGACCTCTGAGGGTATGCTGCAGTATCTGGCATAACTACATTAGTAACAGATACTTAATGCCATAGTCTTCATTCTTTGGACCATTTTTAAGAGATAATGACCACTGTAGATGGTAGCACCTACAAGAGCTGCAATTTTGGTGATACTCTGACTGAAACATGGCCATCACAGCTCAGCTGTTATGAAGCTGACTGAAATTCTCACACTTGCCCATTTTTCCTGTTTCCAACACAAAAAAAGAAAATAAAATGTTCAGTTGCTCTTGAAGGTATCCCTTTTGCTGCCAGGTGCCAGTATTTTTCAATAATGTTATTAACTTCACCTGTCATTGGTCGTGATGTGTATGCATGCCTTTTGTAGATTATATTCATAGCACCATCTCTTTACTGTATCACATAACCTCATCTGCATGGACATTTTTTGATGTACATTATCTCTCTTCAACTTACTGAAACTTGACATTTCACTTTGTCTCGGTGCATTCGACTGCACATTGTCTTGACAACATGACCTCACCGGCTTAGTAAACAGCCTCGCCAGGATGCTCTGTTTTGTAGAAATTAAATTCTGCGGCCATGATGTCAGATGACACAGAGCTAGACATCCAGGGGTCACTGGAACAGGAAATGACTACAACCACAGAATAATGTCAGGTAAATGAGAAATGGATGGGGCTTCTTTTTATTCAAGAGGAGCTCTTGCCCTGTGGAAAAATTAGAAACAAGCAGTGTAGATTAAATTTCCTCCAGCTGGGAAACTGTGTTAGACAGGGAGAGTGAATGGGACAATGAGCACTTCTGTGGTATCTCTATCTGACACACAAGAAGAGTGAGAGTGTTTGAAAAAGCTCTCATTGGGATTTCTGAGTGGACAGCATGGCACCTCTGTGGCCTCCTGCAGCAAGAAGAATGATAAAGGCAGTTTAAAAGGTCCAGTATCAAGCACAAACTGGATTAAGACAGAAACAATTATTAAGGGATGCCCAGCAAAATTAGATGAGGGAGTTTTACGGTTGGAGTGGTGTCTGTTTTCTCTATAATTTTGACACAGCGAGTAAGTCACCCAAACTGTTGCCATTTAAACAAAGGTGCATTGATGACATGAAGCAGAAGTTGCTGTTTAAGCACCAACAATTGGTGAATGATGTAGCAACATTTCAAAAGGGATTTGAGAACCAACTGTTCACCATGAACAACCCAAAATATAAATCTCACCCAGGGCAGAAATGAAAACTGAAGAGTCAGAAATTAATTTGAATGTAGAATATGAATCATTTATTTTTTTGCAAATTTAACTTAAGCTTTTCTTACAACGATGTGCAAAACTACACATTTAGAGTAACAGAATCTACAACGTTGGTAATGTCACTGGTTTGGGCCATCAGGAGTAGGTCCTATCACTTTCATTAGCAATCATTTGAATATACTTACAGTCATATCGCATGTAAAACACAGGACAGCACACATATGTTGTCTGCAGTGTATCTCTGGAGCACTTTTTAGCTTTTCACTACATCTTTTGCATCACACTTAGAGAAAAAATAAGCACATGGTAAGGTCATGTCAAGTCAAAGTCTAATTTGCTTACCCTCAAAAAATGTTAATATGTGGAAAGTGAGCTTTTCTCCATTATTCATTATTCAATTTAATACATTAATTCATCTGGCATTCATTACACGATACCTACGAAATTCAGCAGTAGCTTGTTCTGCTTGTTTGGATCCTAATTTTCTCAGGTGATACACACTTCAGGGAATTGAATTAAACTTCCAGATAGGCACTGATTATGCAGGGCAGGATTTCTGCTACACCGCTCGAAGCATGTGTAAACATTGCCATATTGTCTCTCAGCGAGAGCCTCCGTACGTTGTTTTCGATCAGCTCCTCTGAGTTTGGAGACGCCCGTTGCTGTCACTTGCTGGGATCATCTGAGCCCAGATTAATCTAGAAGACACGGTGTGCATCTTCCTCTGCGTCTTTGCTCTGCGGTGAACTTGATAAGAAATTCAGGAAACCTTCCAATCACAATTCAAACCCACTGAGGGATACTACAGTGATGAGTTTCTTCCAAGGCCATTTGATTGCCGTTTTCTAGGTGAAAGATGAATACGGGAGGATTTGGTCCCTCAAGGCCCCCAGGCTACAATCACTCCAGCGTCTTCTTTAGGAGGAGACTCCTGCTGACTGGAAAGCAGGTGGATTGGCTAATGGGAAGAACCCATGGAGACTTAAAGCAAAGATAAAGAGATGGAGGAAGAGAAAGAGTGGAGAGCAAGGAAAGTGCTGCCAGCTCCCTTGTGACACACAGAGTGAGCATCGATCAGTGAAAGTGTCTGTTAGTGTCCTCTACTTCTGAGCAGAGAGTCTCACTTGTAAAAAGTGTGAACATCAAACAGCCAAAATGCACCATGTGGGACTGCTCTCATAACAGGTGGCAAGAAGTCTGCGTCCTAAGCCTGAGGATCTTGAGACTTTTTAAAGTGAGCTGAAACAACAGAAAAAGCTGCCTGAAAATCAGGATATCTGCTCACTTATCGCCAACACTGTATCAGATTAGCTGAGGTGGTGCTTCAAGGGAAAGCCATCCATCTCTGAGGCTTGCTTTGGCTGTCATTAGCAGGGGGTTGTGTCTTGTCTTGTCAGAAAGATGCTGGGAACAGGCCCTCAGAGGCACATGGGTAAATCTGTCCATGCTCCTGATTCACTGGGTCATAAACGTGGCGGGGATGTTGTGATTATAGGGCAGTGGGTAGAGCTATCAAGGTTTGGTTTGAGTGCAGGAAAGATGGTCTCATGGAGAACACGTAACTAACTGTGGAGGGAGAGGCGCTGCATGATAGAACAAGACCTGAGGTTACACATCGTAGAGGCAATGACATCTTAACAAGGTGGCACATTTGTAATTATCATTCATGACTATCATTATCTATTGCATGAGCTGGCTTTTCATCCAAACCACCTCACTTTTTTTGTTAGCCAGCAGGCATTTTTATGTGGCATAGTTTTACAGACGAGTGTTCCTTCAGGCCACTGATGGAGACTGCATTGTTGATTTTTTCATAAGTAAACCGGCTGACCTCAGATTCAGTGGGAAGGAAAACTATAGAGCTTATGCCTTAGAGAGGCGCTATTTGTAGAAAGAGATCAGTGTCAGGATGTGAGACTGCGTGGTTATTGTTCTTTTGCTTAGATTGAAACAGATTCAATAGAAGAATTAAATTTGACAACAGTTAAAAAGAGAAAACATTAATTTCCCTGATGTGAAACTAATTAAACTTTTCATAAACAACACGATAGTCACAGTTATTAAAATCTGTTATTAAACATTTAAGGACTGTGATGAAGTTGGCCATCTGGGACCAGAGAGGTAACTATCATACTCTCTTACACATCATGTATGTAAATGTATGCAAATTGCTGAGTTTACCAGAAGGAGAAGATGACAGTTTGTGGTTTATTTTGTAATAACGGCCTAGTTTTGACAATGTACAATAGATTTGAGCTGTTAGCCACAAGTATCTTTTTCTCCAGTTTTCTGTTTATAAAACCTGAGAAATATGATGTACATTTGCAAGAAGAAGTATGTGAAACCCTTTATGGATTATTGTATAAACTGGTCATAAAACATGTTATGACCTCATCTAAGTCTAATTGAAATAATACCACTCAAACAATTATATGGTTTATTTTGAGCACAGCATGAACAAATTCAAAGTGCAGTATGGTAAAAGTATGCATACCCTTGAATTTATTAACTGTTTGACCCTCTTTTGGCAGCAGTGACCTCAACCAAATATGTCCTGTAGATCCAGTGAGGACCTGCATCACGGTCAGGAGGATTTCTGGACCATTCCACTTCACAAAGCTGTTTCTGTTCAGTAGTATTCTTGAGGTGTCTGGGATGAATCTCTCTCTTGATGCATGCCACAGCATCTTAATCAAGTTAAGGCCAGGACTTTACATGGGCCACCCCAGAAAGTGTATTATCTTCCATTGAAGCCATTCTGTTATTGAATTATGTCTTTGCATCTGGTCATTGTCTTGTTGAATCACTGATCTTCTTCTAAGTTTTGATTGGTGGATGGATAGCCTTAAGTTGTCTGGGCCAGGATGAGGTTTGTGGATGAGGATGAGGCATTTTTTTATTATTTTTGAATAGAAGTGGCTTCCTCCCCATGAACTCTACTCTTGTTAAGTGTTTTACATATCAGAGGCACCGTTTGAGATTTTCTTTTCTTATCCTCAATGTTATTCTGTGGTGCAATTGGAAATGAATGGTTTTGTCACATTGTCAACAGAAAGAGGTGAAGTACGCAGTATACCAAATTTGTTGAATGCCTTTTGTGCAGATTAATTTTGTGATCAGGTTTTCCCCAGTATCACCTTTGCTCATCAGAAATGAACTGCTGTCCAAACAGAATCTGAAGACATCTGAATAAACTCAACAGTTGCATCACACTGCTGCGCTTTTTGTTAGTGACAGTTAAATACGACGTTCCCTGCTCATGTGATTCTCAGCACAGCACTTGGCATGGCAGTGAACAGACTGATAAATATGTGAGGGTGAAGTGGAGAAGGCAGTCAGTAGCTGCATTATATTATATGAGGTCAACATACAAAGATTGTTACAAATTGAAAATCAATTTACACTTTATGACCCGTGAGCTAGGAAATACACAGTCTCTGAGGCTCATCATATTCTCAGTCTTATCTATCGCCTGCAACAGTCACAGAGAACTATAATAAATATGTGGGTTTTTTTGTTCAAAGCAGTCTGTGAAGTCACGTCAGAGTCGAAAAAGACACAACTTTTAAAACTTAATATAATGACTGACTTTTATTTATTTTACTACTGTTTCATGAGCTAAACAAGAGGGAAACATCTAAAATCACAGGCACAGATTCATCTACCCATTTTCTTGAGGTTTGCCCTCCCCCCATAGCTGGCTCCTTTGTATCAGAGACATTTTGAAGCATTTTGCTGCATGGCAGCTGACGAGCCCTGTAATTGTTCTTGACACTGTGAGGTGGAGCTGCTGCGAGTGGTGGAGACCAGTATTGTGCTGACCATGTCACTCATCTGGCTCGGCCACACTGAGCTGAGCCTGACTATCCAGTGATGCAGTCTGAATATAGTCACTCCTCTGTAATGGTCTGTCAGCTCCCCATTTTCTAGGTGACAGAACAGGTTACCAAAATCAGCAGAAGCTCAGCTGTTGATGGCTACTAGATTGTTTGTGACAGTGAGGTGACAGTAGATTTATTGCTGTATAGTTTGTATGACAAAAGCTCATTGGATTTCAGATATTCTGTTGATTTTTCTTATGGTACCTGAATATGTTGTTGTACCCTTTTTGTTTCATAATCCCTTAGTTCTTAATTTCACTTCTTCACTGGGGTAAATCATGTTTCATGAGTTATAGGCAGAACTCCAGGAGTTTAGTTTTAGTCAGATATTTGCACAGCATGTAGGAGGAGCAGATCGACAAAAATTTTCATCCCTTGGTCCGAAAGGTGTCGGCCTTCATCACTCCCTGCCCAAAGACCCAACATGCTGCTCTGCCTGTTACTGTGCAGTGCTCAGCCAAGATTGCATCCTGCTCTGCTCCATTCCTGCTCCAAAGAAGGATGTTGTGATTCTGACTCTGATTTTGGTCATGCTTGAGACTCGTAAGGTGAGCGGTAGTAGAGCAAAACTGGAGCTAGACAGTGCACCGTATCACCTTCTCAACCTTGAAAAAGGTTTCCTGCTCTGTGTTCTTCTCAAAATTCACCCACCACAATCACACGCTCTGGGTGTTTAATGCTACAAGTGGGGAACAGTGAATGATTGATTAGCAAATACTGCTCCTGTGGCACTATCTGCTCCAAAAAGCTTATGTTTTCAGAAAGTTATGTTTATGTTTCAGTTAGTGATAGGACATTTACTTCTCTACTGCTCAGACTGTGGCTTTAAAAATGTGTCCAACAGGATGCTGAGTAATAGGTGGAGAAAAGTTATGTACCTTTGTATTAGCTTAGTTTCATATTTGCTCAGTTTCCCTTAATGTTGTGTACTAATCTTCTTTTTTACCTTATCAGTAACTTTCTAGTTCATTCAGTCTGTATATTAGATAATTTTATCATAGCCTGAGTGTTTGGTGTAAACCTGCACATTGACATCACTCAGCAGCAGTGGTAAAGACTCGTTTGGAACGATGATTGAATCATAAAAATCAAATGGAAGGATTCCATTACTCCATTTACTCCGTCCTTTGTTTTACTGCCATGATCCTATTTTCCCTTTTTACCATCGATCTCATGCCTGCATTGCACCTAAATAATGTTTTGTTTTTACAGCACTGTAGATATATCAGTGCAAGCCTGGGTTATGTTGGCCTTATCTTCTTTATGCTCCTATTTCTCTCTTTAGGATGTCATTACTGGGCCAACAGGAAAAAGGGGGGGCCTTGAGTGTGTGGGTGTAGGTGACGTCCTCTCTTCCTGCTGAGGTGGTTTGTTGACAGGTTATGTTTGAGGGACGAGTGAGCAGTGATAAGAGACAGTGAGGGAGTACAGACACTGCAGATAGAACGGCCCACGGCAGAGAAACCGGGGAAGGGGTGACAAATCGTCCTTCAAGATATACTTTTTCTTCAATAATGTTTATACAGAGAAGTCAAGAGATATTTTCATTCAAATCAGAACCACCTGCAGAGAGGCAACCTTAAAGACTGAGGCTCACTCTGCTATTACTGGCTTATCTCGAGCCAATGAGGATGCAGTATGGGGAAACTACACACTGATGTGTGCTGATAGAGACAAAGGCTTGAGGATTGGGTTACAGTCATGCTTTTACTGCCACGACAAAGGAGGACAAACGCATCAGTCTGCTGGTAGAGTGAGAGATCAAAACATAATTTCCAGGCAGGAAGGAACATGCTGGCAGAGCATACACGAGGCAGAAGGCCACTGAACAGGCGTGAACATTAACACAAACACTGCCAGTCAAAATGACTGATTACCTCAGAGGGTGTGCTGTGAAAAGTCAATTCAGCACTCAAAACCCCCTCTTTTCCTCACAGCCTTGGCATGCTGGTCCACAAGAAGCCCACATGTACTTCTCCCTGGGGTGTTCAAAATGTAAAATCATTAAAATACCGCCAGAGGTTGGTCTTCATTGTAATTTCTGAGTGGTGCTGTTTGAAACTCATTGCTCCTAAGCTGTAGCCATTACTCTTCTGAGGCCACGCCCACAAAGTGAATATATGTTTTTAAATGTTGCTGCATCTATTCTTGTGATGCCGTGCTGCTCTGTGAATTGATTTCAAAAGGACTGAGATGAACAAAAGCTAGAGAGATATGTCGTGAAAATGTAGCACAACATTGCAGCAGTAAAACTTTTAAATAATGTAAAAGTAACATGACATGACATCATGCTCTTGGCAATTCCTAACCACTTAGGTGGATGCAAACCTACTAAAGCTCAAAGCATTTTTCCCCTCAGTGCTCCATAGCAGTGTGTCTGCAACTGTAAGTGCTCACATACAGGTTCAGTCTACCTCCCAGTGGACCTGGTCTGGGCTTCGGTTTGCTCTTTCTGTATTTATAGCCTGTTTGAGGAGGACTCATTGTCCTCAAACTGCCCTTCACATCTGCAGAACACTAGACAGTCACATAGTGCCACTACTGAGCAAAACCCTATCACAGTATTTATGTTTAAGCTTCCAGATACTGAGAGCACCTCAGACATCTTAGCAGGATATTGCTAAGCACCCCTTTGAATGGTAAGAGAAGCATGATAAAGGCAACATGCTTGATTTCAAATATGAAGAGGTCAGTGCATCCACTCAAATCAGAGAGAGAGAGACAGCAGAAATGTACCAAAGACTAAAATAAAAGTCCCCGACCTCACCCACCTCGATACTCAGAATTCAGAATTCTTCAGGTGAGATGTGGGAAAAACCTCCCTCTACTTTGCAATCATACACATGTAAGAAAAATAGTTATTACACTCAAGAGTTTGTTTTTATAGTGTTGTGAATCAAAAAGGAAGTCTTGTACATCTGTGCAATCAGCACACTGATATGAAATGTGGAGAGAAATGTGCGGTGAGTTGTGTGTGTGCGTGTGTGTATGTGTGCATGTGTGTGTGTGTGTGGGTGTGTGTGTGTGTGTGTGTGTGTGTGTGTGTGTGTGTGTGTGTGTGTGTGTGTGTGTGTGTGTGTGTTAAAGTAGATTACCTAGAAGAAAATGCTCAAGGAAGCCAGCAACAGCTGCAATGCACAAAGTACACTGTGGCACTATTTTTTCAAGCTCTTCTCTGTTATTAAGTCATAATTGTGCATCAAAGGAAAAATGTTATATTATTGAGTCAACCCTTTAGGCGCTACTGTTTTTTCAATAAAATCTTCAGTTTTGAAATCAGTATTTTAAAAGGTGGTAGCTTGAGAATGGTTAGAGATAAAGGCATACTGTAAATGAGAAAATCAGTATCATCCAAAGTTAGTAATGGGAGTAAATTCAGTCATCCAATTTGCATATTTTCCAATTCAAAAAACATATTGAAAAACAAAAAAAAGAGTGGCTATTTGATTTGTGATGAAACTGAAGATGAAAATTTAAGATATTTTTCTTTAATAGGAACACAAAACACCTTCAAAAACATGCTGATTTTCATTTTCTGTTTTTAAAAATGAAAAATAAAATGTTAGAAGGCAGGAACAACAAAACGCCCCTTTTTCATTTAGTGTGACCAGAAGCTGTCCTTTTCAAAGTTAGAGCGCGTATGAGAAGGGTGGAGTTTTTCACGACTCAGTTTTATATTAATTAGTGATAAAAATGGGCATCAAAAATGCCCATTAAAGTTGCTAGGGATGCTCGCTCTCCTCTCACACACACACACACACACACACACACACACACACCTGTGCAGGTAGCAAAAGAGATACAGCAGGCTCAAACCTCAGTTATGGCTTTTGCCTCTAACTCCAAATGTAGGTTGGGGTGTCACATCAAACTGAAATCATTTCCAGCCCAAAATCTCCTCATACTTTGTGCAGAAAAACCTTTTCTAACCCTGCTATACTGTGGTGAGCAATGGTGTGGTATCTGCAGAGATAAGCCATTGTTTTGCCACGTTAAAATCCCATCAGAGAAGATTCCTAAGATGCTGAGCTGGGGAAACCACAGGTGAAAGGTGGCAATCTTTTCTGAAAAAAAAGTCATTGCCTTATACACACTCGTAATTTGAAAGGGCGTTTCCGGTTGCACATCATAAAAATAAGGGTTGGGTTTTTTTAGCTGCTTTACTTTCTGTTGCCTGTCGCAATTTTGAGACTTTGGTGCTTAAAGGGTCAATAAACCTTGTGGAGTGCTAGATTGATGACAAAGACTCTTCGATTCAAAATGACAAGTGACCTGCAGCAGTAAAATGACCTGGTCAGGTGTTGTAGGTTCATACCTCAAACTATTACTGCTAATCTGGACTGTGCTTGCTTGCTTGCTTGCTTGATTGATTGACTAGATGAAAAACAAAACAATCACTCTATTGTCAGCCCATCAACCATTGAAACACTGTCACACATCTGCATATACAGCAGTACAGTACATATACATTTCTGAATGCAAAGAAAGTTTTTTTTCGGTGGAACACAACTTGAACCTTTCTCTCTGGGGACCTTTAATAATCAGACTCTTCTCCTATGAAGGTGTAACTTATAATTTGGGTTTACAATACAGAGGTGGTAAGTGAGCACATATCCACTGTGTTGTCATAGTTTAAGTTTCCATTTGGAAATTGTAACCAAGCTCTTTTTCCTTTCCTGCTCATTTTGACTCATGCATTCAGAGAATTGACAGTTCATTTGGGTTAAATTTCATTACCATTGTGTCCCTCATTGTCTCATATTGTAAAACAAATCTTTAACTCCATGTCCATATGGGCCTCTGTGTGCAGTTGTTTGCCTAAAGCCCTTTCTCAGTGACCGTGTCAAACTGCCTTTCTGGGATCATGGGCCTTTGACAGGAGAATAGATTGCATGTATTTATATTTCAGTGAAAAAAACTCAGCAGACTGTCGCCTGAGGGTTTGGTGCCTATCCGAGTCCTTCACGATTGTTGGAGAGGGAATGTGTCATACTTTCTTCCGTCAACATGGAGAAAAAGAATGTTGTCTTAGGTTTCAAATGGAAGGCTACAGTAATTTAAGTCTGCAGGGTACGGCTGATGTTACAGTTGCCCTCTTAACTATCATTGTCCTGTCCACACACTGGATATTGGATAAGCAAAATAATGTTTTACTGCCTTAAAATCCACCAGTTATATGAATTATAGCCTAAACCTCTGCGTAACACTCATTCCAAAGAGCTTGATGGAGAACAAAAGCATCTTTTATCTTTAAGATGTCCCTCTGCATCTCCTCCCCCATGCACCCTCTCTCATGCTCCCTGACAGTGTAATCATGGACGAGGACAGCATTTTATGGAGGCTTCTTTAATAACCACCAGCTTGACCTCTGTGTGTCCCCTAAAGGCACCACCTCCTCTAGCTATCCCCCCACCTCAGCCTCAGGACCCAGGTTGACTGTCCCCAAGCTTCACCCGTCCTCCTTTCCTCCCTGACATTATCCTGGCCTCCATCCTCCCATGCTGACATGCTCAGATGCTCCTGTAATGTCTTGTAGGTCTAAAGGTCATTTTAGGAACTGTCATGGTGGATTGGACCTCAGACATAACAGTACTCTTTTGGGACCACAGAGAAGCGTGCCTGTCTCCCTGCCAGTCATTTCTCACCAGCTTAAGATTGAGTTACCACATGTCGTACACAGACTTCAGCCCTGTTGTTATGTTGTTGCATTTGACACTTGTAACTGATGGTTCATTTTTGGATGTGTTCCATTCAAATTAATTAAACTTAGGAAAAGAATGCAATAAATCACCAAGCCAGACTTTTCCTCCCAGACGGATGTTTTTTTTCCTTTTTTTTTGAGTTTGATTTATTTCTTTTTCTCTCTCTCTCTGAAGGGACTTTACAAGAACAAAAGATCCGGTGGATGTTGGAAACTTGCTGTGTGGGGGTTGTTTGTAAAAAGATCAGTCACATTTTGGAGACATGCTGTGGTGTCGTGTCCTGCTGTGTTGCCTTTGGAAATGAAGAGGAGATCAAAGCTAAAGAGGTCCCTATAGCCTCTTTGGCATCTTTTTGTGGCTGACCAATATGTTATATACTCGCAGGTGTACATTTGCATCAAAGCAAAGCAGCTAATGTAACGATACTTTTGTTTTAAGATCATTTTTGCTCTGTTTCAAATTTTCAGTACTCATCATTACTGTTGCTACAGCTTTGTAATTTGAAATGTAGGTACAGTTAATCCTGTCCAACTAATGTGATTGCTCCGATGGAATGTCATGACCCACGCCTTTAGCACTCATTCATTTTGGCGATGAATAACTGTCGGGTGATTCTACAAGAGTTAGTACAGTGCCTTGGCATAACAGAGGAGAGCTGTATTAGACTGATCTTCTGTTTGTCAACTCAGGGAATACAGAGTCAGCTCCTGGCAGAGTGACTAAGGCCTGAGATTCTCAGCAGGTTCAGATTTACACTGGATGGATGTGTCTTCCTTGGTTGTATGTCTCCATTTGTGTTCCATTTTGTGTGTATGTGTGTGCCTGTCAGAGGCTCCAGGTGATGGATCGGGATGTTTCTATTTCCTCCGGACTCTCCTGACAGATCATTCATCCTTAAACAATTTGGCAGAGCCCTCAGAGCCTGAGAAGCCTGAGAGAAAGGATGGGCCGCTGGACTGACAGTAGCCTTAATGAAAGACTCATCGTGAGCAAGGGGCCACTGGTTTCACTGTCTACGAAAGATGGAAGGATGACATGGTGACAGGTATGGGTGGTCACCGAAGCAGAAGCCAACAAGTATAAGGGGGGTAGAGCTTTAGGTCAACTAAAGCTGGCTTAGAGATGAAACATAGGTCCACATATTATCAAGAATTCTCCATGTTCAGGTTGAAAAAGGGAAATTCTGCTTTAAGATGTACTGCCATGTCAAAGGTTTGTAAATCATACAAACATGAGACAATTTCAGCTCCTAAATTGACCTACAGTTGTGCCTTAAAGTTTACACCCCCAGCAGAATGTCTGATTTTTTTTAGCCTATTCACAGAAAATATGAATGATAACACAAAATCCTTTCTATCACTCCTGGTTAGTGGTTGGGTGAAGACATTTATTAAAAAAAAAAAAAAAGTTACTCTTTTTAAATCATAATGACAACAGAAACTTCAAAAATGACCCTGTTAAGAAGTTTACACAACTCTGGTGGTTTTGGCCTGATAAATGCACAAAAGTGAACACAAATGTGTTTGAATGTCTACTAAAGGTAACCATCCTCACCTGTGATCTATTCGCTTATAATCAGTGTGTGTGTGTGTATAAAAAAATGAACAGGGTCATTTTTGTAATTTCCGTTGTCATTAAGATTTGAAAACAGTAAACACAGTTGTTTGTTAAAAAATGTCTTCACCCAACCACCAACCATGGGTGACAGAAAGGTTTTTGTGTTATCATTAATACTTTCTGAGAAAAGGTAAAAAAAATCAGAAAATTCTGCTGGAGGGGGTGTAAACTTTTAGGCACAACTGTACATCTGACATTGGGAAACAGCCTTGAGTCAACATTTGACCATTTCTTTGAGCTTCTCACCATGAGCGTAACTTTGTACGAAGAAGACCACCATGTGTAAGTGTAAGTGTAAGTGTAAGGGCATGGAATGACTAAAATAAGAGAGGAAATGAGTGCAGGGAGATTCTGGAGAAAGGCCTGCAGCTGATATAAACTGTTCAGGCCGGTTTGGTATGGAAACTTGATAGGTTATTGTCTAACAGCAGCTGTAATGAGTTAAACACAAAAATCTGATACGTGTTTCGTCTCAGATTGCTCATCTTGTTTCAGTGGTATTTATAGTACACGTTATATTACATTAACACGGTGTGGCTAATAGCCCCATGGGTCTTTTGTACACATACCAAGTGAAACCAGTGAGCAAACCTGTGGGTGCTGTCAGACATGGAGATTTATAGGCTGCAGCTGCACAGAGGTGTCTTTGCTCTGTGTGTCAGCACTGTTTCTGCAACCTAACCTCTTAGCACTGGTTCGCTCTCAGTGATGGATGGATGTGTTTAAGTCAGGTTAAAAGTCTTCTTCCAGTCACTTGCTGGGGCAATCAGACTTTAATCTTGAACCCTGCGTGGCTGTCTGTAGTAAAGGTATTCCTGAACCTGATGAACAAAGAGAGGAGACTTGCTCCACTGAGTCGAGGCTGGATGGATGAAACCCTGGCTTCTGTCCCACTCCTTAGATTACCCACCTGCTCTGATCACAGCTAGTGTGTACAATCACATTACCTGTCCCTCTGTACTAATAAGCCTTTCGAATGCATGTCAACGAAGGCGCGGAGTCACTGTATCAGACTCCTAAATTTGTTTTGACTCTCTGTGCCGTCATCTCCTTGTTGTAAGTGATCACTTTGGACTTTGCTGGAGCTGCCTGTGTGTTTCATGGTGAGAGCAGGCCGGAGACAAAGCCAAGTAATAAAGACAGCATTAGCAAGCTAATTAGGCTACAGACCTGCTCTGGAGGAACAAATCATTTCTGCACGTCTCTCGCAATAGGACATCACAGCTTCTCAGCATAGCAATATTTCATCTCCTGTTTCCTTCACCTCGGCTGTATTCAACAACTATTGTCAATGAATCTTCGCTCATATCCATATTTATTGAGCTGAGAGTTGGAGGCCAGGAGAATGGGGCCTGGATAATGAAGATGTTGTTTCTGCATGGATTCAAATCCCTCTGTGAGGTTTAACACATCCCGCTGACACTCATTTGTCTGTTGTCTGATACATGCACAAGAACTGTAAAACTGACTTGATGTCAGCTGCTGGCCATGGCTGTCAAAAAAGTTGTAAATTTCTCTGCCTGACACAGTAACGTGTATATATTTTGTTAATTCTCACTGTCTTGATTTAGTGAAGCACATGATCAAAACTGCTTGAAAGCACTCTGTATTTAGTGTTGAATGCACTCAGCACACAGTGTGTTCCCATATGTGTGTGTGCTGTTCCATTTTTGTGTGTCACATAATGGCCTTCTGGATGAAAATCAATCACACAAGAACTGACGTGTCCTTTCAGGAGGGTTACTGTAAGAGTGTGAGATCCTCAGCCCTGCTCTGATTGAATCTGGCTCAAATCCTAAAGTATCTTGAAAGAAGATAACAGGACGCCCATAGTTCTGCAGTCAGTGGATGCCCTCAGCGTCCACCTCCATGCATGGATAGCCCTGCTCTCACTAAAAAGAGAAAGCAGGATTATGTGTCTTAGCCTCTCAGAGTCTTTTTCTCCTCCCTGGGTCTCCTTTTTTCTCCCCCTTCTCTGTCTCTGTGGAAGGTCACCTGAAGGAGGTAATCCCTATTCCTCTCTGTTTTCTCTCTCTTTTATCTGAGGGGCTTTGTGGCCAGAGCTGGAGCCCATCCACTGATCGGCAAAGCAAGAGCCAGCACACAAACAGAGAGGCAGAGGGGGGAACAGCTCGATGCACGAGATTGCTGCCTTTTATCCCGCTGGTGTGAATAGTAAAATAAGTGCCTTGCTATAAAACATAAGGCGATGCTGAGATTTGAAATATGTATGAGTTCCAGCTTTTCCTAATACATCGTGCAAACTTACTTATAGGATATGACCAGCAGGTCCCTCCCTGATTCAAAGCCTGAGTGTGTGTGCATGTGTGCGGTGAGAGAAAATATTGTGTATTGTTGCTGCTTTCTGAGAGAAAACCCAGGGGATCAGAAGATGTATTTATGTTCTGCTGTTTTCTGGTAGATTTATGCCTTCGCATAATTTGTTTACATCTTTTTCCACAGTACTTGTGTGTGGAGAATACAGCTGGGGAGCTCCACAGGGAGAGACCGCCTGCTGGGGAGTATAGCTTTTGTATGTGGAGTGATGGGGACTGTTCCATGCCTTAAAGCTCCCATGTGCACTTGTTGAACCATAACCAACATTTCAACCTACATACTAACATGTGAGCTTACTCTGAGGTAATAACACAATCTCCAAAAAGAGAGACTTTTGTCCCTTTAAACAATTTGTTGTTGGAGCAGTTTTGACAGTGTGTTCCTCCTTTTAGCACAATGAATGATGGGAGATTTGAGAAAGAGAACAATCTTCTGGAGGAGGGAAAGGTTCAGTCGTAAGAATTATGCTGGTGAGGAACATTACCCTCCTCTGTATATAATGAGACATATTTAAAACAGCAATCATCCCCTCCTTTGAACTCTGGGTCACAGTACACGATCAATCCTTCTGGTGATTGAAAAGAAAAGGCCACATATGTGTGTGTGTGAGAGAGAAGGAGCATATTAACCAAGGTCACACACATCCGCTGCACACGCTGTCTGCATGTAAAAACGGATGTTCTCTTAGAAATGCTGAGCACGATTAAATCTTCAGCTAAGAATCACATTCAGACTTTAAATCATCGGTCAGGTCATTAAGGGGACTGGGGGTCCTTTCTGGGCTGTTTCTTTCAATTGAATTAGAGTATTATTCTGGATAATTTGGTTTGGAGATTAGCACTTCATACAGACTGCGGTGTCTGTAATTGCTTTAGGATGAACAAAGAAGAAAGACAATAGAAAGAGACATGTCAGTGGCTAATTCTAATACATTTCTGGAAAGAATTTAGCTGAAAATCATTGTTTTTTCAGGGATTTCTTCCCTTTGTTGGTTTTTATTAGATGTTGCAGACTCTGTTCTTTCTGTAATTTAATTTTTTTCAGGCTTTCCAAAGATTTCCTATTTTTTTTGCTATTGTTATGTCTGATTTCAACACCACTCTTGGTTCTGGTTTGACACACGCTTCAGCAAAAATGTCTCCATAGTGAATCGTTGGAGGAATTCATAAATGCTTGTATGCCAAAATACTCCAATATTCTCATGCTTAATGAGATTTAAAGTCATAAATGATTAGCTTCTCAATGTCAATTTTTAGATTTCCATATGGGAGGCAACACCCCACCAAC
The DNA here is from genome assembly GCA_008086565.1 of Thalassoma bifasciatum. Taxonomy (NCBI): domain Eukaryota; kingdom Metazoa; phylum Chordata; class Actinopteri; order Labriformes; family Labridae; genus Thalassoma; species Thalassoma bifasciatum. The sequence continues at coordinate 252,210 of RPOG01000165.1, read as the reverse complement.
ACAACTCAATCAATCACTGCTGTCTTCTTCACTCACTTATAATAAAGTCAGTGAACCTTGAGACAGGTGAATTTGATAAATGTTACTTCCAGCAGTGTTTTATCTGAAGCTGTAATATTCATCCTAATGCTTGTATGTTTTTTACATTTTGAATGCACCTGTTTTACTGTCTACCAAACCTCTGGGGAATTAGAGTTTTCTGGGATAAAAGGTGCAAGTTTAGTGCGTGATGTCAGTATGAGTAGTTAGATGTAGAGTTTCTGTGTTTGGGGCATTTATCAACCAAATTAATCCATCTATCTGATTTTGTAAATTAGAATGCATAACCAGAACACTTTTGTTATGTTTTCATGGACAACTCATGATTGGAGTAATGGTGTGATAAGAATAAAGATGCTTTATGTAAACACCACAACAAGGAGTCCAATCAAATGCAGCCCACTTGACAAGAAATTTCAATCCAATAGAGAGCAGTAGTGTATGCCATTTGCAATTTGGATGGATATAAAAACTGTAAAAAACTGAGTCAGATCATTTAATCCTGTTTAGGGAAAAATTCTTTCTTCTGTCTTAAAAATACTAAACAAGATGCAGGTGAACAAAATCTTATGTGCTCAACAAAGGGGGTGAGCTGAGGAGCAACATGTAAGTGTGCAACAACAGCTGTGCTGATACTAACTTTCTTTATACCACAATATGTAAATGTTACACCCTTTAATGTGGGGTGATAAATGATTACAAGAGAAATTTATGGTGTTTCTCTCAGTGTATCTTTTACTGGAATGCTTTACTTGACAAAACAACCCACAGCACAATGGTGTAAAGGATAATAAATAAATATTTATTAATTTATTTATATACGCTATATATTTTGATAATAGTGAATAGGATAGTGTTGTGTCCTGACACACACTGCAGCAAATGTGTTTGGAGAAGCCATGGGGTTATAAATTTCAAGAGTTTTGAGGTTTAGGTCAAATCATTTAAATTTTTTTCTTCATTAATTTTTCACATTTCATGAAATGCCCCCTCGCTTGCTTTTCCTGGGCCATCAGGTGTTTTTGGTTGTTTGGTGTGATTGAATTGGAGAGGATCCATCAATAAATTGTTTAATAAAAAAAACAATCCCTCCTTCTCACTTCTTAAGTGAAGGCTAACACCCCTGTAAACGAAGTGAAGTTGTAATCTCCAGTCAGAAAGATTTTGATGTTAATGGTAAAAGGGCTCTTTGAAAGAAGCTGCAATAGTATTTATTGTACAATAATGTGACAAACTGAACAATCTCAACTAGATTCTCTCCTTCTCCTTCATATTTCCTTATCTAGCTAACTCAAGCTTACAGTGAGCAGATAACATAGTCAAGAAACATTGTACACTTCTGTTAAAGAAAAAGTCACTTTCACGGTATCTCAGTGGGGCATATATACCCCCATTTGATGGTAATGAGAATTGAGAAGATGTTAAGCCTCTGCATTGTCTGATAAGACAATAACGATGCAAGCACATTTATGGTCTTGTAAAGGTGTTACCACATGGATAGCTAATTAAGCAAGAAGGAGATAAAAGACTCTATTTTTCAGTAAAGGTCAGCATCTGATGTGAGTGGAATCTGTGAAATGTAAGTGCACTTTAAGATGAGGATAAAAACATGTTTTCATCAAAATGACATTTAGCTGGCTCTGTCATCTTGACTACTGTCAGAATCTTTACTAAGCACAGTTAAAGCCGATCACTGTGAAGAAGATCCCTGCATAGAGTAAGCTGATGATTGAATCACCATTGTCTCCCTGCTCTCTGTTGGATAGAAAAGGCACTGCGACATATACATACTCAGAGTGCTGGAGATAAATCCCCACAGAGCGGGCAGACATCATGAAAACAGAAAGCTATACTACTGTGATAATGAACTGACAAGACCTGCTCAGCTCCTGCACTGCTGTAAACCCCGGCGGCAATTTATGAGTGCAGAGTGACCAGAACGCCTCCCCCTTAACTGGATAACTACTGCAACCCAGCAGATCATGGCGGTAGTATCCATTAACACATATTGAAGGTGTATGACTGCCAGGAGCACCGACTAAAGTTCATATTTGACCAAGCTAGCATCATGATCTGCTCACTGTGCTTTTAATGCCTCCTCACTGACATTTTAAATACCTTCTGGAATGACTGGAGAGCCAGCCTGTGAAATATATGAAATATAAAATGATGTAATATTGAACATTCACTCGGATGAACCTACAGCTGGGGGACAGTGATTTCAATTATTCAGAGGGCATGTAATTATAAACCTTACCATCCAGTACTGTGCAGCTCTGCAGTTCTGCCACAAGCAAAGATCATCCAGGGTCTGTTTTTATTGATATTCTCATTTCTGCCCCGGTCAGGGATTTTAGCTATTCTACACCACAGATCTGCTGAACACAATTACTGCAGTGCCTCCCTGGAGGAACTGGCCACATAGAGAGGCGTGATAACAAGGCTACACTGAATTAGTAATATGGTAAATAAAACACTGGTAGGATGGAAATTCCAATATACCAAGGCCTGGAGACACAGAACGTGGGTCTAAAGGATCTGTGGGGTCTGACAAACATGTCATGACTGTTATTGATCCAGGATTGCCGAGGAAACCAACTGCTGCTGGTATTACCCTGACCTCTTTGATTTGTTTGGAAGAATGTATGAAATATGGTTTAGAAAATACCTGTTTCAGCATGACCTTCTGGGTAGATTATTGTTACATATGTCAACTGTGAAATATTTTGATTTGATAAAATGTGAAGCCTTTAAACAAAATGACAGTTTGAAAATATTTATATTGACTTTACTCTCGAAATAATTACCCTACTCTTGTTGTAATGGAAATTATAACCCATCATCCGCCTTGGGTCGGCTTAGCTGGTTACAAACGGCGCTTTTCCACTATACAATTCAAGCCCTACTCGACTCGGCTGGACTCTACTCTACTCTGCTCAACACGGTTTGGTTACCTTTTCCACTAGCCCGAGTACAGGCTCGCTGTGGGCGTGGATCTTATAACACAGCTGCACTAAAGTGCTGCGCAGAAGTGCGTGCATGTCATCTATAACGAGACACAAAAATAATATTGTACTAACATATGTGCCACTGTGGTCTTTAAAGGAAAAAAAAAGCTTTCAAAAGATTTCATTAAAGTAATACAGCGGCTCAATGTCAGGCGTCATGATAACGGAGGTAAACAACAGCCTTGTGCTGCTGCACGCAGAGGAAAACGAAGGGGCTGCTTCCTGACATTAACCCTTCACTGGATCCAGTGAGATCGCTTTAATTTTTGATTTTTGGGCCTGGTATAGCAGAGATTTTTTGTTGATCAATCATTCTTCTTTGAACTGGTTTTCCTTTTTGGATCCCTGTGGATTAATGGACTGATTGGTGCTTAAAGACTCTCGTGGCAGACAGATCGCTCCTGCGCCGACGAACTTTGATTTAATTTAAAAGACTCTTTAATCCGAACTATCTTTGCTGTTAACTTCTTTTTAGTTTAAAAAGGACTTTAAACTTATTTAGGAATCATGAAGGTGAATTTTAGGGCTGTATTTTGTGTTCATTCAGTCTGGTTCTGTGCCGACGGGTTTAAATGTCATTAAAAACCCGTCGCTGAATTATTCGCTTGCCTCTTGTAAGTGATTTGTTCAGAGTCAGAAGCTGCAGAGACGACATTCTCTGACCAATGAGTGGCCAGCAGTCCGTCCACATCACCTTTTAATATCAGCTCAGCTCGCTTGGAACCAGGGTAGAGTAGGTACTAAAAACTGGCGTCTGACGCGTAGTACCGCGCCTGTGGAAACGCAACACAAACCGAGTAGAGGCGAGTAGAGTCAAGTCGAGTAGAGCCAAGACGGGTCAGTGGAAAAGGGCCAAAAGACAGGAAACAGCCTGGACTGTTCTACCTGCACCTCATACTTCCACCAGTCATCTCAAGCAGACTTGTATGTTTTAGACCTTGTAGACCAAGCATGAAGCTAGACAGATGCAACTTATATAGAATCAAGAAAGCGGTCTTTCGTTTTTCTGTCTGTTGCTATAAATGTTTACCACTTGTATAACCAAATATCAGTATCCTCTGATCCTCAGCAAATAAAAGAACCATTTACATTTTAAAAACAATGATAGTGTAGAAAGTTGGGCATACAGTATGGCAACAGCAGCACGTCTAGATCTGAATACCACCAAACCAGGCAGTGGGATATGTGGATTGTACTTGTTTACTTTTACCTTGGATAGCTGAACAAAGTGGTACCAGTGAACAAAACTGTAGTCTTAGCTGCAGGTGGATGGATGCACAACTGATTGCACAGAAAAGGGTCACCACCACCAGTTAAATTTCATAACTTTTCTGGAGGCAATGCTTGTGCATATTCCAAAAGGTCTACTTCTGTAACTTTTATAAGAAATCACAAACTTTGATTAGCTAAATTACTCTCTGAAATTTCAAGTAAAGCAACGTCTTGTACATAAAGGGACCGTTATGGACCAACAAATCTTCAATGAAGACAGAGCTGTAAGTTGAACCTTTGTGCCAAGGCCTCTCTGGTCTGGTTGGGTCTTGCTAATAACAGTCTGTGGCAGGGTGATTACATTTGAAAGCTTTAATCTCTGAATTGCTTGCGCTGCTGTTTTCTCGTTGCTGTTATTGTTATTTAAAAGTAGCAATTGGATTTGATTCAAAGAGGAGAGACGAGACAATGAGCAGTCGTTATTGTCAGCAGTCTTTGACTTCAGTGCATTGGGCACATCTAGTGAAGTAGAGGACATCCTCTCTATGGCTGAAAGCTGTTTTTCCCTTGTATTTCCCCCATTAATATAAATAAACTGGCGCCAGCAGTCTTGCATGAAACTGTAATCTCACTTTTATACCATCAGAGAATGCCTCGGTTGATTCAGGACATCATCAGCATACATGTTATCCAGGTAATTTGGGTGATAGACCTTGAGAGCTCCAGCACCGTAACAAGTATCTCCGGACACAAAATTTCCGTTATTTCAGTGAGGTTATACGTCGAATACAGACGTGAGTGGAAAGTCTTCGGGTACGGAGAGAAAGGTGAAACGAACGACACCGTCACCTCTACTTTATGACCGGGGGTCTTTCGGTAAACCGTGGATTAACTCGTTAGGATAATGAAAAGAGAGGGAAGTCTGACACTGAAAGTAACGATCAAAGCGATGGTTGGAAGCAAGTGTAAATGATTGTGTTGCAGTTGGTGTGAGTATATGTGTATTTAAGTAACTTTGTTGTGGTAGTGTGTGTGTGTGAGTGTGTGTGTGAGATTGTATGTGCGAGTGTGTGTACCAGTCTGTCCATCTATGTGCACTCTCATGGCCTCTCCTCACCTGAGCTCCCTCAAATATTAAACATTGATTGGGTTCAGAGATGGACCACACTCACCAGAAATGACTCAATCTTTACTCCTCACGTTCGCTGACGGAGGACTAGCTCACCAGTTATGACTGACCTGTGGATAGCCAAACCAGTAAAAACAAGGGTAACACTTTATTTAAAGGGGTATGGATAAGACTGCCATGCCACTGTCATAAACATGACATGTCATTCGTCATTAAATTGAAGGAGGCTACATGCATGTTTGTGAATGTTGTCATTAAGTGTCATTCAGTCAGTTATGCCACCTTTAATGCAAAGTTGACCAGACCTTAGCCCCATTGAGAATCCTTGGGATGGACTGGAGAAGACTTTATGCAGTGGTCAGACTCTCCCATCATCAATACAAGATCTTGGTGAAAAATCAATGTAACACTAGATGGAAATACATCTTGTGACATTGCAGAAGCTTGTCAAAACAATGCCACAGCAAATGCATGCTGAAGACGGTCCAACCAAATTTTAGAGTGTGTGTTTTTTGGGGGTTTTTTTTGGTGGTGACTTTTTTTTTTTTTGGCTGGCTAGTGTATTTTAGCGTCATTCATGCAGAAGACCCTGAAAAGCTTTAAACTCATCACCTGAGACAGTTGATATACTTTTTGCCAGGGTCATCGGACACTGTTTGTGCTCTTCAGTAAAGACCAGATGGCTTGTAGCATAAACACTATCCAACAATATTCCTCTCTAACTCAGCACCTCACCTCTCTTGGCAGAAAACAGCGGAAGCGAAGCTCTCCTTTCCTTTGTGCGTGAGTGCCTTTCTTCTTATCATTGTTATCTTGTTATTCAGGCCACATTTATAGACCAGTTCTGATCCTTTCCTGAGGTGCCATTGTGAAACACTTACATACTTACAGGTTAAGTCATTGAGCCCATCCTTTGCTTTCTTTCGAAATAACCTTCACTACCTGTGGACAAATGTGTAGGCTTTGATTGATGGTGCTTAATAAATTCCTTATATTGTGCCACCTGCATTAAGCGGATGTAACTTGTAATATCCTTTGAAGATGTAAATGACGAGTGATTAGCTCAATATTTCTTCTCTGGATTTCCATAATTAGAATCCCCGACCAGAATCTTATTCTAATCTTTTCTAGTTTAAGATATGCACAGACATTCTCGTGGAGATGATTAAATAATCTTCAATCAGCATTTAACCAGCGGGGCTATAATCTGGGAATTGGAAAGAGAATCTCTCAGGGATATGTCTTCTCTTTGTAGGATGATGTACATACTGGCTTTATATATGCAGACTGGATGTATTTCTGACTAGCTGCAAACTTACATTTCATTCCTCTTCTGATCACTTTGCTTGCTTGCTTCACTATTTTAATAGACATCTGGTTGGATTGGGTTAAACATAAGTGCTCAGAGCAGACGTGTGTATTGACTTGAAATTATACAAATTAGCTATTTTAGTTCGGAAAAAAATCCTTGCAACCATTTTGTTCAAGAAGTAACAGTTCTTACCCAGAAGTTTCACATATCAAAGAAAATCAGTTAAAAAAATGCTTGAAAAGAAACAGAGATTAAAAAATACGAAAAAAGGGAAGCAGCACATGACACTCTGTGCTTTACACCCATGTAGCAAAGTATGAACAGCTGAACCTGCTTCTTTAAGGTGAAGACTGACGACATGACTAATGTTGCGTTTTCATGCATGCTGTGGTTTTATCTCAGCCTCCATAGGGGAACATCAGGGCTTTAGATATGTGGCTACCATTGGACAGCTGCCCATTCCCACTCCTTGTTTGTCCTTTGTGTTATATGAATAAAATAAATCAGGTAGAATTTTAAAAAAATTGTCCTGTATTTTTTTTTTTTTTTTTTTTGCTGTATAAAATGCTGGTCATGTCAGCGCACAGAGCACACCTTACTGCATAATTCAACAGGCTTGATTAGTTTTAAATTCCTCCGGTTTATTTANAATGCCTCGGTTGATTCAGGACATCATCAGCATACATGTTATCCAGGTAATTTGGGTGATAGACCTTGAGAGCTCCAGCACCGTAACAAGTATCAGGCCTGTGTTTTAAAGGCAATAAAGTCACTCCAATATGCAGCTTATGTCTGCACTCACCTTTCAGAAGCCCATGCCTCTCTTTCCACTTTGCTTGCTGTGGCAGTGGAGATGAAATACTGGCCCCCAGAAAGCCATTTGGCACCTAATTGAGCAATCCTATTACTTTTCTCTCCCTTCAGACTGTGACTTTCATTGCTACAAAGCGATGGTTGGAAGCAAGTGTAAATGATTGTGTTGCAGTTGGTGTGAGTATATGTGTATTTAAGTAACTTTGTTGTGGTAGTGTGTGTGTGTGTGTGTGTGTGTGTGTGTGTGTGTGTGTGTGTGTGTGTGTGTGTGTGTGTGTGTGAGATTGTATGTGTGAGTGTGTGTACCAGTCTGTCCATCTATGTGCACTCTCATGGCCTCTCCTCACCTGAGCTCCCTCAAATATTAAACATTGATTGGGTTCAGAGATGGACCACACTCACCAGAAATGACTCAATCTTTACTCCTCACGTTCGCTGACGGAGGACTAGCTCACCATTTATGACTGACCTGTGGATAGCCAAACCAGTAAAAACAAGGGCAACACTTTATTTAAAGGGGTATGGATAAGACTGCCATGCCACTGTCATAAACATGACTTGTCATTCGTCATTAAATTGAAGGAGGCCACATGCATGTTTGTGAATGTTGTCATTAAGTGTCATTCAGTCAGTTATGCCACCTTTAATGCAAAGTTGACCAGACCTTAGCCCCATTGAGAATCCTTGGGATGGACTGGAGAAGACTTTATGCAGTGGTCAGACTCTCCCATCATCAATACAAGATCTTGGTGAAAAATCAATGTAACACTAGATGGAAATACATCTTGTGACATTGCAGAAGCTTGTCAAAACAATGCCACAGCAAATGCATGCTGAAGACGATCCAACCAAATTTTAGAGTGTGTGTTTTTTGGGGGGTTTTTTTGGTGGTGACTTTTTTTTTTTTTTGGCTGGCTAGAGTATTTTAGCGTCACTCATGCAGAAGACCCTGAAAAGCTTTAAACTCATCACCTGAGACAGTTGATATACTTTTTGCCAGGGTCATAGGACACTGTTTGTGCAGTTCAGTAAAGACCAGATGGCTTGTAGCATAAACACTATCCAACAATATTCCTCTCTAACTCAGCACCTCACCTCTCTTGGCAGAAAACAGCGGAAGCGAAGCTCTCCTTTCCTTTGTGCGTGAGTGCGTTTCTTCTTATCATTGTTATCTTGTTATTCAGGCCACATTTATAGACCAGTTCTGATCCTTTCCTGAGGTGCCATTGTGAAACACTTACATACTTACAGGTTAAGTCATTGTGCCCATCCTTTGCTTTCTTTCGAAATAACCTTCACTACCTGTGGACAAATGTGTAGGCTTTGATTGATGGTGCTTAATAAATTCCTTATACTGTGCCACCTGCATTAAGCGGATGTAACTTGTAATATCCTTTGAAGATGTAAATGACGAGTGATTAGCTCAATATTTCTTCTCTGGATTTCCATAATTAGAATCCCCGACCAGAATCTTATTCTAATCTTTTCTAGTTTAAGATATGCACAGACATTCTCGTGGAGATGATTAAATAATCTTCAATCAGCATTTAACAAGCGGGGCTATAATCTGGGAATTGGAAAGAGAATCTCTCAGGGATACGTCTTCTCTTTGTAGGATGATGTACATACTGGCTTTATATATGCAGACTGGATGTATTTCTGACTAGCTGCAAACTTACATTTCATTCCTCTTCTGATCACTTTGCTTGCTTGCTTCACTATTTTAATAGACATCTGGTTGGATTGGGTTAAACATAAGTGCTCAGAGCAGACGTGGGTATTTACTTGAAATTATACAAATTAGCTAATTTAGTTCGGAAAAAAATCCTTGCAACCATTTTGTTCAAGAAGTAACAGTTCTTACCCAGAAGTTTCACATATCATAGAAAATCAGTTAAAAAAATGCTTGAAAAGTAACAGAGATTGAAAAATACCAAAAAAGGGAAGCAGCACATGACACTCTGTGCTTTACACCCATGTAGCAAAGTATGAACAGCTGAACCTGCTTCTTTAAGGTGAAGACTGACAACATGACTAATGTTGCGTTTTCATGCATGCTGTGGTTTTATCTCAGCCTCCATAGGGGAACATCAGGGCTTTAGATATGTGGCTACCATTGGACAGCTGCCCATTCCCACTCCTTGTTTGTCCTTTGTGTTATAATAAATCAGGTAGAATTTAAAAAACATTGTCCTGTATTTTTTTTTTTTTTTTTCTGTATAAAAATGCTGGTCATGTCAGCGCACAGAGCACACCTTACTGCATAATTCAACAGGCTTGATTAGTTTTAAATTCCTCCGGTTTATTTATCCTATTTAAATGTGCTGTGAAATCCCAGTAATTGTGGATTGTCCTCAATAGGAATGCAGGTCTTTGCTCATTTCCCTGTGTGAATGCAGAACAATGCAGAGCGGCGCTGTGGACGACTGCTTTCAGCTTCAATTTGTTTGAACAATATAAACGATTTTGACTCAGCTCATTTCCTTTGCCTGTGGCTGCTAATGTCTTGATCCATCTAGAGATAGCCTACAACCTCTAATTACTCACCCTGCTATTGATGTATTAGCTCTCATTCTCTGGCAAGGAAAAGACCGAGTTACTAGATTGAATCCTCACCTTTCCTCTTCCTGAAACAGTCATGGTAATGCTTCAGCAAAAATATCCGTCAGCCATTCCCAAACTTATTCACTTCATTAAATACAAACTTCCTCAGGGTTCATGTCTTTGATTTATTGCTGACAGTTTCCTGTGAACTTGTAGAAAAGCTTCAGCAGTGAGTTCAACATGTCCCTCTGTGCAACCTGCAGTTGTCTCAGTGTTATGACTGCAGGTCAGATCTGTTGAGGACCAACTCTGGCTGCAGGGTACCACACAGATTTGGGTCTTATCAGCTCTAGCAGCCCTCATCATGAGCCATAGAGTGGGATTTCTGCTTGGCCTGCTGGGCCTGGTTCACTGTATGACTGCCTTCGACCACGGGCAAAACATCCCAGCCTTCAGTGTGTGGTTACTTACAAGTTGCCACTGCAAAGTTCAAGGCCTATTTATAAGTCAACGTTTCACCCGATAAACTGAAAGAGAAACACAGTGAAAAAAAAAAAAGCCATGTTCAAATGGAAATGCTGAGGGACTGAAAACTCTGAAGCATGCATGCCAGGCCTGTAGTTGGCGATATAACTGTAGGAGCTATACGCAAGACAACAGTGCAGAGGCTGGTGTGGAAGTGAGCTGATCAACTGGTGCTAATGTTGAATGCGTCTTCGCTGATTGCAGAAATGGTGCAAAGAATGCAAATATTGTTGTAAGGCAGTCAGTAGATTCAGCTGCACAAGCATGTCAAGGTAGTTTGCTATGGCGTTTCAGAAAAATTAGACTCTAGAAGCTGTTTTCAAAAGTTTTAGGTTGGCTAAAAATGTAATTTCCATGCAGACAGCTGAACTCAACAACAGTTTTATGTTTCATCTTAAAACTGTAAAACTATTGCCCCCTAACTCTACTGTAAACTTCTGTCATGAATGCATAATACAGTTTTCTGTCACCAATTCTAACATTATGCCTCTATATTTCCTCTGATACTATTTAAAACATGGGACTTTGCCACCAGTATCTGCTTTTTAAGAATGGCAAGTAATTACTGTTGTTATTTATGTTACATTATTCTACCATATTTACCCCAAATATTGCAAAGTCAGAAGCCTAGTTGGCAGAATCTCTTTCAGAAAGGACAAAAATGTTACTAAATCATTGCTTTTGTGGAAAAAAAGGATGAAAACACACAAGCCTATCTATCATGAATCATATCCTAAATAGGACACACCATTATAAAGAGGAAGGGGAATATGCCCTGTGGTCAAGCCATCAGTACTTATCATGTAGGTGGAAACCCAATTTGCACGGCATTTTGGGCCGTCAATTACTTCAGCCACTTGCTGGTGGGCTGTAATTGCCGTGAAAGAGGGGACGATGTTTATTCATGCGGTCGTGTATTGATGGCCTTTCACCTGTGCGCATCCCTGTTGAATATTTATCTCTGCACATCCCCCTAACCCAGAGATTTACAAATATACAGAAGACCTCAGCTTAGACCTCTGGCTGGATTGAGTCTGTACTTGAAATTCCTACCAAATTTTTGGCTTTACTCCCATCAAACTCCTAATCAGAGAAATCAGAAGAAGTTTGCATAGGTCAAGAGCTATGAGCTGATCTCAAGGTTGAAAAAATGGAAAAAAAAAAGTTTGATCCTTTTTCTTAGTATTGCCACAGGTAATTATGCCACAGATTTAAAAGATGTAGAAATATTTTTCACACCAATATTAAAACTATTTCACCTGGAGCTTTAAGAATAGCGGGGAAACAGCATAACAAAAGAGACAGAAGAGACCGAGCTTTAACAGATAAACACGCCCTGGGTGCCCCCGCCCTTTCTGTCTGTCTGCATGTTGCCCCATGCTGGGAGTGATAATGGCTGGACAAGGTCCTCTCTCTGGCAAGCAGCTGCTCTTTGTACTGCGCCAGAGAAATGGAGGGCGCCAAGGGATTGAGGCAAGGTGTGTTGGTGTTTGGACAGCGGTCAGTGTGCTGGTGTTGGCAGCCGAGCCGGTCACTATCCAGGAAGAAACTGGTTGGCCTTTTATGGTTCACCCTGTATGATTTATCCCATTTTCTTTGCAGCAAATACTTCACATCAGTTCCCATGTGAAGAAGAGATGCTCCTCATTAAAAGGCCACCCAACTAATAGAAAATGCTTTCTGTTGATAACTGAGCAATATGGAAACTTTTCAATCAGAATCAATCACACAGGTCTGCCTGTTGAGCCCTGCAGAACCTCAGTCAACATTTCCTTTTCTGACAGGTATCACTTATCATCTGTGAAGATATTAAAAAGACAAACAAAATTTGAAGATGGTTGAAACAGTCACGCTGTTTTGGCAGGTGCACTGAGCATAAGATCTTTGGTGTCAGGGAAACCTAGGAGCCACAAGCCATTGTCTCAGTGTGATCAAGCCTCTGGGGATCACAGTTAAGTTTTTTCCATCTCTGTCATTCAGCATTAATAATAACTTTGTTTTCAACAAGCTGCATTGCCGCCAGCCCGGGTAGCAACTCAAGAAACAACTTCATTTGAAAGGTTATCTAAATCTGTCCCTCCAGATATGTCTGCCAAATATATGCCATTATGTGTCTGCTGTGTCAGTATCACTGTAAATAGCAAGTTACCTGAAGACTTCAGTATGTCTAACTTTAGCAGTTTGAATCATGAACAAATAAATTTTCTTGTGATTGAAAAGGTCTGAAATTTGCCATACTTTTCAAGATAAAATTCTCACTCTGTATCTGCTTGAATCATTTGATAGTGATAAATAACTGTTGATAGAACACAACTAATACAAGCTTGGGAGTCATCAAGTTATGGTATTTTGCTTACTTTCGCTCTACCTGCAACAGATTTGATCAATAGAAAATTACTGTAAATAGAGCTAGGGATCAAGAAACTACCACTAAGGACAAGAATTTCAGAAAGTAAGACAAGCCTTGCAGTGCAGAACAAAATGAAGATTGTGAATAAATACCTTCATAGTAAACTACAGCCCGTCTTCCACTATAAACATTTCTTTTAAAGGTCATTAATGTCTTTTTAAGCTCTGACTATGGCACAGTTATCAGCAGGCCCGTGTGTTGTTTACTGCTACATCAGAGGGATAAATATCATTTAAACTTACTGTGAGCAGAAAGGGATTCTTATTAACACAATACACATGTAATTAAATAAATCTACAAGAGTTAAAGTAGTGTAACCTGTGTTGAAAGAAGAAATAACTGAATGTGGTTTTCTGTAGAACAAGAGCATATCAAGCTTTTAAATATATCTTGAAGTGTGATGTCTTTCTTAATAAAACTCCTCACTGCTATGCCATTTTTTTACCTCCTGTGATTCACATCTGTTGCCTATAATTGGAAGGCGACGTTGTCTAGCCAACTGTTTGCTTTCCTCCATTTCTTCTTTCCTAGAAGCATGTGATGTGCAATTCCTGAGAGAGGCTAAACTGGTTAAGGATGGCTGCCGGGGGAGTTTGCTTTGCTCAGGTTGCCAGAAAAACAGACGTTTCATCTCCTGCACAGCGTAGCGGCACGGGTTAGCGTGGAGAGCAGATCAAAAGCTGGGCAGCAGCTGAGGTGACAATGACAGAGACGCACTGGTATCAATGCTGACACACAAGCCCGGTAAGTTCAACCAAGGGAGGTATGGAGAATATCTTCAACACGCCTGAAGCAAGGCACATGTCAGATAATCAATGGTTGTCTGTATGGTTTTAAAATTGTAGACAGATAGAGAATTAAAAGAAGGGCTGTGTGGAGAGCATGGGGGAGATTTAAGATGGGATGGGGGAGCTCCTGACAGATGTGAGAGCATTAATTACTCCTAATCAAAGACTGTGCCAGCTTGGTGACAGTGGCAAGCATGCAGGAGACACTGAAGGTCATTAGAAACACTTGTGCATGTGCGCACACATATACACACACACGCACACACGCACACTCACTCACACAGAGCCATGAATGCCAGCACACTCCTGTTGTGTCTGAGCCTCTGTCCCACGAGTCTGTGAGGAAGCTTTGTGAAGGTTTTGTTTCACACCATGAAATTAACTCCAAATTCAGAGCAAGCAGGTCTTAAAAAATTCATCATCCTCTTCTAATGTCACAGTAAAGCAGCTTAAAATATTTCTCGCTGTCCACAGGTTCTGATACTTACTGATCCCTCTTCCACAAGCCAAAGAAAAACAAATGACATGATAATAAGGTAACAAGTGAAAAAAGTGGAGTATTAACACTGAGAGTCCTTGTTTCACTCTGTTAATGGTGATAGGAGTCTGTGGAGCCAGTGTTTTCAGCAGCTCTAAGAGGATTACAGGTTGTTTGTTACGGCTGGAGTCTGGGTAATTGTGATAAGGGAGTGGGAGCGAGTTGCAGGTGCACCAGGCTCTGCCAAAAAGGTGAAATGGCTTCTGGTGCACAACAGCAAGGGACCGGCAGTGGAAACTGACTGTGCCACAGGTTTCATGTCTGTCACTTATTTGTAATTAACTTTTGAGGTGCATACTCTGTGTTATTTTCTGTTTAATGGAGATAATAAATAACTGAGAAAAATGTTCAGTGTTCAGTGTCCCTGCAATCATTAAAGTGCATTTATCTTGAAAGGGACAGAATCTGTTGAACTCGGTGTCATCAATCAGTAATCATCAGTGGTTAATGAATTGTCACTGTGATGGTACTAGTATGCTATTTTTTTTTGATTTGGGTGGGTTTTGGGGACATTGTTCTTGGAGCTGGAAACTGTATGGCAACCCTCTTAATCATCTGGACCATCAGTTTGATGACTCTTTCTATGCAAGTCAGTAATATGACTGTCTACTCAATCATCTCCCAAAATTAAAAGAAACTCATCAGAATCTCTTCCTGGGATCAGGAATCTAATTTAAGATTAATCCTGATTTCATGCATACACTTGATGCTGAATAGTCTCAAGAATATTATGAGTTGTTTGATTTGGTCCAAATACGCTTCAGATTACTGAGAATAATGCAAAGTGTTACAAGTGTCCCTGTTCTGCCTTAACTGCATGTGAAGCCCTTATGAAGTGATCCATTTTTCTGGTCCAGTGTATTTGATGAAGGTTTCAGGGCTGTATCAGGTGTGATGTCTCCTGGATGATATTAGCTTTTGCTAATGGCTTGGTATTGGATTCATTTGATATAAAAGTATTTTCTATTTGTAAAAAGTAAAGTACAAGTATGCTCACAGTATTTAGTTGGTGTCTAACATTTGCCAGTTCAGCTGAGCACAAATAGATGTGGTGAGGTGGTGACTGTCATCATTACAGCCCCTCCTTTCGCCTGCTCCCAGGGGGTCGTCACATCATTGGGCTCACTCCACTGCTAATAGCCCTGTCTCAGAGCTAGCAAGGCACCTTTTTTCAGAGGTAATGCTCCCCGCTGCAATTTAGCTTGCCATTCAGCTGTGGCACGTCTGAAGCGTTGCAGGAAATTACCACATAGTGCTGATGTGGGGAATTTGCCCCCCAAAGAATATATCTCTTGCAGACAGTCAGAATTATGAATGATGCATGGAGAACGAGTCAATCAGTCCAACATATGCCTGGAAGAAGAGTAAGAGTTTGTATGCATCAGGAGGACATGCACTCAGTGTGGCCCCACTGTGTTTTCTGCTGAGCTCATGACAAATGCAAACTAATCGAAATTTCTGCACGTCTCACTGCATATTTCTCCCCAAGTACGCCCCTAAAATCTGATGTTGTGCTTTACATAAAAGAACATTGTAATCATTTTGAAGATCTCATGACTGCTCTCGTCTATTTTCACCCCTAACTGACCCTGCAGACTGAACAGACAGGGCTGGAAAATCCCCTCAGCCACCTCAGAGAGGCTTGGCTGAGTAAAGGAGAGCTCTCTTTGACTGCTCAAGCCTTGGATTACTCCTCAATATGGGATTATGCTCCAATGAATGAGTGCAGACACAATGCAGGCAGTGCAGCACAGAGCTGTACAACAGAGATTTGGTTATAGAGCTGCAATGGAATATCTGCTGATCTGGTATCAGTCAGCATAGGCTGGCCCTGCTTTTTATTGTCAGTCACACTTGTCTACTTAGCCATAATACAGGTTTCTTAAGATTCATTCTTAATTAGATGCCAAGATTTATAATCCTGACTGACAGTTTTATTTCTTCGTCTCAATCCCTGATGTAGTCTTGTGTCTGTGTGCTTGAAATATGTGTCACAGTCATATTTAAAAAGAAAGCTGACTTTAATGGTGGAGATTCTGTTTCAAGAACCTCAGCACTTATTCTCTGGAAGTGACTCAACCACACCACCAGGGCTTTAAGCTGAGTTGTGTTTCAGTCAATCAGATGTTTTAATTAGTAATATTAACATTATGCCTAATTTACCAAGCTAAAAAGTCAACATGTCATAGAAGACTGTTTAATATCTAGTCTTCAGCAGTCAAAGTACTTAGAGTTGTGGTTTTAGTAGTTCAACTCAATTTAAGATAAAGTCTGTATTACTTTGAATCATATAGCTTTTTTTCTGCGCTGCTGTATTCATCAAATCACCCAGTAGCATTGACACAGGCTATATTTTTTACCAGCAGATTGTTGCAAGCAGAGTCTTGCTGTCTGGAGATGAATATAAATAACCTTTGATGTAACGACTTGGCCATGGCCTCACTTGACCTGCTGCAACTCTCTGGCTGCAGCTTTGGTGCTTGAACATTAATTCAGTGTAGAGAAACTAGTAACTTCACTCGCTGCATTCTCAAATGAGCTTGCCCAAACTACAAATTTTACAGTTTCAATAGAACAAATCTTTATTTTGTCTTGTATACAGTTTGTGTCCCTGTTGGCTGCCCTGCCTCTGTATTGAGCTTTGGCATAGTATTGGGGTTAATACCCAAAGTGAGTAAATCTCTTCTGTATCAATCACAGTCCTTAATACTTAATACTTGATACAAAAATCATCCAGAGTCGAGTGAATCTGCCAAAAAGAGACGGCCTCACCTGAAGTCATTCCCATGAAAGGGGGGAGCCATGACAAGCTCTGTGTCTGGCAACCATGCATAAAACATATCTGTTTTTCCAGAGTTCCAGTAAAAAAAAGTCACATTAATAATTCTCACAATAGTTGTTTGTGCTTTGCAAATGCTGACTTTTGTTAGGAGCTCTGCAAAAACACATCTTAAACCCTCCTGAGATCCAGGGTCTTAATCTAGATTAACCTTGACTCGAAGCACAATGCTTCATGGTTAAATAGCTTGAAATTCTTAAACTGTGAGTAGAAATGTTCCCCACCACCAGCTGTCTCATGCAAACATGAGAGCTGGAACGTTGTTGTTGTTGACCAAACTTTGGTGATTGTTTTTTCATCAACTGTGTTAAAACAGAGTTTGGTCAGAATTTAGTCCTTTTAACTTTGACTAAGAGACACTGGAAATACTTAATACAACTTTGTTTGGTTGGCCACTGGAAGGAGAAGCTGAGGCAGGCCTTGACCTTTTGGCCAACACCTTCCTTGCACATGCATGGCAGTCAACTCAGCAGCACCTCAAATATCTTAATCTGAGCATACATTTAAGTCCCAGTATCTTTAACACAAAAGAGTTGTTAAACATTAAAATGCAAAGACACAAAGAATATTCAGACTAGAGCTGTTTTTCTTGCCAGGCTTTGGATATGTTTAAATTAGCTAAATAGGAGTTTTGAGGGCTTTTGGACCCATCCTGAGGTGGACTGCAGTTTTTGCACTGCTGTCCTGTTTCATTTCTAACTTTTGAGGTTGCTTGCTTCTCCTTACATCTGATCTGTGCAAGCTAAACATGTTTGAAATTTCTCTTTGCTGAATGAGACGAAATTGAGCCACCAAGCATAGGTAGCACAAGAAGGGGAACGTTTTCTAAATGTGAAGAACATTGTTCCTTTAAAATGAATACTGATTGTTAGCGAAGGTCATTTTGTCTTATCTTTCTTTTTAGTCAGCGTGGACCTATCCAGAGCCAAACAGTTTTTTCACCAAATAAAGACTTTGGTATGACTTTGTGGTGTAAACAGGATTGTATTGACTGAAGTGACAGCTCTAGCTCTGATGTTACTGGCTTTGACCAGGAATTAACCTGCTACAGTTGTGTATAAGTGGGTCAAACACAGTTTGAACACTGGCTCCTCAATCCACATCAAAAGCAGGACTTGTGGTTGAAAGCGGTATCAGAGTACATCTCAAGAGAGAGAAAGGCACAAACTACCTTCAGAGAGCTTGCCTCTTCCTCTGTCTTCCTCTGTCCTTTGATGTCTCTATTTCTCACTCTGGCCGGCTTTATCTCACGTCCAAATTTAGTTCTCGGCTCAGTTTACGATCCACCCTCCCCATGCTCTTTCATCCCTCAAACCGCTTCAGCGAATTTCAAAACCGTTTTGCTTTCGGAGTTTATCACTCGTGGGATGCCCTTTAAGAAAGAGGGAGAATAAGGCCTTCCATTAATTGTGCGTAGAAAAAATAATGAAGAGGTGTAGAGTTTTCCTTTCAAGGTGGCCCTGGCCCTCCCTTTTTGTCTTTTCAGGGATTTAGCTCAAAAACCAAAGCAGAGGGCCTTTGTCGTGCTGAAAATATGACTTCTAAGAGGGGGTTGATCGTGATTGACATTTGATCCATCTCTTGCACAAAAAAAATCCAAGTTCGATCCTTTAGGATGTTTCCCTTTATTGTAGCAACTTCTCAGAAATTTCAGTATTGCTTATTTGTCTGCTGTCTCAGTATCAGTATCCCTTAATTCAATTGTAACATCACAATTTGCAACACTTTCTGCATCTTGTGTTACTTTAATCCTATCATCACATATGAATGAGCCTAATTTCTCATTATCACAAATTGATATGTAATTTAGATGAAGTCATGGGAAGCTAATTGCCTGTCATCTTGTTAGCCTTACACTCCTTCTCTGGTCTGAGTCAACCGTAGCAGGAAGACATAATGAAAGTGTTGCATAATCACATTTAAGAGTCCACATCACAGTAAGGTGATGCCAAACGTTTTGCACCTTTATTTTCACCAAACAGCTCTTGATACTTCAAAGAACCAAAATCTTGAATATCTTACCACAATTATTTTTTTCATGTTAAATTATTTGAATTCCTTTTAATTGGCTCACTGTTTTACATTTATATAGCCATAGGTACTTTCTGACAGCAGCGTAGATGCTGAGTAGGTTACCCCTGGTGAAATTGAATTGCAAGGGAATTGATTGAATTGAATATACAGCAGGACCCCTTTGTGTGCAGGCAGTTTCAAAATAACAGTCTAAAGCACAAGGTTTTCCATTTTCTGCTGCCTGTCCATTTAATTTCGAAGCACCACATTCGAAAAATGGCATTCATATCTCCGGAATTGAATCTCAGGTGTTCTTGGAAAACTTCTTGTGACGTCTTGGTCCCACTCTGTATTTTCGCCCCAGATGTAGGCAGACAGTATACCAAATCGATTTGTACACAATTGCAGCAAACAGAGGAGACAGGTTGTTGTTGTTTGGCATTCAAAAGAAATCTGCCCCTGAACCTTGAACCATCACACGTGTAGTTTTCACACAGGCACATGTTTGCTGTGCACACCAGCATCTGCATTCAGGATTCAAGACATAGAGGAGGCAGAGTTTAACCTCACAATCCAGTTGTAGGTAATAATAAGTGGTGGATGAGTTAAGAAGTCAGCTTCCATCAATGAAACAATCAGGCAGGTGCGCTCACAATGGGTTTCATCAACAGAGTGTTTGTGTTTTTTAATAGCTGCTCATTATTCACCTCCTCAGATGAACACATAATTCCCCTGTCTGACACACTACCCTGCTTATTTTAGATTAATCCCACAAATGCTGTAGGTCAGTGTAATGTGTGGACTCATGCTGTGAACTAGGCAACCAACTGAGGAAGGTTTTACTCACAAGACAGCTGTCTCCACCTAGTGGCAACGTGAAGAAGTGAATGCGAAGATGTATTTGAATTGAGCCCAAAGCTGATATATTTCCATATTGTTGCATAGTATTTCTCACCATACCCCCTTGTTATGTATCTATTTCCCTCTCCCTCCTTCTCTTTCTCTGTCCTTTTTTTCCCCTCTAAGATGTCTCTTCAAGTCCCTCAGTCCTCTACCATAAAGCCGCTCGGCTGTGCCTAATGAACAGCATTCATCAAAGTCCTGGTGCTTTGATCAGAGCAAATCCACAATGCCATGCCTTACTCCCTACTCCCCTCTGCGTTGAAGCATCACATGGACAGCCCTATCAGAAACAACCCTCATGAGTCTCTATGTTCAAACAAAACAACGCCTCCATGTACACAAGTCATTAGAAGAGTGACTTCTGTTTGTAATGATGTTTCTTGTTACCAGATGATGGACTACATCCCCATACCGGCAACATGGGTCAAGGTCTTATGAAACCAGTCACAATGAACGGCAAGGGTATTTTATTTCTCATTTTGACTCAACATGGAGAGGCAAAATGAGAAATGTTGTCCATGTTGTCTTTTCCTGTCATGAATAAACACATAATGGTGCCAGCAGTGTCAAGAAGACGCCCACACCCTCGCACAATTATCCTCCGTCTTGTCGTCCATGGTGCAAATGAGACTACGGAAGAATGGAACAAGCAGAGTGACAAATTGTCAAGTGGTCCAGGGGCTCAGGACAGGTGCAGAGAGAATGTTCTTCTTCGAAGGATAAATCTATTAACTGGTTTAACAGTTACCCTTCATTGAACACCGCCCACCCCTGCACCATAACTGACTCCACTCCAGAGTACAAGCTCTTCGTCCACCATTAGCATTCATCAAGCTGTAAGGAGGAAGTGACTGGGTCTGCAGCTGGAGGTGGTGTCAAGTCTGGCAAATAGGGCCATCACTTGTCCAGTTGAACCCTCTAATTAGGGTGAAGATACTTTACATCAAATTAGGAGATGACAGGGCGAGCCCCATTGAGTGGAAAAACTCAAACTCTGAGCGAGTGTGCAGTTTTACAGAAATATTAATGTATATATTGGTGAACCATTTTAATGAAGATTTTCAACACTTTTGGCAGATTTAGTGGGTAAGCTACAATAGAGCAACCTTGTTTTACACTTACTAGATATTTGAGGTACGGCTAAGGCTCAGCGTTAGAATTCATCACCTTTTCTGAAGGTCGGGGTTCGATCCCAGGACCCACTTCTCCTGCTCGCTTCACCTTTAATGCACATTTAATCCAAAGAAGTACATCACTTTGAGTTATTTTGCTTTGTCAGAATTATTTCTGACAGACTAAGTTTATAAATGCAAGTATTGTTTGTGATTATTGTTTGCATATTTTGATACTATCGACACGTAACTAAGATGGGACAGAAAAAGTTGTTCGAACAGAAACAACCCAAAGAAGTAGATGACTCATTTTAAATTATGTTTCCTGTGTTGTTTCTGAGGACTGACAGTAAATGTTCCATGTCGAACACATCCCAAACATGTACACCATGTCTGTGTGTGAAGGACAGGCACATCAGGATCTTTTTAATGACTCCTTGTTCTTGTAAACCAGTATCCAAAGGGTAAAAACATAAATCCAGCTCTGCTTTATTAGATCCCATCCTGACCACATTGAAGCTGACTATATGCATCCAATAGGAACCTCCGGCAAGTCCCTCTTGCAGCTCTGCCTTGCACTGTGATAGGACAAGCCATTAAAATCATAAATAGAAAGGTTCTAATGAAATATCAATTAGGCCGTAAGAGAAGGCCAATGTTTATGAGGACAGAGCTCATTAAGAGGACTGCTGCCAAGGCTGAGAGATCATTTAGTAATTCTGCACTGATAATCCAATTAGGCCACAATGGATTTCTGCTGATTGAGGAATCTTTGTTATTGGAGTTAAGTTTCCCTGCACAAAGGGATGCATAAATCTCCGAAGCTCCTTAAAGATCAATTATGATGCCCTAATGGAGGCCGTAATAGTAATTATTACTTAATAATCATAGATTTTTAGTGAGTAATGTCAGCTGGTTCACACATATTTATGATTCTGATGAACTCCTCTTATTCTGTAGCTGATTTCTGCTTCCTGTTCCATTCCTGTTGCCTGTTTTTGAGAATGGTTATACTTTCATGAAGGCTGGTCTTGTTGGTATTGTACCTGGTATTGTTGACTTTGGGAATTATCATCTCCGCAATTTCTGATATTTCAGCTCTTGGTTTGGCAGACAATAAGACAACATCTATTTTTAATCAGCCATATTTTTTCTCCCCTCACTCCCTGACCTTCAGCCCGTGAAAATTCAACTCAATAATTCAGTACGTTCTGCATTCCCCCCACACAACCTCAACCCCCGTTCAGTGAGGACACACACTAACACAGATGATGAGTTCACAGCAGTCTCATGTAAGGATTGTGATTGTTACTTGTAGGGTATGTGTCTCTCTACTGACAGCTGACTTGTTTTCTGTTCTCTTCTTGGTGTTTTTCTCCTCCTTTACCTCCTAAGCTGTGGCTCTCTCTTCACCTGTGAATCCCATTTTCCTCTGTCTGAAATGACACATTTCTTCAGTTTTACTTGAATTAAGAAACTTATTTTGCATCTAATTGTGTTCTTGTATCAACATTTTTTTTTCTGTGTGAATCTTGGCTATTGGATCACACACATCATTTTGTAATTCACTGATTTATTCACTTGAATCTGACACACCACACACTTGAAATGTAATCATCAATTATACATGCACCAGGGTCTACCCATTTTTTAGCCTTGAACAATCCTCTTCCATGTCTGTATCCTGTTTAATTTCACACCTGAACATCTCAGACCGGAAGATAAGAGCTGCAGTCTACCTCTGCTTTTATGTTTATCTGCTCTGGCTCTGTCATCGTCAACTCACACTGTCAGTCTGATTTCATGTATGCATGACCTTCTGTTACAGTATTCAACACAGCATCTGTTCATACATCAGTATCTTGCTCGTTGTTTTCTATTAAAATTAGAGAAATTACAAGGATCATAGGTCTATACTCAAACAAAAGACTTATCGCCTAACATTAATATGTGTTTGCATTTTTCTCACTATGGCAGTGCTTACTTGTTTACACTGTTGTTTTTTATGGTTCAGACTTTACATAAAACTATTTCAGCCATGACCTTTGTTTCAAAGAGTTTGCAATGAACCTGGTGGAGTCACAAATATAAGCTTGCAGTAAAAATGTAGGTTTTTTCACCATAAAGTCTGGATGACAATATGACAGCCTGAAGCCTATTATCAAGAAGAAGTATTTCTTGACAATAAATTCTAAGTCTGATGTACAAACACATAAAGAAGAGCTGATCCTTAGAGCTAAATCACTCTCTCTTGAAATAGTTTGACTGAAAATATTCATAAGAAGTTACTTGAGCACATTTACACGCCCACCGCTGCTCACCTGGAGCACATTTCAGTGTTTGTAGTCAGAGTCAGGATGCCAACTTTGTTGAATAATTGATGCGGTAGGATGAGCTTCCTGTTTATGTGCTTGTTTCATTTCACTCATAGACGGAAACTTTAGCTGGGTTTACCTCGCAATTGTGTCGGGATGCTTTATCAGCAAACACTTGAACAGCAGAATCTCTTTTCACAAACATCGTGGCCAGCATTCACAAAGAGTCTTAATTAGGATTTTTCCAAAATGGCTCTAAAAGTTCAATTTAAGTGTTTGTTCTGTAGAGCAGTTGCCATTGTTGAGTAGTATTTCAACTAATAGCTGATCTGACTGTCATTAAAGCATCAGCCAAGATGACTGGACGCAAATGCTGTGATCGTGACGACTCTAAGTGGCGAGAGAAAGTTTTGTCACCTTCTCATCTTTACACTCAGTCCAAAAAGATTTAGAATGGATCAATAATCCAGTTTAAGCCACATGGTTTGGTTTCATTCGGGCCAATGCTCAGAAAAGAGTGGTGATGGATCCTCAAAAGTTCCAGGAATCACTAAAGAAATATTCCGGCTCTGACATTAATCTTGAGAATAATTTTGTATTGCAACTCTGTGAAGCCAAAACAAACAAAGGAAAAGACTAAAATTTGTCACAACTGGGCACCGGTTGATCATCCAGCCATGATCCTCGACTGTGTGTCCCCCCTCCAGTCTCTAGTCGCAAACTTCCTCTTTCTTCAGCTTTTCATGATCAATATAACCAAAAATGGCCAACACAACTCTAAAAATAAAAAAGGAAGTCACACCAGATGAATAAAAAATTTGCTAGCTAAGATTCAAAGAACACACGTTATGATTAGAAATAAACAGCTTACATGTAACTCCATGGACTTATAGCCATACTAGAGATTTATTTAGCAAAAGTACAGTCTTCTTTAAACTGCAAATGAACTTAAACTACACTGTGCAGATTGGTGATGTGAATATTATTAAATCATATATATATATATATATATATATATATATATATTTTTTTTTTTTTTTTTTTTTTTTTTTAAAACCTAATCTGTTAATTGAAATAATTAGTGTATTTCATTTAGTTGTTCATATTCCTGTTATGTTCCAGCTATGTACACATGCCAGATAGTTATATCAGTATCTACCTTTTTTTGCTTTGACTGTATTGTTTCTTATCCTAATGTTTGTTGGATTGATTTATGGTCTGGAATTAAAAGCATAAAATAATCATTTTCTTTTAAATGTTAAAGATGAAACAGTACCAGGCAATCATTTCCTAAAATTTTGAAACACGTTTTCTTACCCTTTTTGTTTTTTGTTTTTTTGTTGTTGTTTTTTCAAAAAGAACAGCAACAACTTTGTTTNTTTTTTTTTTTTTTTTTTTTTTAAAACCTAATCTGTTAATTGAAATAATTAGTGTATTTCATTTAGTTGTTCATATTCCTGTTATGTTCCAGCTAT
Source organism: Thalassoma bifasciatum (assembly GCA_008086565.1). Classification (NCBI taxonomy): domain Eukaryota; kingdom Metazoa; phylum Chordata; class Actinopteri; order Labriformes; family Labridae; genus Thalassoma; species Thalassoma bifasciatum. Next base: position 227,235 of record RPOG01000165.1, on the reverse strand, counting down.
GTACACATGCCAGATAGTTATATCAGTATCTACCTTTTTTTTGCTTTGACTGTATTGTTTCTTATCCTAATGTTTGTTGGATTGATTTATGGTCTGGAATAAAAAGCATTAAATAATCATTTTCTTTTAAATGTTAAAGATGAAACGGTACCAGGCAATCATTTCCTAAAATTTTGAAACACGTTTTCTTACCCTTTTTGTTTTTTGTTTTTTTGTTGTTGTTTTTTCAAAAAGAACAGCAACAACTTTGTTTTTTGGGGTTTAGGCACATGTCAGTGGAGCAGAGAGATAATGGAAAAGCCAGAACAGGTGTTGTTATTTATGAAACATCTAAGGTATTTATTCAGTAAACTAACCAAGGTTTTTTCACCATCTAAGACGAACCCAGCAGTTGATTATTCCTGGAGGCTGAAGACATAAAAATAATTGCTGAGTTGTGGTGATCCTCCTTCAGGAGGTTAGCAGGTCTGACAATATTCACTCCCTCCTTCATCTCTTAGGTTTATTGCAATTTACATCTACAGTAAGCAAGCTGCTGAATGACCTGATGGAAACAATGTTATCTGAAATTAAACTCGGGTTTGGTGCATGAGAGTTGGAGCCATCATCAGGTAGAGATGGGATTGACCCTGAGAGATAAATGGAGCTGTATAATTATATGTCTTTATCTGGTCCAGGCAGCCTCCAAGCCAGAAGAAGTCATCCAGGCAGTGTCCTTGTCATCTTTTCATGAATGGCACATGGACCAGGGAGCATCATGCATGGCCCTGTGGAAATGTAACAGGACTGAAATGGATCTTTCTTTACTGAATATCAAATCACTGATGCACATTATTAAGTGCTACCACAATATTACAGTCACTTTTTTAATATCAATAGACCACATTGGAGCAGGGTTTCTTTCATTGCATATTGTGTCACATGTTTGATTCCAGAGAAAGCAAAGGAATTTCACAGACAGGTTATGTTTCTTATAGTTCTAGAAAAGACATTACTTCATTCAGGGATATTATTTCCTGAAATTTCAATTTGATAATCAAATTTAGGATTAAAACCTGTAGTTCAAACACACCTTAAAGCTTTTTGCTGCGGCTGTGAAATAGCAAAATAAGAAAGCAGCAGTGCCTGATTCAGGTGTGTAGAACAGCATAAATCTCACAAATCTAGATCATGTCCAAACAGATCTTACTCACTTATCTAAGAAACGTCGTTACGTCGATGTGCACTCCAGTGAACTTGCCCAAGCTGAACCGGCACCCCGCTCATGTGATACCCCTTCATGACAGTGTGTCTGTTGTTTCAGCTTTTTTCCATGCAAAAGTCTGACCCATTATACTGTTGTGTGTGTGTGTGTGTGTGTGTGTGTGTGTGTGTGTGTGTGTGCGTGTGTGTGTGTTAGTGTGTGTGTGTGTGTATAAATGTGTGTGTGTGGTGATAGAAAAGAATGGCCTTCCAACATGTCTATGCACCAGCTTTATGTGGGCAAACATTTTGCAACATTTGCTATATTTACAGGTTAGTTTAGTTTATCTGCAAGTGTATGGGGGTGAGGACTATTGTCATTGTTTTGTTAGCATCTCTCAAGAAAGATTGCAGCAGAGCAGAGTGATTAGGAGACAAGTAGCTGTGTGCGGGTAAACCAGCTCATTTAGTGGTCCATGAATTAGCCTTAAGTGTGGACTGGTTAGCTTTGATAACTTGACACGAGCTGGTCCCTCAGACAACCAACAAGGCGATGGCCAACTGGAGCTCAAAGNAGTTTCAGTGGCTGTAACATCCAAACCACATCAAGCCATGTATTGCACTATTTTGTCCTGACATAGGCTGTTTTTGTTCAGCACTAATTGTCCTGCTGCAGCAGTTTTTTGCCTTATTCATCCTTATTGTTCAGCTCATCTTAACCCAGGTAAAGGTGACAGGCTTTTTCCCCCTGCAGTAGATTTAATATAATGATGCGGTGTAAAGATGAAAGCCGTTTGAAGTGCAGGAAGACAACAAAGATCTATTTAGACCATGCTCATTTCCCATCAAATGCCTCAAACCACCAGGGTTTTCTCCTCTGCAAAGTAGCACTTCTCAAATTACCAATAGATTTCGAAAAACATAACCATTCTCTTGGATTGATTAGCTGTGTAATAACCCCGCTTTATCCCTGAGTATCAGCTGAGTGCAAAGACACCGTTGAGATCAACAGAAGCATGATTAGGCTATGAGCAGCTCGTCTTTTTCATAACTCGTTTGAGGGCCTCATTCCACTCCAGCTTGTCTTTGAGATAATGCCCTATTTAATTAGAAATTGGAGATATCACATTGTTTTTTAATGAGAGGAGCACTTTAGCAGAGCATATGAGGCATCAGAGAATCATACACAAGAAGGATAATGGCTGCACACGAGGGCTTCAGGGATTCAGGCGAGATGCATTTTCACTCAACTTCTCTTTATTCCCAATTCTGTTTTCTCAGAATACTTTCTTTCAATATACCTTAACATGGGGACAGGGAGTACTTCAGGTGTAATACTGTTAATGTGGAAAAGTCCCAGATTTTCTCATTAAACAGGTTATTTTCATGTTTCTCTTTATCTGTACTGCACATAGATTTCTTCTGCGTTTCATCCAGCCATAATCTCTTTTGTTCTGTGATTTCCCGTCTTTAGCACGTCAGCAGGGTGGAATGCAAATCTGTGTGTTTGCTTGGGGAGAACATGGTAAGAGAGCACTGAGCCATGAAAGCCACTGTTGCAGGTTTTCAGCAGGCATCTGACTCCTCTGCCAGCTCAGCGACACGCTCACAGGCTATGACCTTTTTACCATGTCGCTATCATGGGGTGAGGGGATGTAGAAATACACACCTCTATTAGCTCAGAGGTTACAGAAAGAGCCCAAAATCCCTAAACTGTTTTTATCTTGTGTGCTTGAATCAGACCTTCGAAGAGCTGAAGTTATATTCTGATGCAAAGGCAGGCAAATCACCTTTGACCGACGATGCATCACAGATAATACGCCAGTTAATGAGTTGTCCACTTTCAAAGGTTAATGCATGATTTATAAGTGGAGCAAAGGGTAATTTATTAGAAACAAACCCTCTTAGGAGAAGGCCTTACATGTTTAGGTTTCATTTCCAATTAGCAGCACCGGCCAAGGGGAAACACTTCTAGAGGTCTTTTCTTCACTTTTTTTCTCATTTCAAAGGGAAAAAAATCATGTGTTTGAAGTTATATTCAATACCATGGGGAGAAAGACAAGAAAAAACAAAAGGTTCATAAGTCAATTTTTTGAACTTCTGGCATTTTCTCTGTAATTTTAAATTTTTATTTAATTCCCGTCATTCATTTGAGTTTGCACTAGCTCACGTCTAATCACATCTATTCATGCCTTTGCATTAAATTAACTTCCAATACACTCGTCATGAAGTAATTGTAATTGCATTTGGAGTGAACATGACATAAGGCTTACAGTAGCGGTCAGTTAGTTTAGTTGGCCAAGATCTTTACAAACCTTCTGATCTATTCAATTTAAGCTCCTTAATGACATTTTGCCTGAAAGAGCAGTCGTGTCAAGTTTCAACAGTTATTAAATTTGACTAGAAATACCATTTAACTTAGTTTTTGGTTGTATTTATTTTCCTTAGGATGAAGCTAGGCTCCCTGTTTCCTCATCAAACCAGTCATGGAGGCAAGTTGGTCAAACTGGTGTTGGCTTAAAATTTTAGGTTTGTGTATCTTAAGGTAAAAAAAAAAAAAATTCCCAAAATGAAGACAAACACTTATTTTGAAATAAATGTCAGCTTTAGTTGGCCTAATAATATTCAAAATTCTCAGAAAACCTTGCGAGTTCCTGACCTGTTCCAAGTTACTCCTTCTGCAAACTATAAAAAGGGAATTGGAAGTTACAGGAAGCTTTGAATGCATATTCTCTCTTTAGTGCCAAAGGCTCCTCACACAGTATTTGTTCTTAGAGGTGTAAGGTATCGATTCTTGTCAAGTGGACACTGTGATAGCAATTCTGTCACCATTTCAAAATGCTAGGTGCTAACAGGAGCTGTGCTATCATCTCTGTAGCCCCTTATGGGCTCTAAAATGTCACTGACAGTGTGATTACCTGAATAAGAAATGTCTCTGTGAGCGCAGCGGCCACAGCCATCACACTGTGGTCACTTGAAAGATGCAGCAAGGCCACAGCTCCTGACAGATCTCTCTCTGCTCCAGACCACATCCCTGTGATTTGTCACCTCTCTGACATCATTGTGTCACCACCATGGAGCAATTTATCATGACTGACACGTTCCCTTGACAGAAGTAAAGATACTGTTACTTTATTTTAGACAACTACTTTAAAAGAGATCTATCATCCATTGAATTCTAATAGTCTGAAAGAATTCAAATATAGCCTGACTGCAATCCTTGTTATTGGTATTGGTAAATTGCATTTCCAGTATTGTAATAAATCAGACGTATGTTGCGTTTCTCAGTGTTGTCCGAGTTTCTCATGCACAAACAGAGAAAATGGATAAACTTGTAAATCAAAGGTCAAAATTAACCAGCATTGTCAACTCAACTATTGAGGTACAACTAATGATTTATGAGTGGACAACAGCAACAAGCTGCGCAAGGGTGAGCAAACTAGAAAGAACATTTCTGTGGATTTTATAAGATACAACTAAAAACAAGGTATTTTGTAAAGTTTTCACTGCAGCAAAACACATGGGTGCCCTTTGATCAAGAATCTTTTAAAGCTTCTGTAAGGGATGTTTTTTCCAGTTGCACCAAAGGGGCAACACTTTCCTAATAAGGAAATAAAGGAACTGGTGTGTGGCAAGAAAACTGTATATTATCAAACAAACTTATGGTTCAGTGCTTAGACTTATTTGGCTTGTAGAGTTGGTCTCTAATTTGTTTATTCAGGCCTTTTGATATAATTTTGGTTGTTGTGATCGTTACTTTTTATAGATTTGTTATAGCCCATACAAAGTCCGTTGAATTGATTAGATAGCAGTGATAAAAAATCTAAATTGTCGGTGTCATGCATAAAATGTGTTAAATTATCTGACTGTGTGCACAGGTGCATTAATGCTAGTTGCTGCTGCAGTCTGCAGGAGTGTCTGTTTGCTTGTGATGCTTCCACATACTATAACATGCTTAAACACCCATTTTCACGGCTTTATTAAAGTGGCAGTCATTTAAGTTTTTATCACCCACCAAAACAAACATAAATTGGCATCTACAGTGTCAGCCCCTTTGGCGACAGTACAGATTTGACTTTGAGTCAGTACAGGTGCATAAACCAGGCTAAGCAGTCAGCTGCAACATCATCTTCATAGTTGGTGTCCATATTATTTGGTCAGTGGTATTATTCTCATCAATTAATTCTAAGAGTGAAAGTATTAGGAAAATTCCCAAAATGCCAAACACTTAAGGTTTGGCCGTTGATCCTCAGTGCTTATCTAAGTAGCCGGACTTCTGGCCATCTTCTCCTCTGGCCCTGCTCCCCTTGGTAAAGTCCCTCTCCACAGGCTGACACTGCTGGCTCTGTTAAGATTAGATTTGAATTTATGAAGATTGCCTCACCTGGTGCGCTGCTGTAATCTATGCTGCCGTTGTAATTCACGTTTAGGCCCTCATTTCCAATGCAGTCAAGAAAAGCCATATTTCACCGTGACAATGTAATCACAGTTCCACATTAAAAAGTCATTATTGTTTAAAATCAGGGACCCTGACTGAGAAAACACTGACTATACTAGAGCTGTCTTTGCCATTCACACGCATGTTTACCCAGGAACAGAGGGCAGCGTGATTTAAACGCACGCTTACAACCTTATTGATCACATGGGGAATTGAACGCGCACACACACACACACACACACACACACACACACACACACACAAAGTAATATCATTGTCCAGTGGGTTCACTAGTGCTTTTTGTGCTGATTAGCAGGTAATCTCTGTAACAGGCTTTGATCCCTACAGATTAGCTGAAGGATAAGTACACAACATGTTTGTTCTGATATCTCGGACACGCTATAATCCATCTTTGCTCTATGGACCAGTGGGCTTAATTTTGTTGTGTTTTTTTTTCCTTCAATTTTCTGTAAGAAAACCAAGACTGACTTGATGGTAGTTACATGGTCTTGTAGTTCATGAAGAACTGGATCGTGATAACATTTCATTTTGAGCCTCTTGCATATTAGAACCAACTTTTAAAGAGATTCAGTGTAGTATTTTGCAGCATTTGATTCATAATAGTCCTTGTTTTCTGGTTTTTAACTCTCAACAGATTTTCCTGGCACTTCCTAAATGTCATTTCAAAAAGGTGTTGCCGTCTTTTCATCTTGATTTCGTTGCCTGGGCGTTGCATGACAAAGGGGAAAGAGGAGTCATTTCTTTGCTGTAAGCCTGAATAAGTCTTCAGGCATAACATTTAACAGCTTAACGCTTGGTGCCCAGGACTAGCTTTGATCCTGACCCTGCAGGTCCTTGTCCCTGACGCTCTTTCAGCAACAAAGTGAAATTGAAGAACAAAGAAATATCAGAAGATCTTGATACCAGATATTGTGTTTAAATCTTATCTGAAGGGAGTAACTTATAGTGGTCCTGTTTTTGTGCTTATGAAATAAAATGTGCATTTTTCTCTCTAACTGGTGTGCAACCTCATTCAAAACTGTGGTTTTAATGTTTTTTTTTCTGTCCCAGCTCACCCTGACCTTATCAGGATGCATTCATTGGTGAACCATTATTGACCTCCCTCTTTGCCCAGACTTTAATCAGCATGATTTCAGCAACAATCAATATCTCCTTTTCATGTCTTACACTTTTCACATTTTTTTCCTCAAATCAATACTATACGTGATGTGTTGTTCTGCTCTCAGCTCCCTTTCCCCTCACGAATGCGAGACTAATATCAGCTCTATTCAGCTTTTACTTGTTCCTTTCAAAATGTCAAATACAAGTGGTATAATCTCTGCTCTCTTTTCCTGCTCCTGAAAAGCTTTCCTTCCAAATAAATATTTTGAACACAGGCCAAGGAGATTAAGATAGCATTTAGAGCATTCACCTGAAATTACTCTTAATCTATAATCTCCTACAGAAGCAATTCTTCAATGAAAAACCTGCTGTATAAAGTCATCCCTCCAGAGCTTTTGATCTATGTAAATTGATTTAAACATAAAACCATATCTTCTGTACTACAGCTGTGTTAAAATGAGAGCACTGTGGTTTCTATGAAATGCATATCCAGCCTCAGATCAGTGGGGATTGCTGAGCCTTTGTTAGTGCTGAAGCTTTGTTTTCCTCCAGATTTATGATCGGTGTGGGGAGTTGGCAGGAGCTTGTGTGATTACTGCTTACACACTGATTTATACCTCACTTTTAATTATCTGAGGGGGCCTGCAGCTTGCTGATGCCAATACATCCCTTCTTTTGGGACCAGGAGAGGAAAAAGGAGCCCTCTCTGGTTTCCAGCTCACCCATTCTCTGTGTGTCTGCGGCGCAGGACTTAAACAGTGATCCACTGCGCTCCTGGCTGAGTCCTCATCCTCCCTTGAGCTGAGCAGACGGATGTCTCTGACATTCATACCCAGTGAGGGATCTAGGAGGAGGCTTTATGGAAATATGAAGCTGCTGTCCACTGGACATGTAACTCTAACTATCACTCCCTGATGGCCTATAAATTATATGGTTTTGAGAGCCACACAAATCACATCCTTAAGCCCAGCTTCTCTTGTTACCCCCACTTTTTTCTATATTTTTTTATGGATTCTTCCGCTGTGAGATTACAACAGGCAGCTCACTATTCAATTCTCATTTCAGCATCAACCTGCAGATTTTCCCAACCCATTTGGTTTTCATTTTTCATATCTAGTGAGTTTAAAAATCAATTAGTCTGCTTTAATTCTGAAAGATAATTAGATAAGAATGCAACAAGTAGCACATTAAGTCATTTTAAATATCATTTACATGATTCATTGCTTGTCTGTAGTGTAAATCCAGCACAGGACTTATATATATACGTATATATCAGAATAAAACAGAGGGGCCATTAAATCTCTTAGAGGGATGAGCATAATGAAGTTAGAATAAGAAAAGGATCACACTTGTATAGGATGTATTGTTTTATAAAATACCTTCTGGATTAACCACATGGAAAGTTCTAATTATGCAAAACACTATTATATTTCACACTTGTTATACTGAGACCCTTGAGCAAATTAAAATGCCGTTAACATAGTGATTTAAGTTGAATAATTAATATGAGATATGTCCCTGGGTAACGCTGCTTTAGTTATGGTAATTCTACTATCTTCTTTTCTAAAACAATGTGAACCCCACTAACATTTTGTCATCGAAAGTGCTTCATTAAGTCAAATCCCTAACTTGATGATGTATGGGCTGAAATGCAGAATAAATACAAAATGAATGTGCAGAAAGTAGCCAGAAAGCTCTGACTTTTAGACCGATTTTTAAACTGACATTTCAGAATCTGCAGACTGATTGAAAAACATCATCCAAATAGATTTTGAATGACGTTGGTGGAAACAAATCTGGTGTAATTGTGATCATTATAATTGAAGAGCCTGAATGCTGCTCACAGAGAGACATGTCCTGGATTTTAAAAGGGTTCATTTTAGAAACAGGACTGCTTTGTCTTTCCTAATTAATTTTAATGTCCGTCATTAAACTGTCCCTCAGGGGACGATCCAGTCCTGTTTGGACCTCCTATCTGCCGCCAAGCTAACTCCCCATTAATTCTTCTTTTGTCCCCTAGACCTTCTATGTGTCACCCCCTTGGATTTGAAACACAAGAGTGGCAATAGTGAGAAGGCAATAATAAGTAATAATCAAAGATATTAAGAACAACAGAAAAGAGACCATTCCTTCATATGTTTTTTTGCATTGTGTTTATCTCAGATTGCCACAGCATTGGGTGCTTGTTCTTTTATCACTGGTACATCCCCGCCTGATTTTAGTTTAGTTTACTTGTGGAGTAATAAAATGAATGAGACAGGCATAATCTAAAATAAAAAACTATCAATAAAATAAGGAATTTACCCCAGTTATATCAGTAAAACATGATAGAAGAGCTACTTCCTGATGAAATAGAACAGAATCAACACAATCACTTATGCAGATTTTGTTGTTCAATGTCGGGGAAATTTTTTTTTTTGGAGCTGGCGTTAAATTAAAGGAGTAATTTTAGAATTTTTCATTTCCCTTAATCATTTTTATCACTGCCTGTGTCCCCCTGAGCCTCAGGATGTGCAGATGTTCCGAGTGAGTCGTGGATCCTGCATCGTCACGCAAATCATCCCCATTTCCTCGACAGTCTGCTCATTCTACTTCTTATTCTTCCTCATGATGTATAATCCATCCATCTCTTTTCCTCAATCTCCTTCAGTTCTATTTCAAATGTTACAGCTGAAAATCAATGGTGGGCGTATCACCTGATTAGATCAGTGCACTGCGCACTGTTGTATGAGCAGGTGTAGCGTCCAAGGGGCTCCTCTGCTGCACATCCACCTGGGGGGCTTGTAATGAGATTAGTGGGGCCTGCAGGACCACACACAAGGGATTTGGTTATCTGATTTGTTGGAGAAGGACACCAACTTTATAGGACATGTGTGAGTTGGCTTAAATGTGCAAATACAAATCTTTGCAGGGGTCTTAGTTGCTGCTGTTTTCCCCGTTTTTTCATTAACACGTGAAAGTTATCAGAAGTTTGCTCTCCTCAAAGCTTTGGCACTCTTATTGTTATTATTGTTATTAGCACTCTGTTGTGTTATTTAATTCATTTGGACTTCTGAATTTGGACTTTGATTTCTAACTTGCATTGCAGCCTGTTTCATCTATCCAAAACCTTTGGATCTTTGTATCTCTGCTCACAGTTGTACACACGACTGCAAAATACACTAAACTCAACCACGCTGCAGTTTCTCCCTAAAACAAACCACAACCGAAGCACTTTTTCTTAAATTTTGCCCTGGGGGTATTTCACGCCGTGTTCCTCCCTGTTTCCTCTAGGTGAGCCAAGGTGTGTGGTGAAGATGTCGCACATGTAGGGATCCATGTCATATTGATGGATTAGTCTGCTCATTGGTAGCTGCAGCGATTAGGTCAGCGGCCCAGGAGACAGCAACACGTCTTTGGTGAAATGCTGATGCAAGACTTACTTAGTGATTATAAGTCACTATATCATTGCCGAGTGGAGCGACACACCATCACCCTGCAGCTGTGAGTAAGACAAAGGTTTTGTCATTGAAAGGAGACCAACAGATTTTAGAGATCCTGAGTGCTTTTCAGTCAAATCTTCTCTCTTTGGGGAAGGCATTGACTTTGGGCGTTTCAAGCCTGTATCCTCCAAACACTTATTTATTTCTTTACTTTTTCTCTGTAATTGGTAACTACACACACATAAACACACACAAATTAAACTTCTCAGCCTCTCTTTCAGGATAACATCATTCCCTTCCTTCCCAGCAGCCCACTTTCATTTGTTCAGCAGTGAATTCTCGGGCTGTTAAACTGAAGGATTGACCGCACTGCATGTCAAGCTTTTATCTTTCGCCCTGATTCATTTTCAATTCCAGTATGAAAGAGAGGACAAAGCGGCATCTGCTGCCATTATTTTGTCTCAGACAAACAGATCTCGCTCCATAACGTTAGACATATCATCCCCGGTGAGTCATCCCATTGTTTCTCAAAGACATGGCAACATTTACTGTACTAAGAGAGATGATTGCAGTCGAATTTTATGGACTATTACAGTGAGAGCGATAGATCCGGTGACCACAAAGTAATGACATCCATCTACCCCACACGGATGAGTTTAACAACACATAAATGTGATTACAGGAGGAAAACTGTTTATTCTGTGTTATTGCTGCCACAGAAACCACACAACATTGTTTTTCATAATAACCTTGTATTCAATAAAAGGACCATTCCAGCTAAGTAGCTTGTCTCTTTCGGTTTAGAGGACAGCTGTATTCTGGTTTTTATTTTTACTATATCCTACCCTTTCTTATCGTTTAAACTCAAATGATTTCCTCAGCCTCGATATGATTTTTTGGGACATATTTGTTAGATCTGAGCAGGAACACCAGCAGATCTTGCTTTCATTGGTCCAAATAAAGGCTCCTGTCTTCCTATTAAAAACATGATGTTTTTCTCTTCAAGAGCCAAAAATGTCTAAACCTGCAGATCAAATATTATTATTCTTTTTCAGAAGTGGTCCTGTTTCTCTGGATATTTAGAATCCGCACCTGAAGCACCTGCATGTTGAAATCCCTGTCAGAGGTGGCTCCACAGAAGCAGGCAAACAACAAAAGGATATGAGTGGGGGGGACTCCTGCCTGCTGTCGTAAAAGCTTCAGCCACAGGAAGTGCCACAGTCGCAGCATCGTAAAGATAAGAAGACAGGTGTTTTCTCTGCTCTCCAGCCGTGTGCCACTGTGTTAGCTTTTGTCTGACACAAGCACAAACTCACACCCGTGTCTGTGGATGGATGCTTTTTATGGTCATCACAGAGAAATACACTTCTGTTTCACCTGATTGCTGTTGTATGTTGGGCAGTTATTTTTCTATTGTTACTGTTTCATTGGTGTAACGAATGGATCTGATAGGACTGTATTTGCATAGCGTCATACACTTGGATACAATGCTGGTAGGTTCTGCTTTATGTGGCTTGGATGTTGAGAGGCATGTGCTTAGTTTTCCCAATGATTTATAATGAACTGCTTGTATCTAGTTGGAAAAAATGCCTTTTAGAAATATTTCCTACTTTACATTATGAATGGAGAAATACGAAAATAGTTCCTCTGCTGGACAATGAAATATCCATGAGCTGAGAAATGGCATTATGAAAGAGTATTGCTCTGATAATCTTATTTTAATTGTGGATTATGATCAGTTATATATCTAGAGATGAGACTTTTTCAAGATCACTTAGAAAGTTCTCACAGTCCCACTAATAAACATGTTAAACATGCTTAAATGTATTGAAACAAAGTTAAGTGTGTAAAGTGTTTCAATTTTCAAAATTTTGACTTCAGTATTTCTACTTTTGCTGCTAATGAATATCAAATTCCAGTATCGGTTATCGCCCTCCTTGACGACTAATAATCGTATTGGCCCTGAAAAAGTTATATCAGTCTATCCTTGTCATAAACTTAAAGTTCCTCTTGGTGAGTTTCCACTGTGCAACTCTGAAGACTTTTCTAGGATTTAGGCTGAGGTATCTAAGACTCAATCTTGATTTGACTGAGCTGAAGAGGACTCCACTTAGAATTTTTTTTTGGTGACTCAGACTCGAAAAGTGGGAACTTGAGACTGGACTTGGACTCAAGCTATGGTCGCTCAGCTACAACATTACCCAATCAGAGCCTCAATGGCATCACCAATAAGTCTTCAACCCATGTTAGAAATTCTGACTCAACATAACTTTGGATGTCCTGACAGAATCAGAACATCTCAGTGGTGACACACTGCTCCACCTTCACATCTGACAGTGGAAGGAGATGAAGGGGTGTTGTCCACATTAAAACAGTCAATGGGAGGGAGAAAAAGAGGTATTCATCTACTTTATTGTCAGCCGTGGCTTTCACACACTCAGTCACAAGCTGTGTGGGAGAATCAAACCCAACAATTGGCAAGCCAAGGCTGAAGAAGTCAGAAGTGATATTTTATTGATGAAAGGAAAAAGAGGCAAAGAGGGGGAAGGTGTTTAGAAAAAACTATAAAGAATAAAAAAAGACGGAAACTTGAAAAAGAAAAATGAACACATCCATGGTTGCGTTTTGACTGTGAGAACGACAATCACTCTTCTGCTGAAAAGAAGACTCGTCTGCCCTCTTCAGGCCTGGAAAATCATTCAAGAATATAGAGCAGCCGAGTAAATGATCAGACTCTGAATGTCAGGAAATCCAATTAACCCACAGGTGTGGCAGGTGCAGTGCTGGGTGTATCTCAGTGGGTGTCCTTTTTCTTTCCTCTTGTCTTATTTTTTCTTTCCTCTGAGGCCCTGAAGGAAGGAGACTAACTGAACTCACCAGGTTACTTATTTGCAATTAGATTTGTTTTATTTGCCCCATTTCTCCCCAATAGCATCCATAGCTGCTGCTGCTGCTGCTGGAGCCAATTACTCCATCAGTAAAAGAAAGAGAAAAAAAGTGCAAAAAGGAGATCTGGATCTCTCTCTCTACCTCTCTCTCTTTCCCTCTCAGTATTGCAGTGCATCCACAATTTGTGCCAGCTCCCATCCTGGGGCTGGGATTCTCTGGGGGACTTCCAGGAAATTACACCTTGCACTCATATCATTCCATCTCCCCCCAGCCTGTTGAGCTGCCCACATCCTCACCCACTCCCTCCCCCACACTCACACAACCGCCTGCTGCCACTGACACAGTTACTCCTCCGCTATATGGCACCAAATGTTGCAGTATCCCACTTTTTGAAAAGCCATTTCATTTTTCACTCTTGTCTGGGACTTGCAGTTATGGGCTCCTCTCAGTCCATGCTGCTCCATCAGTAAAACACATCGAGCACCCCACTCACCAGCCCTCTGTGACCTCAGACTGTGGATGCAATTATGACAGGCCTAATGCCCTACTGAACCGCACTGCCAGACTGCTTTTAGCCAGGTGTTGCCCAGCGCTGTGCTGAATAAGCAGCAGGAGATTTCCTTTTTTGACATTCACACAGAATTATTGTGTGCCAGAAGGTGAAAATGAAAAATGAATGGTTGTCAGATCAGACTTTCAACCACACTGAAAACATTGAAACCATACTGTACCTTCAAGATATCTGAAAAGCATGGTGAAAGGAACCAAAAACACCTGTTCTTTTTTAGTGGCCTTCTCCACACAAGCAGAGCATTCAGGATCAAACAAAGACCCCCTCTATCGTAACACCGGGGTCACATGAGGTCTGACAGTAAGCCCCTTTAGATTACATACATTACAGTCGGTTGAATTGACAGATCAGGAATAAAGTCTCACTGTAGATTGCTTTTGAATCAGGATCCCCCTCAAGGTGAGATTTCTCTCCTGCTGGGTCCATTCTTCTCTGACATGAAGTTAATCAGGCAGAAGGCATCCTAAAGCCACATACATTGGCAGGTGAGCAGGAAGTGACTTGAAAGATGAATGTAGGGTTTTTGTGATTACCCCCCTGTCATGCACCAACTCAGCCAGGCCAGGAATAAATCAAAGGAGATGCGCTGGAAATTGTGGTCAAAGTGTTTGGCTGCCAAGAAATCTTGAAAGGTACAGTTAGATCTTTAATTGACAGGCTTTGAAGGCAATTGAAAAGGGGGTTTCCAAGACGTCTTACAGTGTTCTGGTGTAATATTAGCATCTTACAGTCCAGACAAGCTCCAACTATGGATTTTTATCTGAAGCAGAAGCATGTCTCCACGGTTGGTCCATAGACTTTAATTGTTCAAGATGATGAATCATAGAGACTCTGACTTTTACTGAAATGCCGGGTTGGTTTTAGTGAAATGACACTGTAAGGGTTGTCATGATAATTGGTACAGATATACACACATGTCCCATACATGTTAGATTCCCTACCTTTGCTTCAGGTTAAAAAATAAAAAAAGTTTCACAAGATGTTGGCTTGATCTGAAGGCCATGAGGGAATAAAATAATTTTTCAGCAAACAGCACTGCATGTGTGTCTTGCTAAAGGGACTGAGAAGAAAATCTGTATGACGTGGATTGCAGCGAATCTTTTGGCTGGAAGACTTGAGCAAACTCTCTTGACGTTTTTGTTTAGGAAGTGAAAGTGAAAGTAGTTTGGATCTTTTTAACACTACTTTTCTTTGTTCAGGATACATTTTTATGGGGTACAATGCAAAGAGCAATGGATTTAACAAGCAAACTTTGTGGGTTTGTACCGTATTAGCCAGCTACATTCAGTGCTACTCATAGCCCAGTACCGTGTAATGTTAGTGAAAATTGGTTATGTCCTGCCAGTGCTCATCTACCAAGCAGAGCCAATGTAACGTCACTCTTCATTTTTGATTTACACTCAGGTTTGAACAGATCACTGCAGTATAACCGCTGCATATAGGTTGGAATGAACATTATCACAAACAGCTTAGCTTGTGTTTTAGCCTCTAGCATGTGCTCTGTCACCCTCCTGATTAGCTTTCTTCTGCTCTTCTGTCCCTTTTCTGTCAGACAGTCCAGCTCCGGCTTCCACTATAACTACAAAATAAAATGCAGAAATCGTTTTCAGTGGAGAAAAACACAGACCCCTTTTCTTACAGCTAAACTTGGTCAGCTGGTGTGGTGTTGTCATAGAGACCTTGGTGTGCCGTAAATCAGTCTGGTCCAGTCCGACTCATCCACTCCCGATAAGGTAGATAGAAACTGGCATTTCGAAATAATCCATTTTAGCGCTGATAACCTTGATTTAAAATGGGGATTATGATAAGGCATAAATGTAGATATGAGACATTTTCAAGAAAGTCCTCACAGTCCCTTTAAATACACTGCAAACAATGTTTATGTGTCAAAACCAATTTTGGTGAACTTAAGAAGAAATTCATGTAGACCTGCTTAAGGCCATGATTTAGTTCTTGACATCACAAATAAAAAGGCAGGAGATCCCTGCCTTGTTAGAAACAACATCTTGAAATTAAAAGCCACTGTACCTTATACTTAGTTTTTGCATCTGTCTGCTGATTTAACAGCTCTATATAAAGTCTGGACGAGTCTTTTGTTAGTTTTGTCACTTTCCACAGTCCTCACCTCATGATACAGCAGCCAAGCATTGAAGTGATACCAGGGAGCAGCATGTGGCAGGGACACATCCTGCAGTAATAAAACCAATATTGTGAGATAATTATCATGGATTTTACAATATGCCCACTGCATTTCTGCTGGAGGGGAAACCTTTAGCTGTTTGCAGATGAATTTTGCTTTTTATTAGCGCTCAGTAAAACACCACCTTACTATCTTAGATGTGATACAATAGCTCTGCTTTATAGTCATAGGAACCTGCAATAAAAAAAATGAATGCATCACTGGTTGCATACTAATGTTATGTGCCACATAATGCACATTACACAGAATGTAGGCACGTTGTTTGCTGTTAGATGTTTTGTTTTATGTCAGTCATAACTAACGTCCAGATGTGCCCCCAAGTGTCGATGCTGACATGGTTTTTCACCCCTCAAGAAACAGAATTTTTTGATGAAGTAAACACAGCTGCTAATTATAAATTAAATGAGTAAGACTAGGGTAACCAAACCTGCAGTCCTTCGAAGGATTTACTTTTGCTGAGAGGCTGCCCCATCTACTGAAAGCCTTCTCTTCTGTTGAGAGCAGAATGCTTCAGAGACTCTTTTATCCTTGAATTTCTGCTCACAAAGGTTTTTCAAAGTTTTATCTTCAAAATATGCAGGGCTTTGACTTTTGATTGACACCTGAACTTAATAAAATATGTATAACTGTTATTCTTGAAGACACTGGCATGTTTGTTTTGTTGTTGTGTGACTTGAGAAAGAAAGAGCTGATGGGAGCACAGCAAGGATCGACATGTCAAGGTTTCAAAGCTGCATTTGAACTCACTTATTGCTATGCATGGTAGGAGTGACCGACCTTATGAGGACCTATCCAATAAGCAGGCACATGTGGAGTATAACACAGTTGTGGCTACATATTTCCACCTTAATATGGACACAAATCCACTGCCAGCTGTTTCCATCCAGTCACACTCTTTGCTTCACTTGGATTTACTACTTGATTTTCAGCAGTTTCAGTACATTTTTCTCCAGTATTATTTCACAGAAAAGCAGCAGTACATCCTAACACATACCGGGGCAGCAAGTTAGTCTCTATGACTGCCTCTTTGCAGCCTGTCAGAATGAGCCATGGCTGAGCAGGTGGGATTGTCCCACCTCAGAGATGTATGCATCAGGAGGCTGTAAATCCATTTGTTTACACCTCCTGTTTCCCGCCAAACAAACTACTAGATTTCCCTTGAGAGTACCCGGCCCCCACACAGCGTCCTCAGCGGACATGCTTTATGGGCATCAGACCAGAATGAAAACAGTTAAAACACCATTTTTAAAAAGGTGTGTTTTTGTGAGGAGGAGAGCAAAGCTTAGAATCAGCTCAATTATCAGCACAAAACCAGAAAGGGAGCAGTAAATCCAGATGCTGATCGTGTCTGTCACTCTTTGGATGAACACATGGATTTATGCAATTGTGCTCTAATTTTATTTTAATCCATCTACGGATCCATGCATCAAACCCACCAAACTAAGGGCAGTAGGAGGAGGAGGAAATGTTGGATGGAACATTTAATAGCATGGACTTAACCGTGATTGATGGAGTGTCCTTTATGCTGGATTAGAAGTGGGAATATTCTGAGGTGACTTAATTTTGGTTGTTTGAACTTTTAAGTCAGACCAACTTTCTAAACAAAAGATAACATTCAGCAAACAGACACATATGTTTTTCAATACAGCCAAGTGCAGGATAACATATTTTATAAGGAAATAGTCTCAAATTGGTTTGCATAGTATGGCTACTGTTAGCAGTGCTACCACCAGCAGCCTGAGTGGAAAAGAGACATTCCAGTGTAAGCAGACACGTCCTACATACCTTTTTTTAATCTTTTCTTTTCTTTTTTCACATACAACCATTTTCTAGATGGACACAGCTTAGACCTTCATAATGTGTTTACTACTAATTAAAAGGAATAATTTCCCTTTCATCCAACATCTCTAATCTGTATAATTTCCCAGTTTTGTTCTGTATAATATTAAATACACGGTACAGTGTCAACAATAGAATGCACACTTATCATTCACCATCATCCATTTTCTTTCCTTTATCATCAATAGCACACATTTTCCTGTGTCTGTCTTTGATGTTACTTGCAGGCTCATTTAATGAACTTTATAGTTGCACTGGTATTTCCAGCTCTACCTTGCTTCAAAAATAACAAAAAAGAAAGTCAAAGCTGCAGGGTACAATAAAATTCTAGCTCAAGCTCTGCATTTTGATTTTTTTTCCAACCTGATTTGAGATGGTGAAATATGGAGCTTAATCCAGTCGAAACCTTGTACAAGTGTGTGAGTGTGCACCTAATATTTGAGTTTTATGTCTCTGTGCCAGAATGTTTTATTAACGCGGTGCCTCACAGATGAGTTGACATATTTCACTGGTGAAGGACGTGACCCTGGTTGTTTATTTCCCATGATGAAATTGTCCAGAGGTTGATGACTCTGTAAATAAACAGCTCATGGAGTAATAAAGGTCTTGGCTTTGGTGACCAATGTAATTATTATTGTTGTGTAAGCATCAAAGAGCAGATGTGGCTGTTTGAGGGTGAAACTCTATTGTAATAGTTCAAAGAGACTTAAGGACAGTGCTTCCATCTATTCAGACACAAGAGGCTGTCTGTGTGAGTCAGTGTAATAACTTTTCTCATCAAAAATCAGAATTCTAGATTATCGAGCAGCACCCGAACCCCCACCACACCACTTTAATGTAACAACATTTAAGTGGTGGTCATTTACTTTTTACATTAGGTTCACTGAATCAAAAGCCAAACTAAAGAATGTAAAAAGCTATAAATACAAAAATATGAAATTATGTTTTTTGCATGGCTTGTAGGGGCCTATCACAGGAAACAGTCTGTTCCATTTTTTTTTGTATTGTACTCCCAGAATTTTTATCTGAGAAAATAGGCTCCTTATCAGAAGTAAATTATATAAATGTTTTATGTAGAAAATAAGGTTTTGTTTGCCTGATTGTTAGACTTTGACTTTAGGGAAGAATTCAAATGGAAGTTCATAGCGTCTGATGCCAATGTGGGAGTGTGAAAAACGTCAGTTCCTGGAAGTCCGCTTAAAGTGGCTCCAAAAGTCTGTTGAACTCCTTGAGGTCCCACCTTACAGTTTTTCATTTCCAAAGCATTAATGAACATGATTAAGGCTTGGTCCACATAACTTTTTTTTGGTATGTAGTTCATTTGTTCATTTGTTCACACTAAAGCCTCACTAAGTTAGAGTCTGGTGCAGTGCCTGGAGCTGTTTGGCCTCTTCACCTTTATACAGAGATCTCTGGGTAGTGTCACAGATACCATGTTCGGTCTGTGGTGAAATTTTGGTCTCTTATTAATAGGCAGTTGCCCTGGGTTTGACTCCTATTTCTGGCCTTTTACTATCCGTCATCCATCTTGGCGCCTTACTTCAGCGATACTAGTACCACCATACTGGTGCATGGTTGTTTTGATGGATAAGGAGCCATACAGCCCTCTTCAGGGGGAAAAGGGATCAGTTTTTTAAGACCCTTATGTTAACAGGATTGATATAAATGTAGGTTAAACAATTAAATAATACCAAAACTCAAATTCAAGTTGGCTGGCTACCAAACTTTTTGCACCTTTTTGTCTTTTCAAATTATTTATTCTTTGTCTTTTCATCCATTTGGGCTTTTCTTTTTTTTGGGCACTTATACTGACCTCCAACAAGACTAACAAACATCCTGTCTTGCCTCAAAAATGACATGCGTGGAAGGAACACATCTCTGGGGGTTCATGAACCCAATTATACCCACTAAGCAGACCTGGTCATACAGAATTTAATTTAATTCACAGACAATTAATGGCCATCATGTGGCAGGAGCTGTCTGTTAACACCAGAACAGCTGTAACCCGAGCGACAGCACAGAAACAGGAAGTCTGGAGTCTGTTTCAACAGTATTCATCAGAGATTTTCTTCTTATGCCTCCTTAGATTTAGAAAATCTATTTTTTAAAATGACCTCATTATGTAGCTATCATTATCTGAAAAAACTTCATCATGTAGGGTTCAAAAGTACAATAGTGCTGTAAAAAAATCTGCTCCCTAAAGGTAGGAATGTGGTGAAATAAGTATCTTATTGAAAAGTAATCTTATTGTGAGTGATAAGATGTAGTTTTTTAACCTGGCTATCTCACTGTGCTTTGTCAGCACAATTTATTGCTTATAGATCCACCTTACAGACAATCTATAAAGCCCTCCCCTCCTCACGCCCACGCAGCTGTTACAAACTGTGTTGCAGAGGGAGAAATTAAAGGGCCAAGCAAACAGGGATCTATAAACATATTATGCCCTGTTGTTAATGGAAATGTCATCAGCAGAAATCTCACAGCTCTATTGAGCGATGAGCCAATTTCCCCTGACTCCTGCCGAACCACTCGCATGTAAAATGGCTGAAAATTCCTAGGATTAAGTGTGTACAGTAACACCCAAAAACAAAACGACCAAATTTTCCAACCAATTAAATTTAAAAGCCTTTTATTCTGGTTTTGAATGGACCATAATAAAAAGAGAGCGTAGAAGAGGAAAGCGTCTCTTGGACGATGAATAATGCCGCATAAACATTTACTGTGTGCGGCCAGTCCCTGCTGGTCACTGGTCTTCTCTGCCCTCCTGTAATCATCCCCCTCCTGCCAATTGAGTTATCATAAAATGAGGTGTGTGTGTGTGTGTGTGTGTGTGTGTGTGTGTGTGTGTGTCCAAGGTCTGCATCAGTGTTTGATTGAGCGTGACACTGACTGTTGCTCCTCCTGAGGCAGCAGCCTCACGCAGTCATGGTCAAGTGTGCGGGTCACTAAATGAGGAGAGAAGATGCTTAACCTTTAATTCCATCAGAGGCATGCCTCCAAGCTTGTGTCCCGTTTTTATGATATGAGCTCATGAAGGAGGAACAGAACAAATTAAAGTTTTCTCAGCATTTCATCAAAAAGTAGCAGTCGTCAAAGTGCTGTTATCTCTGATAGTTTCGGTTGACTAGATTATGCTGCTTTAATCAAAACAAGTATCTCAAATATTACCTCTTAACCCATGCGTAATACAAGTGGAGATGAAATTTCTTTTGCCAAGAGCTTTCCTTTATCTGATAAGAAACTTATGGAGTGTTCCCTGAAAATTCTCCCATTAAAGTCAGTAAATAGCTGCACAGTAGCTGCTGCCTCACAGCAAGAAGGTCACCAGGTTGGACAATGTGGCATTTCTGTTTGCATGTTCTCCCCATGCATATGTCGGTACTCCTTTTTCCTCCTACAGTCAAAACTTCTGCAAGGAGATCACTGCAGTCGTCAGCGTAGCGTGTGACAAACCAAACTACAGCAGAGTTTCAAACAAGGATTTACACATTCTCCATTTATACTTTAATTAATTAATATGTGATATCTAACGATTAAAAGCTCCACTTTTATTAATAATTTCTGTTCAGGTGCAGAAATATCAAAAGGTTGACTCTAAAAATGTTTGGCAGCTCTGAAATACACTTTAATATGCAGGACCACAAACTAATTAACCTAATAATTGATTTAATAAGGCAGGTTGACTACGGCAAAGCTTCACTATTGTATCTTTATGATTGAACAGTGATGGTATCCTAACAATTTCTCATAAAAGCGCTTATTGCCTTGAATGTTTGTTTAAATGCAAACTATCTGACAATCAAGTTTCAATCTTTTACTAATGACTGCATCATAGCTATGACAATTTATAACATGATTAAAACCTAATTGAAAACACAAGTTCAAAACACTTGTGCATCACAAAATGAACAGAAAAGGGAAGATTTTATCACTTAATGCACTTTTTTATGAAAGTAAATGGTATCATTAAAAGTTATGATTGTTTGGGCAGTTAATGCCTGCTAATAAGCAATAAACACAAAACAGAGGCTGGAAGCAGTGTCATTAGTTTTGTTGATATTTGGTGATAAACTGAAACTACATATTAAAATCCAAGCCTGGGGAAAAGTTATCATTCAGAAGAAAATGTGAATGTGAACACAAAAAACTCCTGAGATTTTCTTCTGTTAAGTATCAGTGTTGCCATCAGTGATGTAACCCGTCCCTGAGGGTCAGAAGCACCCAAATAGGTTTTTATTCTCTCTTAGGTTTGTTTGTATATTCTTTTCAGTAATAACAAATTCATATGCATTTTTTCTGCTGGGTTGTGTTGTGTGTGCTCCATGTTTCTTGTGGCTCAATTTGGACTCCTAGTGGAGAAAAGTGAAACAGTTTAACAAACCCACCTTTTTGCTGACTCCCAGTCTCAAACTGGGAAAATCTCTGGCCTCTGCTGTTCTTATTATGAAAGCCTCCCACATCTCATTACTGTTTCGCTCAGACAGCCTGAAGGGCAGAATGGAGCCAAATGTGACCACTCTGATGGAGTGACCTACACCTGTATGATTATGCAGGCAGAGGAGCATCATGGGAGAATGAAAATGATGAAATGATGAGCTGTAACAAGGCTGATGAGGCTGCAGGTGTCTTGTTAACACTTTAGCCTTATTGGCAGGCGGCGTGGGGCCTTTTAGGGATTTATTGCGGACATTAACCTTGTGACATCATCCACAGTGAGAGGAGCCCTTGAAACCAGTCAGCATGGCAGCTCTCTGTGAGTTTGTGCTTCACAGATGAGACAGTGACATTCACACATGCCAGTAATGGTGTACTGTTAGCAGTGGGAAGCATATCAGTTATTTCCTTCTTTTCACACAAAATTTAGCTCTGATGCTTCATGATTTTCATTCCCTAAATTCTCTACATTCTGCTTTTCGAGGAATAGAAACCAAAATTCTGCTGTAATGACTTTGAATATCATAGCCATGCAATTTGAAGCAGAGTGAAATTCTTTTGTGTGTCTCTGAGCTCTGGTAAGGATGCTGTGACTGTGTGCATCATGATTTCATTGTGAGAATAAAAAAGCAGCTGAGAGTATCACTGTTCCCATTTCACTCCCAGCCGTCGTGTCTCATAAGCATTTAAAGAAACTGAGACGAACACAGGAAAGCAAGGAAGAAGAATAGAAAGAGAGTGTTGTGGAGAAGCATCAGGATAAATGTGACAGATCTGGGAGAATGAGCGGATGCGTAGGAGTAGTTCATGGCAGCAGTGAGATCTGAGTGGCTGTCACAAGTGACTTACAGGTACGTAATTGTCATGGACATTTCAATTTAACAGAAAGAAGTAGATCCTCTTCTCTGACACTTTCTGTAATGTCTCTGTTAGCCTCCCACACAGACACATCCAACACAGTCTCTTTTTGGCCCCAGGATGTCAGGATAAGTGAGGAAGGACCATGTGGGTCTGAATGGATTTGTAGTATCACCTCTCAAGTGATTTCATTTTACCTTTTAATCACATGAAGTGACACTGGTTCTTGTGGTTTAGGCCTAAAGATCATGTATGTGCTTTACATTTAAGAATTCTGCAGCTAGCATGAGGTAGTCACGTTGGAGTTGTCAAAAGCTGCACATATGCTACACTTTTGTCAAATCAACATGTGTGTAATGTTTGAATTTTAGACAAAGTTTACTTTGTAAAGCAAGAAAACTTTGGAATTGAACATTTTGTATAGTATGCACCAAAGTGCTTTTCAGTTTCACCAGCAAGAGAGCCCCAAATGATAATCTCTGTGGGGTTTACAGAACAAACAGTCTCCTGTCAATCAATAGCTACAAATAGCTTCAATCTTAAAATATATTTTTGAATGTATGCCTTTTCTTTCACCTCAGTCATACATAAAAATGTGAATATCTTTGCTTATTACCAATTACAAAAGACGTAGTAATTTTTCTAAAATCAGAGTACTATGGAAAAGATAGTTCATCACCCTGTGGGTTGTTTTTGTACGACAGTTGTATTCTTGCTTTGTCATCTTTCTGTTTTTCAACCTCTGCTCACCTTACTCCAGTGAGCTTTGCTACTCCATTGCTACTTCACCAGCCCACCCGTCCTCTTTTATTTTCTTCTTTCCATTTTGATGGAAGACACTTTCATCTCACTAAAAATTTATAGACATATCAGGTTGATACATAAGTGTAGAAAATCACCAGAATGCTTCCTTCAAATGTCTGAGTTCATAAAAACCTAAGGAACATATTCTGTCTTTCTTTCCAGCAAGGTTAACTTTTTTTAATTAACTCTGTGCAGTAGTAGTTCAGGGTGTTTGCGATCTATGAATTCACCATTAGGGGGTGCAAGAGTGGAGCAAAAGATAACAAGCCCAGCAGAGGTTCTGCATATGAGTTCCCCTTGATCAACTGTTCTTAATGAATTGGTTCAAAAACACTGAGATGAATCACTTGAAACCCAGCTGAGTGGCTTTTCATTAAGGACTTTTTAATAAAACTGTGCCCTCTCAGTGTTAGTCATGCTGAGGGTACACTATACAGTATGTGATCCTTTCACAATAAAACAGTAATGAGGATTCAAGTCATTTAAGCAACAGCCCCTCAGCTGTAATTGTACAGCAGCTGTTGTGATTCATAAAAGAGTTTTCTACTCAGAACCACAGGATAGTGATTACATTTCGAAGCACTATGGGAATGAGAACTGACCAAAAGAAATCATAAAGACTTTAGGGTGATGTATGGATGTGTCATAATCTTAGTGGGGAGATTTGCGTTACCGTGTTTACCTGGACGGTGTTTGTCAGTAAAAGTCACTGGGTCAGATAATTGAGTAAAAAGAGACAGATGGTGGCAGCATTTACTGCTGATTACATGGAGGTCATAAACTGGCCCTCAGTAGCTCGGGGTGTCAGGTCCAAGCCTATTAAACTGCCAGAGCCTGAATCTTAGAGGGATGCAGCTGCACAGGGGAAGAGTGCAGAGGTTTACTGTGGTCCAATACTCGAGACTCTGGGAGCCAGGGTGTGAGCGCTCTGTATCTTAGAAAAGGTTGAAGGTGTCACACCTTTACTGTTCATATTGTGAAACTTTTATGTCAGCAGACTCAGTTGTGCAGACTCTCAATGTTGCCTTATATCAAAAGGAACTTAGCTTTAGCCCCCTCTAGCATCACTGGAGTTGGCATGCTGTAGCAGGGGACATTGCTGCTGTCACTCACACTAAATAAAAAAATCTATACCACAGGCCTCCAGGCTACAGCAAAATTGCATAGAGTGGCTGCATGTGCACAATGCAGGAAATATAAATAGTATATGCTGATGTAGAGCCATGCGCAGTCTTGTGAAATGACACAGGGACACAAGAGGAGACCCTGCAAAGCTTCTGGACAGTGCAAATTATTGTAACAAATGGTTGGCTAAAAATTAGCTAGTTATGTTTGCATGATAAATATCCAGAGTGTGAGGCTCTGCAAAATCTTGAGGTGGAATTTTTCATTTTAAAGCCAAAGCCTCGTTTGATAACAGTCTGCAGATTAAGTTCACCAGTTACTCTATGTTGAGAATATCTATCTACTCTATTATTTACACCAGATCAGGATCTACTCCTGGTAGAGCACTGTAAACATTGATTACACAAAGCATTATCTCCAATTTAATATACTGGGGTTTACTGCATCGCAGTAACCTGCTGTAGTTAAATTTATATATCTGTGGATACTGTTCACAGTTTCATTTTCAGGTTCTGCTCACCATTCATTCACATTAGTCTGCTGTACGTGCTTCCAGCTGAATGTGTCCTGCTGAGAGTGTTTACCGATCATCCTGATGTATTTGTCCACCAACTCTGCCAGACAGATGGTCAATATCCCAATTACAGGTAGCTTTCCATTCTTGCACTGTAGAAAAGTGTCAATATCTTTGTCAGACTGGGGCACAGAACAGGAAGTAAGCAAATGTCTTAACAGTTTTGTGCAGCTAGAATCAGATGAGTCAGTCTTTTAAGCTATGATTCAGTATTAAATTCTAGAAAACCAGACTGATCCTGGGAAAATGTCAATCCTACTATTAAAAAGTATGAGGTTCTTGTAAATAGTTAGTTTACAACCTACAGAGCATGCCGGCCAGCTTGACCCCTTTGTTGAGAAACAAGCCAGAGAACAGAAGCTAGTTTAAGATCCTATACAGAAAGGGTCAACTCTACCATATAATACAACTAGTTTTAAGAAAGTCTGATCCAAACACAAGTGTACGCTGTATTCAATAAATTCTTGAGCTTTAGTTTGCAGTCAGAAAGACTGCTTAGCTTTTCAGGTCTGTGACTCATCTTGAATTTTTTTTCTGACACACTATTATTGGTTATGTTGTTCTTTTTCAAATTAGTTTCAGAAATTCTATCTAGACATCAACCAGCTGACGCAGTGTTGTCTACAGAATTTGTTATTTTAGTTTGTTGAAGAGTCCTCCTCTTCAACTGCTAACACAATGTGTTTTGATGAGCGTATCGTGCAGATTACAGGCTGTGTCATTATGTAATAGAACAGTGAGAGCTGAATTCCAACTTTAAAGAGACCCTTCGATCAGCTTTTCTTTAGCTTTCTGGTTTAACCTCGGAGAGTTGGAGAAAAGCTCTAAAACAGCAGCATTCAGTGAGGCAGCAAGGTTGGTGAGTGATGCATGGTGTAAACTGCAGGTATCCACTGACTCAGAAAGGCCCTGGAATACTTTGTTAAGAAGTTCAACTCATGAAAGCAGTATCTCTCTGGGTTTGTGGGCACGGACTCACAGTTTTCACACCTGCACCATTAGGTAACTTGGGATCTCTTTGCTCCCCGGTTAGCACAGAAGTTTTTCTCTGTGTTGAGCCTCATCCTGCCTCTGTGTATCCTGTTTCACAAAAGTGTCCTCACATGTTCACAGTAAGTGTTTGATTTGGTTGTATTTTTGTCTTTTTCAAAGACCACAGACCCAAGCAGCTGATGGGTGCTGCAGGCAAAGGAACACATACAGTATGTGTTTCATCCAAAGATAGTGTAAAACCAAAGGCCTTTTTGTGGTAAAGGTTTTGGAAACTCTTACATAGAGCAAAGTGTTACACTGATATCAATATCTGGACCAGGCTTTTCTAAAATATGCTGAACTATACAACAAAGTTAAACCCATCTGAAGGTTGGACTTTCAAAACAGAATGAAGAAAGCATAAAATGAGCTGAAAATATGATGAAGTTGCTGGTGACTAATATTGGTAGGTTGTCGGCCCAAAACATCTCAAGCATTGGCCTAAACCTCACCTGGATGCACTTTTCTGTATTGCTTTATATTGCCTCATTATGTAAGTTTATTTGCCTCCTTCAAAGATGCTACAGTTTTGCCTGGGTGGGTTTCCTGTGGCGTGGTTGTTGTCAAATGTTGTTAACATGAAGACAACACAATCATGCCGCCTCCTCTCAGCTGATGTGTGTCTGTTCAGCTCTACTGGCCTGTAATGAGGAAAGAGGATCCCTCTCTTTTTCAATTAGGACTGCACAATGAGAGTCAGCCTGTGGCCCTCTCCAACTCATTCACATCACCGGCTCCTATGCCAGCTTTCTGGCTGCATTCTTACTCGCCGGTATTGACACCACAGTAAAGTGAGCACAATCACCTGTGGGTGTGTGTGTGTGTGTGTGTGGGGGGGGGGGTAAAACAGCCCTGCATCAGCATAATCAAGTCCCATGGCAGCTCTTTACACCCTTCATCCAAAAAGAGGCTGTTCACATTTCCCTGAGTCTGACCTGCCAGTGCAACTTTGATGCTTTTTGATCCCTTGTCCACTGGCATTCACAACCATTAAAATCCCATCCTGCTTAGCAAGGTGCATCAGACACTTATGGAGGCTGACTCGGCCCATTTTCTTTTTGTTACTCCATTCATATCCTCCAGCTACCACACTTGTGTCCAAATGGAGCCAGGGAGGGAGAGAGTGCTGCTTTAAAAGTCAAGACCCATTCATGATCGTCTGGATCATCCGCGCATGGAGTGCTGAGGTCGTATCTCTTCTCTTTCCTTTTCCTTCCTCCCTCCTAAGGCGGCTCAGATCAGCTGCACATTAATGTTGATTAGCCAAGTGTGAAGGCAAATGAGTAAACATCCAGAGGAGCCACTCCTTGTGAATAAATATTTGTTATCCTTGTTTACAGAGTGAGGAGTGCTTCCTCTCTTTATTCAGTAAAGAGGCACTTTCTAATGACCCTGTGTTTGCGCCTGCTGTCTGTTCTGCTTTAGAGATATCACAAAGGTCTGTTATGTTTCATGGTATTGTGAAAAAGATGCTCACACAACATTTGTTTTAGTTTGCTTGTTGTGCATAATGCCAATGCATAATTCATTTTTGAATCATAAGTAGGGCAGCAAGACTCAAATGATTCTCTTGCTCTTATGACGTACTAAATGCTCAACCCTGTCACTGCCCTGTAGCAGAGACATTTTTTAAAAAGCTGCCTGTAATGTGACTTTTATAGTGCCTGCACATTAAAAATGTGCACACTATATTTGGTTTTTATCTTCAACACCTAAAGCATTGCATTTTCCCACTTAAGGCATTGAGGAGGGACTCAGTGTGCTAAGCACAAGCTGGTGGAGCTTCTCTGTATGAGCAGAGCAGCTATTGGTCAACAGCTCTGCTACTCAAACAGCAAGTACTCTCCTACTTCCTCTGTCCTCCTTTCCTGGTGCAGCCTAGGAGGAGGGAGGGGGGAATGGATCTTTGCTGTGTGAGTCGCCGGAGCTCCCTTAGCCTGCTCCATACCACCTGTCCTTGACTTACTGTTCCCAGACGAGACGGAGTAGAAGCTGCTCCCTCTCGCTCCTCCTCCCTCAGGCACCTCTCTCAGTCCGTGTTCATGTGAGCTGAGCAGCAGCATTTTATCTTTTCATCTTTTTCTTCCCCTCTGTGTGTGGCTGTTTCCTTTTTTCTACCTGTGGTGCTTCAGCGTAGTGGCGAGGAGAGGAGCATTCGTCCTCGGCCGGTGGAGCTCTGCTGATGGGAGGCGGTGCTGGCTCGGGCTGGGACTGGGGATGCTGAACGGGGGGAGGGAGGGCCTGTTTGAGCTGGGACAGCAGCTCCAGCAGCAGGGGGAGTACCAGGCCGCCCTCCACTGCTTCCTCAGCTGCCTGTTGGGACTGACCCATGTGCAGAGCTTCAACTCTCTGCCCAACTGCCTCCACCAGGTGAGCCTTGCTGCCACAAACAGATGCACTCTGTCACATTGTGTTTCTCTCTCCTGTTCATGCATCCACCAATCTGATTCATGATGATTTACCTTGATTTCTACACACGTTTACCCCACTTCTTTTAGAGCGTCATAAATTATCACTTTATATAGCACACAGGATACATTCAACCTTGATACCAACAACACCAATGTCAGCTCCAACAGCACACTCCATCATGTGTCCCCTTGTACATTATGTGAAATCATTTCAACAGTACTTGAAGTGGGCATGCAGATAAATGAGGCACTAAATGCAACACTACTTCACAGCAACAATACTAAAAGACTATTCACATGGCTAAAAATACTGTAGGATACAATTTACATCCGTCCTATTGTGTGAGAGCTATGTTTTGGTATTTTTAAGGTCACTTGGCACTGAGCTGCATGGTCACAGTCTTAGCAGATTACTCACTTAGGCTAGTTTATGAGGCCCTCAAACAAAGGCATGACCACAGCTTAAACTCTGTTTAGTTGTAAGTAATGTTGAAACATAGTCCTTACCCAAGAGCTTTGGAACGTACGGTATGAGTTTCACCAGACCAGTGGTGCTGGGGAAATGGAGAGCAGAAGTTCTTTATTTTGACAGCACATTACATCATACACATGCACAGCAGGGAGTAATGATGGTATGAATAATTCAAAACTTAACCATGTGCCTTGGCTGTTTTTCTGTGCTTTACAGATCGCAGAGCTCTTCATCACTGAAAAGAACTGTATCCTTTTTCCAAATCTGGGGAAAGTCACTTATCCCCCTCTGTCATTTCACCATCTTGCCAAGTGCTAGCGTGCAGGCTGGGAAATAAGCTAGCTTTCTATTTCTGCAAGATTATCCAAAGGATTGTCTGTAGTGGTAGGCAATGTAAATTCCAGCACAATGGAGGATGCAGGTCTTTAATAGAAAGGGGTGTAAACTGAGAGGAATAAGGGGATGTCTTTTGGGTGAGTCCATAATAACACATTTGTCCCTGAATGCATTACGCATTGTGTATAGCCCAGGCTGCGTGTCAGTCTCTTAAGAGGATTTGTAGGCTCTTATCTCTGCACAACAGAGTGGAAGAGCACTAATTAACCTGTATCTGCTCCGACTAGCCTGTTCATCGACACTCACTGCCTCTATAAACTATGGTATCATCGGACACAGAGATAATAGAGAGGTGTTGCATTTCAGGATATGTTACCTCGATGGCTCCTCTCCCCGTTACTGAGACACTCCAACACTTAATGTGCCAGCTCAGGTTCTCCACTTCAGCAAGACTGTGCTTCTCATCCTCAGAAATCGGTGGATTTACTTTTGCTTACGAGATTCACTTTGTTAGTCGCCACTAGTAGACTTCTACTCCAGCTTAGAGGGTCATCTAACATTACATGGTTAATTCTTGTGACATGTAATGTTACTACATTAAAAGTCATCCATTCTGTCTTGCCAAACAGGCATTTAATGTAGGCAAAGGTACTGCGTTACAATGTCTTTGTTTTAGTTTGTATTACAATTAGTGCAAGATAACTGTTGTGAAATTATAACCAAATTATGTGTGCGTGACAGTTTCAGAAAAAATCAAATAAGAAAAGTTGACTTAACTTCACGAAGGGAGTATGTATGACTTATACCTTCCTTTTATACAAAACTCCCTAACTTTATGAACATTTTAGTTATTGGTAATTTTTCTGCTTTTGGAGGTGTCAAAACATCATGTGGGGGTAATCGTCCAGCTTCAGCTTCTATTTGGACAACAGTTTTAAAATTACTTCAAATCAATTGAAATATATCCATTTCTCTTTTTGGCATAATTTCTGACATGTTTTGTGTTCACTGAAAAAACTAAGAAGCATTTGCTCTTAAAATTTGATCATAATAGACAAACGAATGGTGTCTGATTATGTTCATGTCATCTGGGGAGATCATCAAGAAAACACAATTCTGGGACTTCAATTTTGAAACCACCTCAAGAACAGGATATTTCATCAACCAGACACATCTGAAATACTCAATAAAACACCTGGAAGGTTATTAAGTCTTCCTATTTGAAAATAAACCTATTTTCTAACTACTGTAATGTACTTGCCACTTATTGGTATAATATGGGGCAACTGCCCCAAAAAATGTAAATAGTAAGTTTCATCTGCAAATCTGTAAGGTTCTGTCTTTAATTGTATATTTCATCATTGGTACTTGTTTATTTATTAGTAATGTTTAGGAAATATATTAGATTTTGATGACTTGTTTTCAGGGCTGTCCTTTTAATTGAACTTTTAAAAACACTTAAATCTATTCACTGGGTTTTTTGCATAAATGCCTGTGTACACTACATTCCAAATATTTGAACAATGGCTAAATGTATATCCTTGTTTCTAGTATTTTAAAAATGTCCTGTTTAACAAGTCTCATCTGTCAATGACCCTCAAACATTCGCTTCTGTCACAATTGTACTCTTCTCCCTTGAAATTTTCAGGCTCTCTGCCTCTGCAGATTTCACAGAGTTGCCTGTTCACACATGTCCCTGAAAGCATGAAGTCTCCTCTGTTAGCTGAAAGGGGTTAGTGTGCAGGGGTTGTCATGGGAGGCAGGAAATGGCAGTAAAAGCATGCTACAGAAGCATAATGTTCACAATATGATGGAGAGTAATGCAACAGACTCCAAGGTTGTTATTGCAGTCTTTGTGTTTTATCAGTGCAACATACAAACAGATGCAGGCTGCATGTCATCACCCCCACTTGATGCACTCTCATCCAGACTTCACACAGGTTATTCACAAGGAGCCTGGCAGGACAAACTCTGGGTGTTGTTGGACTGAAAAATTTGGCTTTTTGCTTTCACACGTGCCACTCACCCTGAAAATCAGAGTTGCTGGTTTGAGATTTGTGCATGTCATCATTATCATTATCATCATCTTTATTATCAGACTCAGAAATCCATTTGGAAAGAAACAAGAAGCAGCTATGAAAATCAAAAACATAACAAAAAATAAACAACAACTTAACAGAAAATGTGCTAAAAGCATTCAAAAACAGACAAA
Source organism: Thalassoma bifasciatum (assembly GCA_008086565.1). Classification (NCBI taxonomy): domain Eukaryota; kingdom Metazoa; phylum Chordata; class Actinopteri; order Labriformes; family Labridae; genus Thalassoma; species Thalassoma bifasciatum. Next base: position 195,314 of record RPOG01000165.1, on the reverse strand, counting down.
ACATCACCCACATTTTAGACCCGTGAATACAGTGAATGATTTATGTCTGCATCTTTTGTATTTGCAGGATTGACATACTTATTGAAAAATAAGACATATAAGTGGAAAAACATAGGAATGTGCGTTGTTTACATGAGGTTGTTTAATGCAACAGATTACTCATATAATATTAATGCAGTAGGATGTTCTTAATAAGGGGTTGTTTCCCATCAAAATAAAAAAAATTTGCTCTGATCTTTTTTGAGTAGTTCTCACAAGTGCTGTGGGGCTGAAGCTGTTGTTTTGTGGTTCATGGATTCCTCTAGAGAGGGAGGTGAAGGGTCACTGTGCTCAAACACGGAGAGGATATGGGAACTACAAGTTTTGTTTTTTAAGGAGAGGAATTTGCAGTGTCTCTTGACATGTCTTCCGTGCATCCAACAAAATATTCAGTTGCAGCTGTATGCAAAGCTGGATTTACATGTTCAGAGTGGTTTGATGTCATGCTGCTGCTTTGGCTATCCTCCAGCAAATATAATGTAATTGGTGCAGTTGATAGTGATAGTGGCAATGCCATGACTGATTAAGGCCTGATGTATTGTTATCAGAGTTGGCAGTATCTACAAGTGACCTCTGGTTCAAAGCCAAAAGCTCTTTTGGCTGCTGAGTGTTTACTGATGCTTTGTTCTTGGAAAGTATGTAGCCCCAGACATTTTGACTTTGAACTCAAATAAAGAAAATATCTGATAAGAAGCTCAGCACATCCCGTATTTACATTTTCAAAGTCAATGTGCAGTTTAGAGGGACTTAGAGGAGATTTAGAACACAAGCGTATCGATAAAGTGGTGTAAGTTCAGTCAGATTTGATCACGTGACCTGTAACTGTGGAGGAAATCTTCCTGAGGTTATTTAGAGGCAGAGTTGTGTCTCACGTGTGATCTAGTTTTCCTTTGATGGTGAGGGTGCTAATGCAAGGTCTCATCGTGTTTTGAATTGCAGTCCAATTACCAGGAGTGTGTGTTAGTTCATGTGGGTGTTTGTGTGTGTATGACTGGAGTGGAGCAAATATTCCCTGGGGAGAATCGTGTGAGGTTTCTGTTGTGGCATTGTTGTGGTCCCGCCAGGCTAAAAATAACTGCTAATAAATAGTGCTGTGACCTTTGATGGTGGCTGTTTCCCTAATCCTCCCTCCAAGATGGTCCACCTCACTCTCCTTATTCTTCCACTGTCGGGTGAGTCCCTGTAGCTGAATCAGGTAGATTACATTCTGACCACGCTGGTACACCTTTGCCTGGATCCGTACAAAATGTGCAGCCTCGTACGCAAAACTCATGTTACCCAGGGAGTTTCAATTAGATTTCAAAGTTGCTGGGTTCTCATGACATGCTGCTTTTTTATCTTTTACAGCACTGCACATTAAATAATTCAGGTGTACATCCTCTAATGGCTCCCCACCATCATTCATCTTGGTGTGTTATGGTAATCCTCAGATGGAAAGATTTTACTTTTCATCTTTCTCTTTGATAAAAGGCTGTCATCTCTTTTAGATGTAGAACAAACTGTACTTAATGTATGTGCCAAAGAATTTTAAGGCGGTTTATGTGTCCTGGTCTGTCAGTCCAGTTGAGCTTATGTCAATCTGTAGATTAAAAAAATAGAGAGTAACCACCTGTCTTTAAGACTTAAGCTTTATAGTTCTTTAAATTGAAAAACTTGAAGTCTATCTGTCCAGTTTCAATTAGGTGTTTTTTATATTGAATGTTAAAAAGCAAAAGCAGAAACTGAAGTGGCATTCAATGTGTTTTACACATGAGAGATCTGCTTCTAAGTAGGACATTTAGAGCAGTGGGGCTGTGTTTATTTTAAGCATTCTCCATCTCACTGGTCTTTAAATTCACCTGACAAGCATCAAAGGTGTCATTTTACAGTGGGACCGACTCTCAGTACACAAAAAGCTTTAGACAAAGTGGAGAGATTCTATTTTTGGTTAGCTTTTTATGGAAACAAAGCTGGCATTCAGACTTATCAAACAGTTTCTGTACAAAACAGAAGACAAAAAATTAAATCTGTAATCAGCATGGGAAGTAGACACAGATACAACTGTAAAACCAACAGTATCTCGATTTAAAAAATAAAGACAATGAAATCAGTACAGGAACAGAAACAGAGACAACAGGAAGTCAAATCTATACCTGTGAAATCCAGACCTGAAGATCACCAGTCTGCTTTGGATTATAGTTGTTCAGTTTGCCTGAAGGGGTCATTGTTGGGAAAGCTGTATATAGAAAAACACAGAGGTGAGCTGAGCAGAGAGGCTGTTTTTATCTTCAACAACTGACTAATCCCAGTGATATGTGAGACTGATCCTTCACCCATATAAACAGATGGAAAGGCCCTGCAGTTCATCCAGGCTGAGAAAATGTTCTACGAGGTGGCACTGATCGAGCTCACCGCTCTCCAGGGGAGCACAGGCAAGTACTTTTGACAATATGGAAATAAACTGTACTGCTTGTACTGTATTAAGTGTACAGTGTATCCCATACTGTGCAGCCTGGGTAGAACAACTTATTTTACTTTTGGTGTGAAGGGTAGTGCCCCTTTTTCCTTTCATGTCATTATGTGTTAAAGTATGTTTGATAAACAGTTTAGTGTTGTATATTCCTGTGTAGATGAGGTAATTGGCACATTTCCTTTGAAGGGTTGTGGCTATTTTCAGTCAAAAGTAACTAAAGTATTTTGGATTTGAAGCAAGTTACGCAGCTCTGTGAAAATTTAGGGGAATGTTTCAGTTAGTGGGCCATCATTAGTGAAATTCACACTTAAGGTGGATTAGAGAAATAGTTAGCCTAATTTAATTTGTTGTTTAATCCCAAGGCTGTTAGTAAAGCAGCAGATACTCTAAAGCAGTTCAGTGTTTGGCAGATGGTGTTTGTAGTAGGCAGCTCTCCAAATTGGCTCGTGTGTGTGACCTGCATCTACAAACTAGCCTGCGTATAAATGTATAGATCAGCCCAAATTGTGTTCCTGTTATTCCCTGAGAATGGTCTCTTTACCTGGTGAGCCTATAGAGAATGAAGTCCCATTTTGCTGAAGTCAGTCTTTGTTTACGGTAAACCCGGTGAAGCTTTAAGCGAGCATTTGCAGCAAGGCGGCTCGTTCATCACCTGCTGCTGCTCCAGACGTCTGTCTCTTCCTTTCTGTCTGCTGCTGAGGCAGCAGCGCAGTGTAGCGTGCTGGGCTCAGTGCAGGAGATGGGGGACAGACGAAGTGGAAGACAAATGGCCACACTTGGCTCATTAGGAGCTTTGTGTAGCTACAGAATACTGAAGACTGATTCAGCACTCACTCTGATTGGACTTCTCCGGGGGCAAAGCAGAGAGTAGCGTGCTTCTCTTTCCAGTTTCTCTTTTGTGTTTTCCCAGAGACAGAAACATGAACGTCATTCTGTGGTTTCTGCAATTAAACTACCTGTTGCAATGATTTATTTGCTTTGTATGAGCTACAAGCACAACTAATTTCCACGTCACACACTGTCAGGTGTGAGTGTGTGTGTACAGTACGTGCCCTTGTTTGTCAGCATGTGCGTGTCTAAGTGTTCCAGTGGGCGTGGTGTGTGCTGTTTGACTCTCTTATCCACTCTCTCCTGCCCTTATCTCTGCTCTTGTGTCTCCAGTCTTCAGCTGGCTCCACTCTGCTGTTCAGGCTTAAAGTTCACAGCAGTGCTGGACAGGCTGATAGCAGGAAACCCATATAAATTTGAGGCTTTATTTATCTATTTCTAAAAGGTGCAAAGGACTGAGAGAGTGACGAGCTGACGAGCTGAAGAGTTTAGACTGGGAGTTGACTGTGATTCCATGCCCTGTGTTTGTGTAACAGGGCCTCAGGAGGAGGCAACGCTGGGCTCTGCAGGATGGACGACCCCAGAGGAGCTCTCAGAGCAGGCGTCCCAGGCGCAGCACCTTGAGCGGCTGGCCCAGCTGTGCATCATGAGCAAACAGTAGGTAAAACTGTGTCCTGTTGTAGATTCTCCGGTGCAGTAGTTAATGAGGGGTATCATGTTAGTGAGTGTCAGGGCCCTGAGGACTCATTAAAACTGGATTTATAGTTACATAGAGTCATTTCAATGACTACTTGTTTTGTTTATGGTTAAAAAGCTTCATGTATACACTTCCTATATATTGTAAATGTGTAAAGAAGAAGTTCCAAGGGTGATTCAGTTTTTGCAAATCAAACAAGGCATTCATTTGTGTTCTCACGTCTCTCACAGAAGCAGTAGGGACAATAAAAAGTCCATTAAATCATAAAATATCATCCTCAGATAACTTAAAAAGATTACAGGGAAATAAAAGATATCAATGATTAATCCATGTGGCATTTAAAAAATTCCAGATGTCCATCACTCTTATGTCTGACTTTTTAACATTTCACAGTACAAGACACGTACAAAAAGCTTTTCACAAGATATGAATGGCATGGTATTATTTTCATGTGCATGTGCTCCACAATGTAAATTGTATAGAAAATTCTTCAAACTACATGAACTGCAGCCCTGGAGTATGTTGTTAGCAAGCGTTGAATTTCCCTGTAGATGTGAAGAAAAGAGACACCGTTCTCTACGTGAGTGTCACAAGAGGAACACTTCAACTGGATCTGCTGTCTCCTGTTGCAGGGACACTTTGTTAGGCCACAGCATGCACCCATTTTCTGTGCCTCTGTTGTCATTGTTGGGATAGGGCCATTTAACCTGATTGCCAGGGAGGGCGACAGAGGATGGAAGGTTTGTTTGGCACAGGTGCTTAATTAATACATGTAGGGTACAAGTCAATTTGGATAAGGGAATGTTGTTTTTGCATCAGTGGATAAGGTGATTAGGTTTCTCATTAAATACAATTCTGCACATAGATCTGCTCTTGCAGACCTCTAACATTACCAAGTCTTTTTTCTTGGCAGACAGGTATGTCCAGGAGATTGGTAGGCACCATACAAACCTGATGAGCCATCCTTGGTGTCACTCCAAAATCCAGGACGATTGTTGTCATTTTACCTGTCTAGTGGCAAAACTGTGTTTGCAAGTGGTCAACAGTTGCTTTATTAACACATTGAAGGGACAGATTTTGTCTTGATTGTATTTTGGATTGTGGCTTCAGCTGTGTATGCTTTTTAAGTCCTTAAAGAATTAAACTTAGAATATGTACAATGTAGCTGATTCTTTTTATAAATAGGAAAATATAAATGAATGAGAAGATGACACTCAAAACAAGTAAGTGAAGTAGATTTTACTGGTTGAAGCAAAATGAGTAAAATGCTGCTCATTGTGTGTGTTTAAGAGACTTGTAGTTTATTCCACCCCTGTAAGAGGTAATGCTCAGGTGAGGTCACAGCAGTCTTAAAATGAGGACAAGAAGCTGTCATACTTCCAGAATCTTTAAGTACTTGGATCAGGTGAAGAACTTTTCTCTTTCCTCATCAGATGTCAGAAGCAGCACAAACTGTCACCTGTCCATCACTAATTGTAATGCAGCTTTCTGAACATATGTCACACTAAACAGAGTTGCTCTACATTTATTGACGCACGTGAGGGTGTAAGGGTGATGACTACCCTTGGCTTGACTTTACAGTGAAGATAAGAGCGGAGCAGCTGGCAGATACTCTACATACCACATCACATTCACCTAGCTTAGCGCCATACAGAAGAGTCGCAGTGAGGACATAAGTCGGTAAACCATCCTGGGAGCGCCATGCCATTTGTAACTCACCCTGTGGACTAGAAAGGAGCCATATGCACTGGCAGGAATAGAAGGTTTCCACTTCCTCAGTGTCTAATCACAGCACCCGCGTGCTTAAAATTCTCATGCTGCTGAGCTGCAACTGAAACCGATACGCTCACCTGACAGTGAAGCATGGGTCAAAACATTGAGGTCAAGCTTTGTTTGTTGTCATTGGACACATCTGTGCTTTTGAACGGAAGAATGTATCGGGAGATTTCTGTTCAGATGATCACACTTTTTTAAGCTCTCTTTTTTTCTGGGATGTACAGAACATTCAACTCGTGTGCAGTGATAAGAAGCTCTCTTTTCTTTTCTCTTTAGACCTCATCTTGCTCTCGAATACAGCGGTAAGGTATGTACATCTCACCACTCTCTCTACTTCCTCTATTGATTTATGAACAAATGAAACATTTTACGACACTCTTGAGTCAGCTTCAACTCCTACTCTGTGTGTTAATTAAACTTTCAGGCAACAAAAATCCACCAGAGGGCCTTTGGGAATGACCACCCCATTACAGCCAGGAGCCTGGAGTTTATGGCCACAGTCTATGCTGAGATCGGCAAGACTGAATATTCAGGTGAGGATCCTGAAAAGATTCTACAACGTAGAGAGTGACTGTATGAGTATGAATAGATTCTAAAAAAACACAGGTGAATTACAACTATCGCTTATTTTTTGTATTCATTTCAGAGATTGTAATGAAATACTATGACCCTGCTGCATCGAAAAAAAAAGAAAAGATTGAGATACACAGTCTACAACACAGTAGGGACGTGGTTTAGTGTAGTTTAGTCAACCTTTATTTGCTGCCATAGTATGAAAATTAAAAATTAATAAACATCCATCATCATGTTGGACACAGGAGGTGTTTTATGCAGCCCTGCAAAGAAAAGTTTCATCGTGACAGTTTGAGGCCACAGCTGTTCTGTACAATATGAATGCTTGGCTTGCATTATGAGAGAACAACACTCTGCCTAAATCTGAACTCTGCATTTTGCAAGGACTGCTGTGGCGTTCGAAGCAGAACGTAGAAAGCAGTCATGCTGTTGAGTCAGCGCACAGAGGAAGTAGTGCTGAACAGGCCTGGCTACAAAAAAACAAAATGTACAGCAAAGGAGGACAAAGATTTACAACACCCCCTGTTGTTTACCTCTGATTTTTTCCAGTGTATGTGGGGAGGTAGTGAAAAAAGAAAATGTAGGGTCACTGAGTGGTTGAACTTGTTCCGGGAATCAGAACTCACAGAAGTCTCTGTGTATTTTCTGTAACCTTCACTCTGTATTGTACACAGAGAAATCCTCTTTGTGCCTCAGGGAAACATATCAACAGAGGCACGTTTCACAGTTTATTGCTTGTGTCCCTTGGATACTAAACACTGTAAACTGGGTCAAACCCCCCCCAAACGCAGCCGCCCACTCTTCAGCCAACAAAACACTCACGTGAATAAATTGGCTGATTTCAAGTGTCTAAATTGCAGCAAGACTGTAATGTGTTTTGTTGTAATATGTGATAATAATTGTAAACTGCATCTCATCAAACTTTAAAAGAATAACTTAAAACTCCTATGTGAAGTTTTTAGCTAGTTATGAATCAGATTGTTATAAATACTGATGCCACTAATTGACCCTTAAAAACTAAACAAAACCTCCAGAGAGAAAATGGAGTAATAACTCTTAAAGCCATGACCAGGATGGTGATAGAGGTTAATGACTCAGAGCTGCCAAAACAGCATTTTTTTCCATGGAAAGATTCCCAGTGCGTGATACATTTGACATTTTATAGATAGCAGGATGATTGCTTTTGTTATGCAATACCACTTACGTAAGTACAGGTTGAGATCAACAGCGAGACAAGACAAATTACTTTGTCAATAGAGGCATGCAAGTAGGAAATCCAGGGTTCCTCAAAGGAGCTTTAATGATCTGGTGTAGTTTACTTTTTTGAGTCTAAAGTAAATCCCCAGTGTTATTTTATGATTTGGTAATGTAAATATGAACTCAGACATCTTTTAAGCCAAAGGTCCAATCTTTAAATGTTCTACCTGATCACCTGATTAGGCATTTCTCTGTTTTCATTTTTTTTTAAGACATTTACCTTTAGCAGGAACCAATACAAAAAATGAACCAATCCATTTATGTAGTGTCTTGACAGTGAAACTGTCCTAAAACATTGCATTTTTAAAAGAAAAGAATAATTTCTCACATTCATAACTAGATCTCTCAGAGTAAAATATAGTCCTGTACTCAGCTTCTGTAGCATCCAGTGTCTCCACTTAAGAGTTATGTGAACCAGTTTGTTGAAATAATGGCTCATCCAGCAACTCTGTAAGAATATTTTCTGCACGTCTACTGCAGATCAATGTGGGCACTCATTGAAATTGAACTTTAACAGAACATTGGACAGTCACCCTTTGACTTGCATGAAAGAAAGGGTGCTCACATGAGACGCCTGCCGACTAACTCGTCCCTTTCTCTTGGTTTTCGTCTTCATTAATCATACCCAGTCAAAACAATTCTAGCTGTAAATGACCCTTTGCAATGAAAGATTGATCCATCAATTGATTAAATCATTGATTCGTCAGGTCAGGCACTAATACATCAGCCCCAGCCTAGAAAAAGCCTAGTATTAAGTAGTGATTGGACATTTTTCAGAGAAAGAACCACACTAAAACTCAGTCATACCTTTGTGAGCAGTTTTAAGTCTTTTTTAAAAAACTGTGATGAGATCAATCAAACCAAATGTATAAGTGTGTCATTTTATTCCTTAAATATGAAAGCTTTTCAAAGAGAAATAAAAAGATTGTAACTTCAGTCACCTAAGCTGTCATCTAGCACTGATGGGGTTAACACAAGTGTCTTCTCTTAACCTTTATTTGCATGTTTAACTTTGTATGTTTATCCTTACCTCACTGCCTGTCTTCACAGAAGACTACAGACACCATTGTGAAGCAGCACTTGGTCACTTCTATTGTATGATCATGGTTCTCTCTCTAGACTCCCTGGGTGAGTGTGTGTCTGCACTATCAAAGCGCTTGGCTGCTGCAGAGTCCATTAAAGACACCGGCAATGGTCTTCCACACTCCCACCGGGAGAAACACTCAGAGGTCCGCCACAGAAAGGACTCCCACCACCACCACCAACAGGAGGAAACATCGAAACCTAAGGTAGTGTTGACAGCACCTGCAGCCATCTTAAACAGAGAGAGGTTGGGAGTTTGTTTAGAAGATCATTGCTGCTGTTTTTTAGAGATATTAAATGGGGAAACTTGTATCTGCAGCAGGTGATCAACGGAAAAGTCCCAACCTCCATCCTAAAAAGACCAAGTTCCAACTACGGGTCCGAAATTGAACCCAACCACAAACGGAAAAGCGAGCGGAGAGTTCGATTCAGGGAGCCAGAGACCACAGTGCATGGTAAGAAAGTCGTCCAGTCTGATGATCAGATGTGTTTGAACACTTGTAAAGAATGTGCTGCTCTCTGCTGCTATAATCTGTCAAACAAACAAGCTCACAAGACTTAATGTCATACATAGTTTCTAAAGCCTTTCAGTACTTCATTTAAAGGCACAAAAAATGGAATTATGTCGTAACAATATTAGAGTATGCTGAAGTCTGCTTATGTCTACTATTTTCCTCAGAGTTTGTGATATTTCAGATTCAGTCGAACCCCATACATATGTTTAAACAGCAGTGTATTTAGCAGTTAAAAGATACAAAATGCTTTAAAAGAGCTCTTGATAGCATCGTAAACCATTGTCCTTCAGGGATTCTGTACTATTTAGAAATTATGTATTGCCTAGAGACTTCCAAACATTAGCAAGTGATTTACTCTTAGTAATTAATTATGCATGCAAATAAGGCTCCATGGAGTCTGTTCCAGAGAGATAGTGAGGTCCATGAGGGCACAGCAGCCAGTTTGTTGCTGCTGTACATCACAGAGGCTGACTTACTGTCCTCCTTTCTGTCGGCTTCACAGACATTCCCTACTGTGACTATTCAGGTGGTAAGTCTGCCTGAAAGGATCCATAGTTTAACGAGCACAAGAATGTAACAGCCACACTTCATTACAGAGTTTGTGTGATGGTAATAAGTGTGGAAAAAGCATTAAAATGGGCTTCATAATAGATTGTATATGTGGATTTAATTACATCACAAACATCACTGCTGTATTGCACTTTTCAAAGAAAGATAGAATTTTTTTCCCTTCTTGTTTGATCACCAACTCACAAAACACTATTAGTTGAATTTGAAGACACCAGTAAAAACCTCATATTTAATTTCTTATCATACTGACAGCCTAATCATGACAATCATTGTTTGTATTCAGGCTGCTGTCCGTGTACATTCCTACCAGCTGACATGACTGTTAGTAAGGAATTCACATCAGTCTTATCATATCATACCGTCAATAGTTAGCTCTGAGCTGGTTGAGTTGTAGTCTTTAGCTCCTGTTTGGTGTTAGCCTCTGGGTTGTCAGATATGTTGTTGAACTTGAAATATGACCGAATGTCCCTTTAAAGGTTCACCAGAGCTGAAATGACTCATAATATTGCAGCTAATTACAAATTAAATTAGCATTCAAGCAATTATAAGTGAACAGAAATGTTGGGTAGTTGTTAGCATCAAAAAGCAAACAGCTCACAAATAACTGCTGGCTAGCATGTCATATCAACAGCATTAACAGTATTAGTATTAAATAAGACTTAATGCCCTTCGTCACTAAGAAGGTAATATTGGTCATGGTATAATAAGAAAGCTAATGTTAGCTGTTGTCCTTCATTAGCTTTTGAGTTTCTTGTGTTAGCTTCCTAGTTTAGAAAACGATCGTGTCATTATGTATCATCTCTTGTTGAGTGTAACTCGGTGACTGCAATAAAGTAGTTCAGATATCAACAAAGAGAAAAGGAAAATGGGATCTACCTCCTTCCACAGTAAAACAGAATGATGCCCTCAAGAGGGGTTTACATCATTTTAACCCCTTCCTGTGTCAGTTGTCCTCTTCTCTTCCTTTTTTTCCTTTCTTCAGGTAATCTGATACAGAGTCATACGAGCTGTATGTCTCACCAGAGCCTTCGATCTTGGCATCATACCCTATTTACCCTATTTTGGGCATTAAAATAGGGATTTAAATTACACCTCTCTGAAAGTTAAATTTGGACATAAATCAGCTCAAGCTACAAATATAATGACAAAAAAATCTCATTTTAAATGTACAGCTTGCGTCATGCCCCATCTGATTACATGGAGATAGCAGGTTATATGATCTACACTGCAGCCAGTCAGAAAGGTGGTTTACAGATCTTTAGGCCTCACTTTTAGGGCTTGTAATATCATTCATCTTTTCAAATAGTCCATTTCAAAACACTGTAAAAATCCAAAACATCAGCTTTGATTTTGTAAAGAGCTGTTAGGTAATGTTTAAAGTTAGCTAAAAAGTTTTCTACCATTAAGGTTTTTACTATCATCTTAATCTTGGTTGGTGGTCAATGGGGAAGCAGTGAAATGTTAGATATTTGTTGCTTCAAGGGGAAAAGGATTCCTGTGTACAATGCAAATTATATCTCACTTTTGAAAACTGTGCTGCCAGCCACGCAGAGAAGCCTTTCACTGTCACATTTCTATGCAAAAAAAAGTCAGAGGGAACACAGCTTGGTTAACACGACACTGTTCGCATGAAATCCTCTTTAAACAATCTTAAAGCCTTGATCATGTTTGGTACAGAGACAAAGGGAGAAGCCTGTATGCATGTAAAAATTTAAATTCTCATTTACAAACCAAAAATGTGTAAAAACTGGTTCCTTGTTTGCAGCCTATGAGGCCACACCCTCCCGCCCTCACCTGGCCCTCTTCACCTGCCTCTTCCTGCTGATGTCATTCCTGGGAGTAGCTATGTACTGCACAGGCCGACGGCGCCCACAGCGGGTGTGTGAGGATCTGGAGGCCACTTTGGCTGTCTACCTGCTGCACATGAAACAACTTCTGTGGGGCTGCTGGATATGGCTGACAATGCAGTGACTGAATCCAACCACAGGGGGAAACAAAGAGCCCCTTGTGTGTGTGTTTTTTTAAGCCCCTCTCATTTTTCCTGTCTTTGAAGGAGCCCAGGCCTGCAAACACCTCAGCCATTTGTCTCGGCTCTGCACGCTGTCTGTGGGGTTAAACCACTCAGACAGAGCAAACGGGAGAAATGTTTTATCCCAGAAATATGTAGCTTCCATTTCTGTATGTATATATATGTATTAAGGTGGTGGGAAAGCCATCTCTTATTTAAAAATGTATTGATTTGCACATGTTAATACTCACATAGAACACTCACTTAATCACTTCATAGCATTTAATTTTTCAGTTTCAGTAACACAATCTGTTGTATGTGAGTTGATTTTTCCATGGAATGCAAACAATTATTTTGTTATAATACATGATTTGTGTATAGCAGATATAACACAGAGCTGAGTGCGTACGTATGGCTCTCTATATTAAGGACTATCACAACACTCAGCCTTGTATTTGCACATAGATGAATGTAGAGACATTGAAACCAGCTTTGATTGGCAGAGTGCACATTCATGCAGGGGAGGATGGAAGCTGTAATGTGCAAACTGTTCGATTATGTTCTGTGAGAAGGAAAACAGGGCTGCTTCACTTCACAGCAACACCGGGTCGAATGACTAACAGATAAAAAAAACACCTCTTTCTTTACAGACTGTATCCTGCTCCACTGAGGAGGAAACCTACAGCACAATGTAATGAATTCTCTCTCTTTATATCCATAGTTGAGGAGAATATACTCAAACTGAATGAATGCTAATGCTTTTGACAGTGTTGCTCTTTTTAACAGCTTGAACCCCACTAAATAACCTTTGTCCTAAATGTTATTTATTCTTATATAACTGTATATCTGCATCCAAGAAAATATCCAACTTTAAAATAATTTGACTTTTTACATTTTTTGTTACTGGTTATATTTCTATTTTAAGAGATAATATTCAGGTTTTTATTGTGATGTCAAATGCTCATCAAGCTTTTCAAAATGTACAGGTGGCATTATTGTCACATATAAAAGAAACATGTAGTCATCAAATACTACATATATGAGGCCAAACAGAAATCAAATACTGTATGTTGTTGTTTGAGTCCCTTTATCAAGTGAAGCAGATCAATTTTAAACAGCCAAATCATCACACAAACGGATCATAGGATTCAAAGGGCACAGATGCACATCTCACAGACCTCTCATCATAAGCAATAACACACATAAAGTAGTTTCCAGTTAAACATTGTTCTTTATATAACAGGTTTCAGGGAACTCGAAAGGTTTTTACATTTGAATGTCAAAGCAATATGAGGCAAACAACGCCTGTATAAAAGAAAGAAACACTGTCAACTCTGTACTGTCAAACTAAATTGTCATTAGCAATAAAACAATACCCAGTGTATATGCACATTTAGCTTAGAAGCTGCATCTCACGGCTGTCCAAACATTTATGGTCACTTTGAAAGAAGTGCCTTTCTGGAGGATTTTCTTAGTTCTTAACGTTTTATGATTTCAGTTCTTTTGAATAAAACTGTCATTGCCTATCAAAGTCAAGCACACGACTTGCTTTCTTCCAGTTATCTCGGACATTACGTGAGTGTGTGATGTGCGTGTGTAACAGGGAGAGAGATTCATGCAGGTACGTTTGTGCGTCTATTCACAGTAACACAGTATATTGGTTTGCAGCCTATAAAGTGTGCAGGAGAAGCCTGAGTAGCTATGTGGCACAGGTAGGATTTGTTTTCTAGCACACAAGTTGCTAAAAGCATTTTCGGACTGGCTGTCTCATACATAAATGCTCTCAACTACCATTTGTCTTGATTATAAAACACCTTTTGTAACTGCTGATAAATTTGAAGACACTGCAAAAGCACACGTTGATTTGCTTTGCTGCAGCATGCAAGGAACTAAGACTTCATCAAGATGCAGAGTGCATCCTACAAGAGAGAAACCTACTTAAAGAACATATTTATTGGTGTATAAAACAAAAAGGGAAATCCCTTCACATCTAAAAAACCACCATCTTAGTAATTTGCCATGCATTAGGTCCATGCAGAAATTTCACAAAGACAACATGAGCCATTGTCCAAGCTCCCCAAGCAACTCATACTATTGGATCTATTAAATGGGTTTAATACTTTCAGATCTGAACTATAGTTGTGTGCCTTGAAGAATAATGGATAAACCCAATAAGGCAGGAATCTTGAGGATTAACCACTTTAAAGAGATTCTTTGAGGGGAAATCATTACCTTTAGAGAACAAAGCTAAGCCCTCTGATCAATCTGTGGTCAATGGAAGCAAAAGCCAATTCTGATTGTCTACACAGGAAAACACTGGTGTTTCTCACAACGGGCAGAGGGCTGGACAGTAGAGTGAGAGTGACAGAGTGGGTGTGCTTGCATGTCCTCTTATTTCTAGATCAGGCCGGTCTTGAGGTCAGAGTTGCGGCGTGAGGAGCGGCCCAGCAGCAGATCCTTCTCGTGGATCAGGCTGTCCAGCAGGTCCTCCTGTCTGTAGTTGTGGTAGACCTTCAGGAACGCCATGACCGTGATCCCAAGCCAGGTGAGCCAGGCAGCCCACAGGCCAAACTGGAAAACAGGGTTGTTTAGATTACTCCTGGAACTTTATAAAACATGTCATGATGATTTTAGTGATAAAAAATGTCTCACCTGAGCTATAGCAAACTGGTCATAGAAAGCGGAGTTATTCAGTCCTAGTTCTAGATCAGTGTCCTGCAGATCCTCACAGCTGGATAAGGACAGGTAAACTTGTATTTAGGACAACAGCACTTTCATGAGCTCGAACTCGACAGAGCTGGATTTGTGCGATCGTATCTTACCTGCTGGGCATACTCCCTCCCTCTGTGATGGAGTCACACCACATGTTGAACCCCACACTGACAATGGTGCTGGACAGGAAGACTATGAACACCACCAGGGAGCTGATCAGCAGGTTGAGGAAAGCGTTAAAGATGGAGCTGTGAGCAAGAGAAGCAAAAGGAGATGAAGAATTCACAGAATTGGCTCAATAAAATGTCAGGTTGGAAATGGAGTATGAGAGCCACAGAATGATTTGAAGAGCATTTCCTCCATCTTTATAATGGAGGATGACAGTGACAAGCCATTTCTGAGATTCAGGATTTAACTCTTAACAAATCACGGGCTGTGATAAATACAGTCTATATTTTTCTGCCTAAGAAAGAGCACGTCATAGGCGTGGAGGATGCACATATAAACTGATGTGTAATGAGCCGCTCAAACAGGGTGGTTCAGGAGCCTGTAATGAGCTTTCATGGTGCATACATTAAGTAGTGCACCAATGAAGGGTCACTCACTCGTCGTGTCCTTTGCACAGGAAGAAGAGCAGCCTCCACGCCTGCACTGCGGACAGGATAAGGGACGCTATCCCGACAAAAGTGATGAAGCTGCAGGAGGACTCGGGTCCCCACTCCTCCACGACGAAGCGCTGCTTCGACACGGTGATGTTCTCATTTTGCCACATGCCCCGCGTGAACAGCAGACATTTCCCCCCGAAATCCTCCGTGTTTTCAGAAAGAGGCACCACGGCGATGAAACCGAACACAAAAGATAAAAAATAAAGGATGCATTGAGCGAAAATTAAATTATCGAGGGCCATTTTCCTGTCTTCCTCTCCTGCTTTCTGCGTCCTGGAGGAGCTGCGCCTGCGCAGTGGAGTCAGAGATGTGCGGAGGCGCAGCATCCGACGACGCGTTTTGCTGCAAATTAATGAGCAGGCTGAGGCCTTCAGGGCTCTCCATCTTATCTACAGCCACACTGTTTAGGTACACTGCAAAAAGTGAAATATGAGCAAGTCTTTATATCTCACTTTGGTCAGAATTGTCTTTTTGGTCTTGATATGAGCCACATTCAACTGACAAGTCCAGAAACCCAGTGTCTTATTTTAAGATAGTTAAAGACAAGGATGTCTACATTGCTTGTACTCAGAAAAAAAAATCTGTTGGTGGGGGAAAAAAATTACTTGTCAGGTTTCTTGAAGTTAGAGTAGTGTCTTACAACAAGAAACTTTTTGCTTATCCCATTGGCAGGTTATTTTTTTCTTTGTAACAACCTATTCAGACATCATTTTTGTCTAAAAAAATGTTTACACACAACATTTTTCTGAGCTGGCCCGGTAAACATGCACTGGGCTTGGCTCAAATCAAGACTAAAAAAGACATTTTTAACCAAAAATAAGACATTAATACTTGCTTGGTTTTCAGGTTTTTTTGCAGTGTACTCCTCCTCACTGGGGTTAAAAATTTGCAGTCCTTTGTGTGAACACTGCACAAAAACTTAAAACTAAGCAAGCCTTATGTGTCTTGTTTTCAGTGAAAAATGCCATTTTAGACTTAATACAAGCCATATTTACCAGACTACTCCAGAAAAAAATCTATTTCAAGCTTTTTCAATGCAAAATGATGTCTGAATTGCTTGCATGAAGTCCAAAAAACTCTTTTAGTGGAGTAAGAAAAAAGTTTCTTCTATCAAGACTTTATTCTGATTTCAAGAAACTTGATGAGCAACCTCATTGGCAGATTTCTTCACTTTTTGCAAACATTTCAGGCATCATATTTGTCTTTCGATGTTTTTAAATTTTTCTGGACTTGTCAGTTGAATGAAGCTCATCTCAAGTCAAATCAAATCAAATCAAACTTTATTTATATAGCACTTTTCATACATAAAAATGTAGCACAAAGTGCTTTACAGGTTAAAAAGCCCCACCCCACCACCCCCCAAGTACAATAAGACAATTTTTACTGAAAATAGGACACAAACATTTGCTTTGATTGCAGCTTTTGAAGTGTATATCCAGTATTCGTCTTCGTTTCGTGCATGTGTTGTCTATTGCTTTGGACAAAAGCATCTGCTTGATGAAACTGTAAAATGGGAATAATTGTGACATTTGACCTCCTAACATATGTTTTTTCTAACTAGTTTTCTTTTGCCTAAATAGAAATAGCATGCTTCCTGCTTCGGGTTGTCTTAGCTTCTTATTTGAAGATTTTTGATTGGGGTGTTTCTGCTTGTTTTTTGAGAAATTGTCTTCGATTAATGTTGACTTTTTCTGGTTGGAGGACAAAGAAAAATTTGAGTGCTGTTTCAGGAAAAGGAACTTTTGCCACAGCAGATTATATCTGCAAAGCCGGGGAGAGAAGGCGGAGTGTATTGGTCACTACTGAGCTAAGAAAAAAATCGGGCAAATGTGTAACTGTTATAAATTTTTGAGAGAAAAACTGTAACAATATTTCTAGTGTCTTATAAACCCACGATGGTTGGACACTTTTTGTGTATAATAGGTAAATAAAATACATACATACATACTGTACATACATGTATGTATGTACTGTATGTATGCATATATATATATATATATATATATATATATATATATATATATATATATATATATATATATATATATATATATATATATATATATATATATATGCACGCCCGCCGACAGGGGGGGACAAACGGGTCTGTTGTCCCGGGCCCAGGATGGCAGGGGGCCCAGAACTGGGCCCTCATTAAATTATGGAGTTACTATCAGAATTTTTCAAGATAGGCATATTTTTAGGGGAATACTTAATAAAATTGAGCTACATAAATATTTGTATTGAGGTTCTTTCTAAATGCCCTTGAAATAGTGGTCAAGAATCCCCCCACCCCCACCCCCTTCAACACAAAAATGGTTTGGCCCGTGATCAAACTCTAATGTTGACGTCAATTAATGTTTAGTATGTCAAAATGTCAGGTCAGCACAAATCCGTTGCCCAGAAAAGAAAAGAGGAAAAGAGAGCATGAAAGTCCTTAAGGGATTACTGATTAAATATTTTAAAAAAGGTGATGACAGTGAAACTGGGACAAGTGAAGTAATCGAACAGCAAGGTAAGAAACAACGCAGAAAAGTTTACCGGCCTTGTAATGTAAGCTAACTGGTCATCTCAACATCCATTCAGTATCAAAGCTTGACACAGCTCATTATCTCTGACAGAAACAGTTGAGTTTGGTAGAGAGGATGAGACAGCGAGGTGAGACCATAGACTGTATAGGGTGAGACATCTTGCTGCAGGCAGGTGAAAGAGAGAGTGATGAGGGAGTGGCTCGCAGCCCCGGAGCGGAGGGACAGAGTCAGGCTACCCGCGAGAGAGAGGAGGGAGGGGGAGAGAGTCACAGCGGAGCGGGAGGGGACCCTAATTTCAGCGACCCTGCATTATGGCCAACAAAAATGACTGACTCTGACAGAGTGAATGTGGTACGTGTGATGGCAAAACAAACCCCATTCTCAGAGAGAGCAAGGGAATTGCCAGTAGATGCAGAGGGAAGGTCATTCCCACACTATTTGACATATTCCACATCTCACAATGGACGGGAAAAAATGATAGGGACTGGATAATATATAGCAGCTCAAAACAGGCTCTATATAGCCTACCTTGCTTGCTTTTCTCCTTCGAAGTGGAGAAGAGGTCAATAAGTGCACTAAATTCCACAGAAGGTATAAAAATTTCCAATATAAAATAATATAATGGTTTGGCAATGCTCTCCATAGAGCGTCAACTTGCAGAGAAACTGGACTTTAATGACATCATAGATGATTTTGCCACAAGGAAATTTCGGCGCATGGCTTTTGGAGTTTAAATCCGAAAGTGTCACACCAGCATTGGCCTAAAATACAGTGGCAAATATTCACTTATTTCTTACAAGTGCCAGAATTTCAGTGCCTATCAAGTGTGTGTTTTGAAATAACAGCTTAAGTGTAGTTTGCTAATGTTTACCATTAGTTTCAATGCCTGTCGCTTGTCGTTTGCAGAGAGCGATGTTAGGAGAGGAGAGCAGGAGAGAAAAAGAGCAGAGGAACAGGAGAGGAAGAGATGTGAGTAGAGGAGGGAAAAGGAGAGATTCAGGTGCAGGGGGGCCCACCTCAGCTTATCTTGTCCCGGGCCCACCCAAGACTGTCAGCTGGCCTGTATATATGCATGCATGCATACATACATACATACATACATACATACATACATACATACATACATACATACATACATATCATCATATGTGTGATAAAAGAATGCTACTCCCAGAACTATATTTTTTGTATTTGTACTTCAACTTATCTTGTAAGCTATTTTGTAAGCTCTTCACATTTTTAGTAAATAAAGAGATTGCGTATGATGACTTTGTTGACAAAGATTCAAGTGTTTCAAGCTTGTTAAACTAAACTCAGGAGGAATTGTTACCGATTGCAGGCGTCATACACTAATGGCTCTTGGGATAATATTATTCAAAGGATCCAAAGCGATCATGCCCTTGTACACACAGCCTCATTTTGCACACGCATGAGGCCATGCAGTCACAAATGAGAGTAATGGTTTGTTTATACATGGTGACAGTCCTTAAGGAAGGGCAGGTAGCTGTCACAGCCATCAGACACGCTTCACTGAGCCCATCTGGTGAGCCGGCCAAGGTGTCTTTCAGACTTCCTCTGGCCCCATGCAGCCTCAGAGCCACCTACAGTGCCCTCCAGTGGGGGTGGCGCCCACACAGTCTGTCTCAGTACAGTATAATTACTGCCTTAATTTATCGTCTCCAGACACAGGATAAAAAAGTGATGGGATATGAAAAAAATGACCTTTGGTTGAAGCCTGAAAAACTGAAACAATGAATTGAACACCCTTTTTTATAAACGCCTTTTCCTGGAAATACTCCTTACCGCATGAAGACAAGTATTTATACCAGAGAGTTGCCAACATTAGGCAGCTATTTGTATCTTTCAAAGAATGTGCAGCATTTTGTATCTTCCACACTGCACATGATTTATGTGCTATTTTCCTGCAACACCAAACTCTGATTTCCATGATGCTATCATCTCGCAGATTACCTTGAGTTATTGCTTGTGTGCTTTAGAGCAGTGTTGGCATGAAAGTATATTTTATTTGAACACCAGACATGGTTGGCTTGTCGTGCATTATTAGGGATTGTTACTCCTGTGTTATGCCCCTGGTATTTTTGGCCCTGGTAGATATTAATTCTTTGGTGTATGATAAATTGTCTCGATTACTATTTTTCTCACATCACAGCTCACAACGCACTTTTGACTGCTTCATTATGAGTGTGTTCTGCTGCATTTTCTTGTTCATCAAAATGAAAAATCTAAGCATAGAGCAGAAGAAAAGGGGCTAATCTGTTGTTCTTGCCTTGACCCCAGCTGATATCACAGTTGCTGCCACACCTGCAAGGTCACCGGAAAAGACCTCACAGCTCCACAAGGTAACACCCCTACCCTCCTTTACACAAACAGGAAATAATATGCACCTCCACACACAAGAAGTCCAAACCACACTTTTAAATAATACAGCATGTGTGGGCTCATGAACTGGGCACCCGGGGGAGACCCAGAGCAGAAGTGTGTCAGGCAGAAATATGTGTTAAGTTATTCACCCTGAGAGGAAGACACAGGGAGAGAGTGAGGGTAGAGATGGAGGAGGAGGATGCTAACCCAAATGCAATCCCAAGGCTCTGTGCAAATACAGGGAGCAATGGGCAGCAGAGAGCACCAGGAGGTCATCCATTTTTCATGAGATGCAATGGCAGCAAAGCAAACATCCTTTTTTTCAAAAGGAAGAATCATTTTCAAGGACACCACCACTGGGTTTTAAATGTAGTGCAGTCATGCTGCAAATGGTCCAACATGCATCCTTGTAATGTTGACCAGAATTATTTAAAATAAACAACATGTACAACAGTTTTTCTGGAGATTTGATTGGCCAAAATGATTAATCTTTAATGTTTATCAATAATTCCTGAGAAATTCATTATTGATTGAATGTTTTTGACACATGGAGGGAAGAGGGTGTGGCCGGACAGCATCAGTGGGTGAAGCAGCAGCAGCCATCACTATCTGACTGTTTGATTGATGAGGAAGGGGAGACAGATAACGATGAGGAGAAAAGTCCATGTGTGGTATGATAGGTGAGTTCTTGCTGGTGCAGGCAAATGAAAAATCCAGATATGAAAACGAAACATATCAAAAGACAGATGAGTTGATTCCAAAGTCAGAAGGTTGATACTAAATCTTCATGCTCTCTTCACTCGTTTGCCCTTCCTTGATCTTCTCATGGCCCCCTGTGAACCCCTTCCCTCACTGCTCCAACCTGCGGCCTCATCTTTGTCTGCCTGTAAAACAAAAACAACAGCACAAACAGACACAATTACAGCCTCATATCCTGGCCAGTGATGTGGAGAGGCCTGATGAAATATCCTGTACCCATTAATCTTTCCCCAGGGGGGCGCAGGAGACGAGAAGCACTGATTAAATGCTTCTAATAGAGGCCATTCATCTCTGCTTGAATGTTGTATGTTTTAACCCAGCAACAAAACCAAACATGGCAATTCCCCGCCTCTGCCTGTGCAAATATTGGCATTTTCACAAAGACTATTTAGTTTATTGTACATCACAATGTGATGTATCCTCAGCTTCTTCAGTTTGATTGATGCCTTTGTTTTCACTACTTCAAACAACTCATTAAGAGCTGTGACAATAATCACAACAGTCTTGCATGAGGCTATAGGAGACTAAAAAATAAATTACAGTTTCAACTATGTTTACTATCAAGACTGTATCTGTGGGCTATAGCATCTGACAGCTTGTTAAAGCATGAAAGCTTTTCCTTAAATTACTTGTCTGACATCACTCATTAATATCCTTCGAGATAATTTCTGTCATCAGATAACATTAACAGCACTTCTTTCAAAAATCCCCCCTGCAAGCAGATAAATGTGATGTAATCACTACAATCATGCTCCGAACCAAAGTAGATCAGCTGTGATAGACACGCACTGTACTGTTAGTACAGTGGAGGCGACTGAGGGTCAATGTTTAATCATCATATATTAGCATGGCCTAATTATGTTTCACCTGCCAGGCTCCATATGGTCCCCAATTCTGAACAAAATAATTAGGCGACTGCATCCCGATGAAACAATTATCCAATGAAACCTCAGTGAAACAATTACCTGGTCATATCCGAGCAACATTACAGCAGCATTTAGTGGTGTCATGTTCAGGTCGATAGAGAATTATGCAATATACAAGAGACTTTAACAGCTTTAGATGAAAAAAAAGGCTACATTTCGGATACGTTTTCCATATTTGACCCCTCAGAGGTGATTCATATCCCCAGACACACTGCCTTCATATATTTGTAAAATGACATCATTGTGGTCTGACTTTTTAAAAGCAACAGTGTCTATGCTGGAGGACGGGATGAAAGGTAGTAAAGAGGGCACCTGCTGGGCTGTGATGAAGCCAAATCCTCAGGGATCAGAAATGAGATCATCCAAATAAGACATGATGTCAAAAAAAAAAACACATCTTAACTGGATCAACAGTGACCCCTACTGACCAGACTGGGTTTCCTTTCTCCTCATACTGCACCCTCAACAGCTTCAGTCAGTCCAAACTGTGTATGGGTCATTGATGGATAAGACTTTTGAGTAGGCCATTTATAAGATATTAAAAATAAGGATATATATTTAGCCATTGTTTAAATATTTTTAATGTAGTCTACACATGCACTCATGCAACAAAAAAAAAAAGTTTAGAGATTATAGTGTTTTTAAAATGTTGAATTACAAGGGCTGCCTCGGAAAAACAAGGTAATTTGGGGCGACCATGATTAACCTAAAATTAAGATATATTTCTTATACATTACTAAGAGTTCAATAAAAATCTGTAATTAAATAAACAGTTTAAGAAGGACAGGCTTGTGTAGCAACTAAACTTTTGTAAACCAAAATTGTTTTTCCTGATGGTCGCAACATTATATGAAATGATATTTCATATAATGTACCTATTCGGATAGCATTTATTTGTATATAATGATGGAAATATAAGTGTAAATGCTTCAGAATTTTGTCAGAGGATGTAAAATATTTTATAAATTATGTCACATAGGGCAATGGATTTATTCAAGTTGATCTAAAGTGATTTTAAAACAGTTGTCCAATAGAAGCTGAGGCTGGACAGTCACTTGATGTTTTGACCCTTTAGAAAGCAGAAAAATGAC
The DNA here is from genome assembly GCA_008086565.1 of Thalassoma bifasciatum. Classification (NCBI taxonomy): domain Eukaryota; kingdom Metazoa; phylum Chordata; class Actinopteri; order Labriformes; family Labridae; genus Thalassoma; species Thalassoma bifasciatum. Next base: position 172,450 of record RPOG01000165.1, on the reverse strand, counting down.
CAATAACTAAAACATTCAGAGAAATTACAGTGGTTTTGTATGTAGGGAAGGTATGAGATACATACAGTCTTTTGATGTAGTTTGAGGAGGTTTTTTTCAACAGAAAAATTCTGTTGGAGAGAAAAAGTGAGTGTCATTGACCCTTATCCATTTACCTGTTTGCTGTCTCTATTGTTTTCTCTCTGCATTGTTGTAAAGTCCACAAAGCTGAGCACACTTTTGGGAAATGGTTGGCTCAGTACCAGAGAAGAAGTCTTATCTGTGAATGAACACAGACAAATTTATACATAAGGAAGAGCAAAACTGTCAAATTCAGTTCTTAATATTTTGAATGAAATATCAAGAAAAAAGTGACATTATTCTTTTACATTTTTGCTTGATTTATTCTCTGTAAAATCTTAAATCCCTGTCCCATTGACAAAGCTGAGGCATGGGTGGGGTGGGGGGGTGTCCCTGATGCCCAGCGGTGATCAGCACAGCACGGCAGATGGAGGGAGGTGGTGTTAGACTGTTCACCCTCACATGGAGATCACAGGGAAAGGTGGGGGGGGGGAGAAGGGGGATGGGGAGCGGGGGGTGTTTTATGGGTGACTGACTGCTGCTGCAAGGTTAAGGAAACCAATCTCTGACACCTCACTTCTTCACCAGCTAAGGCCCCCCACCTTTTTCAGCATGAACCTGTGTTCTGCTCCCCACGGTGAACAGCAGCCCCTCTGACACAAAATTATGTCCAACAAGATCACAAACACACAAATTACCCAGCTGTAGAGCAATACCAACAATGACACAAATGGACTTCATTAACGACTCTTCCTAACAATCATTTGCAACATTTTAGGAGTTGTTTAGTTAATGAGACATCTGGAGACACATAATTGATCCTTTCCTAATGTGCACCACAGGGTTGAAGTATGACGTAGTGTTCAAAGGGTTGTGAAATTATCCTGAACTTACCTGGATTGATGACTGTCCTTGACTCTGTAGCAGGCGGACCGCTGATCATGTTTCCATGATGGTGCACAGTTGAGAAACCTTGGACAGACTGTTCATTTGTCTGTAACTGGGCTTTGTGGGAGCTCTCCTTGGTGGCAGGCTTGAAGATCAGGCTGTTACCAGAAATCTGACCTGAGATGTCTTGCAGATCCTTTCCTGCTGAGGCTCTTGAGCCCCCGTCTTCAGGAGTCTCAGGCAGAATCGTATGTTGAAGGTCACTCGACAGGTCATGAGTGGTTTCAAACACGGCACAGCTTTGGCTGATGCATCCCACTGCTTCCTCTTGCTGGGGATTATGTTTATCCATGACACACACAGTGGAAAACATCACACATGAGAAGAACTGGACAAGTAAAAAAAAAGTGGCTATAAATTTGTCAGTTGCTTTGCACATCCAAGCAACAGAATTGTGTTGTCTTCAGAAACAGAATTAAAAAGAATCTTTTTTTATTCCAAAATCTTCTGTTTAAACATCTTGTGTTTAAATCAGTGCAAAGTAAAAGACACCACTACTGAAAAGGCAATCTTTCAATATTCAATCAATGGACTGAAAAAATACCTTAGGTCTGCTCAGCTGCATCAACAGAGTGAGAGGTGACGTATCCTTCTGAGAGAGAAATAAATAAATGTTATTTTAATGATTTTATCATCAGGTACAGGATTAAAATGCTGCAATAAGGAGGAGCAATTCCATTGGTCTGAGCACACAATGTTCTTTAAATTTGAAGCAGGTTCTGTTTACCTCATGAATATCTTTTTCCTGTGAACTATTATCAGAGATTTGATCTGATCGATCCTCTGGGTTGATTGACTCTTCACACCCAGATGGATTAGTGACACCTTGGAGACCAAGAGCGACCTCTTCAGATGATCCTCCACATAACGCCAATTGCTCTGCAGACAAAAATTCATGCATTGTTGCAAGAATCTATTAAAATACTGTTCAGCTTGTTAATTTAACTTCATAAACCAACAAACCACTGTCAGGAGATGGGACAATGCTGATTTCTATCAGCGGTGCTGGGAAATTAAGCAATGATTGACTGCATTCATTTCTGTAGAGCAAAGACGGGAACCTAAATTAAAAACAGAAACACTGGAAAAGCATCATTCATATTTTTTCATCTTAGTTATTGTGTGACATTGATGACCCCTGACCTCGTCTTTAACGGAGCATCTTCATTCATGAAAGATCCTGAAACTGAATCAGTTTTGAGAAAGTCTCTGTGATCATCATCTCCTGTTTCAAAACAGTAGAAGTATAGAACACACTTTACTTTACATCAGTGGTTCCCAAAGTGGGGGTCGGGACCCTTTGGGGGGTCGCGAGACATTGATAGGGGGTCGTAGAATGTGTCCCAAAATCGAAAACTATGAACAATTCATGAACATTTTGTCCATTATTGTGAGAATAAAAGCAAAAATTGGGGTTAAAGATAATATAAAATTATGCAAACAGAAAATGTTTTATCTGTTTTTCACATTTCTTTGTTCAAGTTTGATACAGTGAACTCAGCGAAGTGCACATTAGTCGGTAAATTTTCTATGGATCAGTTAAATTTAGTATCCTCATGAGGGTTTTGTTTGTTTTCGTCTGTTTTTGGGTTGTCCCATTAGTGTTGTACCACAGCAGGGGGTCGCCAGTCCCTAACACTGCTATTTTGGGGGTCACAGGCGGAAAAGTTTGGGAACCCCTGCTTTACATGTCCACAAATTTTATTGTAATTTGGTAAAAACCAGATAAACTTACTTTTTAGTCATTTGAAACATTCCCCGAGTTTCATGATATTTGGGTGAAAATAAGTATTTAACTTCTTTAAAATGAAGTCTAAATTTAATTTTAAGCAAATCATAATTGGTAAGTTTCTGTTATGTTTAATTTCTTTGAAAATTCCTCTGAAAAAAGTGGAATGCTATTTTTTACCCAAATATGAAATCTGGGGATGATTTCAGATAAATAAGATTGTAAAAGTTTGTCCAATTATGACTTCATTTTGGTAAAATTAGCTGACCGGTTAAGTAAAGTGTTGCTGAAATATGTTTTTTGAATGCCTTGCAAAGGAAATTAGACGAAAACAGAGCTTACCATCTGAAGAAAGTGTCACTTCACCAAAACTGAAAAGATTAACGGGTTCTGTGGCGCCATCTAGTGTCACAATCACTTTGGGGCAGTCTGGGGAAGCCACAACAGGCGAAGGCGTCCTGTTGTCTCTCTCCTCTTCCTCCTCGTCTCCCTCGTCCCCACTTTGGGTCTCTCCATCAGTGAGCAGAGAGGAGATCCTCTGCAGGGTCAGTGTGCTTTTGTACACGTAACGGTGATTCCAGCTCAGCGGGGGTGGAGAGGAGGCGAAGGAGGAGACGGACTCAGAGCACAGGTGCATAGGCAGAGAAATGTCAGGAGGTAACTCTGGTACCTGTGGAGAGAGGAGACAGCAGTGAGGGTAGGGTAACCATATTCCAAAAACCCATTAGAGAAGACCCCCCCGACCTCTTGGAGATCCTGCAAAAGTACCAAAGATTAAAAAGATGACAAAGTGACATCATGAACCATATATTTACTGAAAACACTCCTTTTCTGTTTAAAGTGAAAATAAGTCATGTAAAGAAGCCCATCTCTGCTGATTAAAAATATAAGATGAAAAACTGGCTTTGATGAGATATTTTTTTATTTATTTTGCCCGTATCAAATCAAAACTTTGAGATAAAGGTCAAGATAAAGGGTATGAGTTTTGAATTCTCAAAAGATTTTCTTTTCATTTCAAAATTTTGGATTTTTGTCTCAAAATTTCTCAGAATTTTGTCTTTGTAACACACAATTTCAACTTTTTATCTCAAAATTTTGACTTGATTTGGGCTATGCCTCACTCATACTGAACATCTTGAAAGGCTGGTGCACTGAAATGTCAGTATCCCAGTGCAGCACTTCATTATAAATATCAATGGTCTGTAGAACAAGCTGAGGAAAAACTCAGACATTTTGGAGAATTTCTACACACTCCCCCTGTACATAATTTTACCACCAACAAGAAGGGTATGTTTGTGTTCTTAGTAAGTGTAGCTAATTGAAAAATAATAATTCAACCAACTATTCTCTACTAGCAAGGGCAAAAATGATTACTTTTTGTTCTTCTCCTGATTCAACTGTTGGTGCTGTCTGCTCTGTTTCTTCCAGCATGTCCACTGAAGAAGAGATGGGTGTGAGATGATGTAGAGCCTCGGTTGAGAACGACTTCTCGTTGCTGTTTGATTTTCTCTCTGTGTGCTCTGGCCACAGCACTTCACTGTTTAAAGAACACAGAGGATAACAACTGAGTCCTCCTCCTCTCTAGTGACTTATAATATCCATCCTTTTCTCTGTACCTTATCCGTGGATATGGCTTCCTAACTCCCATCACGGCCTTTCTGACCAGCTGAGTCAGCTCCTGCAGTGACACTGGGTTCACTCTCTGAGCCTGGTACAGCTCAGCAGACAATGGACAGAGCACCCCTCCTGCTACGTGACAATATAAAGAGACATTTTATCAAAATATATACATTAATTCTGAAACACCACTTCCACTTAATGTTATGTGTCTTACTCTTTATTAGCAGCTGTGACTCTGTAGCCCTGATCTCTTTTACATCATCTTCATCATCCTGATAAACATGTTAAGGAGAAAAACAGATATTACCAGGGCAAATCTTTTAGGTATCTGTGTTTTGCTGTAACACAAGGTATTCACCCACATTGTATCCTTCAGGAATATACTTCAAAGCATCAGCACTGAGTCCAAGTCCACTGCAAGCCTGGAGAAAGTAAATGACCATGTTGTCTTTTTCCGTGTGGCTTCTCCTCAGTAGAGTCCAGGCATCAGATACACAACTGGACAGTGAGACAGAAAGTCAAAGTTGACTGAAAATTTCTCAGGGGAAAAAAGGCTTTATCGGATTAAAAGATTGTACCTATTTTGAAGCAGTACATTTGCACAGAGCTTTGCATCCTCCACACTCTGTATTGGTGGTCTGCTCCAGTGGAGATACTGTAATGCTAAAAGAGGCTGCTTCCTTTTTAGCAGGCAGTGGATGATGCATCGATGCTGCCAAGGGAACTCAGGAACAGCAGCCCTGGGGCTCAGTAACAGCTCCATGGAGGCCTGGGCAAAATGTTTCATTGTGTTATACAATAACACTTACGCTCAACATTCACATTATTGTTTCTTTCTAAGCAGACACGGGAAATCTCCATAGCCACAGGAAAAAGGGACACTTGACAAGAAAAGAACTGAATTAGGTAACAAATCTGGAAGTCATACAGACATTAACCAGCTTCATGGACAGAGTGTGGCTGATCACTTTTACAGCTACATTTTCTGGGTGATGTATTAAGCTCAACTTGGCAGAGTGACCATATTTAAAAAAAAAAACCTACTTGGCCTCTTGGAGATTCTGCAAAAATACCCCATAATACTCAAATACAACAAAATAGCCAAAAACTCATACATTTATGTAAAACTATCCTTTTCTATTTGAAGTGAAAATGTTCTATGATGCAAACAAATATAGTCATAGAAACCCATTTCAACCAGTTAGAAATATAAAATGAAATTTTGAATTTTCATCTCAAAATTCCAACTTCATGATCTCATATTTTGACTTTTTATCTAAATTTTTTTTGTTTTTTCTTTTAATCTAAATTTTCAACTCCTTATTGAAAATTTGGACTTTTTGTCCCAAAATTCCAAGATTTTATCCCTATCGGTAATTTTACTTTTATCTCATAATTATAGTTTTTGTCTCAAGTTTTGACTTTCTATCTCAGAATCTTGACTTTCTTTTAAAAAATGGTTTGAAGTACAAGCTGAGAAAAACCCAGACATTTATGGGAATCGATTAAAACCTCCTGGACATGATTTTACCACTAAAAAGGTGGACATGTTTAGGAAAAAGAGGATGTTTTGTCACCCTAGTTAAGGGTTTCTTTCTTGTATTCTGTAGAGGAGCCATGCATTGTAAATCTTTATTTTCAAGCTTGAGATTCTGCGTTTCATCCCTCAGCCAGTGAGTCCAGCTCAGCAGGGGAGACACTCTCTACTCGTGAGCAACTTAACACATTTTGTTATTTTTAGGTTGCGTCTACAGAGGGTTTTATTTTTCCCTCTGGCCATACCTAAAAAAAGTTACAGGGGATCCAGTCAGTTTGGAAAATATTTGGAGGAGATTTAAACTATACTAAAATAAACACTGAGATAAGTTTACAACCCCTTTGCTGTATGTCATACCCTCTCTCTTCCCTACATTATACTCTCTCTTTTCTCTAATCTGATGCATAATGGCCCAAAGTTCAACTTCAAAACAGGCAAGAGTTTATATGTGCCACTGCAAGAGTCATCTGTACACATCTTTAGGGGCCTGACTTTAGAGAAATGAAAGCATTGCAGCACTTTTAAGTGAATGGGACTGTGCATGTAGCAAAAATTCAGGCAACAGTCCTCAACAGTTTTCTCCACTACTCCTGAGTCAAAGCCACTTTCAATCACCTGGACCTGAGAATCTTCAATGGGGATGAAGATTGAAGGAAACTGGGTAAAAAAGTGAATCAGAAAGAGAGATAAACACATTTACCAAATGATAATAACAATAATAAAACTATAATTTATGGAAACATCTCTGCTGTCATAATGGAATGGAGCCACTTTGATTTCATCACTAATGGCTTGTACGGAGAAGCCTGAGCGCATTAATAACATGCTTCTCTCAAACAGCCCATTACTGTCACCTGCAGACCATTAAGGCCACTCAAACAAGCACACTAATGTAATGAACAAGATGGTTAACTGGCTTTAGACCCACACTCTGGTTTATTTAATGATCTCAATCAGAAGCAGAATCTAGCGCTCAAAACAGATTCTGCCTCTCAGTTATGTACCTTGACGTGTCCGTGGTCCAGCATCCAGAAGGCCCTGATCTGCTGGGAAAAAGTGGAGGGAATAGTGAAGGCTTTGCAGAATGATCGGAGGAGGTCATCTCTGCACTGCAGGAAGTTGGCAATATCCAGGACAAAATACATGAGCTGGGACACAAAGGTTAAGAACGACATAATGTGATTGAAGTAAATGGAGGTGTAGTTTTTAAATAAGACAAGACAGAGCAGAGTAGGAGCAGATAGAGATGCTCCACAAAAGCTTCATGAGGGTGGATACAAGTGCTTGTACTGACATGTTGTCAATATGAGGCACCAGAACAAGCTTCAACAGGGCCTGCAGGTTCGGAGGAGGATAACACTGAGCTGTACAGTCTTCAGAAATCCAAATGCAGCCATGTTGTCTGTCCAGCTGAGTCACCATCCCTTGAATCAGCATTTCAAAGTTTTCTTTTTCTCCCTCCTTGCATCTGCACACGTGAAAGTGAAAAAGGAGTTAAAATCATATAAACACTCAAGCAGAAGATTTTAAAGTCTTTGCAGGTTTGATGGTAAAAGCAAACAAAGACAGTGAGTGCTAATGGCTCAGAGTTTTTTTTTTTCCTCATATGGTGATTATATTCTTAAAAAACCCATGAAGAAGACACCTACCCGGCCTCTGGGAGATCCTGCAAAAATACCCAAAGACACTCAAAAGTAGCTTCATAGCTCATGCATTGATTTAAAACACTCCTTTTCTATTTGAACGGAACGTTTTCTATGATGTGACCATAAATAATTCATGGAAGCCCGTTACTGCCAATTGAAAATACTTTTTTTTTAATGGCTTTGTAGGGTTTTTTTTTCCTTATAAAGTCAAAATTGGAGATAAGTCAAAATTTTGACTTTTTATCTTGATCTTTAACTTTTTATCTCAATTTATGACTTTTCTTCTCACAATTTTGACTTTTTACCCCAAAACTTTATCTTTTTATTGCCTTTTTCCCATTTGACTTTTTATCTCTGAATTTTTAATTTTTATCTCAAATTTTCTTCTTTTAAACTATTAACTTTGTTTTTATCTCTTTTTTTAATCTTAGAATGTTTAATCTTCATCTCAAAATTTTGACTTATCACCTCACAATTTAAACTGTTTATCTCAAAATCTTGACTTGAATTTGACTCATTTTCTCAAAATATTGAATTTGCATCTCATCACTTGGACTTTTACCCCAGAATATTGTCTTCACGTCAGAATTTTGGCTCCCTATCTCAGATTTTTTACTTAAGATGAGCCAGAAAAAATTCTCAACACTGTTCAGGACCATGTCACAAAGAGGGGTACTACCATGTATATGCAGTTCATCTGTAAAAGTGCAATTCCATCACGTTCACCACCAAAAAGGAGGATGTGTACGGGCAAAAAGAGGATCTTTAGTCACTTAATTTTACATCAAATCATCCAAATTACCCAGGTGTCTCTGGACAGGCTTTCCGAAGAGTCTGATCCATCTCCTTCCACATCTGAGTGATGCGTTTCACCTCATGAGCCTCTGTCAGCAGCAGCAGAGAACAGAAGAACTTTTAGTGGTGTCGTAACAGTTTATTACAGCAATATAGCATAATGTTTGCGTGATCAAAATGTACCAGGGTACTTGGGCAGAAGCCCCATAATGCCCCACCACTGAACCAGACGTCCCAGCCAGATGTGTTGCTTTAAAGCCCTGTGCTCTCGGTTCCAGCAGCCAGAGGAGTCAAATGTGTCCCTGCAGACGATACAAGGAACCCCCACACCTGAAACACAAGCACAAAAGTTTAAATTCTGATCAGCTATAGTTTAATATAAGAGGTAAAATTGTGTTTACCATGCCAGAGATGTGCAGAGCTAAGCTGCCGTCTCGCCCACTGGGCCAGCGTGAGGAGGTTCCTCAGTCTCTGCAGCAACATGTGAAATCTGGTGAAAGAGCTGTGGTCTAGAAACATCCACAGACCATTACAGCGACTAAAACCTGCAAGAGCACATGAAAAGATTGCAAAAGCTAACAGATTATGATATGATGAGATTTTTGTGTAAACACACATTACAAAAGTGTGAAGGCAGTTGGGGTAGAAACCTATAAGCAAACCACACGTATAGGGAACAAGCACAAAATGCATCACACAAGCCACATGACCATAACACTGCAGATTATTTATGGACTTCATGTAGTATAGCATTTAGTTTTGCATAAGTAAAAACAATCTATACATTAGATTATAAACATTTTGGATAGTATCAAAGACCATATCTGAAAAATTAAAAATAGCCATCTGAATTTTCAGAGAGAGGTGCACAGGGCGAATTAGCCTTTTGGAGGGCTGCAGTATAAATCTCTTACACAGCGTCAACAACTCCTTTTTGGCAAACTCAGACGTTCTCTGAACCCAGCAGCTGAAAGTCTGCAGAATCTCCTCAACGTCACCTTCATCTGGGCATAATCAGAGGGAAAAATTATTGCGACTAACAAAAGGGAAGAAAAAACTCAAGTTTTATAGCTGTCAAATGCCTTTTGGTTTTACCTTCAGCTGTAAGCTTCTTTAGCCAGTGAATGATGACTCTGATGTTGTTACTGCCTAACGCAGCTGACCACTGGCCCTCTGTATCCATAATGGTGCATAATGGATAGAGACTGAAAAAGCTGCTTAAAAGAAGTCAGTATACTCAGGATATACAGGTCTAAGAACATATGCATTCAAGATTACCAATACCTCCCTCAGATATGCTCTAAAACAGATCAAACCACGTAAAACACATTAACTTGGTTATTTTGGGAGGCCTTCATGCAGAAATTCATAAAGATGGTTTCATACTCTTACTTTGAGATGTGACAACGTCCAGCAGCTTGGTCTGGTCTCTACAGCCTTCACTCAAGTGTGTTTCAGTTTCAGCTCTGTGGATTTGCTGACCGGTCCAGTGGCTAGAGTAACGATCTCTCCTCACACAAGCTACTTTGGTACATGTTAATCCACTAATCTCACTCTCGGTTAACATTTCATTGGCTGATTCGAGGCGTGGTTGTGAGTGTGTATTTTAATGTCCATGTGTTTAAGAGCTTAAATTGGAAACAAACCAGGAGAGGTCAGCAGAGAGGAGATGACAGCGGCTTTAAGTAAAGACCGTCTGAAATTGCACTATACAAACAGTTCTCTGCAGGTATTGGGCGCTTTCGTCCACACCCCCACTTATGATATCACAGCAAGTTTTTTTTTTACCAAAAGCACACCTGATAAGTACTGGTCTCAACAAATGCAGCTTTTTAGATATATTAATGTAACTTATGAATTATTTCTGAGATTTTCTGAACAAAGTGGTAAACAAAAAAAATTAAGGAAGAAAAAGAAAATATTTTTTAAGAGTTGATTGTTTTGGAAAAAAAAAAAAAACCACTATAACAGTTGAACAGTTAAAGAAACTTTTAAAGCATGGACGACATTTTTTACACGTCATTGACAAAATGATTGATCAAAGCATTAAAACAATTTTCCAATCAATCATGATAATGTTCCACAAACTGACCTGCATGCACCCAGTTGCATCCACCTCAAGTTTGACCTTTGACCTATTTACTTCTTTAGAGTGTATGTGGTTTTCTGAACAAGCACCAGGTGGCAGCACCTGTCGGAGCCTTGCATCTTTCTGTAAATACGAATGAATTCAAATTCTTTCACATACTGACTTTATTTATGAAATGCTTTCAAGACACCATAAATGGAGATTAAAGCCCCTGTAAGGAATTTTTGGTTATGTACATTTTGGTGATCACCTGCGGTCAAGGGCTACCTATTGTGTCTCTAACAATTTTTTCCTGTCTGTTTAATCACAATGTAATCTTGCTTTCTTTTATCAGCCAAATCTACCTCTAAATAAATCTCTTTGTCATGGAAAGTGTAATTAAAGATTCTCCCATGGCATATTGTGTACCATTTTGTTTGATATTGACCCCCTGGTAGTAGTCTCAGACATTAAGACAACCACAAGAAAAGCCCATTTTTTGCAGATTATCTCGTTGACAAATGTAAGTTATATAGACGCATCAATTTTAATGCCTGACTTTCATCAGCTAAAAACTCCTCAAAAGAGCTTTAACGACAAAATATCTTCAGGAGATGTGTTATCAGGTTTGTAGTTCAGGTTTCTCAACCTAAACTATTTACCTCACTGAAACAAAACACAAACAAACAATGGCACTCATCCAGTACTCTCACAGTGCTCGAACAGTTGGATTTGCGAAGGTAGCAGAAGGTAGGTCCGAATCCCTTGCAGGGCCAAGGGCTCTTTAATGATTAAAAGGGATTAGGAGGAAGGTCGGGATTTGGCTGATAGTCCCACTCTGATACTGCTGTGGCCGCCTTCATAGTATCCGTGTCACTGCGTTCATTCTTTCTGAGACAAATTCTGAGGATGCCGGCTTCAAAGATGGCAGGAAACAAAAGGAAAATTGCATTTGGGAGTTAGTGACGACCAGGACACGGTGAGTACAGCGGATTTTTCAGGCTTCTTTTTCATTTATGAGATGAAATCTTACTCATTTGATCTGCATCAAAACAGAGTAGGAACAATCACAAAATTTAAAGAGATTTTATTCGTTGTAAAAACTGATTAATACCCTAATAATATTTTTGTGTGTTTGCTTTTTTTCCTTTGATTTTTATTCAAAGTATGGCCAAACTGCAGCGTCTAGGAGACATCATTCATGACTACAAGGCTAAGCTGCTTATGAGGGAACCTTCAGACAATTGTGCTACCAATCCCTTTCCTCTTGCTCCCCCACACCCCTTGGAGGATAACATGTTCCTCCCCCCTGCTTTACCTGTATCCCACCTTTAAGCCCCTCTGGATTTACAGAAAACTCAAAGTGGGGTCAAATGAAAAATGGCAGTTTTAAGAGTGAAATTCACAAAGACAAAGAGGGACAAGCTGGCCCAGGTGCTGTGGCTCCTGAACTGGTTCTCTGTAGTGACGGGGGCTATCCTCTTCAGTCTGGGGCTCTTTCTAAAGGTGGAGCTCAACAAGCGAGAAGAAATGATGGCTGACAGGGACATTCATTATGTGCCCAACATGCTGATTGCTGTGGGCCTTATAGCCTGTGTTATAAACTTTCTGGGTGGAAAGATCTGTTATGACTGTGTGGACACTAACAAGTTCCTGCGCTGGAAGCTGATCATGCTGCCTTACATCATCTGCACCTTCTTCTTCACCGTCTGCGTGTTGGTGGGGGCTCTGATGTGTTACACCATGCGTGGGGAGCTGGAGGAGTCCCTGAACCAGGGGTTGGCAGAGGCCATGAAGTTCTACAAAGACACAGACACACCAGGACGATGCTTCCTGAAGCGCACTGTGGACATACTGCAGATAGAGTTCCACTGCTGTGGGAACAACGGATATAAGGACTGGTTTCAGATCCAGTGGATCAGCAATAGATACCTGGATATGACCGCCAAAGAGGTTCAGGAGTAAGTATAAACAGATATGGAGATATGAATATGGACCCTAGTCTAACAAAGAGTATTTTCACTTTCAAGATGAACTCAAAGTTCTCTGTGTCTCAAGTATTGACTTCACTGGGCTGAAAAAAACCCATTGACTTTCAAAACCTCAAAATGCTAAAACTAAAATATATAAAAACCATTACACCATTACTTTAAAGAAATGAAGTGGAATTTGATGAGTAAATTCAAAAAGGTCACTGACACTATTGCTATTTTGGCTTTTTTGGATTAGTGTTATGCAAGTAGGATGCAAAAGAAAATACAACCTTTTATTTTACAGAAGCCCATATTAGCCAATGAATAACAATGGTAAGGGTTAGGATTAGATAAATCTCATAATTTTAACTCTTTTCCCCCCCAAAAAATTCTGACATGCTGCATTTATACAATGACTCACCTCATATCTTCAGAAATCATTACTTTCTATTGATAAATGTATTGTTTATTGTTACTAACACTTGTGATATCATTATTTCATTTTTATTTTGGGATTTTATTGTACATATATTTCAACTTTCAGATCAGTATTATTATTATTTTTTTAATTATTATCCTTCATTACACACTTTTAATATATAATTTGCATATTTACCTGCTGACAGGAGGATTTGGGTTTCAGTCAGCAACAATCTGAGTTATTTTCATCAAAAGGAAAAAAAAAAGGCCTCAGCTTGTGTTAACTTCTGAGGCCTTTTCCCCAATAGGTTTGAAACACTTTGGAGTTGAACATTTTATGGTGTTTTGCAAAAACACTTCTCCTCATTGTGCTTTCTAGCCGGTTAAGAAGTAATGTGGAGGGGAAATACCTGATGGATGGAGTTCCCTTCAGCTGCTGTAACATCAACTCCCCTCGACCCTGCATCCAGCAGCAGATCAGCAACAACTCAGCTCACTTTAACTACGAGCACCAGACAGAGGAGCTGAACCTGTGGAGGAAAGGCTGCCGCCAGGCGCTGCTAGAGTTTTACACCTACATCATGCAGTCCATAGGCCTCGCCGTCCTCATCATCTGGCTTTTTGAGGTGAGGGGAGATGTTCAAGTCTACAACATTTTTAGTTGAGAGATTTAAGGACCAATGTTTTTAATTAACAACTGTGATTTTAATGTTTCTTTATTTTTAAACAGTTGAAACACATACCTAGCTGCAGTAGAATACCAAAATAGAGCATTCTTTATTAAGGAAACTTGTTCAACCTCTTTTGCTTTTAATGTATCTGGTTTCAGCTGTCGGTCTTGACAGGAGTTCGTTTCCTTCAGACCTCTCTGGAGAATGTGTTGAAACAAGGTGACCCTGACTCTGAATCTGACGGCTGGCTGCTGGAAAACAGCTTTATGGAAACAGCTCGCACCAACCTGAACATCATCAAGAGCCTCGGCAAGAGCAACCAAATAGACACAAGCAACAATGGAGACCCCAACATTAATGTCCCAGCAACATCTAAGGCAAACTATGGGCCGGACAATGTGCCACCGAAACAAGTTCCTGAAGCCAGTTGATTGTTTTTAGGCCTCAGGAAAAAAAGATTCATACCATATACAGCTGGATTAAAATCTTTAATACCAGCACCATCTGTCTCCTCCTTTAAGACATGAGCTATGAACCTTCACACTTCTTCTCTTCATATGTATATTTCTTTATAATTCATCTTAATTTTTTCATTCGAGCCCTTGCAACTGATTTTTCGATTTTAACTTTTTAAGCTTTCAGAAATTTTCATGTCACGTTTCTTGATCATCAGCTTTCTCCTTTAGTGTCAGCATTTCAACATACACTGTGGGCAAATACAACTTTTCAAGGTCCATTTTATTTGTTATGCTACATCAATGAATTAGGCATAACTAATTATCTATGTATATATCTTGTAAAAAGGAGACTCCAGAATGTGTGAATTACTGTGAAAAATATCTTAGTGCATCATCATTCAACTCATGTGACAGCCCAATTTCTTTTTTTTTTATTTAAACAAGCAGATATTTCTTTCTAGACTTTGGCAAGCATTCATTGATGGTACCTAAATCTACAACTGCATGAATGGATGTTTAGTTTGTCTTTCATCCACATCTATAGATTATTTCTTTGAATTATACCTTGTTGCCTGTGTGTAGTAGTTTACCAACAGCAACAAAAAAAGCTTGAAAACCAAAAGCAACACTGGAGTTAAAATTATGTTGAAGGGCTTGAGATGCAGTAAAAGGGATTTGAAGTGTCATAGCAAGAATTAATAGTTAATTACAGGGAGGGTGAGATTATAGCAAGAAATGGCTGAAGGTGTTGTTGAAATTTATAGTAGTTTGGGGTTTTTACTGGTCTTTTATTTCTAATTCAACCAGACTGATTCAAAAAAAGAGTTGTTAAAATTGGGTGAATATGTTCTGTTCTTGCTCTCAAGTTTTAGAAAGCCCATGATCAGACAGAAAATTTTTTTAATATTCTCAAAAGAGCATTTAGAACTTTGCGCATCAATCTCTTGTGCCTCAGCAATGCCTCCATGCTCTTAATGAAACACCTTGGTCAATTTTACATTTTGAGTTTCAACAAAGGACAATAAACCCTCTGAGCTGACGATGGCCTGGTTTTATTAATTGTTACCAATTTGAAAGGGTCACAAACAGGTGCACCACAAAGAGGCTGCCTTATCTCACTATTGTTTCAATGTAAAGCCTTTGTGAAAGTTCGCCTGTTAAAGGGACTCTTCTCTCTCAGATCCTACCTTTCATTTCATAATCAGAGGCACTTCATCAACTTCATCGGGCCTAGAGGTCAAGCAGTGGGGAGGAAATGCGTTGTAAAGTCACAGTTAAGTTCTGGTCATTAAGTGAAGAAAAAAACTCAAACTCGAGTAAAATCGAAATCAGGGTTTCTTACTCATAGAGCTTTGATTCATGACGGGAAAATAATTGAATTCTATGACATGATGTTTAAAAAAATAAGTCTGACACTGATTCAGGGCACGCAAACAGTCATCTGTATTCAGGCTAGTGTCTTTATTTCCAGCCTGGAAGTCTTGTTGTATGTCATACAGCACAAAAAGGAGGAAACTTCATATTCACACATTCTCTCGAAAAAGGCTGAGCAATAATGGATGTGATAATTGAAAAGATACATGATTCTATCTGAAATGTTTTTCAATAAAAAGTACATTTCTTTTTTTTAAATACATTTCTGAAACAGCTTGTTCTATTACTAGAACTGAATTTGTGTTAAGTGCATCAGCAAACATGTTGACTATGGTCCCTTCATTAGGATTCAATGATATTTAAACATAGTCGATATCAGATTAAATAAGTTTGGCCTAATATTAGACTTATATCCATACATGTCAGAAAACTTGGATAATAGTAAATACTTTTCTCTGAATACTGAATCTTTTATGCATGTTTTATAAATATCATCTTCATTACATGTCTAATTGTAGGATTATAAGCTACAGTAGAAGTGACCATTTCATTCTGCTAAACAAAAATGTGTTTTTTGACTGTGCATAAAGGTTTCAAAATAAAAGTACCCTCCAAAACAGAATAATTCAAAGATTATAACTTATGAAAAATCAGAGGCTCTACCACCAAGACAGAATGCAGAAAATTCACAGCATTTCTGAGGAGAGAAACCAAAAATATAGACTGAAACATGTTTGTGTGTATCTGATGTTTGTCTGTATTTAAATGAGCCTCCTTGCAAATAGCATTACTCCTCGAGAGACTCATTCTCACAGCAGACAATCAAATTAAAACAAGGCGACTTGGGTTTGCTCATCATCCGTAACCCTCAATTACACTTCAATTCCCTCCTCTGCCTCTTGGACTGTCTCACATCCCTTGACTCCAGCTGGGGTTTCATCAGGGAAGGATTGGCTACTCAGGTCCCCTTTGATTATAGGAGGGTGCTTGTTGTTTTTTTGTGTGTATACGTGTGTTTATGTGAGTGTGTGAGCACTAGAGCAGGTTGTTGCTCCATAGCTGTGCTCTTTACTCCCCGGCCTCCACAGCGGGAGCAATCATCACAACATTTGCCACTCAAAGGCAAACATAACGTTGACCACCTCCAGGCTGCGGGCAATTTCCTCCAGAATGCAATGCTGCTGCCACAGCTGGTTCAGCTTCCTGTAGCGCTCTGGGCAAAGGTGCAGTGGATTACCCCTCCTACGTTTAAAAGACAGATAATGTTATTTCTTGAGAAATGCTTAACAAATTTACACATTTTCCAAAGCAAGTGGCAAGTGTTGCCTACAGAAATAAACTGCCTGGCCAAAAAAAGTCACCACTGAATGAAAGGTCACACACCCTAATTTAGTTGGACTGCATTTAGCTTTGATTACAGAAAGCATTTGCTGTAGAATTGTTTCAATAAGCTTCTGCAATGTCACAAGATTTATTTCCATCCAGTGTTGCATTAATTTTTCACCAATTCTTATATTGATGATGGTAGAGTCTGACCACAACATAAAACCTTCTCCTGCACATCTTAAGATTCTCAGTGGGGTCAAGGTCTGGACTCTGTGGTGGCCAATCCATGTGTGAAAAAGATGTTCATGCCCTGAACCACTCTCTCACAATTTAAGCCTAATGAACCCCATCGTGTCAAACAGAATAAAAATATAATGAAAAAAACAACTTGGTGCTTCAATTGATTATGGTATGGTACTTTCAGGGGTCATAACTTTTATAAAAGTTCAAGGGAAAACCAACATGTCTATATTTGCATTTCTCAGCAAAGTTCAGTGAATACCAAAGAGGGAACATTTTTACCCAAGATGAGGATCAGTTTCCCCATAATCGTCCAGGTAAGGAGCAGGATACGTGCTTCCTCTAGTCTTGCTCGCCATCAGGACTATTTCACACTCTCTTATCCTGTAAACAAAATTCAGGCTTCATTGTGGAGCATTTTCATTCAAATATGATGCAATTCTATCAGAAAAAAAACACAAACAAAATTACAGAACTGAAATTTTTTAAAAAGCCACTCACCTGAGGAACATGCCAACCCCAGCACCACAGACAGCAGCGTGGGCAGTACAGGCCCCGACATCCTCTCCATCCAGTGGGCTAAGACAGCAGGAACTCTGGGAGCACAGCATGGCCCCACAGAACAGGCACAGGGTTGGATGCTTCCTCTCATCATCCATGGACTTTGGACATCTTTTGAAAAGGTTTGGAAGGGACAGGTTTTTTTTTTGTTTTTGTGGTGAATTTCCCACACAGAGGTTTTCATTAAAAAAAAAATTAAATTCCCGTCACTGAAACTCCACTTACTGAAAATGGCTGGCCTGATTGAGAAGAGCGCTGTAATCCTCAGGGAGCTCAATCAAACGATTCCTTCTTCTGGGATATCTTTGAGAAAGAAATTTTACCCCAAGATTTTTTTAAATCAGGAAACTGAAGTGTGAAGAAAAGAGAAGAAAAGAGAAGAACAGAAAAGCCAAAGTCTACCTGACTGTCTGCAGTTTTCCTTTTAGAGCTTTGGTTACAGATTGGTTTCCACACCACCTGACAAAGAAAATAGTGTCAGGTTGATCACTTGTTCTGTAAATATCAAAAGTTCACCTATAAATACATTGATCTTACAGCAATATTAAACTTCTACCTCTGTAGCAGCGGAGTAACAGTGTCGCTGTGCTCCTGGAAGAGCTGAAATATGTTAGAGGGTAGTGCCAAGTAGCTACATAGTGCCTCCATCTGTCCTTGAGATGTAACTGAAAGACCACAGATACCAGCTTTCATTCAGTCATTCATCACCATGTGTTGAGTAATATAATGATTTCACACCTCAGCTCGACCTACCAGCAGTGCTCGAGAGCTCCTCTGGAGGATGAACTCCTGTAAGGCAATTGAAAAAGAGAGCAGCACAGCGCAGGAAGGGTTCAATTCCTCTCTTCACTCCTTCTGACACAGAAATGCCAGACACATCTGGGATCGACCTGATGGGCACACACAAGGAAAAATCTGTCAACTGAGTTGAATGCAGACTTATTTGCTCCCAAAAGAAACAGGCAGGTGGATCAGTGCCACGTTTGATATGAAGCAAGTGACTAACTAGAAAATATACCCCACTGTTCCCTTGCAATTTACGTGAAAGAGATAGATTGAAAATATTTACACAAGTTGTGAATGTTGTTGTGAACAAAGGATTCATTTAGGTTCAAAGAATTTTTCTTGTGAGAGGGAAAAAAAAGAGGCCAAAGGTCACAAAGGAGCTTACAGATGTAGAGACTCAGATTCAATGGCATCATCGGGATGTTTAGGTGAAGCTGATTTCAAGAATAAATTCTGAGCTTTTCAGTGCGACATCAGAAGAAATCCAGCTTGCAGATTCAGAAAATTAGTATTTAACATGTTTCTTTTGCATTTAGACAATGACCTGTTTATAACTAATCTTAGAAAGGATCAGACATCTGATTGTTCATGCAGTCAGGAATTCAACTCTTTGTCTTTGTATTAACTTCTAGTACTTTGTGTCCAATCGTTCGGACCCCATGAAGGAACTGAAATTTTGATGATAATTAATCAGGGTGGGGGGGGGGGTCTACCTTGTTGCTGCATTTTACAAATTAATTTTTGAGTTTTGGTATGTTAATATCATTTGAGAGACACTCATACCTTCCTGTGAGTTGTGACACTTTACAGCAAAGCTCGACAGCTGCTCTTGCCTCTTCTGTCTCTTCTCCCCCGGCTACAGCAGGAAAATCTGGGAAATGAATTCACTCATCTCAATTTGATCATCAAGCAATCTGAGCTGATTGGAACATGTTACTAATTATTTTGTTCAAACCTGTGGAGGACAGGAGGACCTGCACTATGTGTGCCATTGTGACCAGGTGAAGAATATGCAGGTGGTTGTAGGCTGAGCTGACAGCAGATGGCTGTAAATCTACAGCCTCCTCCTGATACAGTGACGGAATAGACAGCACCAAGCCCACCTGACAAAACACACACAAAAACAGACAATACATTATTAAACACAAATTTTCCACATATCATTGTAATAAATCCATAAAAAAATCAATAAGATCATTTTTAGAATTATAAAAAAATGTTGTTTTTAAAGCAAACCATGTTTCTATTTTGGTTTTGAGCATGAGTGCCTTCATGGAAATACAATATCAATGGTTTAATTCTCTGTGTTAATTTTAATATCACTCTTAGAGTATTGAGGTTTAGAGAAGTTTGAGTCCTTCAGTGTATTGTAGAGCTGTGCTTTGCATTGAAAACCCACCAAAAGATGGAAGTAGTCCACCTCCAGCGGTGAGGGGGTGTTCCCTCTGCTCATAGCTGGTAGTAAAACTAAGGAGAAACAACACAACAACTCTTGTCAAAAGTCAATGGCACATTCATACAAAGCTAATAACCAGTGCTTTTTGTGAGATCAACCATGCAGGCTGCCTTTTACAGAGGCTCCTGTTTGTTTTCCAACTTTTTTGTACTTTATGATTTAATTTTTAAGTTTATCATTCAATTCTTTTTTACTGGCAACTTATTTATCTCTCTCAATCCAGCCATTGGGGAAAGTTTTTTTTACTTTTCTACAATCGAGTAATGGCATTCCCACCACTGTCGAGCAGCAACCCCACATTGATTACAGCCGGGATCAGTTGATAGAGCTGAAGCTGGCCGGCACAGCTTTCACAACTGTTGCTTTTGGTACTTACTGCTTATTTTGTACTTATTGTTTATGCTGTTGCTTATCTTATTACCTCTGTCCCATTTATTTTCTTACTGCTGTATCGTATCAGGAGCTATGGTAACAACAAATATCCCCCCTGGGATCAATAAAGTATTTCTAATTCTGAAAGGCAAAACCAGACAATTAAATCACTCAGAAGGCAACATACCTCCCATCATGCCTGTGAAGTGCTTTTGAGTGACAGCCTGGGAACTCTTCAGTCTGTGTGCTGCTGAAAACTGCACGATGGCCTTAAGTCCGGCGAGCTAAAATAGAAAAGCTCATCACAAACCTGCCAAATGATTAATCTCTATGTGCATGCTAAGATAGCTGTTTATTTGTAGATATGTGGCATCAAACCTGTCTGTTTTGTAAGGACCCAAAGAGTGGCTTGTCCTCCTGATGTAGTATATTTTCTGTAGGACACACAAACATATTTTAAGCACAGCACAAACAAAAAAGTGTCCAAAGAGAGAAACCTGTCTAACTTGTCATGTACCTATGGCTTGGATAGTGAAGGCACATGTGTTCCAAGCCATGAGGGGCACACATGGGCACAGCTCGTTGGGTGCAGTCTGCAGCCCCACCCTGTGGACTGTGGTGGCACACACAACCAGCATCTCGGCTATGCTGTCTGAGAGCTTCCTCCTGAAAACAATGAGGAGATCATCTGAAACTGTTGCACGACTGTATACCAGGGGGAATACTGAGGTATGACAGTGACAGTTTTACTCACGGTTCTTGTACTCCATAGCTGAGAATGGATCGAAAGTCTGGCTGGCCCTCTGCACACATCCCTGTGTCACTGTCAACACTGCTGCATTCTGTGTTGCATTCTGCTGAACAGAAATGATAATCACTTTCTTTAACACCATCACTCGTGTTAAATATTACCACCAAGGCTTGACAATAAATGGCACTTGCTTTGTTTTAAAGTTACGACCCTCTAATCTGGCAAATGGAGCTGAAATTTAGTTATTTATATTTGGACACTCTCATTGGCAGGCAAATTATACTTAAAACATGAAGCTGCAACAGCTTCACCTTTCACTAATTTTAACTCATGAGCCTCGTTTCCACCAGGCAGTCCGGTACGGATCAGTACAGTTTGGTGCGGGTCAGATCAGTAAAGCCTGATCCTGTGCACGTTTCCACAGCCAACCGTACCCTGTTTGATGGGCCGGATGTTGAGAGCCGCGTCAGCTGCGTAACAGCGTGACATCACTGCAGCGCTATGAGCGCTACACAGTGTACCCCGCGAATAAATGCAAGGAAAAAGAAATTAGCCGTATTGTAAAGAAAGTGCAAGATGGAGGACATCCAGCAACTCTTCTACTTTGCAATCAGCGTGTGGCTCTTTATTCCATAACGCAGTGAAGCTCTTTTTCAGGAAAGGCTGCGTGCGGGGTTGTGTGTTGTTCTTTATTACCGCTGTCGCACAGGAAGTTACCAATCTTTCAACCAATCAACGTACTGCAGTGATTATAGCCCCACCCCTGGGGCCGGTTTGGTGCAGCTTGGCACCCCAAGGGAAGGGTACTGAAAAGTGGAGCGGTACGGGTCGCTTATTAGGGAACCTGTCACGATTTTAGTCTATGGAAAAGCCACAAAATGCATGCCGTATCGAGACAAATCGAACCGATCCGCTTGGTGGAAACGAGGCTATGGTTAATACAAAAAAAACAAACCTGCCACTTTCTGTTACATTTTTGTTCATACATCTAACAAAATTCCATCACTGTATGTGTAGTGTGTCCTCTTACCGTTGTCCTGAGTGAGTGACTTAAGTCCTTTAATCCTGGCGCTGAGGATCTGGATCCAGCGAGGCAGAGTCAAATGCTGCCCAATTATCTCTGCATTTTCACTACATTGACAAAAATAAAACGAATGTTAAATAACATCTGAACAAGTCAAAATCCATGGCAGATTTGTCTGATAGAAGCAATTTGGACTTACTAGTTAAATACTAGTGGTTCTAATGGGATGAGGGGGACAACAGTATTGCACAGAGACTTGCAAAGGGGACACAAGTATTCCCCGTTTTCCAGGTCGATGATCAGCTCAGCATGAAGTCGATTTCTTGTTGTGTTCTGAACAGCCTCAAAGTATCTGTGAGAGAAAATGAAATGGAAAATGACCTCAAGAAGAACAGCTGCACATAATGAGTAGACAATGTGCCTCTGAATTTACTCACTTTTGCCAGCATGTGGCGTGCATGACGTGTCCACAGCTTCCTGTGTGGGTCCCAACTGCCAGCTCAGGAGGCATGAAGAGGGGATACGCTGTCCCTTTAAGAGACATTGACACATAAAATCAGATGTGTGTTGTGCGATGTTTTCCCGATGAAAGTTTAGGTTGTCAACACTTTGATGGATCATTAATGAGAGACTGACCATCTCCGATAGAGGTCAGTTTCTTCCCTCTGCACTGAGTCAGCACTGTTGACCTCTGCACACACGCAGTCAGCACCATGGCCTGGGCCTGGGCTGCCACTTCCTGTTCTTCCTGACAAAGAATACAGGTGAGAACCTCCCTCTCAGCTGGAGTGGAGCCTCTGTGAGGACCAACAGCGATGCACAGCTCTCTTTGCTCCATGGCACAGCTGGAAGAAAAACGTAAACAGATGAATAGTTTGATTTTGTATCTTGAGTCTAAACTGTTGGAAAACACACAAAGATGTTTTGGGTTGGTCCAGCTCACCTCTCAGAGGCTGTAGCAGGCTCTCCTTGTGTCCCGCTCTCTGGCATGTTGTCATACAGCATCTTGTTTGATTCAATGAAGTTTTTCTGCATTGCAGACATCTGAGCCATTATCTTCTGCCGGTGGAGTTTGGCAGCCTCTGCCTTTCTTTTGCGCTCAGCTTTCTCTTTGTCCTGAGCACTCTGTGGAGATAAACAAAACAGTAAGGTGTCATTGCTACGTTTTCAAAGAAGGGACTGCAAGATTAGTTTAGTTTCTTAATTTGTTTGTAAGATAGTTCTGGAAATTGTGTATTTCTGGTTTTGGCATTTCAATAATGCTACATTCATATTCCAAAAAGGGACAATCTGTGTCTCTTTGCCAAGCTCTGGGTATGGAAACCATGTTTTGACACACGGACCACCATAAAATTTTTACAGCAGGTACTCACCCAATAAAGATAAAGTATGGATACAGTCAAGACAGTTTTTCTTTTAGATCCATAATTTTTAGATGATTATTGACTGTTCTTTACCTCTTCAGGCTTGGTTGTTTCCACGCTCATAGAGGATGATGGGCTTGACTTCTCCCTAAGGCACTTGATTATCTCAAACATCTAGAAGAAAATGAAGGTAACCATGATCTTGAAAGGGTGTAGAAAAAAAAAACTGCTTGAATGTAAATTAAAAACATTTAGATAGCAGAACTGACTTGTAGAATCCATTTGACCATGTCCTTCTGAGCTTCAAGGGAAGGGACTGTCTTTATCTTGGACAATAAGAGAAACACCGACTTGCCATGTTCTGAACCAATTTCTGTTAAAAGAGAGGAGACATTGAGTCAAAAAACTCCTGAACCAAATCTTTTTCTGTAGCTTTGAGGTCTTTCAAAACTCAAACACAAAACATCTCTTAAACTTACTTCTGGCCTTTAGGCTGAAATCAAAGGTCACTTCCTCCACAGAGCTATCCTCAAGCTGCGTTCTCTCTTCCAGCAAAGCCTGACCTATCAGGTGTAGGGCCTGTGTGGGGGATACATGTTATTTGTTATTGAAAGGGTTTCTTCTAAGTGACATCAAAGGCTACCAAGATACACTGTCACAGACACAAAAAAAATTGATGTGCTGTCTTACCCTCTGGATCATGGCTTCTGTCCAGTGAGTTGCCCGATCCTCTGCAGCTCTCTGCAGAACCCGCCTGAGAACGTGGATGATGATGTCAGAGCACAGCAGACGCACTATGCTGGAGAAAGCTGGGCAGAAGGCTGGGGGCACCGGAGGACGCAGGGCTGAAAAAAAGAAGAGGGATTGTTAGGGGCACTGATTTATTGGCATCTGCAGGGATTGTAAAGAGGGCCTTTGCAGAGATAAGACGTCAGTCACCTTTATCATTGCTCTCCTGAGTCCTCCTCTTCTTCTGAGACTCTTCTGCCTAAAACAGGGAAGCAACCAGATTTACATGAGGAAATTTAAACACAAGTTCTGCATATAGTGAACAGGAAACTGGTGTAGAAAAGCTGCACTACCTTGCTGTGCTGAGATCGTGAATAATGGTAGAAGAAAGGATTGAATTCTACCAAACGTTCTTTTTTTACTTCATACAGGCCGTGTCCTGAAACACCTGGTTTTCTGCACACAGTGTCAGAGGAAACTGATTACACCAAACACCAAACAAGTGCCAAGATAAACTCAAAGGTCCTGTCACAATATTTACTTACTTGAAAGTGGCAACTTTGGTAATGACAGACTCCAGGCCTGTTTCATGGCTCTCCTGAGAAGAAAAGGAAAGGAAGTAAATGGGAAAAAGAAGGGTAAACTTGTTGAATTTGTTTGTGAAGTACGAATATTCATATCTCAGAAAAAATAAGAACTTTAATTTAAAGATTTGAATAACTGTCTTACATTTTCTGGCAGACCCTTTGCCAGGTTACTATGAGCCATGGGCTCGATGCACAGCAGGTGGATAACCTCCCTCATTGTCACATCTTCTTTGGTCACATGACTGATACCAGGCACATAGCGCTCACCTAAAACATAACACTGGTCAACACACAAACATGTGTCTAATCTATCTGACCATAAAGCTTAAAGAGTGGTATCATTACCAACAATAACGATGAGGAGATAGAGCATCTCTTCTGTCAAACGGTTCCACTGGATCAGTTCATCCTGTAAAATTATTCATGTTTCAACAACAACATGAGTCTTTGGTGCCATGTTGATATAACTTGGAGTACATTTTATCATTACTGAGGTGTAGCTCACCTGGTCTTTGCCTGAACAGTTTCCATTAAAATAATCAAAGAGCTCAAATCTCAACAGGATCAGCATGAGGAAGTGGTTGGGGTCCATTTTGGAAGCAGTTATCTACAGAATATTTGTGAAAGTGATATCAAATCACCACACCTTGGGTTAAAATTTGAATGTTCATACATGAGTCCGAAAATCTGAGTTCTACTCACCTGAAGCATGACAATGTCCTTATCGTACATCTCATCCCTGCATTTTACATCCTGATAATAGTAGACCTAAGAACAACACTTGATTAGCTCGTCTCTCAATCAGATGGGAAAAAAATAAGAAAAGAATACAGAATAAAAATTGTGCAAAAAAAAATGTTCTGTACCTGGCTGACTAACGAGAGCCCGTTCCTGCGCCACATCTCAGCTGAGACCTGTGCAGCCAGCACGATGCAGCGCAGAGGATACTCTGCCAGTTGAGTGAAGTCATAGCTCTCCTGCAACAAGAAAATATCTTTGATAGTGTTTAAGTTATTTCATTTTACTCCTGGAATTCTGCAATCAGGTCTATGAATGCAAAAAAATAATACAAAACATCTAAATATTTTCTCATGTGCCCTACCAGATTTTCCAGGCGTTCAGTGGCCCCTGATTTGCACATTAGCACATACAGGCCTGGGAAGCACAACATGAAAAGCGTTGAGTTCATAGTTGACAAAAACAGACAATAGAAGGGGGAGGAAATAAAAAAAAAAGTTCTCCTACCAGCCAGCAGCCTGGAAATGGGCAGATGTATGCTGACAGGCTCCTGAGACACTTTGTACGGGCGGACATGGAGGATGTGTTTGCACATGTAGTAGTCTGTAGCCTCTCTGTGGAAGGGCTGATTATTACACTGCATCAGGACTGTGTGGCACTCTTTAAATGCAAGCAGCAAGATCTCTTCCTAAAGGGGGAACAAGCAATGAATGACCGCCAAAATCCACTCCTTCACTGTTTTCTTCTCTTTTTTCTGTTGTTTGATTGATTATTTGCATCACAACTTACATCAGAGGAACACCAGTCCTGAAACATTGCAAGGACGTGGCGGAGCTGGATCTGAAGAGAAAAACCAGCCTCCCATTCTGGCTCCACTGCTATGTGCCGTCCAAACTGGCGCTTCACCTCCTCCATGCCCTGATCAGTAGAGGAAGAGGTGCCATGAGTTTGTATCTGATTTGTCAGGTTGACGTTAAAAAAAATGTCGTAGCCCTTTTGTTACAAGCTATTGAGTAAAGTGGAAATAATCAGGAAAAAAACTACCTGCATGCATTTGAGGAGCCCAAGGAAGATTTTAAACCCCTCTAGGAACTGTGTCCGCAGCTCTTCAGTCCATATTGAAGGTTTACTGATCAGAATGTACCTGAGAGACACAAAATGCATCTTAGATAAAGAATCTAGTCTTTGTCAATTGCCAATATAATCACAGTTGAGATGTGACAACAGCAATAGACAATAAACATGTTTCTTTTTTAATCTAAAAATCAAACTGTTTTCTGTCTACTGACCTGAGGTCGTGGAAGATGACCTGAATGCGTGAGAACTTGTCCGAGTTGTAGCCGAGGAAGAAGAAGCGATTGTTATCATCCAGATGCTCTCGCAGAAGTTCCATGACTGTATCAACTATCACTTTGATGACATTGCCCTCCTCTATCAGCTGCCTGGCCTAAAAGAGGAACAGGGATATAAGCATACAGCCAAAATAAGCTTTAAGGAAAACAACCTCCTCTAATAAAGGTAAAACAACTGTACACAGGTGCCCAAACAGCAAAAACATACCAGTGTGGGTACTGTGAATATCTGTACTGACAGAGCAGTGATAGATATGCTTCTTTCATGGTCGTCATTAATGAAATCCTTCTGCAGCTGTTTGTAGTGCTGAAAAGACGATTGAACACGTTTTAGACTAGGAGAATGAGGAATGGACAAAAAGAGAAGAAAAACATTCATATTTTTTTTACCTTTGTGAACTCAATTGCAAAAAGCCTCTTGAACTCAGTCTCCATTAGCATGCTACAGAAAATTAGCTCATGAACAATCTTGCGAGCTCCTGAAGGAGAAAGGAAAGATAAGTTTCTGTTTCTGTCACTTTGAATTTAATGAAAATCTATACTTGCCTTTGTACATCCTGGCATCATGCAGCATCAGTCTGCTGATGAGGCAGGGCCGCTCTCTCTCAGAGTTGGGCTCTAGTGCCACCTGACTGAAGGCCTGCCTGAAGCCAGCTGTACAAAACACAGGGTCCCAGTCACAGAATTTGCATGAAACGATTAAGACTTAGAAATGTAAAGTTAAAAAAAGCAGAGGATTATTTTAAGAAGTGTGATGTTTCGTGGGCTGTGAATACCTGAGTAACCGATGATCTTTTGGAACCAGCTGCCAAGGCGCAGAGCGAAAGTCTGATGAGCCATTACTGCTGAGTGAAGGATCTCCACACGTAGTGGCTGAAGGGAAATGTGCTCTGAGTTTGACTGCAAAACAGCAATTAAAGATTTATCATCACATACAGGTAAAACTAAGCACACATTTTTCAACTTTACTCAGGTGGAGGGTGTGTGTTTCATTCACCCTGATAAGATCTTTAGCCTGCTGGCAGGTAAGAAGATTTCCTCTCTTTACAGCCCGTCGTCCCTGTGCAACAGTTAGAATTAATATGGCACATTTTGTAATCAATATCCAGAGCATAGTTATGGAGACACAATATAATCAGCTTTACTTCCTCATGAGAGTGCTGTAAAGACAGCGTTAGAAGTAAAAAAAAAAGGGTACCTCCTTGTCAATAAGTGCTGTGTGTGTCTGGGCTTCAGCCTGATCACAATGAACAGAGCGCTGCAGGGTGTAGATCACGTGGTCATACGAGTGGTGCTCGTCATTGTAGAGCACACAATAGTACGCATTTTCTTTTGACCTGCAAGGATACATTTCTTTGTTAAGTGGAGTGTTTTTTACAAAAATGAGTGTATGCTTGTAATCAGATGAATCTCACCGTGGCTGGAGTTCAGCAGGCAGCTCTAAGTTCTCCTCCCAAACTAGGAAATCAGTGAGGTACTGCAGCAGCACCTGGAACAGTTTCTCAGCACGTTCGTATAACTCAGGCTCCAACACGCATTCATCCTGAACACAGCAAGAAAACCACACCGAGTATACATAACCAATCTGACCAGGTCTCTCAGTTATAATGATTTATGCGTTGTAATCTGTCTTCAGAGTTTCAGAGGCATTTTTCAGACATTTTGTGACAGCAAGCTGTATCAGTATGTCTAATAAGGGCAATTATGAATTAATCTGGAATATAAATGTGGCTGCAAATAAAGTTTCTACCTTTGTCTAACATTGCATCCTCAAAGACTGTTGAAGATTTATCATATTTTGCAGAGCTTCTCAGACAATGACTCGGCCTGTAAGAATAATCTTTACTAATACCCTATTTCCTGTGTCACCAGCAGTGTGTACAATATGTCAAAGGGCTAGTCTAAATATTTTGCTACAAAAGACGAAGCGAGAAATTTGATATGGGGACAAACATTCCTTAAAGCAGCTTCCTATTTTTATACAAATACCTGACATTTAACAGTAAAACAAATCAAACAGCAAGTCTGTCAGTCTGTCTACAGCAGTGTCTCTGCCACTCTCCCACAATCTTCACAACGAAGATCTGAAAATTATTATAAGCAGTTAAATGTACAGCGTGGAGGTGGAGTTGTGGTCACGTAACATGTTATTGAGCACATTTCCAAATCTGATAAAAAAAAAAAAAAAACAGCTTCACTGAGCAGGCCTGCTGATGTCTCTGTTAAAAGAGGCACCTGTTGTTTATGGAAAACAGGCACAAAGCTGTCAAGATGTGCATCAGCTCAAAGCCCCCTGAGCACGATCCTATCAGAGAATCACAGTGATCAGCAAAGAAAGGCCTGACGAACAAGTGCTGAACAGCATCAATCAGCAAAACGTCCCCCAGCAGCACCTCTGCACCATTCAGCAGGATTGAAGCAAATGTTTTCCACCAGCTTTTACACACTCAATCACCCTCTGAGTCTTTTAACCTGGTGATAAATTTTCTCTGTTGTTTCAGGTCAACAAAGTGCTTTTCTTTCCTTTTTCCGGAGCCAAAGTCACAGCCAAGAGAGCATCAGCCAGGATTAAGATGGGAAAATAAGCATTCTGGGGTTCACTGACACAGAATGGGACAAGCACACCCCTCCCACGTCCCTTTTTCCGCTCTATTATGTAACTCACCGTTACCATGGCAGTGGCTGCCCCTGGGTCGTGTTTGGAGCAACAGGGGCCAATCTTCCAGGCTTCAACATCCCCACAATCACAGAATCCCCCGCCTGATGATGCGTGCATCTGGGAAAGAAGAAAGAACACATACTGTAAGTCACGGAGGGGGAGTAGTAGTTACATAAATGGAAGTGGACAACCTAAGAACAGTTATTACATAAATCCTCAACCAATTAAGAAACACTGCATCTTTAACTTTGGAGTCAGCATTATGCAACAGTGGGATTCATACATAAGAAGACAAATTTAAAGCCGATGGCTACTTGACAGCCTTCGATCAAGGTCACATGAAGCCAAAAGTTTTTCCCACTTTTTTTCCAGAACGACGGTGGCATATTGATATAAACTAAATGAATTCAATGAAGAATAATTTTCCTCAAAGTTTTAAATATTAACCTTGTAGCGATGGCTTTTATGCACACTATCCTGGAAGCAGTCCATGCACAGGACACAAGTAGGATCTATGGCGCAATCCCTGAAATGAGAAGAGGAGGGTTAGTTACACAATTAAGAAAGAAATACAAGTGAATCATTTGAAGACAGGCCACCAGGTTCTTTTTTTTAAATGCACAATTACCTCTCCTCTACCAAATAAAACCATTAAAGTCAAATCAACAGGGGTGACATGACAAGCTTTTGTTATGTTGCGATATAACCAGTCACTAGCTATACCACAAGTTGTTTAAGCTTTACGACTTTTTAGTGACTGAGGAATTTGGCACTACAGCACCAGTTAACTAAGTTTGCTTGCTCTTCTGTAATATAAGTAGAATGACAAAAGCACATAAAGACAGCCTATATAGAAAGCACATATAGAAATACACTATTGACTTGATAGTGCCAAACACAGTGAGGCAGGGATATACCCATATTTTCCGAAATATGTGTCAAATTGACAAAGAAAAAAGATGTAACATCTCCAGTGAGAAATCTTAGAAAAGCTGGAAAATACTCTTATCTTCATAAGTGATACTTCAAATTATTTCAAATTACACACTGACTATTTCATAATGAGGACCATGAGAGTGTCGTTTTACTCGGTTGGCTGTTAAGTTGCATAAATATTTCTGAGAGAAAAATCATTTCCTTCTAAAATATCCAATAACATCTACCCCCTAAATAAATGAAATTATTTATTCAGGGGTTGACCTCAACTACCCAGCACTAAGATCTATTTGGTAGAAGCAAATTATTATTTGCCATTTTAGCAGTGTCACTATGATTCACTGTAAAATGAGTTTATTTCTTAAGATCATCAGTGTCTTCTCAGACCTGCATGAGTAAACAGTCTCTCCCTCTTTGAAAACCCGTCCACAAAGCTGCGAAGAGCTGCTGCCCTGCTTGAGCTTCTCCAGACCCTCCTGAGGGTCTTCTCCAAAAAGAAAGCACTCCAATGGATGAAGGAGTTGACTCTGCATGCGCTCCTCTTCCTCCTGGGGGTTGGACTCTTTTATCAGACAGAATATGCGTGGCACCTGCTCCTTCAGGTAACGGAACAGCTCCGACCTGCAGTCTCCAGCCTCCAGCCATTTCTGCAAAACAGGAGAGAAGAGCACATGTAGCTTTGCAGTGACACTAGTTTTTTTTACCTCAATCCCACAAAGAAACCCCTATTTCCATTGTGATGCACAGAGCAAAATTGAATGCCATTAAATAGTTTTACGCAACTAAATCCATGTTAAGTTAAGTTAGAATAAATGTGGAAGATACAACCTTGACAGTTAAATGAGAAATGTTGTGTAGATTGTTGACACTAAAACTAAACAGAGGTCTCTCAATGTTTCTCTTTGGAATTGTGTTGTATGGGGACGTAAACTACAGTTAGCCTGACATTAAAAATGAAACAAAAACAGTGAAGGGTGTTTCAAGTAACGAAGGTCCTAGCTTGGAATTTTTGACATAGTTTTCTTCTGAGATAAGATGAATCAGTTTCCTTTTGACGCATCCTGCTAAGGAAATGAAAACAGCCACAATGTATGTGGTTTTTGTTCTATTCTGTAAGACCAGTGTGATACTTTTTCAGCTAGAACCACTATTATAAAACATACGTTTATATGTACAAATATTTGATTATGAAATATATAGAGGAGCAAAAGTGTCCAAGAAATAAGATTCAAAAGATTGGTTGGGTGGACACATTGTTGATGGATTTTTTTAAAATTTCATTAGCGTTTCCCGTGAAAAGTCAAGGATGCATGTATTACAAAATAAAACTGGACGCTCGGGTTGAACGACGTGTTATTCTCGTAACCTGGTGTATATGATTTCATAATTTCAACGACGCTTCTCACTTATTTTCAGTTTTATTTGAAGGTTGTAAATCAATTTAGAAGCGCATGCAAAGTAACATCTCATGTTATGAAATATATCTACTTTCACTTTCAGTAGAGACACAACACACTTCAGTAGTCACATGAACGGTGTCAGAATTCATAAACTCTTGTCAACACACGATACAGAAACACGGACAGAAGCGGTCGCCAAATTGCCCAAGGATGGAGATTAACACACTCCAGAGACTGTTTACATATTTTCTTTCACCAGAATAAAAACATAACTGATCATCTCTCTGTTACAGCTGAATTCACTAAGTACACATGAGTAAAGAAAACTGAAGAGTCTGAGCTCGGATATTTTTAACGGTAGGATGATTAGCACAGGAGCTAACATCGACGCTAGCCTGGTTCAGAGAAAGCCCTTTAACTGTCCAGCCCAACCATGCTGTAGAAAATAACTAACACGTTATTAGTTAGTGTTTTGTCCCTCAGTCACTGACACCACTGTCAGCAGTCAGAGCTTTTATAAACTCAAACCTTGCTCAGCTCCAGTCCGTCCTGGGATTTCTCACCCTCCGCCATATTCCATTTACCGTAAAGGAGGAGGTGTCTCTAGGAGACCGTTCCCCTCACAATCCAAATATTTTGCGACGCTGCGAGAGCACGACTGAAAGTCAGAAATAATGTCGTCATACTTTTGTATGTGAACTAACATCATTATTCTTGTCTTGTTTGTTTGAAAATTTTAAGATTGCCTCAGACAGAAAATAAAGGTTTGCTGACTTCGTTTCAGCAAATCTTGCCCTCTGGTGGTTGACCATAATTTCTGTGCACAGGACAAGACAATTATTTGATCCAGTTTGGAAATTGCATCCAAATTTCGTGCCATGACTGTTTTGTGGATAATTAAAACCATCGGAGAAGTCTGTACTGTAGACTGTATAAAGGTCTGTACCATTGACTGTATATAGAACCGATGGAGACGAAAAATTAGTTGGTGTGAAAGAGAAATGAGTTGTCGAAATTGTTTACAAACTTTGTTTATATTGAGTAATATCTATGCAATATCAAATGCATCTTTTTCTGCAAGAAAAAAAAATCAATGAGCATAAAAAAATGAAACAAGAAAAACAAATATAAAACACAAAATCAAAAAATTGCGTTGACTAAAAAGTTTTTCTTTTCTGAAATGTCACATTTTCATGTATACTTGGACTGTTTTCATGCTTTTAATTAGTTACTCTTTTTGAGTGGACCAAAAAATGCTCAAAGTATCCATCATGATACATAAAAGTGTAGATCATGTGTGGATCATAGACTATGGTGTGGATCATAGTCTATGGTGTGGATCATAGACTATGGTGTGGATCATAGTCTA
Source organism: Thalassoma bifasciatum (assembly GCA_008086565.1). Lineage (NCBI taxonomy): Eukaryota > Metazoa > Chordata > Actinopteri > Labriformes > Labridae > Thalassoma > Thalassoma bifasciatum. Next base: position 139,501 of record RPOG01000165.1, on the reverse strand, counting down.
TGGTGTGGATCATAGACTATGGTGTGGATCATAGACTATGGTGTGGATCATAGAGTATGGTGTGGATCATAGATCATAGTGTGGATCATAGACTATGGTGTGGATCATAGACTATGGTGTGGATCATAGANATTATGTAACTCACCGTTACCATGGCAGTGGCTGCCCCTGGGTCGTGTTTGGAGCAACAGGGGCCAATCTTCCAGGCTTCAACATCCCCACAATCACAGAATCCCCCGCCTGATGATGCGTGCATCTGGGAAAGAAGAAAGAACACATACTGTAAGTCACGGAGGGGGAGTAGTAGTTACATAAATGGAAGTGGACAACCTAAGAACAGTTATTACATAAATCCTCAACCAATTAAGAAACACTGCATCTTTAACTTTGGAGTCAGCATTATGCAACAGTGGGATTCATACATAAGAAGACAAATTTAAAGCCGATGGCTACTTGACAGCCTTCGATCAAGGTCACATGAAGCCAAAAGTTTTTCCCACTTTTTTTCCAGAACGACAGTGGCATATTGATATAAACTAAATGAATTCAATGAAGAATAATTTTCCTAAAAGTTTTAAATACTAACCTTGTAGCGATGGCTTTTATGCACACTGTCCTGGAAGCAGTCCATGCACAGGACACAAGTAGGATCTATGGCGCAATCCCTGAAATGAGAAAAGGAGGGTTAGTTACACAATTAAGAAAGAAATACACGTGAATCATTTGAAGACAGGCCACCAGGTTCTTTTTTTTAGATGCACAATTACCTCTCCTCTACCAAATAAAACCATTAAAGTCAAATCAATAGGGGTGACATGACAAGCTTTTGTTATGTTGCGATATAACCAGTCATTAGCTGTACCACAAGTTTTTTAAGCTTTACGACTTTTTAGTGACTGAGGAATTTGGTACTACAGCACCAGTTAACTAAGTTTGCTTGCTCTTCTGTCATATAAGTAGGATGACAAAAGCACATAAAGACAGCCTATATAGAAAGCACATATAGAAATACACTATTGACTTGATAGTGCCAAACACAGTGAGGCAGGGATATACCTATATTTTCCAAAATATGTGTCAAATTGACAAAGAAAAAAGATGTAACATCTCCAGTGAGAAATCTTAGAAAAGCTGGAAAATACTCTTATCTTCATAAATGATACTTCAAATTATACACTGACTATTTCATAATGAGGACCATGAGAGTGTCGTTTTACTCGGTTGGCTGTTAAGTTGCATAAATATTTCAGAGAGAAAAATCATTTCCTTCTAAAATATCCAATAACATCTACACCCTATATAAATGAAATTATTTATTCAGGGGTTGACCTCAACTACCCAGCACTAAGATCTATTTGGTAGAAGCAAGTTATTATTTGCCATTTTAGCAGTGTCACTATGATTCACTGTAAAATGTGTTTATTTCTTAAGATCATCAGTGTCTTCTCAGACCTGCATGAGTAAACAGTCTCTCCCTCTTTGAAAACCCGTCCACAAAGCTGCGAAGAGCTGCTGCCCTGCTTGAGCTTCTCCAGACCCTCCTGAGGGTCTTCTCCAAAAAGAAAGCACTCCAATGGATGAAGGAGTTGACTCTGCATGCGCTCCTCTTCCTCCTGGGGGTTGGACTCTTTTATCAGACAGAATATGCGTGGCACCTGCTCCTTCAGGTAACGGAACAGCTCCGACCTGCAGTCTCCAGCCTCCAGCCATTTCTGCAAAACAGGAGAGAAGAGCACATGTAGCTTTGCAGTGACACTAGTTTTTTTTTTACCTCAATCCCACAAAGAAACCCCTATTTCCATTGTGATGCACAGAGCAAAATTGAATGCCATTAAATAGTTTTACGCAACTAAATCCATGTTAAGTTAAGTTAGAATAAATGTGGAAGATACAACCTTGACAGTTAAATGAGAAATGTTGTGTAGATTGTTGACACTAAAACTAAACAGAGGTCTCTCAATGTTTCTCTTTGGAATTGTGTTGTATGGGGACGTAAACTACAGTTAGCCTGACATTAAAAATGAAACAAAAACAGTGAAGGGTGTTTCAAGTAACTAAGGTCCTAGCTTGGAATTTTTGACATAGTTTTCTTCTGAGATAAGATGAATCAGTTTCCTTTTGACGCATCCTGCTAAGGAAATGAAAACAGCCACAATGTATGTGGTTTTTGTTCCATTCTGAAAGACCAGTGTGATACTTTTTCAGCTAGAACAACTATTATAAAACATACGTTTATATGTACAAATATTTGATTATGAAATATATAGAGGAGCAAGAGTGTCCAAGAAATAAGATTCAAAAGATTGGTTGGGTGGACACATTGTTGATGGATTTGTTTTAAATTTCATTAACGTTTCCCGTGAAAAGTCAAGGATGCATGTTTTACAAAATAAAACTGGACGCTCGGGTTGAACGACGTGTTATTCTCATAACCTGGTGTGTATGATTTCATAATTTCAACAGCGCTTCTCACTTATTTTCAGTTTTATTTGAAGGCTGTAAATCCATTTAGAAGCGCATGCAAAGTAACATCTCATGTTATGAAATATATCTACTTTCACTTTCAGTAGAGACACAACATACTTCAGTGGTCACATGAACGGTGTCAGAATTCATAAACTCTTGTCAACACACGATACAGAAACACGGACAGAAGCGGTCGCCAAATTGCCCAAGGATGGAGATTAACACACTCCAGAGACTGTTTACATATTTTCTTTCACCAGAATAAAAACATAACTGATCATCTCTCTGTTACAGCTGCATTCACTAAGTACACATGAGTAAAGAAAACTGAAGAGTCTGAGCTCGGATATTTTTAACGGTAGGATGATTAGCACAGGAGCTAACATCGACGCTAGCCTGGTTCAGAGAAAGCCCTTTAACTGTCCAGCCCAACCATGCTGTAGAAAATAACTAACACGTTATTTGTTAGTGTTTTGTCCCTCAGTCACTGACACCACTGTCAGCAGTCAGAGCTTTTATAAACTCAAACCTTGCTCAGCTCCAGTCCGTCCTGGGATTTCTCACCCTCCGCCATATTCCATTTACCGTAAAGGAGGAGGTGTCTCTAGGAGACCGTTCCCCTCACAATCCAAATATTTTGCGACGCTGCAAGAGCACGACTGAAAGTCAAAAATAATGTCGTCTTACTTTTGAGTATGAACCAACATCATTATTCTTGTCTTGTTTGTTTGAAAATTTTAAGATTGCCTCAGACAGAAATTAAAGGTTTGCTGACTTCGTTTCAGCAAATTTTGCCCTCTGGTGGTTGACCATAATTTCTGTGCACAGGACAAGACAATTATTTGATCCCGTTTGGAAATTGCACCCAAATTTCGTGCCTTGACTGTTTTGTGGATAATTAAAACCATCGGAGAAGTCTGTACTGTAGATTGTATGAAGGTCTGTACCATTGACTGTGTATAGAATCGATGGAGACGAAAAATTATTTGTTGTAGAAGAGAAATGAGTTGTCGAAATTGTTTACAAACTTTGTTTATATTGAGTAATATCTATGCAATATCAAATGCATCTTTTTCTGCAAGAAAAAAAATCAATGAGCATAAAAAATGAAAAAAGAAAAACAAATATAAAACACAAAATCAAAAAATTGCATTGACTAAAAAGTTTTTCTTTTCTGAAATATCACATTTTCATGTATACTTGGACTGTTTTCATGCTTTTAATTAGTTAGTCTTTATGAGTGGACCAAAAAAATGCTCAAAGTATCCATCATGATACATAAAAGTGTAGATCATGTGTGGATCATAGACTATGGTGTGGATCATAGACTGTGGTGTGGATCATAGACTATGGTGTGGATCATAGATCATAGTCATACAGTCTATGATCATAGTGTGGATGTGGATGTGTGGATGTAGACAGCCGACCAGCAGAGGACGCTGGAGCATCGTGGCGCTTGTTTCTGTGGTGATGTATCCAGGGGGCCAGAGGTCAGAGTTGAATGTTTGACAGAAAGACCTGAATATGGATTCTATATTTCATGAGAAAGTAAGTTAAAACATTTAAGTCACAATAATTAGCTTCAGGTCATTGTTTGTGTTTACTTGAAGAGTTTTACCCTGTTATTTGGTGGTTTGTTTTCAGACGCTTTGTGGCCGCTGCTCTGAGATTTGCGCTTGTGTTTGGAAGTATTGTTGTCCACACAGCTAAAATGCTAATTTCACATGCTTGTCAAATCTTGTGAAAAGTTTCCAGTAAGCCCTAAGTAACAACAGAAAACTAGATAACAGTCGAGAGCGCGATATTTCACACCGGGAAAGTAAATTGGATAACTTGAAATAGTGTCTTTTCCCCTGAATTAGCACTAAAAACTAGTTTTGCGTTAACTAGCTGTTTGTAGCTTCCCTGGAGCATGACTGTTGCCGTGGGCACTGACCAAAACAAACAACTTCACCATTAGTTCATTCATTGGGCATGAGGCCAACTAATTTATTCATACTAATGGGTTATGTCTGCAGAATTTTCACTTATCAATACTTTATTCCTTATTTGTAGCAAGAGGGCTCTCTATGTGCCCAACACTGTCTTAACAACCTCCTGCAGGGTGAGTATTTCACCCCTGTGGATCTGTCCTCCATCGCACATCAGCTGGACGAAGAGGAGAGGATGAGGATGGCTGAGGGAGGGATGGGTAGCGAGGAGTATAGGACCTTCTTACAGGTAAGGCGACATGCGTAGACTTTGGTATGATAAAGCAGCACCCATTTCACTGGTGCTTTCTCTACAGCTGATTTTTCTTCTGTGCATGTGTCTCCAGCAACCATCTGGAAACATGGATGACAGCGGGTTCTTTTCAATACAAGTGAGTTCAAGTTATGTGCTGCACTGTGTTTTTTAATTCAATTACAGGTCGACTAAAAATAATGTGTTAATTGTATAAATTTTCCATTCTCTTGTCTTATTCCCGTAGGTAATTAGCAATGCTCTGAGGGTGTGGGGCCTGGAGTTAATCTTGTTCAACAGTCGGGAGTATCAGAGCCTGATGATTAATCCAATGTAAAGATTCTTTGCCAAAACTTAATGATAATTATATCTCACATGACAATCTTGTTATGTGAGTTAATGGGGAAAAATATCCCTCTCTGCTTCTTTTTTTTTCAGAAATGAGAAGGCTTTTATTTGCAACTACAAGGAGCACTGGTTTACTATACGCAAACTTGGCCAGCAGGTATGAGATTAATGTCATCATAAAAAAAGTCCAACAGATCTTGATTCTATAGAAACACTGATTTTAGGTTGTTGTTGTTGTTTTTATTGCAGTGGTTTAATCTGAATTCGCTGTTGACTGGACCGGAGTTGATATCGGACACCTATTTAGCCCTATTTCTTGCACAGTTACAGCAGGAAGGTATCGTAAACTCAACTTATTTCTCATTTATTGACATGTTGCAAAGAAGCTGACGTATTTACTGTTGTTTTTATTCAGGTTATTCCATATTTGTAATTCGAGGAAACTTCCCTGATTGTGAAGCAGATCAGATCCTCGGGATCATGAAAGTGCAACAGCAGCAGAGGCCGAGGCTTATTGGAGAGGATGAGGCCCAGACCAGCGCAGGGTGGGCACTCCTGTATATAGGCAGACATTCAAATGAAAACTTTATCACATCAAGTGTTAACTTGAGGTGTTTAAGTTTCTTTTTTTGTTAAAAATGTTGCTTTGGCAACTTATAAAGCACTGTTCTGTAAGCAGGAGGTCAGCAGCTCTGAACCAAGCAGAGATGGGCTTTAATGTGGAGGATGAAGTTGTGGATGAAGATGATGAGCTGAAGAGGGCACTGGCTCTTAGCAGACAGGACATAGACGTTGAAGATGAAGAAGCTGATCTTCGCAGGGCCATACAGCTCAGCATGCAAGGTAAAAGAAATAAAGATATTTCAAATTTCTGTTCTTTGCCAGGGTTTGTCTGGAAATCAAAAAATGTTAGTGAAACATGCAGAATATTTAATTTTATGAAGTGCAAAATAAGGCTTAACCCTATTATTTGATGCCAATGATCAGCTCGTTCTGAGTGTCGATTCCCTTGAGCTCAACCATGACAACATGGTTTTAAATATATAAGTGTATTGTCTACCTTTTGCAATCATCAATACCTGAAAATACATTCTTTTAATCCATATTTAAGGAGCAGTGATGAGCAATAAGTCTTCAGAGGCTGAAATGGGAAATATGAAGTCAGGGAGCACTTCTGGAGGACAAAGAGAAGGCCAGAATGAGACGCTCACAGCAGAGGAGCTACGGAGGAGAAGACAAGCGTATTTTGACCGGTGGGTTTCACTGCTTGATGAGTGACTGTTCCAATGCAACATATTGTGAGCAATCAAGAATTGAGCTTGAAGCTATTTCTCTTCTACGGTAGAAATGCTAAGACAGCTTTGATCACGGTCTGTTCATCATAGCACAAATGTTGTGGCACCTTTTTGGTTGTTTTATTTTATTTGGATTAATGACCTATTGAAGTGTGCATTATGTTATACTGATTCCACCTCTTTATTCAGCAGAGAATAAATTCAGTCTGTCTGATACAAATATCTGTCTTCTCAGGCAACAGCAACAAGCTCAATCAAACATTCCTCCCCAACCAGACCCAAAATCAACAGGTGGGCCAAGTAAGTACTACTTATTTTCTGTGCAGAAAATTCCATGAAGTTTTAGGGAATACATAGCCATTCAAGAGGTAAATAAGTGCATGAAGGAAAATAAAAAACATTTCTGTCTTGCAGGCTCTGTAAACACTAGCACTGAACAGGACCAACGTCAGAATCCCAGCCAGTGAAGCTGTGAAGGTTTGCCTGTGTCGTTTACCAGCTGCCTGGATTGGCAACCCCACACAGGGTTGGCTTTGCTCCTTCCTCTAACCTTTTGCACACGCGAACATAAGAACAGTCTGAAGGCTGACACTTTCCCCCGGTTAGTTCGCTGACGGCTTTAGAGAAGAGAATATCGAAAAAGAAAAGGCAGCAGTTAGTCTAATCCAACTAACTGATGTACTGACGCTGGGAAAAAAGGGTGACCACAGAACCCATGATGCAGTTTATCCAGGTTTGCAATTGCCTTTTTACCATGGCGCCTTCTATTTCTATTGTATACTGTTTTTTATCCGTTATTTTTTTTCTCTTGATGAGATGGAAAGAATCTTCTGCGTTCAGAGAAAGTGTTGATCTGTGTCAGGGTAAAAAACGCACAGAAGTAGGTTTTCTGGGAGAGGAGACCAATGTAAACGCTCAAAGATCTCAAAAGGTTTGGGAACGATGGATTGTTGTTTCTCTCTATTTGATTTGTGTTTTCTCAAAAGCAAGATAAAATCATTGCTACACCTACAAAAACACCTTTGTAGTTTTGAAATCATTTCTATCTGCATATTTCAGAAACATCTTTTAGCTAGGTCATTTCTTCCTCACGACATCAGTAATTTTAATCATGGATGCAAAGGATTTGCCTGTAGAGGCGTTGGGACAACCTGTTTCAGATATTGTGGTTTCCTTTTTACCTTAAAGTATATAAGTAGGAATTATGGATAATGGAAGATGACACAACTCCCGAATTAAGGGTGTTTTGTCCTTCTTTTTAAGAAGGTGAATGAACCTGTAGAGCTATCTTCCGGATCTAAGATGCTTTAAAAAATATATATTTTTCATCCTGCTTTGGTTGACATGATGGTTAACAAAGAGGTTCTCTATAAAAAACCTAAACTGCAGTTTTTACATAAAACATTGTTTATCATTACTGATAATATGAGCCCCAGAAAAAGAAAATAATAATAATAAATTTGAAAGGTTTAAGCCCACAGCACAAAGTAAATAACTTCAGCCACTGTCAAAGTTGATCAGTATTTGTCACTGAACATGAAGGAAGTTAGTGAAAAGAAAAGATGACTTTGTCCATCCACAGATTACTTGTCTTATTCCACCAATACTTAAAGGGATGTAGTAGAGATCAAGTGTGCAGAGATGAAACACATTGCACTGAGGTTGCCTTGGGATCAAGCTCCTGAAAGTGATGGCTGTTTGACAAGTTTTCAGAGAATGCTCCATGTTTGAAATAAAGGCTGACTGTTATTGAACTACATAACTTAAATTATATAAAACCCAAAGAGTGGAGGAATTCACCTTGTATTGTATTGTGTCTTACCATGACATGTTTTAATTCTCACATTCCCCCTGAAAACCTGATGTCAGGACAAATTCTAGCTGGATGCATTACAGCAAAAAAAAAAAAAGAAAAATGTAAAAGTTATGGAAACAATAACAATTGAGTACAGATATATTTTGAGATTCCCTTTAAGAGCACCTGATGTCATGCAAAGTGTGATCTCCTGTGCTGGTTGACTTCTATCAAGATTCAGCTGTTTCTCTTTTTTTTTGGATGTATGTTTTCTCTGTTTAGGTTTTTATTTTCTATTTAAAATGCACTTGTTAAAAAGCAGACTTATTCTTCTTTTTCACTCACTACATTCTTCAGATCAGTATTCATTATTTTTGTTAAATTCTATATGACACCATTCTTTCATTTACTGTATTAGTTCTTGTTCAAGGATTAAAGTGATATTCACTCCAACAAGTGTTTCTAATGCATCTTTTATTCTTTTGGATTATTTCTTTTTTGGAAATGGTGCATTTTTATTTGACAGGACAGTTTGACAGAGAGTTGGAGAGATGATGTACACCAAATGTTGTTGAGACCAGGAATTGATCTTTCAACCAGGGAGATGAAAGCTACTGCCTTTGTATACGGGGTGCTAACCTCTACTATTGTTTATGTATCAGACTGGCATCATGCCTTCATCTTCTTCTGTAAGATGTGAAGTCAAAATGAGTTTGATGAGCTCTTAATGACCTTTACTGCTGCCAGTTGCCAGAGGAAGCTTTTAAAGTTATTTGTCACTTAGGCCGGCTGTTGTCTTGATTTTATAGTTGATGTACTTTCACCACAGAACTACATCAGTGTCAAAGTCTTGTCTCATTTTCATTATCAAATGCAAATATGTTATTTCACCAGTGACATCACTTTTGTTTTGCGAATGAGACATTAAAGCTTGTGAAACAACTCTGACAGTCTCATCAGGAATAACACAGCAGTTGGTTAATATGTAACACCTAGTGTGTACTTGCACTTTGTTTCCCCAAATAACAGAGAGTTTTCAGACGTAACTTTCCCCAAGCTGGATGGTAAGTATGGCAGACAATCTCTGAAGTATATTTCTGTTTATCGCAACTATGTAATGCTTTTTTATAGTTACTTATTTGGGTTAGATCAAATGGAACATAAGTTTTCCATCAGGTCTCATAATCTATTTGTGGGTGTTCAACTGCACTTTTTAACATTTCATTGACATCTGCATGTTTGCATTTTCAGGTTGTTCACTCAGACTTTCTCAGCCTTTAAAATATGGAGACACACAAAATGAAGACCGGATTTGTTTTTGTCCTGATCTACCTGTGCCTCCTCAGTTCTGTCACCCAAGCCCCACTTCCAAACGCCACTATCTCTGACCTCTCCTTCAAAAACATGGACTATGCAATGAACCTCTACAGAACAATATCAGGCTACCATGACAAGAACATCTTTTTCTCCCCTCTGAGCATTTCAAACACATTTGCTGCTCTCTTAATGGCCTCAGGTGGTGTCACATATCAGGAAATACTCAGGGGACTCAACCTGGAGCAGCTGGAGCGAGCAGATCAGCCAGAGCTCATCCCCAAACTCTTTCAGCTCCTCAATGCGAACATCACGAGGAACATGTCACTCAACCTGGACCAGAGCATGGCACTGTTTATGAGCCCACATTATGAGGTGGAGGGGGTATTCGAAGACCAAATCAAGAAGTATTTTGATGCTGATATCAAAAGTGTAAACTTTTCAAACACAGAAGAGAGTATAAGAGTTATTAATGAGTACATCCAGCAGAAGACCAAACACAAAGTAACTGAGATGATTTCCAGTGTGGATTCAGTGACCCAGCTCATGTTAATCAACACAATTTTTTTTCAGGGTAAGTTAAATTATTTTGCAAACTTCAACTTTTGTCTTCTTCTTTTATTCCCATACTCCTTTGAGCTACAACTCTTAGGGTCTTTATTAAACTAAAAATGTTATTTCCTCAACAGGAGGCTGGCTGAAGCCTTTCAACCCAGAGTTCACTAACACTGCCCCCTTCTACATTGACAACTACAGAGTTGTGCAAGTGAGAATGATGTACATGGAAGATAAATTTTACACGATGCAAGACATTCCTCTTGGTGCCAAGGTGCTGAAGCTACCATACCAGGAGGGTGTGTCCATGCTCATTCTGCTCCCCAACAAAGGCATGGACTATACTGTGATTGATGAGGAGATCACTGCTGAAAGGTTCTTGAGCTGGATCAAAAAGCTGGAAAAAACGTAAGAGCACAGAAACTAACTTCAGTGGAAAATAGTAATTTTAGGATCCAGCTCAAATACTCCTCATTCATTGGCATTTTCAACAAGCATTTTGATTTAGTTGTTTGTTTGGTGTTATTGAAATTTATTTGGGTGAAATGTGTTGTACACCACATACCCACCAGTTCAAATTCCTGAAGTAAAATATATCTCCTGAGTCAACCAAACATGGCCACCATATTCTTTTCCACAGCAAACTGGAAGTCAACATTCCCAAATTCAAGATGGAGCAGTCGTACTCCCTGCAAAACCTTCTCCCACAAATGGGAATGACTAGCATCTTCAGTAACTCAGCCAATTTAACAAAGATGAGCCCGGATGGAGGACTTAAAGTGTCAGAGGTTTGTGTTATTTGAAATACTGCTGTTACAGCATATATACGTATCAGATAATCATTCTAAACGTCTCCTTGTTATCACAGGTGCTGCACAAGGCTGTAATTGATGTGGATGAGCTAGGGACCACAGCATCAGCTGCCACAACAGTCAGCATTACTCCATATGCCTTACCCAGGACCTTCACTGTCAACAGACCATTTTTCTTCTTCATATACCAAGAAGACACAAACTGTCTTCTGTTCATGGGCAGAATAATTGACCCCACCAAAAACTAAAAATACTCTGTGTAGTTTGAGTTCAGAAATACACACACAAGTTATTTCTTTTGAACTTTGTAACTGCTGGTCTGTCCTGTGGGATAGTTGTACCTGATCCCTATCAATAAAGCCCAAAGTTAATTTGTGTTTTCATTTTATATAACCTAATATTTTTCACTACTTATAACAATGCAAAAAAGCATGTTTAAAAAGAACATTCGTAGGTATAACCCTGCAGACACCATGTCAATTGAAAGGATGTCATCATGATCAGATGGTAAAATACCTGGCTCCTGGCACCCGGACAATATGTGCCTGTGTTTTATTTACTGAATGAGGAGTCATCATTTGGCTTAGGACTAGAAAAGAACAGTAATTAAAGCTGCCAAGCAGCGATAAACGGGACCGAGCGAATTGGTCAATTGAGGCACACGTGGGGTTCTGGCACGTTGGTCAATCGAGGCCCCTGTGGGGTTCAGAGCACATGGACACTACAAGCCTGCAGAAGCCACCCTTAGTATAAGTTGGGCTTCTAGATACAGCCAAATGACCATATTTGCTGGAGCAAAATAGTCATTTCTGCAGTGTGTGAGTTTGATTGGACAATTAATTTAGGAGTAAATGCGTGTAAAATAGGTGACGACTTCACAACAGAAGGTTAACACAGAGGAGTTAGAGATTAACTTTGGCCACTTGATGGAGCCCAATAACCACATTTGAGAGGAGCCAAATGCTCAGTTATGCATGGTGATGATTTGATTAGCCAAAAAATGGGAAAAAAATGTTGGTAAAGGTCAAAACACTAAGAGTGTAATCCTGTAAATTTTAGGGTGTGTCCAGGGATGTATCTTGACAGTTTGAATGACATTTGAATGACATGAGGCCAAAAATCAGGGACTTATAGGCACCAGTTCATTCATGAAGCATGTTTAGAGTTTGACAGTAACCCAGATGGAAATTCTTGTAAATAGGAGCTTGCCATTAGAAATGGTGCTTGCTGAAGATGTTTTTTTGATGTTTCTGTGCAGTTGTTTTGAAAAATAGAATAAAGGGGGAGGAGGTATTACTCACAGAGTGAAACCTTGAATTTCCTGTCGCCAATAGGAGGCGCCTTATTTTGCGTGAATGAAAGTCATATAGATGCATTCAGGCTTGGACATTGAACATTTGTGTGTGTTTTGGTGAAGATCTGACTTTGTATAAGAATGTTATTATAAGGAATTGTGTTTCTATAGTAATGGTCTACTATGTGTAGTTTAGGTCTTTTCCAGTAGGGGGCGCTGTACATTGACACCTACATGGACTCAGGCTGTGACAGCGAACATACGTGTGCACTTTGGTCCAGATCGGACTTTGCGCACCAGAGATATAGAGTTTTGATTGTTCAAAAAATGGTCAAATTTGATCGCCGTTTGTGGCCACGCCCTTTTACTCAGGGAAAATTCAAAAATACCTTTGGTGCATATGAGTTTTTTGTACACATACGTGAAGTTTGGAGATGATCGGTGAAAAAGTGAAGGAGTTATTAGCAGAATGCAAAACAGGAAGTAGGTCCATGCTACACAGGAAGTGGCCCAATTCTGAAGCCGTGAAACTTTCTTCGGTATAAAGTGTTATATTTTCTGATAGGTCTTTGCATGAAGAATTCACATGAGAATTTTCATGCCGATCATAGTTTGTTTAAAATTTAGCGAGGCACTTTTTTTTGCGCTAGCTACGACTGAATCGTGGGGTTCGGCAGGAACTTTCACGGGAAATTGGTCACATACCCGCGGTGCGTCTAAGGGTGTTCGTAATATAAAAAATTTAACAAAAAATTGGATATAAAAATAAAGGAGTAACGAGGTCACGAAGTTAGCCAGTTTTCCGAAAATGCCGACTTTGACCTAAAATATCGGCAGTAACCCATAAAATGGTAACAAAACATTTTATATATTCTGAAAGGCCTTCAAAAGATCTATGTGGAAAAAAACTCTCATGTGATTCCGAGTTCGTAAAAAAGTTCGTAAACTTAATCGCCACCTTGTGGTCATACCTTAAGACTAATGAAAACTCTTTTAATAACTTTTGATCCTCGATATATGTCGCATACACATGAGAAACTTGAAGTTGATCGGAGAAAATCCCTAGGACAAGTTCGTTCAAATAGGTACCCTATTTTTGGCTATTATGGGATTTTTAGGCATCATTTCCGAACTTTCTGTCCAGAATTTCTATATGGTCCTAAGAGACTTTTTTGTACATCTGGTCGAGGTCTAATGAACCTACTAAAATTTACAGCTATAAAAAATTTTTCCCCGAGGGGCTAGCGCGGCTAGTCCGCGCCTAGCGTAGCTAGCATGCTAAAAATTTCTAGGCGTGTCGCCTGAGTAGCGGTTACACATTCACGGGGGTGTACTATAGTGCCATCGCGTTTATCTCAAATGCAATACCTGAAAAATGAGTGAACTGAGTCCTAAAGAAACAAAAATAATCCTAAGGATTCCAAGAGGGTCCTCGCTGACCCAGTCTGCTCGGTCCCTAAATATAAACAAAAATCTTGAGCGATATATCCACTCGGAAAACAGAGTAGATGTTTCAAAATACTTGTTTTTAAAGAACCTGTTAATGGATATAAAACTTAAAAAATGAAACTTTTCTGATGTATCAAATAACACACAGGTACTCAGATAGAGTATCTGACATTATATTTCAACTTTATTCTCAACATTTCGACTTTATTCTCGACATTATATTTCAACTTTATTCTCGACATTTCAACTTTATTCTCAACATTTCGACTTTATTCACGACATTTCGACTTTACCGACTGGGTGGCGGACATAGAGGTGGCGGAGAGGGGGAAAAATTCCTCTCCTCATTTTCTTTTCTAAATGTGGCCCTTACACTCCGTCGTATTTTGGTCCCTTTAATCAGAAACCAAATTGAATGGTAGTCTGTTTTGTGCCAGGTAAAGGGGAAAAAATGGTAAATTGCTCTTTAAAAGTGAATGAATATAAATAAATAAATACACTTTTTTTGGAAGATTCCTAAACAGTTTTATATTTAATTGGGACAAGTTTTCCCTTTTTGTAACTGGCAGAAACTGGTACTCAAAATTGCGAGTGTACTGTGTCCGTTTGTTGTACAAATAAAGTTTTTCCAACCACGTGATCAACACTCTCATGGCGGCGCCCTCGTGTCATGCGTGGATATTTTCATGTGGAGTAGTATTTTGACACTTATTTGAAACCACACCGTAACCAGTCAGTCAAGGTAGAGTTTTCTGTTGTCACAGTTCTTGTCTGGTAGTTGAGTTCGATACATGATAATTGTTTGTGACATATTTTACAGAATTTTGTGTCAGTTTGAGGGACCCTGACTGCACGCGCCTCAGTCCATTTCATGTTAAAAAGTTAAACTCGTAAACGTCATTGCGTCAGCTTGTCGGGAAAATGAAGACAAAGAAGATGAAATCGAAAAACAAAGGTGTATCCTCCGGTTTGAAGAAAAAAACCCAACGGAGCATTCATATGAAGGGCAAATGGAAAGCTGTAGAGCTTGATCCCAGTCTTTTCTCAGAGGAAGGTTTGGGAGGTCTGGTGTGTTTTGAAGAGCTGACAAATTACCGTCTGGTTGACACCAAGAAAGCTATAGCCAAAGCAGAGAAAGAGCTTCAAAAGAAGGAGAAGAATAAGAAGGAAGCTAAGAAAAGGAAAGCAGAAGACGAGACTGGAGAGGGGGTAGTTGAGGAGGACACAGAGAAGGAGGAATCTGCTGAACCTGCCAAGAAAAAATCCAAAAAGAAGAAGAAAAACAAGAAACTGTCTGTTGACGAATCGACACAACCAGATAACATCTCAGCAGAAGTCATTCAAGAGAATATAGCTCCAGTTAAGCAAGAAGAGGCAGAAGAAACAGTTGAAAAAGATGCAGCAGGTAGCTCAGGACCTGATATCCATCCCAAAAAAGCAAAAAAAATTAACAAAAGGAAGAAAAAGAAACAGAGGCAGGAGACACAGAAGGAAGAGGTACCAGAGTTAGAGTCCAACGAAGACTCTCCTCCAGAGCTTCAGGCTGTAGAGGACAACAAACCAACCCAAGACAAAGTGACAAAGCCCCCCAAAACGCAGGCAAAGAATTGGACAGATGCAGCCCGCTCTGGCTGTCAGGAGAAAAAGATTGACGTGAGTGCATGGAAATCTCTGTTTGTTCCCTCTCCTGTGCTGAAGGCTCTGAGCAGTCTTGGGTTTGGTTCACCGACCCCCATCCAGGCTCTTACTTTGCCCTCAGCTATCAGGGATCGTATGGATATACTGGGGGCAGCAGAGACAGGTAAGATAAAACACCTTTGTGGTTTTGTCTTTGTATCTTTAAACGTAAAGCTGATGTGAGCTTTGCTGTTACAGGAAGTGGGAAGACTTTGGCGTTTGGGATTCCAATGATTCACACCATCCTGGAGTGGAGGAAGAGCTCTGAGAAACCTATGGATGAAAACACTGAAGAAGCTGCACAAGAGGAGAGTTTTAATTCACCAGCCTTTGATACAAACACAGAAGAACAAAGCCAAGAAGAAGAGGAGGAGGAGGAGGAGGAGGGGGAGGAGGAGGAGGAGGAACTGGAGGAACTGGAGGGAGAGCACACAAAGAGTAGAAACAGCCCAGAGAAGGATCCTGGTGACACAAATGAACATGAGAGTGATGATGAAAGTGAATGTGAAGGAAGACAAGATGATGTGAAGCTCAGATGTGTACAAGTAACCGAACAGTCTGATGCTGCGGAAGAAAACGCGTCCAGTCAGCTGAACCAACCTCTGCTCGGGCTGGTGCTCACTCCAACCAGAGAACTGGCTGTTCAGGTCAAACACCATATTGATGCAGTTGCAAAATTCACAGGTGAGTTATGAAAACTTAATGGGTTTTTCTTTTTTAAATTGTCAACAGAGTTGTAAAAGTCAATAATGAAAATGTAATTGTTTTGTAGACATCAAAACAGCAATCGTGGTTGGAGGAATGTCTCAACTGAAGCAGCAACGGATACTGAAGCGAAGACCACAGATCATTATTGCCACCCCAGGACGTCTGTGGGACTTTATCAAGGGGGGACATCCACATCTGCAGAACCTGAGACAGCTCAGGTGAGTCCCAGTTCACACCCCTTCTGTGTTGCATTTTTTGCTGCTGAATAATATTACACTGAAATTGTGTTTTCCACAGATGATCACAAAATAAGCAGAATTACAGTGGTAGTTATCAGGCCAACAACTTGTGCATGAATTTGACATGGAACTGGATGGACCAGCAGGAAAAACAAAGTCATTTAAAAGTCTTGGGGGTTAAAGAATCCTGGCTTCATGGTATTTGACAGTACAAAAATACACAGAACACACATCACATGTAGACAATATATTGTGTGTCATTATCATGATAAAGTGGGTTTACAACTGCATTGTATGCTCAAAAGTTTAAACTTCAAAGGACAGTGACTGTACTTCAGTGTCCTGGAAAAAAAAACCATTTATTTATGGAATTAGCTTAGCACTTAGCTCTCCATACACTGCCTGGCCAAAAAAAAAGTCACCACCATAAAAAAAGGTCACACTAATATTCCGTTGAACCGCCTTTAGCTTTGATTACAGCACTTGTTCGCTGCGGCATTGTTTTGATGAGCTTCTGCAGTGTCACAAGATTTATTTCCATCCAGTGTTATATTAGTTTTTCACCAAGACCTTTTATTGATGATGGGAGAGTCTGACCACTGCACAAAGTCTTCTCCAGCACATCCCAAAGATTCTCAATGGGGTTAAAGTCTAGACTCTGTGGTGGCCAATCCATGTGTGAAAAAGATGTCCATGCTCCTTGAATCGCTCTTTCACAATTTGAGCCCAATGAATCCCAGCATCGTTTCTTGGGATATGCCCATGCCATTAGAAGAAAAAAATAATTGATGGAATAACCTGGTCATTCAGTATATTCCGGTAGTCAGCTGACCTCACGATTTGGACACGTAATGTTGCTGAATCTAGACTAGGGGCTGCAGAGAGGACAATAGAAGATATCCAGTTCTATTGACTTTGTAAGATTGATGTCATGTAGAGCCTTGAGTTGTCAGGATAGTTATTGCAACAAAAGTTAGCGACAACTGCAGTTGTATGCATGCTATTTGTAGGAGTGATTCTGACTGAGTGATATTCAAACAAAAAGGCAGCTGCAAAATGTTTGTTGGAAAGCAAACATCTGCCACAGTTGGTGAATTTGTGTTTCACAATTGTCTTTGTTTTTGAGTTGGCACATGTAACCTCCACAGTTTCTCTGGTGTGAGTGGTGATGTTTATCCTAACTTTCATCAGCTCTTCCTCGATATGTTTCCCTTCAGGTGTCTGGTCATAGATGAAGCAGACCGCATGGTGGAGAGAGGTCATTTTGCAGAGCTGGACAACCTTCTGGAGATGCTAAACACTGTTTACTTTAATCCCATGAGACAAACCTTTGTTTTCTCTGCCACTCTGACGATGGCTCACAGCCTCCCGACCCGTGTCCTGCAGAAGAAAAAGAAACTTGACCAAAGGAGCAAGGTGGAAGTGCTCATGGATAAAATAGGGATCAAGTCCAAACCCAAAATTGTGGACCTGACGCGGAAAGAGGCAACTGTAGTGACCCTGACAGAGACCCAAATCCACTGTCAGAAAGATGAAAAGGACTTCTACCTTTATTACTTTCTGCTGCAGTATCCCGGCCGCACCATGGTGTTTGCCAACAGTATAGACTGTATCAAGAGACTGAACTCCCTCCTGGTTATTTTGGACTGTAATCCACTGCCTCTTCATGCTAACATGCACCAGAAACAACGCCTCAAAAACCTGGAGAGGTTTGCTGAGAGAGACAGGTGAGACTTGCAGCTGTAGTCTTTGAAGGGTTTGATAACATCTGTCAACTGTATGTTGATGAGTTTTAGTGAAATTCTTACATTTTTACAGAATGCATTCTTAATTCACAAATTTGCAAACAATGGCAGTGATATTTTGAGATCATGAAATAGTCTAATTGATGAAGGGATAAGCTTCTTCAAAGAAGAGACTTCATCTCTTACAGCAGTCTGGAGTCTAGGGCTCAGATATAGAGTGCACTTGATATGTCCTGACTTGTGTTTGTATTGATGTGACATTGGCAAGGTCTTGATATTCAGTGCAGTGCTGCACATTTTATCTAAAACTATTGATCTGGTGGTTTTTAAGTCCCATGCCTTACCTTTGTCTGATTTTATAGAAAGCCAACTTTCACAAGTTAAGTGTTAGGTAGTGTTAACTCAGAAAATGAACATTTGGGAACAGTTTTAGCAGCAGTCTTATAAATGAGAAAACCCCTACTGCGTTTCTTTTGCTTGTTCAACACAAACATAACCAATTATTTATTTTCATGATTCGATTAACTACAAACAGTTAAACATTACACTCAGACATAAAAGACTACAATAGTTGTCAACACAAAATGACTGATGACTACACCGCCGTTCTCCTGACCTATAGGGTTTGTAAGTCGTACAATAAGTGATGGTTCACTCGGGTAAAATGTGCAAGTATCGAAAACAATACTTTCGGTCAGTGTGTTTTTTCTTGTCGTACCTACCTGCGTAAACAAGAGTAGTAATCAAATCTAAAATTATCTAGATCCCCAGAACATCTGAGACCTATGTCCATCGGAGTGGCAGAACAGCAAGAGCCAGCAAAGAGGGTTTGAGTTTGCTGCTAACCGGCCCGGAAGACATGATGAACTTCAAAAAGATCTGCAAGACTCTTGGGAAGGACGAGGATATCCCCATATTCTCTATTGAGACCAAATGCATAGATGCAATCAAGGTGGGACCCAGTATTAGACACAGAATCCTTCTGATTGTAATGGGAGTATATTTTGTTGTGTAAAGCTGTGTTTGTGTGTGATCCCCACAGGAGCGGGTAAACTTGGCCAGACAGATAGAGAAGATCGAGTTCCACAACAGCAGAGAAAAGCACCACAACGCCTGGTTCAGGCAGGCAGCCGAGGCCCTGGAGGTGGACTTGGATGAGGATCTATTAATTGGTAATGGGGAAATCTGTTGTCTCACATTCAGTCTTTTTAAGAATAAATAAATGACTAGTGAATGTTATATGCATCTCTTCAGGCAAAGGGAGAGATGAGGACACCGACAGAGAACAGCAGAAGATGGTGAAGGAGATGAAAAAGCATTTGAAGCATTTGATCTCTCAGCCAGTCTTCACAAAGGTGATAAAAACCAAGTACCCAACACAAATGGGGAAGCTCTCCCTGCCTCACCTGCCACTTGCAGGGAAAGAAAGTGCCCTCGCCATGGTGTCATCACAGAGGAAGAAACAGAAGGTCAAGAAAGGTGCTCGATTTAAGCAGAAAAAGCAAAATAAAAGACAGCAGCAGTGACAGGTTATAAGTACATGGTACAGAGACCATTGTTTTTTAAATGTGTACAATATTTCATGGAATATCACAAAATGTACAAAAAATGCTGTTCATTTGTTGTAAACTGCAAGTTTAAAAAAAAAAAATCTGCTTATCGCTATCTGAGAGCTCATTTTTTAATACTTTCACCCGAGGTCAGTTCCCTGAGAGTCCTTGTGGATCACTTGTCAGTGTTGCAGTCGCGGGTAGAGAATGTTATAGTGAGATGTCTGATACAGGAGGTGCAATGAAGGTTCAGTTCCCTCTGGAATGATGTGGTGAGCCAGCTGCTGCTCGTCTCCCTCCATGGAGACGATGTGGATGCTGATATCTAAGGCTTGTGACAGAGCTAAGATGTCCACATGATCACTCTCCATCGCCATGGTCTCCACTTCCTGCATGAAGAGAAAAATCACCATATGTGATGGTTAAATATCTCAATCTGATTAATTAGAGCTTTGAAAGTTTTTTTTAAAAGTATTTATCCACTAGATGGCAGCAACACTTTATTACTGACTTGCTGACAGTAGACTTGTAGGTTTGGTGCCTCTACAAAGTTGCAGAAGAAATCTGCATGGTTTTGTAGGTGAGCTGAAGTGAGCAGCCTGAGATACTGCACAACGCTATCAGAGGTCATCGGCTCATTGAAGAGTCGCAACAGTCTGTTCTCCTGCTCTTCTGTCTGGCACTGCTCCACAACATACACAACCTATGAGAGAATATGGAAAAACAGGTCGTCATACAACACTTCTGCTGATTTTCAACAAGTGTGCCTTTCAAACCCTGCTGCCTTTATTTTATACTATTCTCTGTAAATCAGGACTACAGAAGTAAAGGGTTAAATGTTTATACTGTATTTCAATGATTAAACTACAGGAAAGTAAATTATGTTACCCTGCTATATTGTAACCATAGAAACAAGTACTTGTTAACAGAGGGCCAATAACAGGATAATAATATAGGATAATAACAGGGTCCTTGATCAAAAGGCTCCTCCAATTTTATTTTTATTTTTGCTATTGTGTGTTCCTTCATTTGTTTTTGTTTTTTTTTGTTTGAGTTGTACAATTATGGACATTGACTGGTCAGTTCTAACCTACGTGCAGTGACTGGAAAATCATGATTTGTTGAGTGATGATTTTCTTAGTGTCGTTTTTCAAAGTAAAACAAATGTATTTATGCGGGGGGAAAAAGTACGCATTATTTACTGTGTTCAGGTGTTGGAGAAAGGAACTCTCGTCAAATCCCGCTGCAGTGAAGTCTTCGCAGGTCTGAATTATTTTCTCCTTTATCCTGAAAGTTGAACAAGTTACTGTGAATGGAAAGTGAATTTTTCTGTCTGTTTACACAGACAGCTGTTTTGATAAAAACTGACCTCTGTAGAGCTCTGGCATTGTGTAAGACTGACTCCAAGTGTGCGAAGAAGAAAGCTCTGTAGAAGCAGTTTCCGTCCCCACGGACTTGTCTCACCGAAGAAAACTTGCTGTTTAAATCCTACATAAGGCGAATGAGATTATTTAGTGTGAGGAAACGAAGGCTACATGCAGTAAACAAACTCTTCCAATACAAGTAACCTTACTTCATACTTAGGACCAGTCGTTTGATCAGGAAACAATGAAGAAATGTCCTCCCTGCTCGACACCAGCCTGTCAGCCTCCATCTGTTCAGAAACAAACAGCGTTAAGTTTCTGTTGGTGACGTAAAAACAGCAGCTGCAGTGGAAGCGTGACCACGTATCTTTACCTTTACGTTTCATCAGCAAGGAAACGGTGTAAGAGTGCATAACTACAGTTTGGCAAGATCCTCTGCGTCAAAGCTGTGTCAAAGCATTGTTGCAATTTATTTCCATTTTCTCAAAACCGGATGTTTGCACGTACCACGTGCTTCTCTTAAAGGGACAGTGCAGCGTTTGTCTGTACTGAAGGCAGACCATTTCAGCCAAAGAGTATTTTTAAGGTAAAATTGTGTATGATTAAGTTAAAGTGATGAGATTAAAGTCGAAATTTCGAGATAAGTCAGAATTTTACATGAAAAGTCGAAATTTTGAGATAAAATGTCGAAATTGTAAAATTAGACGGTCAAAATTCTGAATCCATAAGTAAAAAATTTTAGATGATCAAGTCAAGGTTATGAGGGAATTAAGTAAAAATTCTCAGAAAGAAAGCTAATTGGGCTTTTAACTTCAAAATTTCTTTATATTGGCCAAAAAATTACACCAGCATAGTCAATTTTCCATTTCTGTAGTTTTTTAACAGGCAGAAATGGGATTCTTACCATTTATTATCCATGTACTATCAAAACTTTTCACTTCAAATGGAAAAGGAGAGTTTTAAATAAATGTATGGACTATGAAGCTACTTTGTCATCTCTGAGTATCTTTGGGTGTTTTTGCAGTTTCTCCAAGAGGCCGGGTAGGGGGTCATCTTTTGGGTTTAGAATAAGGTCACCCTTCTTTAACCGTGTCTCCTTTATTGTCCTTGTCATTTTTGTGTTTCTTGAACTATTTATTTAGATCACTACTCAATGTAGTGTGAAACATTAAAGTACACAATTTGCAGCAGGTTATTATTTTAAAGCTCCTGTGAGTAAAAGTCTGTCGTTGTTTTTTCTTCCCCCTCCCCCCCTGTACGCTAGAGTAGAGGCAAAACAAAATTGCATTAAACGGAAAAAATTTTTTAGAGGGCTACTTTTACTTCAAAACTTTCCTTAGGTACATTCATATGTAAATACAGCAGAAAAATTCATCTTTAACGAGGGAATAGTTCGCCTGCCAAAAGAAACTCACATGTCAAACCTTATACAGCACGGTGTTTCACAAGCTGCTCAATCCTCAAGTGCTCAAATTACTGACAAAATAAAGCACTCAACAAGACAGTTAAACATGTTTTGCTCTTTAAACTGCATTTCACAGATTAGTAACATTGCAGCATAATTAGTGATTACTGTGAGCATGAACACTTCAAGGCTCTTAAAAACCTGTGTGGCAGTGTTTGGTAACATGAAACGGAGTGAGAACTTCTGGTTTCTTATAAAAAAAAACTTAGTGGTAGATACTGAAAGATAAATGGAAAATAAAATGAAATCAAATCAAATAAAATGTGTTCGTTGTAATAATAAAAAGAAAGATGAACCCACATTAAAAAAAAATAGTTGCTTTATTCTTTATGCTCTGTATCCCATAGACTTCTCAGTTTGAAGTACTTCAGTCTTTGCCATTTTCATTTTCAGTGCAGTTTTTCTTCATGAACCTTCCGCTTTAAAGGGTGGAAATGAACCCTGGGCATTCCCTGTCTGGTGATAATGAGTTGTAGGACATATCAACTTGTAGCCTCACTCTTTTTACTGACTTTACTTGAACTTTTGATTTGAGATTTACTGCCGATGCTTTTCATTGACCCTCTGTCCTTTTTTTCTGTCAGAGCTGTTCTGCTGGTGGCTGCGGATCCAGAAACCATCAGTCTCCTTGCTCTCTTCTCTGTATCAGCCAGGTCCAGAATGTACTCCTGAAATCAAACATTTAAAAAGCACAAAATGAGCTAAATTAAATTCACCTAAAAGCTTATGGATATAACTGCTAATATGAAACCTTTTTGTTTTGCTATTACCTTCACCATGTCCATCTTTGTCGACATATTCATTTTTTCCAAGGAACCATACGCTGGTAGATAACACTGCTCTGCAAGGTTGTTTACTGCCATGAGTACAGCTCCCATTTCTTTCACCTGAGGCATAATAGCACATTTGATATAACTATTTCTATTTATAAATCAATGATTTTAAACTTGTAATCCATTAGCAAACCTTCTCTCTAGCCTGGCCTTGCTCCATCAGTAGGTTAGCCTCTGCCAGCTTGTTCTTTTCTTTTAGAGTTTCTAACTCACTCTGGAGTTCAGACAGATTCTTATTTGCCTTCTGTAACACAAAAAAAAGCAAGTAGGTTAATCTAACTCTCATTTTCTTTTGAGAAATCTTCTGTGAAAATGTCTGACCAGTTTTTTAAATGTTTGCTCCTGCTTCATGGTTTGCACTTGTCTCTGACCCTCCTCCACCTCCTCCTCCAGGCGCTCCAAACGCTGCTGCAGCCTCTGGTGGGTGATGGACAGGGTTTCATGTCGCCGAATGATGGGCATAACCAAAGAGTCAGACTCGTTGTCAAGGTAAGCTGGAAGATATTGACAAAAACTGTGTAGCTTGTCTGTCATTAAATCAAAGGGGAGAACAGATGTCATGTGGGGTGAAAAAGTCAGCCTTGCACTTACTGCTAGGGAAATAATCAAGTGTTTTCATTAAGTA
Source organism: Thalassoma bifasciatum (assembly GCA_008086565.1). Taxonomy (NCBI): domain Eukaryota; kingdom Metazoa; phylum Chordata; class Actinopteri; order Labriformes; family Labridae; genus Thalassoma; species Thalassoma bifasciatum. The sequence continues at coordinate 115,744 of RPOG01000165.1, read as the reverse complement.
GTCTTCATAGATTTTGTGTTTTGCTATCCTCTCTTTTAAAACATGATGCCTGTGATTTCAGACAAAAGCAAAAATTGAGGTGAAAAGAAACAATATCAGTGATGTGCTTGTATCAGGATTTCGGTTTTAAGATCTCACCTGGCTACAAGTTGTTTTAGCTGCTCAGTCAGATCATCTATTTCTTTCTGCTTCAGCATGTTCTGCTCTCGTGCTGCCTCATACTTCTTCATTGCGCCACGTCTCTTTTCTTCATTTTCAGCTACAAACTTCTCAAATCTCATGGCCCTGTCTTTAATCTTGGGAAAAAAAAGGGTGCACATATCAGGTCAGTGTATATGTTTTTTTGACACTTAAGTATTTTTTGGTGTCTAGTTTCACCTGCTGTTGCTTAATTTCCAGTTCAGATCTTCTCTCAGCCAGAGCCTCCACTCTGCTCTTATATTCTTGCCTTTTGAGTCTGAGTTGCTTGTCCACTTTGTCCAACTCAGCTTGTTTTTTCAGGACCAGGCTCTTTTGCAAAGTATTTAATCCTGCTTCAAGAACTTGGCTTGATGTCTGTACATGCAAAAATTAATCAACCAATCAATGATTCAGCTGCCTGAACATCTTTCATCTCACAAAAACATTCATAACAAATCCCAGCCTTTGTAAAGTAATGGTATTGATATTAAATTATGTACAATAAATGCACTTATTGACATGACAAATTACAACTTGATACATTTTTTAGTATCTTTATCTCTTTGTTTTTCTTCATTTGTTTGCCAAATTATTCTGTTTTACCTCTGTTACAACAGGTAGGTTGAAAATTTCCTCCTTTTTTCGTCTGTAAAAGAGATTTAATAGCATTATATTTAACACATTTTAAGGGGAGTATTCAGAAAAAGGGAGCTAACATGCTGCTCCTACCTTGTGTCGTCCAGCTGTGTGACAAAAATGTTTCTTGTTCTGTTTTCTATAGTCACTGTCAGACGGGGCTCCATGTGAATGTCAGTAGAGGTCGTCATGTTGTGGTAATAGTCTGGCATAAACTATTCCTGCAGTTATTCCACGTTCGGACAATTGAGGGTCTTTCCCGGATGTTTTCCTTGGATTTGTGTAGTCGTTGCCTAGGAAACCACGGGCAGGACAGCTGGGAATTTGCCGGGATCGTTTTTCCGTTGTCAGGGCAACTGCCAAAGAGGCGGTTCTGTTTCATTGACTGAATAAGATCGTCCGAAACAGGGAGACAATCAAGAGCACTCACTCTGTACTAATTACCAAGAACCAAACGGAGCTGTGCAGAGGACTGTTGTTCTTCCAAGGTGGAGCCTGGGAGCTCCATTACACCGAGAAAAGAGTCAGTAAAAAGAACAGAAATGTAAAAAAAAAATCAATTACTAAGGACTGTAAAACTAGACATTTACCATTACATTATCAAACACATTGAATAGCAGTTAATTGTGAGACTGGAGAAAGCTTTGACTTTTACTGTAAAGAATATTAAAATGATGACAATCTAGAGCAGGGGTGTCCAAACTACAGCCCAGGGGCCAAATGTGGCCCGGCATCTATTTTCAAGCGGCCCCCCGCTCTCATTTTACCATGTGTTAGTTTTGTCACTTCAATTAATCATGTTCTGTTTACATTTACAGTTTCTGTCAAGTGCTCAGAATAAATCTGAATATATCTGGTAACGTTTCACAAAGATTTGGACTGTGCGTAGGCAACTTTGTAAAGCTAAGGCTCTGTAGAATCTGCAAAAACTCAACAACTTTTACAGCTGACATTTAATTGTATTTGGCACGATGCAAAATGTGTTTCATGAGTTGCTTAGAATTTAAAAAAAAAAAAAAAAAACACATGAGAGGACCAAAACATTGAATTAAAGATATGAAATGGTCAAAAAAAAAATCTAAAGTTGAAGCATAAAATGTTTCAGAATGTAGGATCAGAGATATTTGGGGTTTAAAATGTTTTTATAAATGTTGTATAAACAAACGTGATAAAGTCCAGATCCTGATCCTGCCATAAAATTGTTGCATATTTTTCCCAGGTTTGATTTTATCTCAAAGGTCTGCAATAACAGCACAGGCATGTTTGACGAAACCATTTTTGTTTGTTTGCTTTCAGAAACCACTAAAAAGAAATAGTTTTCCAATAGAGCGCTCATTTGTAACTTTCACTGTTAGTAAACATGTCCATTAGAGCCGCCGGCCCTTGGTCATTTTCACAGTTTCCAATACGGCCATTTAGGGAAAAAGTTTGGACACCCCTGATCTAGAGTTAAAACAAATAAATTGGCGTACATTTTTAGAAGTAGTGTGACGCTAAGAATATCTAAAAACCTTTAAAAAAAAAGCTTTTTGACAGTTTAAATGTGTTGTTTGTTGTGACGGTTTGTGAAACCAGTTGAAACAGGTTGAACCCAAAAGCAGTCACAGTCCAAGAGCAGTTTAGAGGGAGTCTCATTGAACAAAGGTGCAAGGTGAAAGTGTCCCAAATCCAGAGTGGAGGTAATGACTGAGAGCATGACAGCGTGTCAGGTGGCAATGGGGGGCACTGGAATAAGAGGGGGGAGAGGCAGGATTAGTCACAGGAAACACGAGAGCAGATAATTCACAGATCTTATTATACTTAGACTTAAAGATGGCCGATGTACCACAGAGGAGTGGGACTTCTCTGGCCTGCTGTTTCACTCTGCAGACTCCTTATGCAGCGGCTGATGAGGCTGACGGTGCAGGTGTGAGGGAGCAGGTGAGTGCAGGAAGGAGCTAGTGAGAGAGGGAGGGAGCCGCTGACGCTCCAGGAATCACCAGGGCAACCACAGGAAAACAATAGGGGAGTAAGAGACAGGCAAAAGCGTGATAATTGTTATGCAATAAAAAACTTATTTTTTACAGGAGCAGTTTAAAATTGATGGTCCACTATAAAACCATCAACAGATTATGTAAAAAAAAAACAATCCTGTTGTTTTAACAAAAAAAAAATTGGTAGCTATTTTTACTCAATATTTTAAAGTGTAAAAGTGTTTCACCAATTCAGTTCAATAAAAGATAATAATACTTTTTAGAGTGTAACTGAAACAAAAAGTTCGAATAGCATTGTGGTCATGCTAATTCGGCAGGAAAAAAAACGGTGATTTAACAGTTAAAAATGTATTTATTTGTAAATAATAACAGTTTCAAACAGTAAAATTGACAGCTATTTTTTAGCACTGTTAACTATTTTGCTATATATTTTACAAAATTTCCCTGGCAACAACAGCTGCCAGTTTTTTCTGTAAAAACAACAGTATTGCCGTTTTACAGTGTAACTAGTCATCAAAACCCAAAGTCACAAACTTTCTCACTACAAATCAGAATCTGAAATACTTTATTAACCCCAGCCCAGTGTGACCATAGTATATGATACAGCAGTAAGGAAATAAATGGGATAGAGATAATAAAGTTAGTAATTCTACGTGTCTCACTGGTCAAGTTGTCTGTTTGTGCCAGAATTCAATTCATTAACCTGAACACGAGAGGTCTTGAGGAAAATGGCATGTAGTGGATTGTTGTTTGTAATGGCCATTGATATGACTTAATAGCACTAGCCTAAATTGTGTGATAAATTAAGAAAATTATGACATACAAAACATACAGACACACACAGAATTATGAAAATTTTATGACACACTTGTATAGAAGCCATCATACTTTTATAATGGCTTTCTGATGACGTTTTCTTGGATGTAAGAGAGCTAAACAGATGGTACCAATTATAGCTATGCTATAGATAAGTCATAAAAACCTATTGTGACAAAGGCTAGAGCAACATTGCTTTCAGAAGACTCACAGTTCCATGTATTAGTTTCACCCAGGTAATTTCCTGCTTGACCAAACTGTTAAATAGGCTTTAAGAACTCATTTGAACAGAGGAAATCATGCTGCAAAAATCTGCAAGTGTGAAATGAATTACCACCTGTGAGTATTGCCAACATTTTCCAGCACTCATAAAACAGTCCTGCTCAATGAAGCTTGTAATACATTAGTGAGTTTACCTATATGGATGTAAAGTAACAAATAGCATTTCATTTGAACTTCCTCTCATATTTCAACTGATTAAAGACGTAAGAGGGAGGAAGGCCATTATACGGATGATAGCTTGGTTTTTGTACGTTGGATATTAGTATGCCATTGCTTCCAATCTGTTTGCAAAATTATGGGTCTTTTCAAAAATGTGGAATTTAAGTAGTAAAGTCAGTCCCCCCAGCAGTGTGTAGATATGCAGAAGAACTTGTTTGTGTCATGCAAAAACCAGAAGCCACTTCAAGTTTACGTACAGGAAGCTTTTTTTTCTCAAACACCTCCGAAGATGTGATGGTGAAACCAAAATCAGCTGTCATAGTTGTCTGGGCTTAAAGCACGTTTTCTCACTTCTGCATGTCACAGACAGAGCTGACACAACAGAAGGAGACAGTGTAAATCTTGCTCTACAGGTGGACCAACACATTTTTCTTTATATATAAAGCAACTTCTGTGAGTGTGGACGAGGGTTATTGTTAGATGGTAAGTTGACACCTTTGTTATGAGAACATAGTGTTATTCTACTAAATAATTATTTATTCTAAAATGGCTTTCAGGAACTGAACTAAAGTTGACCTCACATCAGTGTTGGGTCGGCAGAATCAGGGGGGAATCAAACACTGTTGAACATGCCCTTAAAAGGCATCTCTGCTCATTGCCTGAGCTGCTGCTTTCTGATGTCTGCCAGAGCAAGTTTCAGCTCTGTTAAATCAGCCTGGTCTCAAATTCATACACAATAGCGACGTTGAGTGTGGATGTTTGTTTTTTGTCCTTTTTAAAAAAAAAAAACTGTTTATGTAGTTAGTGTTCTAAATTTTTTCTAACCCTTTGTCCTGGATCTGCAGCTAGAGAAGGAGCAACACTCTGTTGGATGTGCTACCCCTTAGACTGGACAACATCTTCTTTCTGATGATTGTAATCAACAGAACCAGGTCTCTCTACCAGAGACTCAACAGTGATATCAAAGACACTCTGGCTGGATGCTCCCTCAGTCATCAAAGTTCAGCATATGTGGCACTAAACCTTCTCAGGTGAGAAATCATGGTTTCATTCATGATAACAGCATTTTTAGTCAAGGTATTGTTCTTGTTAGGAAACAGCAAGGGTTGATTATGTAATGTTTATACTGTATAGTTTAACACTACATCGATGTGTGTTTTGATCAAGGCTTGAATTTGATGAAGAGAATACAATGAAGAGGCTGTATTTACAGCAATAGGCAGAATTGAATTGTGGAGAGTGCCACAGCTTTTATCTTTCTTGCCTTACGAAGGGCTCTGACCTCAGTGAGGAGAAGTTATAAAAGGGAAACAGTCACCCACATGTTCGAAATTTCACTTTCGGTGGTTTGTCTTCATAAAAAACCTTCCATTTGTGATGTTATGGGCCAGTGATTAACAAGCTTTTATGTCGTGCCTCATATCTTAAAGAAAATAAACGTTCATGAGCTCATCCAGGTGGTCATGATCCTGGATAAATTTGCCACAGCACCCATATGACACTGGCACCCCGGTGTCTGATGAGATGCAGTAAAAAGGAGAAGTTATGGCTACTTTTCAAGACAGGCTATGACATAATTTGCTCTCTAATGCCCCCAGTAGCACTCACTTTTAAGAGGTGCATGAAAGGAAATCAATTTCTTTAGAAGGATACAAAATGACTTCATCTCACAGATTATGAACCAGAAGACTGTGCAACCACAGAGGGCACAGAAGTTACATCATCCTTGGTACCATTTTAACGGCGATATAGAATTTTTATAGGACTTGTTCATTTGTTACATATATTTCCCAATGTAGAAATATAATGTTTGAGAGACAGACTACTGATAGCAAACTGCGGAGGAACTTATTGGTAAATCTTCTGACCTTTGCTTTGGGGAACTAATCCTGATTCGGTATAACTTCAAATATGATGTCAATAGTGAAAATATATTGAGAAAAAAATGGCACTAATGGGGTTGGTGGCCTAGAAGGTGACAGTGGTGGCCTCCTTGCTTCAGTATTTTCAATATCTCAGCAACAGCCCTGCTCACTGAAGACTGAATAGCTTTTGCCTTGTAGCATAATTGCCCAAGTCAAATAAATTAAAGTGACTGTGAAGAGATTCCATATGAGGTGGATTGCAGTGTTACCTGGATCCTCTCAGATTCTCTACTGAGCAGACTCTGGCTGCACAATGGCCAGTGACGCCACCCGCGATGAGATATTTTTGGCTTCAAAACCGTGTGGTGGTAAGGCAGAGTCACACTGTATGTTTTATACAAAATCCATGGTCTGACCCATCCAGCTTCCATTGGGAATCTAGGAGTTAGCTTTTAGAAATTGCAAATTATGGTCAGGCTTAGTTAGATATGAGACTTTTTCAAAATCACTCAGAAAGTCCTCACAGTCCCTTTAAAACAATATAATTAAGTTGATAGCAATATTTTTTTAAATTACAATACAAACAGTAATAAAATAACAATGATTTTTTTTTCTTCTTTAGGAAATACGAATTGGGCGACAATGCTATACAACTATGCTTTATATGATTGTAGCCTTTAAGTTTGAGTCTGAAGTTATTATGTCTCGTTTTGTGGTTGTTTGATGGCTATACAGCAACTGTCCGGTCAATTTAATGGGAAGGAGGCATGTGAATTATCTCGAGTGCTGTTTGCGTTATCTTTTCACGTCCGTGTCTCTTGACATATATGGATAAACTGGTCACCCAGCTGACAATGCAGTCCTAAAATAATCTGAAAGAGCACAGCTGCGCCTCGCGCAGCACTGCACGCGCTCCCCCAGTCACCGCTCCACGCTACTTGGACAAAAAAATCGCTGTGTAAAACAATCTTGACCAACAGACATGACGAAATTTAGTTATTCTGAGTATTTATCTCAATTCCGCAACGCTGGAGGTAAAAGTAGTAATGTTGTGACGCGACGCAGGGGAGACAGGAGAAGAGGAAACGGTGAGAACGACGTCACCTCAGAGCTGGAGTGAGTCTTTGTTTTGAAGCTGCGTCTCTGCGTCTTTGTGTTTGTGAGTTAGGGGACCTTGTATGATTCTGGGGGTCTCAGTGCCACTATGGAATGAAATGAGTAAAATAATTTTGTTTCCATCTTTTTAATGACACCTTAGAAACTTAGAATTTATTTTAAAAAAAGACAGAAAAGTAATGCTGACAGAATAAGATAATCCCCCCAAGAATTAAGGTCAGTTGGATCAAAACTAAAAACAAACAGCACTGATGTCTTTGTACAATTACACTTCAACACATTTAAACGTCATTGTTCTGCTCCAAAGGGATGTTGACCCTGTGGTCTCTGCCATCAGAAGAGGAGATGTTAAGGCCATAAAGGATCTGGCAACATCTGCCCCTCACAGCCTGCTGAGGGAGAGCAACGATGGGTGGATCCCTCTTCATGATGCTGCTTTGTGTTTACACACTGAGTGCTTGAAGATTTTACTGAAGGGTAGGACTCTTAAAGCATCTTTTTTTTGCCCTGTGAATCACTTAGAAATTAAAATATTTACAAACATTGCTAAGATGTGTAAAATTTAAAAAATCCTCTGTCTGCTCCAGCTCATCCAGGTTCAGTGGACAAAAGGACCTTGCAGGAGCAGACTGCATTGTTGCTCGCTGTGTCTTGTGAACACTTGTCATGTGTGCAGTGTCTCCTGGAGGCCGGTGCTGACCCTGACATCAGCAGCAAAAACAAAGAAACTCCTTTGTACAAAGGTAGAGCATAGGAACCAATCACCTACAACATAGCCATTTGGAGAGAAGTGGAGTGTTTCAGAAATGAATCATTATCTTGTCTGTCTCTGTGTCTGTAGCCTGTGAGCTGGAGAATGTGGACATGGTGAGTCTTCTCTTGTCGTACGGTGCCACAGTGAACCAGCGCTGTGGTCAGGGATGGACGGCTCTCCATGAGGCTGTGTCCAGGAACAACACAGAGATCTGTGAGCTCCTCATTAGAGCTGGAGCTACAATCAATCCACCCAACACATATAGCATCACACCACTTATTGTGGCTGCTCGGCGAGGGCAGCTGAGAGTCCTGTCTTACCTTGTTGAGAAAGGTACTTCTTGGCACAATATTATCTCAAATTTAGCATTTTCATCCTTGTTTCTTTGTTCTAAAGAAAGTTGTTTTTTAGGTGCAGATGTGAATATACAGACCTGTGATGGTGTCACAGCGCTGCATGAGGCCAGTAAAAATGGCTACAAGGAAATTGTTGGAGAGCTGTTGGCTAAAAATGCAGATGCCAACAAACCAACAAACTCAGGACTGCTACCACTGCATGTTGCTGCCCAATATGGTCATCATGAGTAAGTTTACATAAAGAAACATATTACTATGGTATTCTTAGAATAGGAAACACTGATGAAAACAAATGCTTTAACTTTGCCATGTCTTAATTTTCCATCTGATAGTCAGTACAGACATTATTGGAGTTGTATATTGAGAAACAGTCCAAAAAGTCCATCACTGTGTTCATTGGTGCTAAAAGAAATGTTGTCCTAAACTGTCATTAAATAGTTCTTTCAAAAGGAAAAACTTCAGACTAATTGTGCTCTCTGTGTCCAGGATTGTGTCCCTGCTGGTCTCAGTGACAAGTCGAGCCATTCTCCGTCACAGCTGTGTCAGTCCACTCCACCTGGCAGCAGAGCATGACAGACACATGGTGGCAGCTGTGCTCCTCAAGACAGGTGCAGATGTAAACGCCACGCTGACCCACTGTCACTCCATGCAGTATGCTGACCGACGAGCCACAGCTCTCTACTTTGCTGTTGCCCATGACAGCGCACGGACAGCAGAGGTGCTGCTGAACGCTGGAGCAAGTTTAAACCTGGATCCTGTCAGTCCGCTGCTGATGGCAGTGAGGCGAGGCTGTGTGCGCAGTGTGTCCCTACTTCTAGACAGAGGGGCTGATTTGGATGCCAAGATACCGTCTTTTGCTGCTACATTTCCTGCTGTTGTCGCACTCTGTATGAACAATCTACCTCTGCTCAAGTGTCTTTTGGAAAATGGCTGTGATGCACTCTCCTGTTTTAAGTGTACATACAGCAACGATCCTCACCCAACACCGGGAAGAACTCATATGAGAAATGTTGGCAACAGTGGATACGACAATATGCTTCCATTAAATTGTAGTGAGCCATCAAAGAAAGAAACACAGGTATGAAAATAAGCAAAAAATATCAAATGGATATCATTAAGCTTAAAGTGAACATAATTTAAACTTTGACTCATTATTTTCCTACAGTTTTGTGAGTGGCTCTCTACTCCAGTAATGTGTAAATCAGCAGGACTGATCGTAGACCTTCTACTGGAGCATGTCGCTCATGTTCAGCTGTGCAGCAAACTCACTGAACTGCTGGACAGTCAGGGAGAATGGCTTGCTGTCAAGGGGAAGTTAAGTACGTATTTCATCAATCATTTACATCCATCCATGCAAATGTGTCTATTTCACTTCCCCACATAAGCACACAGCACAGATGTAATCTACAATTACGAAAGTGACAATCATCTGTTCTCTTTATCCACAGTGTCAGCTCGTCCTCTTGTGCACCTCTGCAGAATCAGGATTCGTAGTCAAATGGGGAGACACAGATTGAAATCTCTTTCAAGTTTACCTCTGCCAGACAGACTCATCAGATACCTAAGCCACACTGACTGAAACTCAGATGAACTAAAAAAAATATGGGCATCAAAGACGGGACTAAATTTATCATGTTTTGTTTCCTTTTTTAAATGCATCTAATATCTGGAATCTTTAAATGGTTTCCTCAAAGCAGCTCTTTATACCTATTTATAACCTGTGTAATGTGACAGTGAGTTCCTTTAATGTGTCTGTCTGAATGTTTTGTAGTTTCTGAGTTAGAGTGAAAATGATCTAGTGCCCAAAAGAGTTCTCAAGGGAAGTTGAATGATTTATTTAAAAATAAAAGTCACCGTTTCAAATGTGCCTACATCAAACATTACTCTGACAAAGAAAAAACAATCTACATCCAAGCTCTATTCTCAAAGTTGAAAGAGGAAACTAAAACAGGATGTTTTCCTTTATCTGCATGACTTTTGGTACTTAAAAAGAGCAGTCATCTCTGCAGAAAGCCTAAAAGTAGAAACCTTTAAACTTTCTGTCAATTTTTAGACACTTGAAGGCATCAGCCTGGCATGTAAGAGAGCATGATGACGTTGTTCTGCAAGTGCAACCCAGCCCCTCAGCTTGAAACAATACAAATAGGAGAAGCAGTCCAATAAGTGCTTCGGGACATGTACAAACGTTGAAAATTGAAGTTTGCTGTGCAAAACACAACATGTTAAGAAGTCTTATTTACATAAGAAAGAGTACCTAAATGAATCCAAACACGCTGAAGATTGGGGACTGGACGGTGGGTTTGGTCGGTATTGGTTTGACCACCACGTGTGTGTGTATTTTCTGTCCATAAGGATGCTCGAGTCTCTCTGCCTCAGTGCCCGCTGTTTTGCTCCACAGCCCCGGGGGTGGATGTGGAACAACAATGTGACTGTGGAGGACCTGGTGTCCGTGATACTGGAAGGGGCAGCAGGCGCACACACTCACGCAGTGATGAGCGCTCAGGTCCAAGTTCAGCGCCTCTTTTTCCACAGACAGAGCGGCTTTTGCATCATCACTAAAACTCCTTTTCCTTTTTTCGTTTTCGTTGCCATCAGCGATGCTTGTAGGGTGCTTTTTAAATCCTATATGTGGGTGCTCCTTCTTAGTTAGGGTCAACTTGGGTTCCTCCCAAAACGAAGCTGGGAGTTGACGTTTCCTCATGGGCACCTGCTCCACAGCGTTCCCTGCGCTCTCAGCACCTTGCGCATCAGAGCTGCTGGCCTTCCCTGCCATCTTCACACTCTGATGAGCAGTTCCCACCGGTTTTATACACCCGTACTCAGCAGACCTGTGCGCGTGGCATCTCGGGACTCTGGAGTACTTCTGTGAGAAACGTTTAAGTTGTTTCTGCAAATATTTCCTGTGATCCACGGAGCGTCTGCATGGAGCGGACTTGTCCAAGGCCGCTTTGATATCGCTTGATGCTAAGTTCACAAAATTCAGCAGTGTCTTGACCTCACTGTCTGCGTTTGCCATCCTCTAAGACTGTGATCAGATCAGTCCATGATATATCGTGTTGACCGTCATCGAAATCTAAAGGAAATAAGAAGACATGTTCAGGTTGTGCGCAATTGCGCGATGTATACTGTATTAGTATCCCAGCAAAACCCCCACAATGAGTTTGATCATTTTCTTTATATTAAGATCAGGGATTTATAACCATTCACTCACCCCTGCCTGATGAATCCAGACTCTGGAAGCCACAGTCCAAGCACAGACGTCTCTCCAGGCTGCAGTAGGAGCACTTCAACAAGTTGAATGAATATAAACTCCTTGTAGTTATGGTGCTTTCCTTGAACCAATCAGCGACCCCCAGACCCCTCACAATGCACCCCAATCAGCCTCCAAGCGCCCTGGTATCGGATTCTTCACCATTGCAAATTGTTGTCATGGAGATCTGAGGGGAAAAAAGCTGCTGAGGGGATGCGATATTTCTCCTACACGGTGATTTCTGCGCGTTGGCCCAAAATCCCTTAGAATCCGGAGTGTGTGGGAATCAAAATGCGCACAAATTCAGCTGAAATATGTATTGCTTTTAACTTGACTCTGGAGGAGTAAAAACAGATCTAAGACAGATACCCCTCATACCCTCCCCAAGGGTGATGTCAGCTGTAGGATTTGGTTAAGGGAGGGGGGATCTAAAGAGTGCATAACCATGGAAAGGGGCTTGAACGCTCAAGAATCTTGTCTTTCTGTTTGCCCCCTCAATCGAGCGACACAAAAGCTGAATTACTCATTCAAACCTCGCGGGACAAAGGGGAAGGAGCTGGATAGCACTCCTGCATTTGTAGTCAAACATTTAGAGACTTAAATCGAGTCGTCATGAAGGAGAAAGAGTCAGACAAAGCCCATAGAATTGCCATCAGCAAACATTTTCCTGTGTCATATTATGGGGTCTCCATGGCTCCCTCTGGCCCGCGGACAATAGCACAAGTTTGCACACTCGAATACTGTCACCCTGCCAACGGCAACAAGGGCCCAAAACAGGACAATCCCCAAGAGAAAGCATGGGCTCCGCGGGGAAGGTTGCAATGGAGGAGGAAAGGGGGACTTGTGAAATGCTAATTGAGCTTCATCCCCTTATTGAAGTGGGTAAAGGAGTACCTATCATCCCATTGAAGGGCTACAGCAGTGGAGTGAGATGTGATGAAACTGTTTGTCTGCTGACTAACACCTCAAGCTTGTGCACCCTGAACCACTCCTGCATCAGGACACATTATTTAAAAACATCCTGCAGTCTGTATCAAGGCCATACAGGCCATTTGCTCTGTCTGAGCAGCAGGCCACATGATTGATTGCCTCTTTCACTCAGTTTGGGGTTGTATGAGGAGAGCCCTGCAGGTCCATTTGTGCACTGACTGGTCTATCTTTTTCAAGGCGGTGCATCCCTCTTGTTCAGGGACCCTATTGTGGTCCCCTTCTTCTTTTTCCTTCTCCTCCTTCACCTCTCTGTTCTGCTGAAAAGGCCAATCAACAATGCCCCCCACCCCCCCACCCCACTCCTGTGCTTTTGAAGTGAGAGAGGCTGAGAACTGAAAAAGAGGAAGCAAAAGTGGCATCCATGAATCCAACAATGTATCACTGTGCTTGTGCCGAGGCAAGAGTACGGGATGTTTTTCAAACATTTCAGATATTTAAAAGGACAATCTGATTTATTAAACTTATGAAAAGTGGTGTTGACTTTAGATAATCTCTATAATTTTGTTTCAACTTTATTCAGTCTGCCTTTACACTGTAAAAATTATCAGGTTGGTTTAACTCCAGCCATTAAGTTCAATTGCTGCCTTAAAAAGATAAGTAAGCCCAACTTTGAGAAAAGCTTTGTTTTTACTCAGGAAGGTCTGTTATACAAGTTGCATGATTACTGATAATTTATTGTTTGAACTTGATCCTCTTAGTTGAAATAACTTACTGTGTTACAAAGTGCATAAAGAAAAACTTATCTTCTCTTGTCAAAGGAAACTACAATTATTTGTTATGTCAGCTCACAATTTCAGTTACACTAGATGTTGACTCATACATTTTTCTTGTTTGACCTTGATCCACCAAGCTGTAACTGGTAACCATATTACATTGATCATTTGAGGAAATTTGCTTTGTTATGTCAAAGAAACATACAATTATGCAACCTTTTGACTCACATTTTTCAATTTAACTACCTGTATTCATACCTACCACCTTTTCAAGTGACCATAACTCACATCTCTAGGCAGCAACTGATTTTAAAACTATGGAGCAAAGTCAGCCGTTCTGTGCAGTGGAGCACACTATACTTGTGCCACCTGCACATCCCAGTATACAATTGGGTCTCACTTGCACAACATACCCTCCTCACTCATGGTAATAATAACTGTTAAGTAACAATTTACAAAGGCGTCCTGGGCCCAACTGCAAGCTGTAACTTTGCTATCTGGCAGGGAGGGGCTAAGGTGTTCTAAAAAATTGGGAAACAAAGTGATGGAGGACAAAGTGACCACTGACACATGAAAAGAAAGTGCTCCCTGGAGGGGAGCTGTGTGTTCTGTCTGGAAGTGTTATGGTTTGAAAAAATTCCGATATAGATCGAAGGATTGTAAACACTCATAATGATAATTACAACCACGAGTGAGGAGGGAATGAGGGCAGCAGCACAATGTAATGTGTAAACTGAAAAATCGATAATATTCTTGTAAAAGGACTGTAGAGAAGAATCTGTGCTTTTATCACACCACATTGTACTCTAATTATACAGACTTTTCTAACGCTGTAAGTATAGCTGCTGGGTCACAGGTTGTACAGTTGTCATCTTCCAATTCTTTTTTTACCATTCCCAATCTGCTCAGCTAGTTTACCTCTTCCACTGTTAATAGTCAGCTGCAACCAGCTGGTCACACCAAGACAAAATTTTCAACAAAAACTATTTTTACAGTGAATTAATATTGCTGTCACACCACAGTATTAGAGAGCTCTGGTTCACACTAAACGCAGACTGTTTAATCGACTCAATCGAATTTCTATTTCATTGAACTGATTTAATAGCTTGAGTTGACAAACAAATAAATCATTTAAATAAGTTGAAATTTTGTTCACTTATTACGTTAAGTGGAAGGTAATGACAGAAGTGAGCAATGGGAACTTATTGAGCTGAACACCTTTTACACCTTATCAATCCACCTTTAGAGAAACATCTACACCAATGTACTTGCATGAGAGTCACTTTAACTGCATCATGTGCACACTCAAGATATGCACTTTGAACTTGCATATCTCTTGGTGCACATGCAAACTGTGGCCAGAAAAACCGTTGCAGCCAATGGAGAGAAACTACTGAACCACAGAGCTCAACATGTTTATTATCTGTTGTTGACCGTCTAATGGGGACCCAGCTGGGCTCTAATACAACTGAAATTGACTCTGTCTAGACCAGCTCTTCTACATAAGTGGTCTGAGATACAGCCATTAGTGGAATTATCTATTTTATGCACTTTCACAGTTTTTATTCATTTGCCTGAGAGGCTCAAAAGATACAGCACAGATTTGACCCACAAAATAAATGCATATAATTAAAAGCTTTGTTGAGCATCAGAATTTAAAAACCATAACAGTGCTCTATATGTGTCGTTAGGGGAATAGGAGCTATAAGTAGTTGTCAGAGGAGTTCTGTGTGTTTTAGAACATCTATGGATCCTTGATAAGTTAATGCCTCAGAGTGGAGGGTTTTCATTTGCTCTGTCACACCCCATGATTACAATGAGATACTTGATTAAAATGAGATATTTTGAATCAGTCATGTCACAGCCTCTGGTAGTCACATGTGACAAAACCTGTGTAAAATGTACTTTTTTTTTCCAGTGGACATGAAGATAGTGATTGAGTGCAGGAATCTGAGAAACGAACCAGTGTGGATCTACTCTACAGGTAGGAGTCTATGACTTCAACATCTAAAAACTGGTATAAAAATTATCTATACTGGGAAAAATAAGTAATGCAACAACAACACTGATTTTTCCCTGCAAAAGAGGCAAAGCTCCCTTGAAAATTAGCTAAAATCGAAATACTATTAGTGCAAATTTGAAGAGACTGACAGATAAATTCAGTTTATAGTAAAGCCATGATTTCTTTAGGAGATGTTTCAGTTGTTGTGTTGTGTATGCAACACATGAAATAGTAAAACAGTCAACACTCAACATTCGCACTCACACTTCATGATTTTTTATAGGTGCATGACTTGATTTCTTTCAAGACTTGCCCAGTAGGTGGCAATCTACCTCCACTATAATACATCAAAGCCATACTAATATAAAAAGAGAAATAGAGGAAAAAGTGAAGATAAATGTGTTTAAAGCAACGTTCTTTGAACATGAATATTCTCTATAAAAAAGAGTGGGTTTTGGGGTCTCTTTTGGTTGGTGCATGAGATATTTTTGGGCTGTGTTGTTTGCGTAGGTGCTGATTAAGCATCTTGGCAGAGATAATAACGCTGAAAGACACAGTAATCTTATTAAGAGGTTTTCTTATCTGACTTTAAAGGGGCCGTGATGTATGTTGTGGCAGATTGCTGCTTGTTGGAATGAGTTGAGGCAGCAGGAAGGAACCAGAAGGATGTAGTGCTTTTCTCTTGTCAGATAATCGATACTGGGACAGACTGGAGAAGGGGATGGATGAGCTTAACTGCTAGGCACTCTTAGATGCCAAATCCAGGCTTGTTTTGTACCTCAAAAAGTCTGAAAAAAACTGCATTGTACAAGCAAAAGCAGCAGCAGCTGTGGATTTTCCACTCTAAAAGTCATCCACAGCTCTTGTGCATGAGCTCAGCCCCATTACTGTCAGTGAAGAGCTTTTTGATAGGCAAGAGATGTGATAAATGCTCAGCCGCTGCAAAAAGGCTGTTTGCCTGCTGGATGCTGGAGCCCATTGATGTTACTCCAAAGTTGCTTGAATAGTTGGCTCCAATGCTGTTTGTGTTATTTTGGAATAAGCAGACTAACACTTTTAGCTGTCTTTTCTGGTACTTAAACCATAAGCAATACTTTCAAACAGAGGTCTTGTGGTGACGACTTATGATTGGGAATTTATAGAATATGAATAAGCAATGAAAATGATAAACAGCCATAAGCTGCTTGGTGTGATTGGTGCGCTCTGTTCTGCAGAGTGAATATGTGGGTTTGGATATATTTCCTGTCGAGAGATTCTTTACAGTGAAGCCTGAGCAGAGGCGTTAAAGTTAGGACAATTTGGAGGGCCAGGAGCCCTAAAAATGACTAGAACATTTGAAGGTTTGAAGTGAAAAGGTTTCAGGAGATCATTGTACACACGACATAAAATCTCCACTTGTGTGCCTGGGTCTAAGGAGTCAGTTTTGTTTGAGTCTCTAACAACTGTCTCAGGATACAATCAGCAGTAACTTTGCGGTAAGCCTAAATGATGACCAAAACCAGAAAAAAATGCCATCAAATTGCTTTAATTCAAAGGGAGATTTTTTTTCACGTTTTGGTTTTTCCAAGCAACATCAATACTGTTGCAGTATAAGTGTATGAGTCGAGGGGAAACCTTAAGTTTAACAGTCAACTATTTCAAAGTGATAAAAAATCTAAGAAAGCAGATTTTTACTAAAACATTAAATGTGTTTGTCTGCTACTGCAAAAAAAAAAATAATGATAAAAAAATAAAAAGGGTCTGTATTGCTTATTTCTCCAGTGGCACACATTATAAGAGGAAGGATTTTTCCCTTAACCTGTGTTTTTGGAGTCATTAAACTATAAGTTTTGCTGATCTGTAAAGAGGCTAAAGGTCATCTTAACTCCACCTCTTTACCTTATTCAATCTCAACTCTAATGTTGAGTTCAGAATTTCTAATATATCAACCATCTGCAAAATGCTTAAAACTCTGTATCTTTGGCATGAAAAAAAAATTCAAGAAGCTATTTTGGTAGCATGCTATTAATCGTCTCACCTGACAGGTCAATAAAAACAACTCCACAAAGATCATGTAACGTTTTGTTGATAGCCTGTTTATGTCTGTGTCTAGTACAGAGGTCTGAGGACTGTTTCAGTCAGTTTTATCACTGGCTAAAGTCTGCTCACAGTAGCTTTGAATATAGAGGAGCATTGATGTAAGACGTTGATGTTCAGATTAATTTCAAGCATATATTACTGTGATAAAAACATGATCCTTTAGCCTCATGTATGAGTGACACTAATATGAGCACCAGGGTTTTATAACCCCTGTCAGTAAACTGTTTTAGTAAATCCCAGTAAACTGTGCATGTCACATCAGCTCTCTAGTACTGTGCACATGCCTGTGGGCTGTGGGGTAATTT
The DNA here is from genome assembly GCA_008086565.1 of Thalassoma bifasciatum. Classification (NCBI taxonomy): domain Eukaryota; kingdom Metazoa; phylum Chordata; class Actinopteri; order Labriformes; family Labridae; genus Thalassoma; species Thalassoma bifasciatum. The sequence continues at coordinate 98,268 of RPOG01000165.1, read as the reverse complement.
CATAACTGTGCCTGGTGGAGACCACCAACAATTATTATGCAACTCTGCTCACAAAAACTGTCCATTCTCTGCTCTCTGGCCTCATAGCATCCCCCCTTTGTATCAATATGGTGTCAAAAGTTGAGTGAAGGGAAGTAGACTGAAACTGGGGTTTAAAAATAAACACCTAATAAATATCTTATAAGTGTGTCTCTGTTGTGGAGCATTAGCAGTGAATGCCAGGTTACATCAGTGTTGTTGATCTCAGCCTACTTTGGGACCATTGGACCTTAGAGTGTTCTAGCAGGCACATCAAACATGGGGATGGCAATGTTTTCAGTCGGTAGGCGTCTTGCACTCTCACTCATCTCACTCATCTCTCTCTCACTCTCTCTCTCTCTCCCTCTCTTTCTCTCCACTTGACTTTAATTCGGTCTAGTACCTACGCGTCATCCTCACGGACTCGCCTCCACGCATTGTGGGCTTATGCTTTTTTTCTCTTTCTAAACAAGAAAAAAAAGATACCAAACACAAACAAATGAAACAAAACAAAAACTGACATTCGCAGCACCTCTAAAATCCCCATGCCACCCTGTGCTTTCTTTGCTTTCTTTTTTCTTCTTTTTGTAAGAAAAGGGAGGAGGGAGGGGGGATTTTTTTTTCTTTTTTATAAGAGAGAGAGAAGCGGAGGGAGAATTTGTTTGAGCACACGCTGTCAGGATGAGCTGATGTGAGCGCTGCATCAAGTGCGCGGACGGTGATGCTCCCGTATAAAACACCGCGCTGTATTTTGGCTCAGAGGGGTGATGCATCAGTTTAACCCTCGGCTCTGCCCTCCGGACTCGCCCATCCAGTGATCCAGCCCTCAGATAAGTTGAGGGGGGTATGTGTGATCCCATTGCGAGGAATCCTGCCGCACGATAATTCCTGAGGATCTCTCCCTCTCCCTCTCTGTTCGCTTTCTTTTCTCTCTCTTTTTTTCTTCAACTTCGATGGCTTGAGTGAGTGGCCCATTTGCACTCATGCTTGCAGCCGAGGAGGGATGTAAAGGTACGGGCCATCCACCGCCCTCACATTGCACGGAGTAGCGGCGTGATTCAGGTCGCTATCTGAGTGCCAATCAGCCAAAAGAAAACTACTTTCGAGATGTGAGATTATCGAGATTTGCTCCTCATTCCGCCGGCTCGCCTGTCCTATGCTATCGACAACGGGATTTCAAGAGGAAAATGATTGTGGCATAAACTATTTCTGGAGACGCTTGTCACAGATATCGCCGCTGAACTGGACAGGGTGGATGGTTATTTCCCAAACTGTTCAAGCCTATGTATACTGCATTCACTGGTTGGAAACGCTGCCTAGTATCTCCGAGAACAGCTCAAGAGGAATGCTGGTCCAAGATCTAATGCCATTTACTTTAAGTTTTTGGCCTTTTTTCTTCGGTCATTGCCTTCTCTCACTGTTTTTACTCTCGTGCCAGGTAAGGAGCATGTTAACGCGCGCCAAATGTCAATTTACGCATGAGAATGAAAATGCAGCTAGAGTTTGATTTACTAAGAAACCACATACAGGAACCATGTGACTTAGTCAATTCCAAGTTACTCGTGTCTCCACTGAGAATCACTTACAAACTGGCTGATTGCATTTGTGTTTACACCAGGGTGTTCACACCTGTGTTTAGAAAGTGTTGCCAGGCATGCATGTGCAGGGTTTCCATGAGAGATGCTCTCTACTCTCTCTCACACACACTCAGCTCCCTTGTAGTGGGAACATGGAGTAGCCAACTGTGTTTTCATGATAACAATATTCAGTTATCCCACCAGGATCCCTGCAGCAGGCATATGTTAGTGATGAGTATTCTAACCTCTGCCCTGTGCTGCTGCCTACAGATAGTGGTGAGCTGTTGTTCACACGCACACAGTGTTGCCAGGGTTCATGTGTAATGTGATCTGCTCGAGTTTCCAAGTCCACCCACGCACACTCCTCGGGGCAGCCTGCTGCCCACTCTGTTGGTGGGTGGTTTCTTACAGGGAGCGGGCTGCAGCCATAGACGTGATACTATTCTGCATGTACTACATACACACACACACACACACACACACACACACACACACACATACGCATACACACACAGCAGCCCTGGTGACAACAACACTGGAGATCTGAAAAGAATGCTGAGAGGATATCCACAGTGAGAGGCTGCTGAGTGTTCCAGCATCTCCATTTGTGCTGCACAGTGTTGATGCTGATGGTACTTGTGAGTAATGTGCTGAAGGACAGAGCCTCAGTCATTTCAATGTCTCTCGTTTTCTCTCTCTCCCCCTCACCATAAGGGAGAACTCCAGAGGTCATGCTCACGGACTGTGGCGGAGAAAGTTAGTGAACAGTGCCAGCTGGCATGCCACTGTAGAAGATACCCCCCTCTGCCCCCTCCACCACCTCCGCCACCACCCCCGCGGCTTCTCGGCACCACAGGTAAGACTGCCTAATGCTTGCTCCGCCCCGGTTTCACACCTGTCTCACTTCGAGTGACCTATCTCTCCTCGCCAGACACAGGTGTTAAGTTACTGGCCAGTCTGGAGGAACTGTTTTGACGTGAAGTGTTTCCCTACTTATACTCAATAGAGATCCGTCCCGTCCAGCCCTCTCCCCGCAGATGACTGTGTGTGCATGGGCTCAGTTTTGCACGTACGTGTCCTCTGTGCATGTGATAGAGCCAGCAGGATGTTGACAGCTGAACACAGGACTAATTTATGCTGGGTCTGACCTTGGGGAGTACCCATCTGCCTGTGAAATCCATGCCTGCTGGGCTGCCAAGCTCAGTGGTTCAGTGGTAGGGTTTCCCCCAGAGGACCCCTGATTAAAACACAGATGAGTTAATTAAATTAGCTTTAATTTGATAGAGATAAGGGGCTAATGAAGCGGCACAGTAGTTCCAGCTTTCCGTTTTGAAGTTGAGCTGGAGGCAGTCCGGGAATGTGTGAGTGCTTTGTACTTGCACACAACAAGCGCTCAGACCTGTGAGGGTCCTCTCTGTGTTTGGTCTCTCTCTTGGATCCTGTGACAGATTGACAAGCATATTCCCCCACAGCTGCTCCCTGAAAGTTGGTGTGATTTGTATATAGTCTCTCAAGCACTTTAATGAACATCACACTGAAATATGGGACAGGCATTGCTGATGATGCAGCCGTTTTGAGCTATTACTGCGACTCTTAAAAATCACTCACTCTCTCCGCCCTTTTATATTACGAGCAAAGAGAAGCACTTAATCTCTAAAGTCTCAATAGACTGCATGTTTTAATCAATCAGATCCAGTGATTTTTCTGTCTGGCCAATGTAGAAGGACCTCTTTATCTCCAGACTCCGTTCTTAGAGTTATAGGCTCCTCTGTGAATGTTGGACACTGCTTTAATGCTGCCACAACCATCTGCTTGTAAGCTAAGGTGGGGGTTTGACACCCAATTACAGCTGACACATGAGTGGAACTCTGAAGGCTGCATCTACAGTGCTTGATGCCTCCATAAACAGCAGTGATAAATGTGATAAGCGGGCCAATTTTTAATCCCTTTCAGCCTTACACAGAAATGTTTGCAGAGGGTGGAGACATCATGAATAAATCACTTAAAAAGATTTTTCCCCTCAGTTCTCTATTTAATCTATACAGATGCATAATTATCTAGATGTTCCCCCAGTAGCCCAATTTGCACAACGGTTAGAGCTGAGAGTTTGCTCAAACTGAAGTCTTTAAATATGCAATGATTATGCATAGCTAACATGCAAAACTGGGACAATGACTGAGACTTTATCCATCTTCTGAAAGTCTTCACAGAAGGAGGAAAAATTGGCATCGTAAGTCAGTCTTAGCGCTAAAAACGGTGTCTGAAGTCCTTCAAAGGAGTGTGGCTTTATCACAAGAAGTAGATCCTTGCCACTGACTGAATTAAATCCTACAGCCGTTGACAAAACGCAGGATTAAAATGGAAGTTTGGCTGAGAGGAGCTTTTAGATTCATAGTGACTTATGACGTGGTGAGCTGTGCCGGGGAGAGCCGTGCCTGGTTTTTCTCTCAGTAGAAATGTGCTGTGTTGGAAAATAGTCCACAGCATTACTAAGGCGTATTTGTTGCTATGGTGTAAACCCTTCCACTCATTCATAACAAAATATCTGCAAGTTCAGGAGCAAGTTTTGTTGTTGTATATACAGTGAAGAGTCTGCGGAGCATAAAACTGGAACAAACCAGCACACATAGATAGATTGATATGCACATGACTAAACTGATTTATAGATGGTGGGAGTGCAGAAAGAGGGGCAGAAAAGTTGTGCATCACAGACATAAAGTTGCTGATGCACATAATGTTATTCAGCGTTATTCCTGATGAGTGGTCTTACTCCATAGATCTGATGTGGAGAGAGCAGGAGGTTTCTGCAAAGGTAATTGGTGTGGACAAGAGTGCTGGTGTAGGGAAAGCTGATGGGACCTTGAATGATTCATGGTGTCGGGTTAGATATCTTTGACCGTTGAACCTAAGACCCATAGAACAGGCGAGGACACAGCGTCTTCACAACTCAGAGAGCTGGGGAAAAGAATCTCTGCCATGCTGCTGTGTTTTGTGTTGTATAATGAGATCAGTATAGATCTGATATCAAGACTCCAGTCAGTTTTGTATCCAAAGTGCAGTTATAATAGTAAATGTTGTATTGATTTGCACTCGTATTGTTAAATAAATTCCATTCGTCTCCTTTCTCTTTCTATCCAAATTTCTCTCCTCCTGCCTTTTCCATTCTCTCTCAAGTGGCAGAGCCCATGGTGCCCTTGATCAGGCCCTGGTGGATGGAGATGGACATTATAGTGCTCGGGACAGTTGGCTGTGCCTCAGTCGTCTTCCTCCTCTCAGCCATCATCATCTGCTACAAGGCCATCAAGAGGTTGGACAATTTTTTTCTTTTTTCATGAAGCATATCAGTTGGCTTCTGATATGCTAACTATACTGTAAAGTGATGACCGAACAGTTGCAGCCAGGCTACTTAAGCCATCATGAGTAATTTGACCCATGGTAGACTGTACTTTCATGTGTGAGCTGTGCAGGAGGCTACAATGACCCTATCATCACCCTGCTGGGTCACACTGAGGTCAGAGGTTAAATAATGGAAAGGGCTGTAAATGTCACAGAGGAAGATCCACAGCACTGAGTCGCCTAGAAAGATCCTATAGTCTGAATTAATTTACAGAGGTATGTGTTGACCTCAGCGCTGTGCAGTTTTAATTTGCACAAGTGTCTAAAGCTTCCTAGAGTGGCAGCTGGTTTCATGAAAGTGAAAGCAGGGAGGCGAGCAGAGGAATCCCAAGACGCTGCGGTTGCAGCGGGAACTGTTTTCCCCCATTTGGTTTATTAGAGGAAAAGGCTGCGTGAGGTTTTAGCCTGCAGCATATCCCAGACCCAATTCTCTGTGTGACATTAAGGCAGCACTGTGTCACACATGCACTCTGACATCACTGTTAATGTTCACAGACATTTAGCAAATACACACAAACACACATACGCATCGTGCAAAGCAATGCACGTGCACAGAGAGGCATGCAGAGAACACTCGTGTGCACCGATCCATAAACGCACAACATGTTAACATACATGGATACATCACCCTGGCATATTTACACACTCCATAAAATATGGCATTAACTTAGTCTCTCACACAGCCATTTGAGAGCCGCCTCAGACGAGTGTGCTAAATGAGAGAGATATTTCTCTGTTTAATTTATGTGCATTTGAACTGATTCAGTATCTTACCTTTATATTTTTATGGGACTATATTAAGCCTCCATGCCTATCATGGCTCTCCTCAGCAGAACTCTATTTCTCTTTTCTTTAAACAACAAATAGGCAAAGTCAGGCAGCGGAAGTAATGGGTGGTTGGCTCAGGAATTCATTATGGCAATTCTCCAGCCCCTTGTGTAGCCAAGGGGCACCTTTTTTAATGCAGCAGTGGTAGGAAAGTGTTGTTGCAATACGGGCTCTAGCCCCAAACCCAAGTCATTATTTATGAATTAATTTGCGCAGTCATTCAGTCGCAGGCCACATCTTTTATACATGCGAGTGGGTCATGTCCTGAAGCTCTGTGGGCTCTAGACTGCAGACTCTATGCCATGCCAAGCTGCCCTCTACTCTGAATGAGAAGGGAGAAACATACAGGTCCAGCCAGACGAGCCTCGTTAGACATTCATTAGTCAGCAGCCAATAGGAGAGCAGTCCAGGGAAGATGTGATTCCTTTAACATTTGTCATGGATGCTCTAATCATCCATCGCTCCTGAGAGGATGGGAGGAAACAATGCTGCTAAAAGGACAGAGAAATGTTGTTTAGCAAAGCAAGCAGAGGCAGTAATTGAGCCTCTTAGTCAATAACAATGTGAGAGAGGGTTTGTCAGTGAGAAAAACACAGCCAGTTATATATAGCCCTTCCAGCCCATCAGTGCTCCGGGCTTTCCCAATGAAAATCAGCTGGACAAGGGCCAAGGCCTGAGTGCCTCAGACAGCAGAGGAGCTAATACTGCGGGTCCCAGCCCTCCTGGCCTTTTGTTATTTTTTATAATCTTTTTCTGCCAGTCATCTGTCAGTAGCAAAGGGCCAGGAAAGAAGGGGAAAAAAGCCTACTTCCATACAGTTCTATTCAGAGTCCACAGCACCAGGGAGGCTGGTGTGAGCAAGCAGAGAGGAGAGGATTCAGACACACGCTGCGCTTCAGTGTTGCTGTGCCATCCCAAGCAAAAGACATGATGCTGCAGTCCGGGCTTTCAGCCATCCAAGGAGCCAAAACAAACAAAACTCAGACCAAATGACTAATGAAGCTAGATGCTTCTCCCAATCACTTAGCGCTCGGGGAGGCTTGTCTAAAGACGGATAATACATCACAGCTGGTCCTGTCCTGTCCAAGGGCAAGGCTGTATATCCAAAAACCCCACTCAACAATAAAAAAGGAAATACTACTCATGAAAATGGTTTCAAATCCAATATTTACTAATGCATTATTAATCTCCATTTTATTTCCAAAATGGCTAAATTAGCACCACCAAAACTGGTGACAGATTTTTGCAGTCTGTTTTGTAATGTTTTTTCTTTGAACCATAGCATGTTACTCTAATATCCAGATGGCTGGAGTAATTGTAAACAGCTCGACACATGTCCCAATTTCACCGTGATCCATTCCCCAAACTTCAAACAGGAGTGTGCGCTGTGATTGCACAGCTTTCATATGAAATATTCATCTAACCTGTGAAGTGTTGTGTTGCCACCTGCCATGTGTCAACAGCATGGCATCTATTATTGAGGGCCTGGGTTGAGGTCGGTTTGGGGCCCTGGCGCTCAGCCCTGTGAGGTGGCCCAAAGTGACATGGTCAGTCTGAGGGAAGATCACAACCTGTGAAAAAAAGAGCAGGGACAAAGCACCTTCCAGAAGAATATGGATCACAAACAGCTCTGGCTTTTTATAGCATAACAGATGAAAAACTGACCGGTCAGATTTACTCAAAATAAATCATTAGTGAGCTTCTAGGATGTTGCATAACGAGCATTGAACCCACTGACCCTATATTCCAAGTGGGAGAATTCCCAGACTGGCCGTAAACAATGCTGTCTGTCCCTCTGAGAAAACTTTGGTATATCCCAACTCCCCTAGCTGCAGCCGCATCGGCCAATCATCTCCCCTACAGACTGTGTTCCCACCCTCAGGCTGGATAGTTTCCTTTTTTAGGCTTTCCCGGGGTCCCACAGGGACGCAGTAAGCAGCATCTGTCCTACATGGCCAGCATGGATCCCTGGTGTCCCACGCCATACCAGCCCTACCAGCTGACAGAGTCCCACTGGATGTCTGAGTCACTGTCTTAGTCATATGTTTTGTTTTAAACTTAGCTTGTTAGCCTTTAGCTCCCTCTTCACTTCACACAACAGCTACAAACACTTTAAATTAGATGGAGTTGAATCTTCACAATAAAATGCCGATAATCTCGTAACACATCTCACAACAGCATGATTATATTAATAAGTGTTAGGCCAGCATTCAGTTTCTCCGTCATGTCGCACTCAGACACTCAGACTAAAGCAGCTACCTGACTAGAGTTGGCTATCAAGAACCAGTTCCTGTTAAGAAGATAATAAGCTCAATTCATCAATGTCAGTAGCCTTTGTTCTTTATGATTCCCTCATTGATTCTGTACATTATGCCAGCGCGGACAGACCGTCAACAATCTGACCCAGCTAGCTTCCCTCGGCAGATAGATAACGGTGCCCCAAGAAATCTCTGATTCAGGGTTAAAAATTGAACACACAACAAAATGTACATGACTGTCTCACAAGAAATTCCTATTTAATACATTAAGCATGTTATACTGAAAACAAAGTGCTGGCTTGATGCTTGCACACATGAGAAATGGCATTGCTATGCTAGCGGTGAAAGCGCATCAATATCAGTCAGTTTTAAAACAGGATTTCAACTTTCATCAACATGTCAAAGTTACCCTTTGTAAAAAATACTTTAAACTGGGAAATGTGAAAATACTAACAGGAAAATGTGCAGAAAGTGCAGGCTGATGGCCTATAGGAGGTTTATAATGAAGGGCTTACTGTAGCATAACTACGGCAAGCTCAAGGATCCAAATAACTTAAAGCATAGCTAGGTGGCCTACTTCAGTCAATAACATACAACAAAACAATACATCAGCATCACCTGATGTGCAGTTTTTAGTAATTTTTGATTATTTACGTCCAGAGATATCTAAATACATTGATCAATTCTTCATGAACTTATTAACTTAATAGAATGTTATTTACATGTTAAAGCTACTTTTTGCACACAGAAAATACAGAAGAGGACTTGATAAGGGAATCGACAATGGATCACATTAATTAGCAGAGTCAATAAGGGCACTGGTATCAATAAAATCCTATCAACACCCATCCCATTTAGCCAGAGTATTTTCTCAGTCAACTGTGCTTGCATGCCTACAAACAATATTGTACAGCAAAGACATTAATGTTGCAGTTAAAGCTCCTGCCAGGGATTTTTAGCTGCATATGAAATGGAGCAAAATTAGCACTGATGTCTTTTTATTGACCATGATACAAACAGACCATCAACAAGCCTTACAATTCATAAACTGCAATTTTTAATGCCTGTAACAGCTGTGAGGGGGTAGGAGTCACACTAGATGATTCACAGCAAGCTATGGGAAAAGGTTTGTATCACACTTTAGACAGCAAAATCCACAGTGATCATTTGACATTTTGCTGTTAAAAGAAATCTTCTGTCATCTTTGGGCTTCCTAAAAATGTACAGAACAAGATGGTGCAAAGAGATAAGACTGTCCAAACAGGGGGCATCGAAATCGACCTTAACAGACAGTTAGCTTTAAAGGCAAAGTTTAAAGAAACTTTTAAGGCTGATTCAAGACAAAATCAGCAGACGCATGCTTTGTCTACTGGGTAAAAATGCTAACCTCACACATGGGATGCTTGTAAAGCATATACTCAAAACAGCCATGATGGGTCTTTGAAATTCAGTGAATTCTTTTCAAAGGGAGAGGAAATCCTTCACAGTCATTAAGAGCTCCTTATATGAAAGAATGTGTCACTAGCTGGGTGTTTTATCTGAAAAAAAAAAAAAGAAAACTGGTTGGAGTTAAGCCTAGCAGGATTTCTGGGGAGCTCTGATGGATCCAGGAGGCAGAGGTGGCTCACAGCAATGAAATGACAGCTCAAAAACAGCCAAGACAGGAGCAGTTTATAAACCTGACAGCAACAAGATGCTTGTTTAACAGGTGTGGAGGAATCAGATTGGCTAAAGCGTGTAGCTGTGGTGAAAAAAAGGACAGCTGACAGATTGAGTTTACAGCAATGGGGGAAATGAGCAGATGCCTGAAAGATACACATCCTAATTGAACATTTACGTCTGACCTGCTGACTAAACTTGAAAGGAACCTGACAAAAATACATGTATAACTGGCTTTTCATTTTAAATTTAAGAAATTTAATGACTTTATCAGCATATCTTTTAAATCCAACACAAGGATGTGTTAATTACGATCCAGTCAAATCTCCAGTTGTAGATGTGCTATCATGTACTCTACACCTAAATGTGTTCCTTATTTTCTTTTCAGTTTATTTATTTATTTAATTTTGTTTTCTTTTTTTCCCTAAATGAAACATTTTTGTCACAATGTTAAAAAAGGATACACGCCTAAAAGCATTCTCCAAATTATTCTAAAATGAATGAACAGGAAAAAAAATGTTCTAATGCAAATAAACACTTAGACTAACTACAGGTGCAGAGCATAAATGTCTAAACAAACCAATGCTATTATTATATCAAAAGGTTCTGGCCACTGACCTTATTGGTGTTTGTTGTTTATGAATTTATCTCCACATTTGATCATGTTGCTTTTTAGAGTTGATATTTATATTTAAAAACTATTTAAATGTTTTAACCTGAGCTCAAAAGGGTTGTGAGGACCATGTTGAAAAGTTGGTGGCTTTCTGATATAAGGACGCCGTTTCCCACGAGCACTTGCACCACTGTCATGAGGACATGACCAGGAACGGGCTGGCCATAAGGAGGTTTGAAGGGTTCACTAACGGCCAGTGACCGGGACGTTTCTTTCGTTTTTTCTTCTTACCCCAAATGCACCTGTGGTTTACTTCAGCAGTCTGCCCAGGCAGTCGCAAGTAGCGAGCACAGCAGGGCTGACCCGTGACATTAGCAAAAAAGGCAAATGCTAGCCTATGACTAAAAAAAAAACATGCATAGATGATAAGAAGAAAAAGAGGGAACGATGTGTTTGATCACAAAATATTGTCTTGTCTGGTCAGCAATCTTTGTCATTTCAAAAAAACATACCAAACTTTGGGAGCCCAGGGGACAGAAAAGAAGAGGAAAAGAGAAAAAAAAACATCAAAAAGAAAGATGTTTTGAGAAGTTGAGGACTTTTACCTGGGAAAAGTTGAGCCCTGTATTGCAGTGCTGTATTGTAACTGTCTTTTTCCACCACCTTAATCCTCAGCATAAATCCATCCCATGATGGCAAAGCACCACAACGTACCTGGAAACTACCAATAGTTTATTTATGTTCCTTTGTAACAAAACATTTAGACTCATGTTATTACTATACTCACTTGTATTATTCATTATAATTACAAATAGCAATATTGTCCAAAACAATCACAATCACAACATGTTGCCAAATTGTGCAGCACTAATGTAAAAGTGATAAAAGTAATAAAAGTGTTATAATTATGGTTCCATTTCTATCCTTCATGCAATCATACAAAATGGTTGGTTCTCCAAACCAAGCTCCCAGGCTCATGTCTTCTCTTTAACACACGGTTTGTTTTTCCAAGACAACTTTTAACTGGATACAACACCATGTGGTTTGTATTAATCAACAGCTACGTAGCGTCAGTGTTTGAAACATGACAACAAGCAAATTTTGGTTGTACCGTAGTTTAGCGCTACTCAAAGCTCAGTGCCCTGAGGCGCATCTGTAACTTATGTACTATGTTGGCAAATCCTCGTTATAGCCTGCTGGGGCTAATCTACCAAGCAGAGCAAATGCAACCCCACTGTTCATTTTTTTGATAAAGTCTCAAGTTTGACCAGAGCACTGCAGAATAAGTGCTGCATGTGGGTTGAAATGAACATTAGCACTAACAGTTTAGCTCGTGCTTTAGCCTCCAGCCCATAGTCTTGCACTCTTCCGTTTGGTTTTCCTCTGCTCTTCTGTCCTTTTCTTTTTGACGGTTCAGCTCCAGTGTCTAAACATTACATCCAAGAAACTGTTTTTGGCAAAGAAAGACAGATCTCTCTTCTCTCTGCCAAACCTTGCCGACCCACGTGGTATTGTCATTGGGACTTTGACGTGTCGTAAATCAACTCGGTTCAAGATATAGTGTTTAGAATTAACATACTTTGGCACTGATAGACTCGTTTCAATTTTTGTTATGGTATCTTGAAGTGAGACTATTTCAGGATCACCTGGAAAATCCCCACAATCCTTTTAAATACAGTTTTCAACTAACCAAAATATGAACTCGGCTCACGTAGCTTTCCTTGCAGGGCTGTTAAACTGGGTTGCATTATGTCACATAACAGCTCATCTCACCCTGTAAGACTTCCCTCTCTACATGATGCTCGAGACCAAAAAAAGATTTTAGCTGGATTGGACTTGGAATAACTGTTCATCAAAGTTGGACCGCCAGGCCAGTGCTTTCAGAGGAGGGAAGACACTGAACTAAGATGTCGCTCAAGGGTCCTCTGTGGCAATGAAGGCAATATACAGTGTTGAGTGGGACAATGACTGTACTAACTGTATTCAGATCTGTCTCTGAGTTACATAAGCCAGAGGAGGAGAGAGCAGCTGAGGGGGTCGGTGCAGAAGCCACAGTACACTGGACAAATATAATAACCACAAAGGCACCGAGGAGTGCATGAAAGGGGCTGCATTGAATGATCCTGCTCTTCATAGGCCAGGAGCAGGAAAGGGATCATGTGTTGTGGCTTTCTTTTGCACCAGAACGAATGAAGAAGAAATGACTGTTAAAGCCCAGCCAGTGTTGAGTGCAAATATGACAGTATCGATCTTATTATTGCAGTGTTGTTTTTACAACCACACACATGCTCATTACTTAGAGTGAGGATTGCATCAAGCAGTCAGAAGAGGTAGTCGCCTTATCCCACGTGTTGCGATGTGTTTCCATCCTGTCTACTCACAAAAGTGACCTTTGAACATTGGGCTTGTTAGAAAGGTTCGCCAAGACCATGGCACACACCCAGAGCAGCAGGAGAAATCAAATCAGCCCTAAAGGTTAACAGTCTACAAACTGTTTAATGGCATGGCCTTTAGCTGGCATCACATCTGTTTTTTTTCCTTTTCAAGAGAGCTGTCCTTACTTTCTGAAAATATTTTTTTGCAGGAAACCACTCCGGAAAGAGGAGAATGGGACGAGTCGCGGGGAATATGCCATGAGCATCCGTAACAAGAAGACCATGGGTACGAACAACACTGTGGTATAGACTGTCTCCTGGTAGACGCAAGAAGTGATATCACCATTAACGTCTCCCACCTTCTACAGAAAACAACAACCCCTTCTCCCCCAGAATGCAAAAGGGTTTCACCCAAAGGTTTTCAAATAGGTAAACCTTCCCTCTTTTCTTGGCATGTTGCCCGGACATGAAGACACTGTTCAGCTCCAGACGGGCTGTAGAAGCTGAAAGGAGGAAAAAAATTCAAGGCAGAAAAGATGGAAAGGAAGGATCCACAAAGCCCCCATGGTGTCCAAAGTGGCCCAGCAGGCTGAACATTATGCTCTTAGTAACAGCAAGTGTTGCTGACAGGCTGGTTGGCTGCTGGCTGGAGAGGGACTGTCTGCCAGTCTGCTGCAGATTCAGACCTCACACACACACACACACACACACACACACACACACACACTCTCTCACACACGCACACACACATACACACCCTGTTGACATCTGCAACGGAACAATACAGCCACCCTGCAGTCCCCACAGGACAGCCCATCACACACAATAAATAACGTGCATGCAGTTTTTACAAGAGAATGCAACTTTTTTTATACTCCAATCCCCACACCGTCCATCTTTTGTTTCTCCATTTTCTGAGACAGATGCTTTGTAAGAGGCATGATGGTACTGTCGCTCTCAGCTTTGACATGTGGATTCATCTGACTATGCAATTTAAAGAAATCCATATTACAAAAGAAAGGAGAAGCAGCGACATCAACGTGGGACATTGTGGTTATTTTACCATGCCAAAAATGCCAAGCCAGTCTTATCTCGATGTAATATACTCCTGTCATTCATTGATTTATTTTTTTCCTCAATTTATTTACTACCTTTGAATTTATTTTTCTACTCAAAAGAAGAAAAACTGTCTCGTAACTTCCACACATCTTTGCAAATGGTTGAACATCTTGATGAATTCATTTGATTCCCTGATAGCTCTGTTTTTTAAGTGAATAATTTATAAACCATACAATTCATTTGTGATGCTCCGATGCTTTAAGCCTGCTGTCAGTTTGTCGAGACACTGATGCAGAAAACATGCTCGCTCTACAAAGAGTTTTGGTATCACTTATTTTCTCTCTGGGTGTTTGATATGCTTCTTCTTTGTTTCCCTGAGACTAAAACATGAAGGTCTCCATGAAGTTTTATGTGAATGTGTGTTTTCCAAACATTATGTATGTGCTGCATCTTAAGACAGATTTCAGTTTGCTTCTTAATCTAAGCACCCCCTTCAAAAACAAGTTAAATCTCAAATATGTGTTGAAATTGGCTTGTTTCAGAATCTTGGGGTCAGCTCGATGCCTTCAGCCATGTTTCTGTTTGGTTTTGACAATCTTCATTTTTCTGTCCGTCAAGCAAGCTTAGGACATCACTATAGAAACAGGGGACCTAAGCCCAGGGCTGACCTTGTGACTGGTGAGAGACAGGAGACTTAGCCAATAGCCAGAGATCAGGTTGCACACAGAGGAAGGCCTCAGCAGGGATGTGTGTGTGTGTGTGTGTGTGTGTGTGTGTGTGTGTGTGTGTGTGTGTCTGTATCTGTGTGTGTGTGTGTGTGTGTGTGACTCGGTGCTGTCACAGGCATCCTTCACATCCCTGTTGGTGGAAGAAAAACACAACTGAGCTGAACTGGAGCATCACTCAATGCTGCTCTGCTCTTTTTTTTTCATTTTTATTTAATCTGTGTGTGTCTGAGCGTGCATGTGTGAGAGTGTGCCTGTTTGTCTGTTTGTCTGTAGGTGAGTGTGCATGCAGATGAGTGTACTCAGAGTGAGTGGGCTGTACTCTGACTGTCAGTTAAGTATAGATATTGGCTAAACTGTGGAGATTTGGGGGGAAAACACATGCTTGCATCTAAACATGCACAGGTATTAGCTAAAAATATACCCCACCATGTACCTATATGAGAGAAATGAAGGATGCATGAATGTAAATATTGATATTTAAAGATCTGCCTTCTGGACTGTTAATTAATGTACAGTGTAACAGAACATATGTTTATACATAGTTAAACAATGTGCTACCATTTAGACTAATGTCAATGTTGTCATGTTGATGGAGCAAGCCATTAATGTATATATGGCAATCAATAGTACAAACACAATTTATGCATCATACCAAACAGATAGAAAGATGTGCATAAGTTGATTTCATTGCTGAGTTTTTCAGTTGTAAATAAAACTGTACAGAACAACAGAGCCACAGTCTATTATGTTCAAGGAGATGCGATGCACAGGTATGACTCTGCTGTTATGTAGACAAAGTTATAAAAGTGAGATTGTTATATTTAGCCTGTGCCGTGTAGTGCCTTTCACATCTTGGGCTGAGCCGTGCTGGCCGTGTCTCCTGAGCCTGCCTCCCTCCTGCAGCCGAGGACATGTTCTCATCAGTCTGTCTCACACAGTGCATCTTTAATGAAGTGCGATTATCAAGCGTATTGCGCTCCATGGGGCTTAATGATAGATGAAGGAAAACTTATAGGTTGCATATTGTGCAAGCTCTGGGCTCAATCTGTAATAATGCCAGAAACAAGTCATGGGTGTGCACGAGGGATTTCTGCAGCTACAGCAAGAACACAAGTTTCTGTAATAAAATGTAACAGAAGATAAAAGAGGATAATGAGTTCAAACACCTCTGTTAAAGAGGCTACGCTGTTACATTGACTTGTATAGACACTTTCCCATTCCTGCTTTAATTTGCATTAACTGCAGTTAATGATGTGTAACAAACTAAAGGGACAAACCTGTGCTGTAAAGGCTGATGCAGAGGTGCACTGAAGAGGAATGTCAATGAATTACAATGTGAATGAGCGACCATAGAGGACTGTGCCTTCCCTGCTTTAGATGTGCAGCTTGATGGTAATGCCGATGGACACAGTGAGCAATTTAAACATTCATGCATTGTCCAGCCAGGGCGCTGTGGATCTCACTGTAATAAAAGCAATGTGACAGCACTAGGCGGGGAGACCAGGGATTGTCACTGTGTCAACAAGCCTCTCAGAAGGTATCTGCATAGATGGAGGAAGGATGCTTATTTACAGATTCTTCAAAATTTGGGTTTCTAAAATGAAAAGATACCTGGAGCCTGGGTGGGATCACCTCTCCTAACCTGCTCTTTAATCAAGGAATGTCACTGATGTGTACACCTGGTGCATGACAGGTGTGTTTGTGTGTGAGTGTGTGTGTTTGTGATAGAGAGACAGGGAGCTGGTAAGGTCCTTTCAAAGCTGACCTTCACAATCTTTGAGGACCCACTCACACCCCGTCTGCCTGAGAGGCCTTTGGTCAGTGTTAATTACCCTCACTACCTCCAGCTGCCTGCTCATCAGGTCAGCACTCCCATATGGTCCTCCAGGAGGGAGCAGGCAGGTGGGGGGGCCAGGGCGGGGAAAGTGCTGGATACCTGTGGGACACTGATTACATAAGCTGCTGCTAATGAGGGAGAGCTTCTTTGGAAAGAAGGGCTGCGAGTTCAAACGATCACAACAGTGGCAGTGGCTGACAGATGCAACCCCATAGCAAGGGAGACTTGATTAAACACACACACACACACACACACACACACACACACACACACACACCTATGCACATGCTGGGACGGACACACACACACACACACACTAGCACACACGCACTTACATCCAGAATCACTTTAACACTCACTCAGACACACAGAGGAACACAGCAGGAGAGCGGCTCTTTGATGAGCTGGGACTAGAGGTTGATGAGAAGGGGCACTGCAGCCTGATTCAGCTAGCTTAGGGTCACCCAGGAGAGTGTTTGTTTGTTTGTGTGTGTGTGTTTCTGTCAGTGTTTGTGTTCATTAGTCATAGTGTGATATCATTATACTACTGACTCATTTGGCACACACCTCCTTTCATGGGTGCTTTTCAACATACAGTGACTAAAATTCAAGTTCTAAGAGAAAAATAGTTGCAGATCAAACTGAGCTTAATTTTTTTCAATAAACCACCTTTTCTGACAGAATACATTGATTTCATCAGATCATACTCATCCCAAAGCTTGATAATGAAATCCATGCAGCAGTGAGGAATCAAAACAAAGATTAATGTGCTGTTCAGCTCTCAGGCCCTGCTGTCATGTCATCTGTTATTCTCAGACAAGAGCTTCGCAGTAATGCGGTTAGACCTCACAACAATGCTTAATCACAACAAACCACATTAGGCCAAAGGTAATTGTGTTTGCTTGGTATATGCATGGACCAATCTGTTTCGCTGCTGCCAATGAAGAGAGGTGGGGGGGCTTCCACTTTGGGTTGGGTGGGTGTGGAGGGGGAGCTCAACCAAAATAGTCTTGTTTACCTCCAATGTCTGGCTCCACCTTATCGAGTTACAAAGCTGCTGCTGCGAGTCAGATTGGCCCCTGATCGATCGGAGCTCTGATGGCGAGAGGCAGCGTGACTGACAGTCTGACAAGGATCTCAGACGGAAGCTGAGTAATGCATGTCATGTCATTTTCCCGGATACACCTGAGGTTCGTTTTCTCGTCTGGGAGAGTAAACAACAGAGCTGATTTTATCGCTCATGCCACCTGCATTATGGTAAACTGGACATTTTCCACAGTAAAGGGCTGTAAATGTCACATTTGAATTTTTGAAGGGGGCAGCAATTCAGGTGAAATGACAAAGAGTCTCTCAACATTTAGAAAAACTGGTACTTTTATTTTCCAGCTTGCAACCAAACAACTTAAAAAGTGATGGAATATGAATGTGACAAAGTGAGCAAATCTAAGCTTCGACAAGCATTCCCTTTCACATCCTAAGTATTACTAACATGAGTCTGTAGAAGTCCTCTTCGTCATCTATTGACTCTTTAAATCTGTTGAATACAACAGTTAGGCACATGATGCAATACTCCCACACGTGCCTGCCGAACCTTAACTATTCAGCTCAAGTAATAGTACTCTAAAATAGTATAGATTTACTGTACATATACAGGTAGTATACTAAAGGTGCTGAAAAGTAAGTTCCACACAGTATAAGATTAAGTAAGAGTCTTTTTTTTGGTTGGACAGAGAATGCATGCAGGTCTATAGACCTGACTGGACCCACAAAGCGGGTCACATGGGGTAAAACTGTGAGGCAGCCTCAGATGACTGGATCTCCACTTGAGCCATCTTGAACTGGGTACACTGCAGCCATTTTCTCAGAGCAAACGGAGGAGTCCCCGATGTCTGGCCCTGCAAACACTGGTGGTTTACTCTATTCTGGATGGCCTGGAGACGCAACTGCAGCCCTGCAGAAAGGTGCTGAAGGGCAAGAATAGAAGGATGACAAGTTAAAGGGTGGCATTCCTATATAGATACTATTTACCAAATGACATATAGCTTTTTGAAAGGCTCACCTTGAGGTTTGACTGTATCATGGGTAGCCACATGGGGATTAGCTAGAGGAGAGAAGACAATATTTGCATGTGTTAAAAGAGGATCACAATATACACTGCCTGGCATAAAAAAAAGTCGCCACCTGGATTTCACTATCAAAAGAAATGTGGTCTGAAAACAAATCCTGTCGAAGATCAAATCGAAGAAAAACAGTGGAACTCAGGAGTATGTTTAAAAGTGAAAGTAAGAGCATTTCCACACGCACAATCCAAAGGGAACTCAAGGGAAAAGGCTTCAATTTGTTAGTGAGCATAAAGGTTGGACTCTGGAGAAATGGAAGAAGGTCACGTGGTCTGATGAGTCCAGATGTATCCTGTTCTAGAGTGATGGGCGCATCGGGGTAAGAAGAGAGGAAGATGAAGTGATGCACCCATCATGCCTAGTGCCTACTGTACAAGCCTGTGGGGGCAGTGCTATGATCTGGCGTTGTTGCAGCTGGTCAGATTTTGGCGCAGCAACATTACATGCCCAAATAGTGAGGTCAGCTGACTACCTGAAGATACTGAATGACCAGGTTATCCATCAATGGATTTTTTCTTCCCTGATGGCACAGGCATATTCCAAGGTGACAATACCAGGATTCATGGGGCTCAAATTGAGAAAGAGTGGTTCAGGGAGCATGAGATATCTTTTCCACACATGGATTGGCCACCACAGAGTTCAGACATTAACCCCACTGAGAATCTTTGGATGTGCTGGAGAAGACTTTGCGCTGTGGTCAGACTCTACCATCATCAATACAAGATCTTGGTGAAAAATTGATGCAACACTGGATGGAAATAAATCTTGTGACATTGCAGAAGATTATAGAAACAATGCTGCAGAGAATGCGTGCTGTAATCAAAGCTAAAGGTGGTCCAACCAAATATTAGAGCGTTTGACTTTTTTTTTTTGGTGGCGCCTTTTTTTTGTCCAGGCAGTGTATTTGCAGTGTAAATTATGTTTAATGGATTTTGAATTAACAAACCTTGACAAAGATAGTCGAGTTGCACTCCTGCAGGGCTTCCATCAAACTAATGACATGAAGACACACCATCTCCACCATCTAGGAAAACATGATGCATTTCGTTCCATATTAGCCCAAAAACAAGTGTATCATATTTTGAGGTTCTCATTCCTACTGTAGCCCACTTTAGCAGACCTTTGAGTAAAAGGCAAAAAGAGGAGAGAGAGCACTCACCACTTTATTATGAGCCATAAGCTGCAGGATACTTGGTGTAACCCGACTCCAGAACTCCAGGCCAGTGAGGATGGCGCTGGAAGAAAACTCAGTCTGGTTTTGGTTGACCAGTGAGGGAGCAGCAGCCGCCTGCTCGCAGTAGATTGTCCACAGCTGGGCGAACATAAAGGCGTGGAATAGAGAGCACATGTGCAGCACTGATGTCTGGAGGAGACAAAAGCAGAGCAGGTGATTAAGGCTCACGTTTCTGAAAAAATAAAAAAGTCAAGGTCGAGTCATTTACAGGAAATTGTTTCAGCCAGACCTTTGACTGCTCTGGGAAACCAATGAGGATGACGATAAGATGGTCTGCGATGTGGGAGCCAGCGTCTAGAGGGATGGGCATACAGGAGGTGGAGCCCTGGTGCAGGGCACAGTGTGTCAGCGAGCCCAAAAGCAGCCAGGACAGTTGACGAATGTGGGACACACACTCGATGAATTCTTTCGGCCTGTAGAGAAATAAACATACAGTCAGTTTTACAGATGAGGTCCCAGTTTATTCTATATAGGCTCATATCTCTCAGGATTACACATATTATCCAACCAGTGAAATATGAAAACATACACTTGTTATCACAGATTATCTAATATTACTGTTTTGTTGTTGTGGTTATTTTTATCTTAAAACAAAAAAATTCATCCTTGTGCTTTTTACTTTTTTTCCACTGGTTAAGTAACTATTAACTATGACGACCATAGTATCATTTCTATTTCTTTTTTTACCCTGTAGTTTCATTTTCAACCCTTGTTTATGCAAAGATCTCTTTTTGTGAGCCTTGACAAGCAATCTAGTTTTTCTCATGTTATCTCACAAACCCCAGATATTTAAACCCAGAACATAGACGCGTCTTACAACAAAAGCTTTAAGTCAAGCTGTAAACCAGGGTGACCACACATCCTCTTTTGCTAGGACATCTCCTTCTTATTAGTGGTAAAATTATGTCCTAAGGGATTTTATAAAATTCACCAAAATGTCAGTTTTTTTCCCCCAGCTTGTTGATATTTAAAATAAACCACTGCACTGGGCCACTGGTATTATTCCAATGCACCAACCTGTGAAGATGTTGAGCATGGGTAAGGCATGGCCCATACTGAGATAAAATTTTATGAAGATAAGTCCAAATTTTGGAATAGAAAGTCAAGACTTAGAGACAAAAATCAAAATTTTGGGACAAAAGGTCAAAATTTTCAGATAAAAAGGTCAAAATGGTTGGGTAATAAAGTTCAAATTATGGGTAAAAAAGTTTAAAAAAAAATTGGCAAAAAACTTAGAATTTTAAGATTAAAAGTCATAGTACTACTCTATTTTATAAATTTGAATTTTATTTAAATTTTTGACTTAATATGGGCAAAAAATAAAATCTCAAAAAGTGAGGTTTTTTTAATCTTTATATTTGAAACTGATGGAAATGAGCTTCTTTACATTGCTTATGTTGCATCACATAAAATGTTCACTTTAAACAGAAAAGGGGTGTTTTAAATAAATGTATGGGTTGTGAAGCTTCTATGTCCTCCTTGAGCATCTATGGGTGTTTTTGCAGTATCTCCTAGAGGCCAGGTAGGGGTCCTCTTTTTTGGGGTTTTTATAACATGGTCACCCCATCTAAACCCAAGGCATGACGTCAATGTCCTCTGAGTTAACTGCGCTGAGTTTGCATGTAGCATGGTTGGACTGACCCCTGAAAAATGGGCTGGTTCCTGAACCTGCCTGTCACTCTGTCAGTCTTACCCTTGTTGCATGGTGGATGGTGGATGATAAAGCCAGGGAAGATAACGAACCACAGCTTTGTTATCACGGTGATTGCCTTTGCTGATCTCCATGGCGGCGACTTGTGCCAAGCCCACTTTAAGGTTCCCCCCAAAAGTGTCCTCATGCAAAGGCTGACAGCAAGCTTTCATATGGCTCTGAATAAAATATGCAAAGTGAGGAGGGAAAGATAAGAACAAACAAAGGGAACAATAGAGATGGAACTTCATGACCGGATCTGCAACTTTTGGCACTCACATTAAAAGAACAGAACTTACTTTAAGTTTGGTTAGTGTGTGCATGTCTGCAATGAAGTCCAGGAGTTCACTTATATATTGTCTCATACACTCCATGGCTGCTGTTGTGCACTGTGGGGAATGAAAACAGATTATCCTTTAGGAGGATTCACAGCGGGGTTTGATTTTGCCTCCTACTGTTTTATGAGGCTAATTCTAATAAGATCCACACACACACATCGACAAAATCCTTACCCCCGGCAGCGTGGAGATCATGTGCTTTTGGATGATGGTGGATTCTGCAAGCCGTGTACCAATATCTGCACAAACAAACTGAAGAATACCGGAGCAGGCTTAAGTATCTTCTTGAGGAAGAGTTACTGTAGTTTACATGCTTTTCTGCAAACTAAAGAAGGCATTATTACCTGGATTAGCAGTAACAAGTTTGTGTCAGGCAGAGGAGACTTGAACTTGAGAGCCTGCAGAAGCTCTAACACTACAATGCGGGACATGTAGAACTTATCTCTCTCCTGGATGCAAAGAGAAGAAAGAGAGTGGAGTAAATGTACTGATGCAGCAAGACTGCCTTTTTCTATTATCACTCTTCCTTACTCATGCTGCGAGGGGAGCATAAACTCTGTAGTCTGAATAGAGGGGGAAGGACAGGCTGCAAAAGGGGAGGGAGGGGATGCAGGGAGACAGAGAATAGACAGAGAATGGTGAGGAGGCTGAGGAGTAGATTTAGGCCAGTCCAGATCTCTCCTCCCTGAGTCCCAGGCAGCTCAGATGAGGCTGTCAGGCTGCCTCCTCCCTCCCTGAGGACAGGCTGCTCTCTTTGTTCATCCCTTCTACACAAAGCCCAGCTGCCTGTTTACAAACCACACTGTCATCTTCTGGCTTTTACTTTGCCTCTCTCTTTTTCTCGATGCAGTCATGTTTGCTTATGTTAGGCACAGGCACATGCTCATACTCTCTTACAGAACTCCAAGCTGCTTCCACATTTCTCACAGTGTGGCTTGTTAATGTGCACACCTGTACATAGCACTCTCAAAATTAAAACTTAATGGAGCATGTCCGTTTGGTAAATAGCAAATCATATTCTCTTCCTAAGCTGCAGGGCCAAGCTAATAGTTAAGTGCAGCTGTGGTAAATGGTGCATGGTGTGACAAACTTTAGAAGGAAAAGCAAACCTGACTCTGTGTCCTTAAAAACCTGACCTCCAAGTATAAAATAATCCTCCCTGTGCTTCTTTCGCCTCTCCATAAAACAACTGTACAGGACAGGGTCCAAAGGCAATAGCTCATAGTGGCTCCGTATTTTTGAAAAGCGGATATTATACGGTGAGGAATTAAGAAGGGTGAAGAAAATCAATACTGCAGAAGACATAAAGCATACAGCGTTGACAGTGGTGGAGGACTGAGGATTCATCTGGCCCCAACAGTGCAGACAGGTCCGGCTCCATCTCCGTCTGAGACAGCCACTCAGAAACACACCATACATCCTCTGCTCCTAGCACACCAACTAATCATGTTAATCAATACTGGCTGATTGCCTACTTAATCATCTGTGACATGTGGCCACATTTCTGGCCAACTGGAGACTTGGGGAAGTAGGTTCAGCACAGAAAGAGTGATGAGTGAGAGGCCTGGGAACAGGAGCTTTTTAAACGCAGCAGATTAGTTTAAAAGGTTTAACTCTTTCAAGGCAGCATAAATTCTAGATGTCAGCACATGTTTTTCTCCTGCAAATTCCAAAGAAACTGTGTAACACAAGCTTAACTGTACCTTGTTGAAGGCTTTGTAACACAATCCACAGAGTTCAACAAGGTAGGAGAGACTGAACGTGCCATACTGGATGACAAAGCTCAGCAGCTTGGAGAACGGCTCAAGGAGGCTCTAGAAGATGAAAAAAGTAGGGGAACGGTTAGAAAAAAAGAGACACAATCTGAACCACAACTTTATGAAGCTGCTTTGGGGCTTACCCTGGTTGCGTTTGTGGTTGGGATTTTCAGCAGACAAATGATAATTCTCAGGCTGGAATCCATTGGGCACTAATAGCACAAACAGATTTAATAACAGTAAAAAAAAAAAAAACAGGAACAATTGAAAATTATCAGTACTGGAATATATCACATGGTGCATACCTATATTCCTGGACCTGGTGTTTTAAATTAAGTTATTGCATCCTAATCTGACCTTCAAGGTAAAAAGCTTCAGAGTCAAATCAATTACATTTTTGAGAGTCCATCCTATTAAACCCGACAAGGACACTGCAAAATGCTTTTTCCTCAGGCCATAATCACATTAAACCATATCAGAGCATGACTAAGTGACGGCAAGATTCGAT
Organism: Thalassoma bifasciatum; assembly: GCA_008086565.1. Taxonomy (NCBI): domain Eukaryota; kingdom Metazoa; phylum Chordata; class Actinopteri; order Labriformes; family Labridae; genus Thalassoma; species Thalassoma bifasciatum. The sequence continues at coordinate 74,273 of RPOG01000165.1, read as the reverse complement.
ATCTACCTTAAGAGGAAGCACAGAGGGCAGCTTTGTGAGGAAGGTCTGGAACTGGTTGCAGATGGTCGTCCACAGGTTGCTCGGAGAGTCCATGGGGAGAGCCTCCATGAAGGTGGCAATGTTTTCCAGGCAGTGAAGCATAGTGCCCCCTGCTGGCAGACTTTTCTTGTTGTTCAAACCCTGGAGGGCAAAGAGGCATAAAACCACAAAAGGGTTATATAATGGCAATCTATACGCAAAGATATTTCCATATAACTGATCATTCAGTCCAGATCAATCACAATGCTCACAGTTATAGCTGAGGTTTCAGGACACTGGAGCAGAGATGATTGCTCATGAGCTCATGCATTATCAGAGTCTTATATGTGTCGTTTGTTTAGCCTAACAGAAACAATAAAGTGGCACAGTGGTGCAGAGTGAGGCAGGTTTTCTTCAATGCTCCAGTGATTTGTTGTTTTAAAAGGGCTTATGGTTTGCTTGTAGCAGGAGCCAGGGGGGCTTTTGGTTTGACAAGAGCTCCTCCTGCTGGTGAAATGACTCATCATCGCTACAAGAAAAAGAATCTCACCTCAAGTAGCATGTTGAGGGCGGCAACAGAACTCAGTTCATTAAAGTCTATCAGAGAGACTGCAAGAGTTCGCAGAAAGCTTCCATCTGTGAAAAATAAGGAAGAACATCAGAGGCTGAAACTGATGAATGTCAAGAGGAAGCTTATGAACATAAATAACAAGAACAAAAAGCTAGGGTGACCAAACGTCCTTTTTTTTTGCCCGGATATATAAAATAGAAAATGTCTAGATTATGAGATAAATTGAATACATTTTGAGAAAACAAGTGAAATTTTTAATAATAGTAATAAGAGGTTGTCCAGTTGTCTGATTTACGTCTTTATGTATTTTTATCCAAAAATTAGCTGTGACAGACTGGTATTATTTTTTATTTAAAAAAAATATAATATACAAATGAAAATATAAGAAAAACACCTGTTTTGTGTTTCTTGAATTAAAATGTAACTCTCTCAATACAAAGAGTGCAGGTACATTTGAGGTCTTGTACAGTGATAGTATGTGCAGACCTTTGATGTTGCTCTGGAAGAGTTGGGGTAGGATGCCATTAGGGGCCAGCTGGTGAAAAACACAACGGAGGAACTGCTTGGCTACACCTGCTACATTCCCTGGGATCAACATACTGCACCATCAGAGGGAAAACAGCAGAGTTAGACAGGTTGTCACACTGCACATCTTTTTAAAACTCATCTATAAGCTGAGTAAACATTTGTGAAGTCGCGCCTCTGTTGTCTCATACCTCTCAGCTTGTCCAGAAAAATTGGCACTGGATGCCAACCTGAAAGAAGTCAAAGCAGCGGATTAGGACTCAAGGGGATGAATTATGCATGAGCTCTAAGGGGGAGTTATGAAACTTCATTTGATGGCGAAGTGCTTTGTGGATGTGGACTGCTGCTGGGGGGGCTGTACCTGCCCACAGACTGCATGATGTCGAGGAGCATTGGAGCGGCCAAATCAGGGCTGAGGTGGATAAACATGGAGAGGACGACTACAGCAAGGCCGAGAGTCTCCTCGTCATACTCCTCCAGCACAGCAGCACAGTCACGACACCTGGGACATCACAAAGAAACAAAACAGGACACTTCAAGCATCGAGTTGAAAGACTTTTATGTGATCAAGACCAAAAGCCTTGGACTGATAAATTCCTCCACCTGTCAGACATGGTGGTCGGCTGTTCATCGATGAATTCCTCCGGGGCAGGGACAAACATGCTGACTGTGCTTGGTGCTGAGAGCAGGCTGGTCTTTGTGGGGCCTGCAAAGGCAGATAAAATAAAAGAATGCCTTACGTTAGATCAGATACTATATAAGACTAATGAGAAAGCTATTTGTTGATGTTGTTTTTGGAAAATATGTTCGGAGAATTTGTCTTGGTCTAAGTGAAACGCTGTACCATAAGGTCACAGAGAGGTACTTAGAATACCTGATACTGAATCCTAAGCTTCCTAACATAGGAGCTAGGTCCAGACACTATTTCTACATTTGTAAAAAAACAACAGCTACTTTAAAACTCCCATGAGGAGTTTTAAGTTTATGAAGTACACTCAAATAATAGCAGCGCTCTTTACAACAGAAAAGCAAACAAGAGAAATACCATCAAGTCTGTTTGTGAAACTTTGAACTGTTAACACACAATAGATGCCAGACGATGATTTTGAGACTGCTGAGTCACATTGTAAAGCATCTTCATCTGCATCAAAGCTTCGTAACGAGTGATACATTCAAGCTTTAAGGGTCAGGGTTAAAACATGTACAGGAAGAGATCGTCAAAGAGCTGAGACGTACCTCTTTGTTCACACAGGCGTCAAAATCAGTACCAACCAAGACTCATAAGAGTTTACTTCTTTTAAGCGATCAGTGTTGCTTTACATTTACTTTATTTCTTTTACTTTTGCTGTCTCTCATGAGCTACAGCAGTGTGTCTCTAACTCCCCAGGGACTCATTATGGGATAAAGAAAAGTACAAAGTGACTGACCAGTGTCCCAGGTGCTGATGTTGTGCGGCGCACTGGACTGATGCTCCAGCTGTCTCTTCATTAGCTGACTCATGGTCAGAGCTCCCAGAGAGCCTCGCTTCACCTGACGGTACTGAGCTGAAGACACAGTAAACAACACAGAGGTGTGAGTAGCTGCCAAGACCATTCTTTTAAGACAAGGAAGTGAGTGTGGTTACAAAGAGAAAGGTGGAACACTCATAGCATTTTTAAATAATCAAAAGAGAAATCCAAACACTATAAATCTAATAACTCTCGAGTAAAAACTAATTATATGGAACATTTTGATGTCTTTTTACACTTAACTGATAATCTAACTGGCTTTTTTAAAGTTTTATTATGTGATTTTATGGCATGGTTCCAGCTGTAGTTTTGAGTATTCAACTGTGATATATGAGACAGTATACAAAAGAAGTTATCAGCTATGAGGCCCTAATAGACAAGTCACAACATTTAATGTGACTGATATGGATAAGGAGACTTAAAAGGACTGTATTTGGATCGTACTTGATACCGAAGAGCGGTGGCTTGTTTCAGGAATAGCAGCTTCAAGCGTTGGGGCTGAGGCAGATTCTCGTGGCTTTTCCAATGTAGATAGAGCTTTGTGATCTGCAAGGCAATATCAGTGAATAATGGGCGGGCCATCGCCTTCACAGTGGCTTTTGTAATGTTCATTAAAAACACTGCATATGGTATAGAATTCAGAGTATGATGTAGTTACTGATATCTGAGAGTATTTTCTAACATATTTATGAAGTGCTTATATTTAGCTTAAGTTTATCCCCTCACTTCATTCACAGGCAACTCGTTTTTGTTTATTGCTCTACTTCTTCTTTAGAGTTAATTCCAGTGACATATTTTAACAGCATCTGGTGTGTACTGAAGAACTTCTTAGATTTGGTGTCAAAAAGCAGTGAGACATTTCAAATCTCCCACAGAGCAGAAAGCAGCTCCTGTGGTTTTACTTAAGATTTGAGGCAGTTTGCACTACATTTTAAAGCTTGTATGACTTCCTCTTTCACTTATAATCAGGCTTCATTTACTAAATATTTTTGTGCATTTTTCTCTCTCATGTCAGGCTGCCATCAGTCTCAATATCAACTAGACTATTGTGAGAAAAAGAAAAAGGAAAACCCTCACGGTGAACAGAGACCATGATAAAATGTTGCAATGTAACTCCAAGATAATGTTGCTAAAAGAGTGTGCTTCATAAAATCACACTAATATTACTATCATTTAATGTAATGTAATAATAAAACTGGGTCAATGATATGACACCTACTTTTTCTGTTCAACTAAACTGGTTTAAAATCACTTTAAATCAATATAAATTGGGGCGCGGATGGCCGAGTGGATATGGCTGCGCACCATGAGGCTATGTCCTCGAGCGGGCGGCCCGGGTTCGAATCCGACCTGTGACCAATTTCCCGCATGTCACTCCCCACTCTCTCTCCCCTTTCCGACACTATCCACTGTCCTCCTCTATATAATAAAGGCACAAAAAGCCGAAAAAATAACTTTAAAAAAAAAAAAAAAAAAATCAATATAAATTAATCTATTGTCTTGTTGTCTTGTTTGGCATAATTTCTGACATGTTTTGCATTCACTGAAAAATTGTGAAGCATTTGCGCTTTTATTTCCATCATGATATACAAAGGAATGTTGTCCGAATATGTTCATCGCATGAAATATCATCTGGGGAGACCATCAAAAAAACACATCTTTGGGACTTCAATTTTGAAACCACCTCAGGGACAGGGCATTTCATCAACCAGACACATCTGGAAGGTTATTACGTCTTTCTCATATTTGCAAATAAACCTTTTTTTTACTATAATGTGGTAGCCTCTATTGGGTATCATGTGGGGCGACCGCCTCAAAACTGTAAATAATAAGTTTTATCTGCAAATCTATAAGCCTGTCCTTCTTAAACAGTTTATTTACTTTCTGATACTTGTTAATCTATTGGTAATGTTTAACAAACACTCAGTTTTGAGACAAATTACAGCTGCCCTAAATGACATTTTTCAAGATTGTTCTTGTAATTCAACTTTAAAAACACTTTAATCTCTCACCTGTTTTATTGCATAAATGCATGTGTACACAATATTCCAAATGTTTAAACAATGGCCAAATACATATACTTGTTTTTTGTATTTTACAAATGGCCTATTCAAAAGTCCCAACTGCTTTTATTGCATGATGTTTCAATCTACTTAATAGACATTTGGAACAAAGGACACCGAAAGACAAAGTCTCAAGTCCCTCGTCACTTTGACTTAAACTGAAGATTATTTCATATGAACTTAGTTATGCTAAAAATGATTTTGGACATTGGTGCAAGTGCAAACTTTCAATGCACAGGCATAAATATGAGATTACCTTGTTTTTGTTTGAATGCACTTGTCTCAACAAACCTCATCAACTCTTTAACATCCCCTGAAAAGATCATTGAAATGAGAAAACACTGTAGGTACGATTCATACTCCTCCGTATCCCTTACCTGCGTCTGCCGTCTGCTCTCCACCCAGCTTGTCAAACATGTTGAATGTGATGTCCAGATATTCCCTCTGGATGGCACTTACAGCTATCTTCCTCTGCTTCCGCTGTCGCGGTACGATCTGAATTTTGAACTCTGCCTCGTCGTTATCCTCCCCTCCATTGTTGTCAGGTTTTGGTTCACTGTCCGCTTCATCTCCCATATCGTCATCCTCTTCATCATCCCCATCATCCTCTTCTTCATCATTGCTGATGCTCTTGCTTTTCTCTGGCGAGGAAAGAGGCTCTGCGTTGTCCTCTGGGATGTCCAAGAAGATGGTTCTACCCGAGGGAGATGTCCCAGGTCCGGCTCTTACCTCTTCAGGGGTCACAGGCACATCATCGAGAGAGGAGTAGGGGACGTGTGGGGTCTTCCTCAGCAGGTCTCTCTTCTGCTTCAAGGTCATGGGGCTTTCATGGCAGACGTTTTCTGCTCTGTCTGGAAGATCTAGTGATGTACTGGGAGTCACACGGATTAACTTATTTTCCACTGAGCCGGGAAGTTCTGGGGTCTTTTTGCCGCTGGAACAGTCCTCTATGCTCACCTGAACCACAGGAGACAGACGCAGAGTGCTGCTGCTCGCAGGAGAAGCAGACACCTTTGGACTCCCATTGAATTTGGAAGCAATGATGGTGGTCAGGTCAAACTCTTCATCGCTCTCCACGATCCTCAGTGGAGGCAGCGGTTCAAAGACCAAAGAGTCACTGTCAGACATGGAGAGCAGGGAATGTTTTTCTGGGATAGAGGTACAGTCAGAAGAGAGGTCAATCAGGTCTTGGTCCTCCTTCCCTTGAGCTGATCCTTCTAGTGAGCCCTGGTCCAGCTTATCCTCAAAAGTCTCCATGCAGCTTAGGCGGACCTCAGGGATGACGGGTTTGCAAATGTCTGAGTGTCCACCTCGCGAACCTCGTCGATCTACAGCATCAACACCTTCCACCCGAAAAGAAGAGCCGTTAGAGGATCCTTTACCGTGACGTCTGCTGTGAGACGTGCCTGAAGAGGGAGGCAGGACCACAGGAGGCGCCTGCAGGTCACAGCGATCAATGCAGGATTTACGTCGATGTTCATCCAGATTAAAGAGAATTGAGTCTGTGTTGGAAATGTCCAAAGATTTCTGCTTGTGCATGGCCTGTAGCTGCTTTTTCCTGGTGCTCTCCTCTCTCACACAGTGCAGGATGCTGTCCTGAAGAGCACTGGCCTCTCTGTACTCCGACAGCTCGATTTCACCTAATGCACATAGGAAAAATTAGACCTTATTAACAAGGCTTCTGCAACCACAAAAAAGTGTTCTGCTGGAAAAAAAGAGTCAATCAATGTGATGTTATGCTGCACTTCAGTTTGAAAGCCTCTTCTGCTTACTTTTCTTGGCATTCAGCTCCACCGGCTGGTACTTCACAGACTTGCTGCCACCAATCCTCTTCAGTCGAGCGAAGAAGGTCTGTGACTCCTTATTAGCGGCTCCAGTCGGCGTGTCATGGACGTCTGACTCATCGAATACACTGTCCTCTTCTATGATGGAAAAAGAATCAACATCAGCAGTGTGATCAAGAGGCAAACTGGTGTGTTATAGGAGACACTCATAGGGGAAAGTATCATTTTCACTACACAAATAATAAACATTGTCTCACAATTAAGGTTTTCTTCTAAAAATGTTTTCATCACACTGTCACTGAAAAGCCTAGACTAAAATTTTGCAGTTACCCAGTTTCTCAGCATCATAGCTTTCTTCTCCTAAATTATTACCAGATGCTCTAGACAATTGATTCTTTCTTTAAACTTCATTCTTTTTGTTCCTTTACCTTTTTCTTTCTCACTGTAACGACTCATGTTGGAGTTGTCGCTGTAGAGTGGTCCGGCTGTAGCGTGGGGACGACAGCTGTGATACTGAGCATTCAGTGTGTTGATGGTGATGTGGATCAAATGGAGGACAACTTTACTGCCGTCCATGTCTCTGTACGGATACTAAAGTAAGGGCAGAATATGGAGTTATTTCACACACTGTTCACCCCTCGAATATACTTAAGATAGGGTGCCCAAATATTCTCTTTTACCCGACCATGTCCTCCTTTTTCGCGGTAAGGTTATTTGATAAAAGTCCATAAAATGTCTGGGTTTTTCCCTGCTTTTTCTACAGATCATGCTAAAGCATTTACAGTGGACTACATTCTATGATGGGCAATGATTTTTACATGGGCAAAAAAAATAATAATATAAAAAAATACAAAGCCAGTTTTCATTTTTATATTTTAGAATGGTGGAAATAAACTTCTATGAATGATCTATTTTTAAATTAAAGCAAATTTTTCACTTCAAACAGAAAAGGAGTGTTTTAGATAAATGTATGGGTTATAAAGCTAGTTCGTCTTTGTTGAGTATCTTAAGGTATTTTGCAGGGTCTCCAAGAGGTCTGGTATAGGATCCCCTTTTTGGAATTTTAGAATATGGTCACCCATCTTAATATCATAAAATATTGCAAATGTGATAGATTCAGAAATTCTTTTCAGAAAGAAACATGTCACCTCATTGAATATTGATAAATGCAAGTAAATTCTACTGATTCAAAGATTTACAAAGAGCACCTTATAGAGGATAACCAGCAGAGCTTTAAGCCACATTTGTCTGATGTGTGGTCTCAAAGCCCAGAGAGAGCATCGAGGTGGCTGCTGAAAGTAATGTCTCAGCTGTGGACATGTGCAGTACTTCAACACCTGGACCACTAGAGGGAGCAACTGCTTTCCCAGACCAATATTGTAGTCCATCACCTGAAAGATGCAAAAATATATGACATTTGTACCCAAATACTATATTTCTTTTACACACAACTTTAAGGTGTGAAAAAAAGGGAAAGAAGTTATTTTTCACTTACTTGTGCAATGCCAGCGATGAAGCCGTTGAAGCAGGTGGAGGTGCGCATCTTCTGAGGCGCAATCATGAAGCATCCCTCCTGTTGGTCGTACCCCAACAACACGTACAGGTGACGCTTCACAGTGTTAAAGGCCTTGGCACTACCAATGTCGGCCTCAGCGCTGCTCTGGTCTTTGGCCATGAATTTCATGAGCACCATGATGAGCTGGTGGACCGTCTGATGATCGATGCCAGCGTCCTCAGGGAGCAGATCTCTTATGATGGTGTCGTCCTCAGGAGATGGAGTCTGGCCTGCAAGAGGGGCTGAAGCGTCAGGGTTAGAGTGCGAGAGGAAACGTGCTGCAGACAGAGGAGGAGATGAAGAGAAGGTGGAGTGCAGGAGCGAGGGGAGGGGGCAACAACACAGAGTTGGCGGAAGTCAACTTGTTCACTTCTCTGTCAGGAGAGGTGGAGGCATCAGCATGCAATACACATACATCAGTGTATTACCATCATGAAAAAAAAAAGTGAGCCGCTCACGTCTAACATAAATGATGATTAAAACAGAGTCAATCTGAAGCAGGTGACTCAAAATGACTGCTGCTCTTTTGTACTTATAATTAACTTATTGATAAACATACTGTATTTTTCCTCCAATGTAGGGTGATTTTATGAAGACAGGATCATATGGTTCAGATTTGAGTTGTTATTTACCTGGCAGGACTTTCTCTATCATATCTCCCAGTGTCGGGGCAGAGTGTTCTTGCCTCGTAAGCCTTAAAGCTAAAAACCAAATATGAAGAACAAAATTTAAAAAATGCACAGAGGAGGCCGGACAGGACATGGGTTTGAGCCTCACTCTCATCAAATACATGCACAAACACACACACACATGAAAAAATCTACTTAACAGCCTCAAACAGTGTTTAGTCAAAGTATCATGAAGAACAAGCAGAGTCTGACTAATCATTAACACAAAATAGTTACAAAATGTTTAAAAGCCAACCTAAGTAGCAAGCATGTGGTTGGACATTAAGTGACGTAAATGCTGAGCACAAACAGGTCGGGAAAGATCATTGGGAAAATGGGAAAGGACTAGAGTCAAATAGTATTTGCAAATAAAAGACATTTGGCTAACCCACAAAGATGCAAATGGACTGTGAAACACCAAAGACTGATTCGTATTTGCAAACACTGTTAGACCACAGACTGAGTGAAAGTGACACCTGATCAGATTTCAACCAACAGACCAACAAACAGACAGTTTTTGATACTCACGGAGTCGGTTACTCAGTGACTCAGGGAGTGAAAAAGCTCTTTTGGACTCTGCTGGAGCTCCTTTCAAATTGTCACGGAGGGACCGCACACTCTTCTGTCGATTCCTGGCGAAACGAGCCCTTCGGATCTTCCACATCGCTGCGTCACTGAGGTTGGCTACATTGGTTCGCACGGCTGTGATGGCTGTTGAAAGACAGATTACAAGTTTAATTTGGGACTATTTTTTCTGTCACTGAAAATATAATCTCAAGGGAAATGCAATACGAAAACTTGTGGGTTTAGTAGTGATCTACTTGTAGGGAAAGGAAACTCCTTGTTGCAGTCCAGGTGCAGCTGAGCCTCCAGAGATAATGTTTCAAAGCGGTTGACAAAGAATTCCCAGCTCAGTGCAGGGATATCTTTCTTCAGAGAGTGCAGCAGAAGGAGTTTGCTGAGGATTATGGGACGATCCCTCACTACGGTGTCAAACTGGAAATCCAGGCAGAGGCACAATCCCTGGACAAAGCAAGACAACACAAAACACATGGCTATAATCGAGTTCTGCAAAAACTCCAAGGAGGGAAGAAGAAGCTTGCTCTGTCTGTAAACTACTGAGTCTGCATGTCATTTGTATTTCTTTACCTTGTAGAAAAAATGTGTCTGTGGATTCAGTTAAATGAATTACACAGCAGAACATGGATCAATCTAACTACATGATCATATAAGAATAAATACACACATTTTTGATGAGTGTTGTGATGTTTGTTTTCTAACTGTTTTGAAGTTTGTACATGCTGTGGAAACTTACAGAACACTGAAATAAAAAAAAGATCTTTCCGTTGAAGAATGTTCACTTTACTTATGCTTCAGAACCAAAAATAAAGATTTATCTTCAGAAATTTAATTTTCTTATTGTAGCATCACTTTTATATTTATGATACACTCACATAAAATTAAAATAACTTATAATTAAAAAGTTTTTTTATAGAAAGATGTGATGATATTTATTAAAAGGCAAACATTTTTTTAACAAGGTTGCATTTTTGTGAGCAGTAGAATTTGCACCAACGCTGTGACTTAATTTCTCTTCTGGAAATGTCATGTCCTCTGATCAGCTGATGACCAACTCACCTGCAGGGCCGGTCTCTTGATAGTGTCCAGCAGCAGTCTGGCCCGGGTGGCCACAGCTGGGTTAACGTCCTCCACTGAGGCCAGGAAGCAGCAGAAAGCATGGGCCAGGGAATATTTCAGCAGGTGGTTTTTTGTCACAGCACCAATGTCCAGGAAACGACAAAGGACCGCTACTTTTTCCACTGAAAGATCAAATGGAAGCAAAGTGTGAAAGGAAAAACCAGAAGCAACACAGACAGATTACACCATAAGAAAAGGAGAACAAGCCAGATGTTATCAGCATTACAATTTTATTGATCATATAGCATATGTAAAATAACTATGTTAAAAGTTTATTACAAATAGAAGGGGAAAAATTAATTCTTTATGTTCACTTTCTTTGAGGGTTAGTACTCATATCGTTGCTATTTTGTCAGTAATTACACACAGCGTTCACACACACACAGCTGCCAACACATTGTCTCCCACTCCTATTAAACAGCATCAAAATAAGATTGCTCTTATTCTTAATACCTTAAAATGTTGTTCATTTATTGGGGTTAAATCTAAAAGTATGTGTCTTATTCTGGAATTAACGAACTCCCACCCACTCTAGGATGATGAAAGCACACAGTGTCGACCACTAGATGTCAGTATGGGGGTAAAGAGACCATCATCCTAGAGCAACACTATAATAACCATTAGCCAAATGTAAGGGAATTATTTAATTATTTAGATTGCACATGCCCACAATCATATGGTTATCTGTTTGAACAGTGTTAATAATGTGACAAAAAGTCCATTATTAAGTTTGTCGTAATACAAACTACAAATGTATCATCCTTCCATGAAGAGTAACTCAGAGATAGCTTGGCAGCATGCATTACATGATCATACTTTAACTGTATGTTTGTCTTTCATGCCGATTCAGCTGTACCCTTGCTTTGTAATATCCACATATCTAGTCCTCTGCTTCTATCTCAAGGTCATTCAGCTCCTCTCTGCCAATCATGAGGCCAGAAAAACCTTATTAATCCCACAATTCCTCTTTTTGCAGGTTTGAGCCACACTGTAACCATGACAACAGGAGGGGGAGATGTGGAAAGGCGTTGGTTTGGAATTTTTATTTTATCAGCAGACTGGAGGTCTTCATTCAGCGGCTCATACAAACACAATGTCACACATTTTATCATCAAAATACATCATTGAGAAGGAAATTAATTCTTTTAGTCTCACTCTCAAATGATGTTAGACATTTTCATCATCACGATAAAGAATAAACCCTGAGCTATCTTTTACCTGCTTCAAAGCGAATTTTCCAGTCTTTGCTGTTGAAGTTTGTGTTGATGAGGTTCCAAAATATGTCTGCTCCATGAGAGAGAGAGAGGGCGTGCAGCAGCTGAGGCACAGCCAGGGAGGCCAGTTGACAAAACTCTGACTTCAGCATGGACCACAGACTGAAATATAAATGCCAAATATATGCATCAGCACTTGTGTGTCTTAGTCAAATATCAGGAATTTGCAATAATAAATAAGACAGAAAAAAACCTTGGTATTAGCATCTTTTCCTGAATGTAGGCCAGAAACTGTGGGTGATCCTTGCGAGCAAGATACAAGCACTCGCCATGGAGACAAAGGATCTTCAGACAGTTCAACATGTTGAACAAAATATCTGGCTCCTCAAACTTTGACATTTCCTAAATACGGAGAAAATGTGTAACTAACGTGTCTAATTCATTAGATTGGAGAAGTTATTTAATCCCAAACTTTTAATATTCAGTTAATGAGAAAAAGTACCTGCAGAATGGTGTAAATGAGCCTCAGAGACACAGGGAGCTGCTGGTAGGAGAACTTTTTATCTGAGTTATTCTTCATGGCTGGAATAAAGAAAAGGTTAGTGTTACAACTCAATTAATCCATATTGTAGCTACGAAGCTGGAATTTAAAGACAATTGCTTAGATTGATTTTAAAAAATGGTTTCAGAGGGGAATAAAAGGGTTTGTGAGATTATAATGAATTTTTAAAGTCACTAGACTGACATTGACGAAATGATTTCCTTTAGTCACTCAGCTCAAAACGTTCTATTTTTTGAACCTAAGTTTATGTGTACTAAGCCAATAAAAACATCAAGAACCACTTTAGCTGCATAAGAATGCCTCCTATTTCTCCGGACAGAGGCAGGCAAGCTGTTACTCCTGTTTCTGCAACTCATGTTGAGCCAAACTAACTGTTGTAAAGCGGGAACTTCATGTTTAGCTTTGTTTAAGGGTGTTGTTCCTTGGAAAATTTTAAGTTCTCATTAAGCAGTTCCAACTTAATTGAAGTTTTTTTGTCTAAAAAATCTGTTATAGAGCAAAATAATTTTTTTGAAGTGTTGGTTTGGCTCAGTTGGACTGTCCAATGAGCAGAGGCTTCAGTCCCCACAGCACCGGTCCCATTATCAATTCTCACTCCCTGCAAGATTAAATGCATATAATTCCCCCCTCTCTCTCCTACTTTTCCATTTGTCCTGTCGCTCTCTCAAGCACATTGCCGCAGAGTGGCCTAGGACAGACTGAAAGCCCATTTTGCACAGAACTGATACGCACATGTATCATCAGGTGACTGATTGCTGGGATTGTCATTGGTTGCTGGGATGGGTGCAACAGTTGGGTTGTCTCCTTCTTCACTTCCATTTTCTGTTCCAAGGGAAAAATCTGGCTGAGGGAAGAGCAAGGTTTCTTCCAAACTATCTGTTGGCTCCTGCAGAGAAAAAAATAACTTAGACATTTCTAACTATGATGGAATCAACACAAGTGCAACTCACAAAATGTTTGTTGAATATCACTAACAGCACTGTTTTAGCCAGTGTTATGGACTGGAGCACAAAGACTACATTGTATTTATCTCAAGGACTTTTCTGCTCTGTACATATGGTTCATTTATATTTAGTGCATTAAACTCATGCTGGGTGTCTCACCACAAGGCGTATCTCCTCCCGGGGGGTCAGCCTCTCCAGGAGCTCACAGCCCAGCTGGTAGCACAGGATGCTGGATTGACACAGGCTGCACTCAAGGGCCTTTTCGTCCTTCTGGCAGGTGTGCGAGCCCCCCCACGGAGCCTGGAAGACGTTGTTGATGATGCCCACGATATCCTTCCCAAGGCTGCTGTCCAGACCCAGCATCACACCGTCATCCTGGAGCTCCATCTGGGGAAGCATGGGAGTCAAATGGTACAACTGTTCTTGGCATTTTTCTCCATATGAAAGAGTGAAAAAATAATTGCAAAAAAATGTCAATATCTGAGGAAATTGTGTTTCAGTATACTCCTCAGTAAGTGCATACAGTTAGTGAAACAAGGTCTATTATTAAGAGGCTCACAAACTCTTGTTTTGACAAAAGAAAAGAAATGAAAAGAAAAACGTTGTAATCATAGTTTCATAATCTTAGTGATTTTTCATCAGGTTGGTTGGTCACCTGCTTTAGGATGAGGTCAAACATGAGAATGAAGCAGCCAAGGTTCATGTCATCATCATCACAATCCAAATCCAAGGCACAATGTCCAGCAGCATGACCCAGGTTTTTGAAGGGGCTACAACGCAGGGGGCTGCGGAACGGGCTCCTGAAGGGGCTGGGGAACGGACTCAGGGTGTTGTGCTGCCCGCGACGTCCTGGATCTGACACCACACTCACCTACAACAGGAAATCACAAAAATATCAGTTCAAAATTTAGCTATTAAAGCATTTGATCAGTCATTCTGATCAACAAGGTTCCTCTGGTTCTCTAAAAAATAAAGGTTTGTCGCTGAGTAGCCTAGCTGTGATTTTCAATGATAAATTGGCATCAAAATCAAGATTAATTAAGCCTTTCAGAGAGCTATATTTAGACGTAGACTGGTAATTACTATGGCAACATGCAGCACATGCCAATGGATAGGAGAAATAGAGATAAGGAGGGAAGAAATGTGCACAACACAAGACTAAAAAAAGCTTCTGACAGAATGCAAAATATCCACAATTCCAAACGGTATAAAACATCTCTTTGGAAATAATCTGTCAGCTGCAAGTTAGTACTCCATCCTGACAACTTACATTCACAAAAATGTATATTACAAAAGCATTTAACAATCTTATCATGTTTTTTGTGTGTAAGGGGGTGGGGTAGGAGGTTATGGCATTCATATTTCCCTTACCCTGCGAGCTCCAGCATTTCCAGACAGGTCAGAAGCTTGAGCCTTCCTCTGATTAGCCAGCTCCTTCAAAGAGTTTACTCCATCAGAAAACATCCCAATCAGCAGCTGAAGAGGAACCACAATGTCCAGTTCTGACAACACCTGAGTCCAAATAAAGACACACAAAAGAGCTTAATACCCCACTCTTCTTCTTAGCATACAGTTAGCTCTCTCTGTACAAGTGGTTTAACTAATGGGACCATGATTATTGCACAGAAGTGTATCACGCAGAGAGATATCTGAAATGGACACTACTGGTACATCCTGTTTGAATGTGACCTGTTTTATGAGAAATATTTCATGCAAACTCTTGATCTTGGTTTGGACAGAAAACATGAAAATGATCCATGTATACAGGGCAACAAGCTGTGAGTGCATATGGGAGGAAAGGCTAAACCTCTCCTCTCTTTCTCAGTCTCATTCTGTGACCCAGATCCATATTCAGCGGGGTCTCTGCTCAGACTCTCACACTCTCTGACAACCTGTTCAATTCACACTCGCTGCGGATAGAACCCCAGGACGTCAACTCGACAACAAGACAGCATGTGTGTGTGTATGTGTGTGTGTGTGTGTGTGTGTTTGCTCACATGCAGCCACAGCAGAGCTTGCTCCTGCACGGACGCCGGGTAGCCTGAGAATCTGCAGCTGATGAAGCCAAACATTTCCTCCATGGAGAAGGGCAGGGGGCACAGCTCGATATCAAACATCTTACTGTGAGCAGAGAGAAGAACAGAAGTGTACAGTTACAGGAGTATATTTTTAATACCAACATTTGCCTCATAAATTTGAATGCATACCCCTACTATTGGTCTGTCATTAGCTCATCAAAGTTATGCCAGTGGTTCAGCAATCCTGTACACTGCATAAACTGAAATCTAGACAAGTCTTTTTGTCTTGTTTCCATTAAAATGTCTCTTTTGACTTGATATGAGCCACATTCACCAGACCAGTGCAGAAAAGTGTCTCATTAAAAATTATCTAAAAACAAAACTGATGTCTGAATTGCTTGTAATCACTAAAAAAAGCTGCGAATGGGGTATGAAAAAGTTTCTTGTATTGAAACATCTTTCTTATATCAAAAAACCTGACAAGCAATTTTTTTTCTTACCCCATTGGCAGATTTTTTTTTTTTTCTTTAGTGATTACAAGCAATTCAAACATCTTTTTTGTGTATCTTATTATTCATTTTCTTAGCCCAGAACAATAACATCTCATCAGTCATAGATATTTTTATGCTTCAAAGCTTGACACAAAGCACTTGTGTTAAACACCAGCAAGCTGAAATGGTGAAACAACAATTGTGACAGTCAATGGTATTTTTGGAAACAGCCTCATTTCACTGATTCAGTGGAGCTCAGTCAAAGACCTGTCAATGAGACTAAAAATATAACTGTTCTCTATCAAGTGGTTTTGCAGCTCCACTGGGGACATCATGCTGTGTGCATCAAACGAGCAAAAGACAGATAAGATATGATCAGATGAGCGGATTGGATCTTTGAGGTGGTTGTTGTACCTGAGAACCTCCCGAAACTCTTTGAGCTGGTTGTCTGGCACCTCAGTGCGAATGGCCTCCAACCACTCTGGCATGAAACACTCCCACAGGGGTTGACTGATGACATTGTAGGGTATGAGACACAGGATTCGATTCAGGCCCTCCTTCAGCTGGGTGACTGTGCTACATGACTTATCCCAGTATCCTCCCACCTGAGAGAAATTGTGCCAATTTTAGATCAAACACACTTTTCTAGGCAAAATATCTCATCACACTTGATATAAGAAACAGTTAACAAAAGGAAAACATTTGAGTCATAAATTTGAACTTGTTTTTGGATGAATCATCATGGATATCTTGTAAAGTGAAGCAGTCTAAAAAATATCTTGATTTAAGTCATATCTCAGTTGAAACAAACTTTTATTACATGTCATAAGGTTTTGAAGCTGAGGAGTTATTTGTTAAAGATGGATCATCTTGTTTCAAGGTATAGACTCAACTTGAATTAAGAAAACAAATCTTTATTTAAATCTGCAGCTCATTATAAGCTTTCTATGAGACACAAAACTTCTCAATACAAGAAAATATGCCTAAAATGTCTTTTCCCAGCTATTTTCAAGGCATCTACTATCTAGCAAAGCCTCAATCTAATGTCTTATTTTAAGATGTCTTACCAAAAGATTTTTCACTTGTTCCATTGGTACACTTTTTTTGTTATACAAGCAGAAATATCTTATATTATTTCCTTTTAAACTACTTTTAGAGTGATTTTTTCCCCCAGTGTGTCATTATGCCAATATAATGGCAATAGGATTTACTTAATATGAGAGTATTTTTCTATATATTGAGAAAAGACGTCATACGTTTTATTTGTATCAAGAAAAATGCACTCTTTATTAGTGAGAATACTCTAATTTTAAGGTAATTCTGGGTTCAGGTTAGATATTTTTACTTGTTTTAGACAGTCTTTAGTAAGTCTCTCAAATTTTCTTGTTCTGTTGGTAGATCATTTTTCTTAATTTAAGTAAAATACCCTAAATTTTTGTATAATTTTTCTTGTTTTTAAGGCTGGCTTTTTGCAGTGCAGCCTCTTGAGTTTGCATGGTGACCTGTGTTTCTATCAGTTAAATGAACATCTGCTGTGAGTTCCACTATGTTATGAATTCCTTATTTATGTCTGGTGCACAGTTTTGAAGGCTTACTTGTGCTATAACCTTGGTGAACAGTTTGAAATCTCCATCAGATATAAAATTGTATCATACTGTATCTTTGCTTGTCCTGTGCCTTACCCGGGCAAACTCAACCGGCTTGGGTAGCAGACACATGACCATGACGTCAAACCGCACTTCACACACTGTCTTTAACCACTTGGTGACAAACTGGGGCTTCAGTTTCTCCACCAGACTTCCAACCTCATCGTCCATCATGTAGGCGGTGGAGTGAAACCACTGGAACACCATGCTAACCAGCCGAGCCAAACTCTCGGTGGGAGTGTTCTCATTGGGTGTGCACAGGCTCACCTGCAGGAAAAGTAAACCAATTAGCTGTGCAAACATGAAATCAACAGGAAAGCGATAAGAAGGTATGTTCTGTACACATTTTTATCAATCTCTTGTTAT
Source organism: Thalassoma bifasciatum (assembly GCA_008086565.1). Lineage (NCBI taxonomy): Eukaryota > Metazoa > Chordata > Actinopteri > Labriformes > Labridae > Thalassoma > Thalassoma bifasciatum. The sequence goes on along the minus strand of RPOG01000165.1, from coordinate 56,642 downwards.
TGAGAGAAGCAAAGCCCTTTGATTACACACAAGGAACCAGATGCCAAACTGGCTGAGGAGCCGCTGGTCATGCTGGTCATCCTCCTTGTTGTCAAACTCGATGTTATCCAGAGAGTGGTGGGAGGCAGACAAGCCCATCTGACGACGCCTGTTCAGCTCAAACTCTCGCTGTTCGGCATGTATCTCTGCCTCTTTGAGAAGGCTGGATTGAAAGAGAGGAGATAAAAGAGGAAAAAGAGGATTTACAGAGCTTGCAAGGACAAATTCACAAGTAGTGGTATCATCAATCATATTGCATTCAGAATAGTTATCTACACATCCATGTTCAGACATATTTCACAGCACAACCCTGAAGCTGCAGCTGTGGTTCATCGGTGTGTAGACGGTGAATGCACCTTATAACAGCTTCCACGGTGCACACCAGCTCCTCTGCTCCACACTCCCGGGTGTTGATGGGAGGGGGCGAGGTCTGGTATAGATGGGTCTCCGCCGCAGCCCCCACCTCACTGCTGTGGTGGTTGACATGGCAACGCTTGCAGTAGCGGACAGGCCGGTTGCCATGGCGCCCACAGCAGCCAGCCGAGAAGCAGGTGACCACTGCTCTCCTGACGTGAGAGCTACAGTTCTGCAACGCCAAGAAAGAGAGAGAAGAGGAGGAAGAAGAGGTGGAGGAAGAGGAGGAAAGATTAGTTCACATCTATTCTGGGCAGTAGGCAGGAAGATGACACAGTTACAGAATAATAAAAACCTTCCTATAATCCTTTAAAAGTATGTATTCAATGGTTACTTCATCAACAAACTACACTGAAAATGACTTCACTGGGATTGCAGTGATTGAGAAACCCTCTATGAGCCCCCACAGTGTCTCAGGTTTCTAAAAATAAAAAGCTCGGCACGAGAGGGGCATCCTAATCTGATCAGCCTCTAATCTTGAGCCATTAGAGTGATGCAGTGCTCCCTATCAAATTAACATATCTGTCCTCTGGTAGGAAGTTTTCTCATTCTCCCAGCCAGCTTTCAACAAGTAAAATACTCACCCAACATTAATGAGATTGTTGTTGTTTACTGTATGTTCAACCTTTGTTATTGTGGTGTATTTATAAATAACTATTCTTAGAAAAGAAGAAAAATGTCTCTGATAACAATGGCAGAGCTGAAGTGAATACAGGTGGGAGCTAAAAGAGCTTTGTGAAATCACTTATTAGAATCAGAGGCTTTGGATTATAATCACGGGACAAAACTGGATCCACTGTGTGACTGGAGTACCTGAGATAATCCCACTCACTGTTTTCCAGGTGTCTCCCTGGAAACCAGCAGGGAGCACTTGCCCATTGCTGTACATTCAACAACAGTGAATAAACATTGCGGCCAAGCAGCTTGATTTGAAACCATTCAGACTTTTCTAAGCCACTTCCTGTGAATAAACCTCTCAACACAAAGGAAGCACTTTACATTCACAAAAAAAACGACCTTGTTATTAATCGTGTAAATGGTTTGAGAGAGAACATGTAATATTTCCTGCTAGATTTAGTGCATTTCTGTTGTCTGTATACGTGTGAGTGAGCTTGGACATCATTTTTCTACTGATGACAAAAAATGGCTCCAAATTATTATTTTCCTGAATTGTGAGCGCACACTGGATAATGCTCAGCATTAAGTCATGCTGTAACAGGATAAATTACAATGAGTATGTGCAAAATAAAAGCAGAACATGACAGTATTACAGAATAAATCTTACCTTCTTCTGACAAATGGCAGATATCTCTGCTGCAATGAAAAATTAAAACAATGTTAAAACTGTTGGCCCTATTTTAACATAAGAACATAAAAACATCATTACATTATGCAGCAGAAAAAAGTTTGAAATGTCACTCATAGATAAATTGAATTTATAAACACCCTCCAATAGTAGTTGTGAATCATAGTTTCATATTTTGGGTTGGATATGAGGCCTTTTAAAGGGCCATGCCACCTTTGATCACCCCTCTGGACACACCTTTGCTCAGCGTCATAACAAAACAAGAAAAGATCCATTTACTGTGTTCCTCTCTGTAAGATGTAAGACAGACTTGGTGATACTCAAACAACTGTTTGTTTGTGAACCCTCACCTTGGGGCAGGAGCACATCCACAAGCCATTCAGCGTGATCTCTGAAAGGTTAAAGAAATAAATAAAAAATTCTGGTTGTACCAGCAAACTGCGCCTCAGAGCCTAAACACAAACACAGCCACAGTACACACAGCAGAACACAATACATCTCCCTCAATATCAAAGAAAGTACAAAACAGAGAACCATGCAATTATAGTATGTACATGCTGGAGGAAAGAGAAACAAGTGGCTGCGTGGTTTTGTAATGATCATCTCATTATCAGGGCGAAGGAATTATGTAACCATGGTGATCGCTTTCCCCTGGGTAAAGGTGGGGAATAATGAGGCAGGCACTATGTGATGTATGTTTGGAAAGGCATCTTAGTTAAGGCGGGGGTGGAACCGGGGCTGGAGATGACAAATGAAAGAGTGGCATACCCTGCTATCCTCTGGCTGCACTCCTCACATATATAAAGAGGAGGGGGCTTGTCTCCCAGGGCAACAGAAAGAGTGGGATCTATACACATCTGCAAAGTAAGACAAGAAGTGTTAGTCAAGCTGTACATGGTAGAACTCAAATGATTTAGCCAAAATAGGAAGTAATTATTTACAGCGTGTCCATAAAATGTCATTATAACTCAAAATATTAATTACAGAGGGAGTTGATCAGATAGCTCTATCATTAACAAAATTAATGAAACAATGCAGTTGGTACAAATCTTTAAGATATACAGCTCCAAAAGCACGTCAGGTATCAATGATGTTACAATTTAAACTGTTTTAACTGACTGTATCATACAAAAAATTAAAAAACAATATTAAGATGCGGGTACCTTAAAATAGTTACAGGAAAAATGTATCTTGCAAAAATTCAAAACCCTCTCCCACACAAGAAGAAAAGTCCTTCCTTGGGAAAAAATATTTTGCGCCAACTACCCAGCAATACTTTACTCACCTTTCCAATTGAGTGTCACACTCTACATCACTGCAGCTAATATCTTTTATTCCCCTTGCAGTCCTCTCTGAGGGTAGTATTTGATATTACACAAAGTGACATTTATACCGGCCTCCCTGTGTGGATGACTGCCTGCATATGCTGCACTCCATTCTCTTACAACCTGTGCTTGGCCCTGTGCAAAACCTCAATGCTTATAGCTTCTGTGTTCAGACACTGCACTGTTATTTACTGCGCTCACTTGGTGCCACTCTCTCCTCCAGGGCTGCACGGGGTCACCGCTTCCAATTAAGCCCCCTTCCCCCCCTTACCATGTACCCCCTCCCTGCTCCTGGTAATTGAAATCTGGCCCATGTCCGCGCTCCTGCTTTTTCTCTCTGTTTGTCAGTTTTAAACACGGTGGAGTAAAAGCAGGTGGGGCTGATAAAGCAATGCAGCAGCAGCAGCAGAAGCTGGTGTAAAGTAGCAGAAGAGTTGATATCATTACCCAGCTCCCACAGCAGCCTGGACATGCGCTGATTTATTTATCAAGAGGCCAACAAAAGCAAATACGCCAACACACAGTTGAACTCAGCAAGTCAATTTTGCACATGCCTCATGCATCCGGGAAGAAGTTCTCAAGGGAAACAGCTTTTAAACACAGAATGCAATGCTAATCCATTTTCTCACAGTAATGAGGCATTGTTGAAGGGATGTTGGCTCTGGTTTATGCATCCACCAAGAATGCTCACGGTTTATTCAATATAATTTTTAATACTGAAATCACCTTGACAGCTGGTTTATTGATGGCATTATGGCACTCGATATGTTGACAGTGGATGGGGTTCCAGGCTGATCCAGAAAATGGCGAAGATCGACAGTATGAAGCAGGAGAAAAGAAGAAAATGGTAGATAGGTCAGACCCCCGGTCAGTTCAAGGACATATCATGTCGCAGATGTAACATTAAAAGAACCTGACCTGTGTACTGCAGCCCTCTGTATTCACTGATGGCTCCTGGAGGTTTAAGGTTGGGCCAGTAATGAAACAACATCTGTACAGCTGGAGGCTTTACTTGGGATGGGCCGTAAGATATTACATAGAGAAGATCCTGTGCACAGTATACACATTAACAGTCATTTCAAAAGACAAATTTATTTCAAGACTTGTGCAAACTCATGAATATGAATAAAACCAGGTGAAAGGTTTCATTGCAACAGTTAACCCTTTAAGTATATTTATGAAAGGGAAAAAATCATTGGTAGGCATCCCAAGATGAATGAAAGAATGCTTTTCACTAAAAGCCAATTAAGGAAAAATAGAGACAGCTTTTATGTCATGACAACACAGCTAGCACTCGCTGACCATGAAGCAATCTTAAAGAGCAAGACTGAAAGTTATGCTTTCATTTTGAGAAAGCTGTTGTTACCAGGATCATTGCAAACTTGTGTGCACTGTGAAAAAGATACAAACATCTTGTGTGTTACACAGTTAAGAAGATACCAGGGCAGCTAAATGTATGCAGCAAGTAGTGAACAAAGATAAGCAGTAGAATAGAGTCTAAAAGAACTTCTAGCTTCAACCTGGGAGTCTTATGAGGACACAGATTTAGTTACTGCAGCTGAGGACAAAAAATTTCTGAGGATTAAAGGCATCCCACTATCTTGCAGAAATCCTGCGCTGCTGAGTTTGGGCTGAAAAAACATGCTATCACTTTAAGGAAGAAATCTGCTCCCAGATACACAAGCAGAAAAACTGGACTAACTGTTGCTTGAAGGTCTTTTCAGGATGAAGGTGGTACTAGATGTTTTTGTATTCCAACAACTCTCTACCATTTCCTTACTTCACTTTTCAAGCCCAAACTTTATAGAATTTGCATGGAATTGAGTTGTGTTATAATTCCCCTTTACAAAAAATTCTTATGATAGAATTTTCTAAGAAGTCAGATCATTCAGTCATTTTTACATGACTGACAAATCCTCACTGACAATAGAAAGTGCATAATAATTTAAAATACAGCTTTGGAAGACTGCAGTTTGTCTGTCCACTGCAGTATTTCTTGTTTATTAAACGTTTCCCAGCATGAAAGAAGTAACAATGCCATAAATAAGTCTGTACGTGACTTTTACTCTGTTTGAAATGAAACTTTTCAATTGTGCTCTCAGAGAACAGACAAACTATCATCATTATGTAATACCTTCCACACTTCCTGTTTGTGCTTCATCAGACACTCCAGTAACTGACAGTGATACACTGGAAAAAAGTAGTGAGGAGCAGCCATTACAAAACAGCAGAGAATAATCTTACCATTTAGATACACTTGTGTGTTTGCTTCTGAATTTACCTGGATTTGAGGTGTACTGCATTGCAATCATGAGCATTGAGGAGGCAGACAGATTAACATAGGCTGGGACTCCCCCCTCCCGTCGAGTTGAGCCCACTGAAAACAAACAAGAAACAGGATAAGAAAAAACAATCTTAATGTCACAGTTTTTTAGATGTTCAGTTCAAGATAGGAATAAAGGCAGGGTTTACATTATGGTATCACATTTAGGTAAGTTCATAAATCACTGATCATACCACCAAGTTGCTTGGAAGTACATTGACTTCTGAGAGGTTATACTTACATATAGCCATTGGGAGAAAAGAGGTGCTCAGGTACTCAATGATGTCTTTGTGGAGGAAAGGGGGAAATGTGGCTAAAGTGGAGATCATTGTATATGGCAAAGTGCTGAGAATATCATCACTGAGAAAGGGCAGGAGGCATGTTGTTGTGTAAAATATGGACTGTCCAAGATCTGATGAGAAAAGAGGAAGGCAAAAAAGACAAAGAGAGATACACAGAAACTCATTCAATGAACATTGCATACAGTATTAAAATACTGTATGCAGCAACAAAATTACATGACATTTTAGTCCTTTGAAAGTAAAACAGGGAAAAAAGGTATTGGAAAATGAGCTTCAGCGGAGGGTAGTGAGATTTCTTTAAATGCTGCTGAAGTCAATTTTGTTCTCAGGAAAAGAAGAATACGAAAAGTAGGAGATGGTTTTCATGCTTTTAAACTTCCTTCAACAGTGGCAAATATTCATGAAAAACAGGGGCACTGACTGATGCAGCCTTGGAAATAAATCATTCTCAGACGTATACAAAGAGTATTCAAAAAGTACATCTTTATATATAGCTCTTTGACATAAGTATAACATTTTTCCCACTGTACATAACAAACATGCAGTTGGGTATGATACACAGAAGAGAAAGCCTATGTCTGGTGTATCCAATGGCTTATGAACGATTAAGTTGACAGGATCCAGCGTGCTCCCAATCACCCCATGCATCCCTCAAGATTCCTCAGCAGGACTTCTCTCTTCCAGTTACAAAAAAAGAGGCCAAAAAAGCAGCAGTGGCTTCATGCAGGCCAGACGGTTCAGGATGATGATGACAAACAGTGGTGCACTGGGCCTTGACTCACCATGCTGACCGTGCTGCAGCAGGGGCACCAGGTCAAGCAGGGTCACGAGGGTCACATAGAGGCCCTGATAGTCCAGAGAGGGGTACTCTGAGAGCTGAGCGTCCCGACTCTGCTGCCCCTGCCCCCCGCGGTCTGACGGGGCATCGCGCAGAACGCTGTAAAGGAGGGAGCGAGTAACTGTAGGGTTGATGGAACTGACTTGTGGTCTTAGAGATGGGGTGAGTGGGAATGGCACAGGAAAAAGACACATGGTCATGGGCACGGCCAAATTGGAAGCTTCCTGGTTCTCCTTCCTGCCTGTGCGGGACAGAATGCTGCTCCGGGGGCGGGAGGGGAAGGGGAGGGAAGGGTAGGGGAAGGGAACAAGGGAAAAAAAGAGACAACAAAGACACAAAAAAACAGCACATTACATTGAAATGGCACTACAGAGACAGCGTAAATAGAAAAAACAAACCCAGATAAACCCCACATAGGATGCAGTGTCTCACTATTTGACTGTATCACTGAAGGCACGGGCAATTTTTCCCTGCTTTGTCTGTTGAGTGACTTTGATTCAGTTTTCTCTCATTTAATCTGTCTTTGCACTTGGAAAAGAAAAAAAGACATGAGCACAAACTGCAATGATCACTGCATCTCATGCGTATCTGGTGACAAGGAGCAAAAATATAAAAAATGGCATGTTTTCAGTGGCAACCCCATACTTCTCCAAAAAGGCACAGCGCAAAAGACTGTCCCTCGATGGCTGCCGTCTTCCAATCAGCAAGGTCAGAGGCTACCATGCGAAAAAGGCCAATGAGCCGTGGAATTTGAAAAAGAAAAAAAAAATTTCCTTGTCTTTTGTGGGGCTGTCAAGGATGGGAGTGACACCAAATTGGTTTAGGGAAAATACAGAGGTGACACTTTTGAAACATGCTTCAGCCAGTAATAAACATGTGTGTGAGGTAGGATTAAATGCTCCGAGGTCACAGCACATGTTTATTGCACCAGAGAAATAATGTCCGTATGCATACATTATGATACTGTACCAGTATCATTAGGAGAAATAATGAGATCCAACAGGCATATGGATTCAGGTTTCTAAAATAAATGTAACAACTAATCTACGATAGAGGAGAAACTATAATGACAAAGGAATAGGTTGTATCAGGGGGGAGATGACTGGTAGCATTATGTTTGTGAACTAATGCAGGATGGACAATTGTGTTTGCTGTCCCCTGGGGAAGGTGGTGGACATATTCAATTTTAAGAGAGGGAAAAAACAAAAGGAGAAATTAGTTGGGGTTGAGTGCGGAGCGTCTAGGGTGGAGGAAGGGGGAAGGGGGGGCCAGAGAGTATTGCTCTTCTTACTGCACATTACTAAAGAGCTAAGCTGTTCTATCAGGCAAATGATTGGGATTTATCATAAAAGCCCAGATTATTAATGCTGATGTATTGTTTTTTCACTTTTGTTTTGAAAGGTCACTCAAAAAGGAGAGTTAAAGCATTTCTGGCGAGTGAGAAAGGGGAATTCGTTTTTAATATTAAACATGATATCAGACTATGTATAATTTTTGGCCTGTAGCTTGATGTTTTACACTATAAAAAGCAGAATGTCACATTGTCTAACTCATCCCCTCAAAGTCATACTCTGTAAGATCTCAGTCTGTGGAGATTCTTTCATCAACCTACATTATTCAACAAAATAAACTGAAGAGGCTTGGTTCAGGATAATGGACTGTATCTCAGAGTATGACTTTTTCACTGCCATGTAGAAAACATCATATTTATTTTGAACAATGAACAAAGACAAAAACAGACACACCCACACACACACACACACACACACACTGAACATATACACAAGGACACACACATATGTGCATAACATACATTCGCACAAACAACACAAAAACTACAAACATATACGACACATAAAACACATGTAGAAATGCACTGATACAGACACATGACATACATTGACTGTCAAACCCTAAATTCTATATATTTATATTGACTATGTGTAGCAGTAATTCAGTGCACAATCAGACCTACCATAACAATTTGCCAAGTTTATGTGATACAAATAAAGCTCTGTGGCATCTAAAATAATGTCTTACATTTCTAGGTATGATTTCTTCTCAGAAAACTTGTCTATCTGAGTGATGTAGTTTGGCCTGAAGTCAGCAAAGCTCACTGATGCAGAGAACGTCTGACTTAGAGAAATATGACAAATGTATCTTTAAGGAGACAAAAATAGTTCAAATAAATTGAATGATTTAAGCCCTCGTTTTTGTCTGCCCAGCAACTGACCTGAAAATAACATTGCTGTGTGAATCAGCAACACCTCTCTAAGCTATTTGCAGGTTTTTCATAGTTTTTCAAAGTCTGCTACTTCCAATTTCTCACTAATTCTTTTCATTTTCGCTTTCCTCTCTGACTTTACCCCAGGTCTAAGAGAGCACAGGTGCACAGGTGTACTGAAAATCCTGGCATCCCTGCTGAGGAAACCATACCCCTAAAACAGTCAGGGGAGATTATTTTGTTCTGCAGATCTGTGCTTAAAGGCCTGCAACGAGAAGAAATCAAGAAGCAGTGTAGAGTGTTTTCTCTCACACTCAAATAACACTGCCACTCAGTCAAAATATTAAGTTAACATGTTCCCACAGTTGCAACCCCTCCTGTCATGCTCCATCTGTACCAAAGGCAAATCAGAGACCATTTTTAAAACAGCACATTGGCTGCTGGTGCTGGACAGCCTTTCAGCCTTTCAGCAAAGCATAAAGTATTCTGGATACTATGTGAGCATCATTCAGCTGAGAAATAATCCTTATGGGGCCGAGGCATAAAGTGTAGAATCAAGGCCAGCTGCCAATCTCAAATAGATTGCACCCTAAGCTGATAATAATGATAAAAGTGGGGCAAACAAGTTCTGCCTCTGGTAATCCTCCCGTTTTGTAAATTAGCCAACAAGTTAGAACAGTGATAATGTTTTCTGAGAGGCTATAAGCAGCAAGACTAAGCTAACCATATGTGGACAGATATAACCTGCTACAGTGCATTTCGAAGCTGGGCCAAAGGAAAAAAAGGGAAGTGACCCATCAAAAAATAAGATGTTTCCAAAATGGCTGCCTACTTGACCTGTGTCAGAGGGGGAAATAACATGATGTTCCCTCCTCAGGCGCTCACAGCACCCTTGGGAGCAGCCTGACCTTACAACTGTAGAGCCTGAGGAGCTGCCCTCTCCGCTGGGCTCTTATGGGAAGGACAAGACACACAACCCCTGGGAGTGTTCATTTTGCAAGCGAGCGCTGAATCAATAAACAAAGTGAGCCGTCTATCACTGCTTCTTTAACACAAAACCAAACCTAGGCTAGAAATCTGCCACTGTGTGTGTCTTTCTCTGTCTCTCTTTCTTTAATTTGTTGTGGTAAGTCAAGTGTGTAACACTAATCTGAGTATCTGGTCATGAGGAAAGCTAAATATGAAACATTCTACAGTCTGTTACGTCACCTGTTGACTCCGGAGCGAGGTACTTACCTGAGCAGGGTTTGAGAAAAGTATTTCAGTGTGTTTGCAATGTCTGTTCCAGAGGGCACAGGATAAATATTGTGTTGCACACGGTTGTGATACTCTTGCAAGTATCGTATCTTAGAGGCAACTGGACAAAATAAAGAGCAGAGTAACAAGCAAATCAAAACTATTGGTGGAAAAAAATAATCATACGTACAAAGAAAGGCAGTTGTTTGAACATGCATGCAGCTGTTATCCTGGCTAATATAGGAACAGCTCATAGCTCAGAAGCTGCAATTATCAAGTCAAACAAAGAGTGTGTGTTCCCATGGCTCTCTGGCCCTGCACCAGGTGACCTTTTTAGTACAGCAGCGAGGTCACCGGAAGCCCTGGAGGAGGTGCTGAACTATTGCTTACAGAAATAAACGCATGCACAAAAGGTTGCCAGTTCAAGTCCCAGGACAAGCCCTGGAAAATACGGTCAGGGGTGAGCATGAGAGAGGAGTTAGTCACAGATGACGCTGACCCAGCTTGTTGGTTACCATGACAAACTATTCCCTTAGGTTGCTGTCTTAGGTATGGATGTTTTGGGGGGGTTGTTTGTTTTTTGTTTGTTTTTGTTTTTTTTTGGTTTTTTCGCCTGGTGATATGAGAGATATGATAAGTTGGAATGGGTGATTGCCGACCCAGTTTCTGTGACTTTGGGCTGTAGTGTTTAGCGTCCTCTATGACTTGTAAATGACAGACCCCAGAATAAAAATAACAGCTGCAGGGTGGGAGCATCAAAGTCTGTGCTGCAATTCACATGATTCTTTATTTTTGGGTATTTTCAAGATATCTTTGTGGGTTTCTTTCATTTACACAATTTGACACTGAAACATCAACAAAAATTATTTAACAGCTGCAAATATGTAATCCAGTGTACCCAATCTCTCACCTAGCAATGAATCTGTCAATAGAAATACAAGAAATAAAACATGAATTGTGTATTTCTAGATTTGTTACTTATTTTGACAACTTTTACTAATGCAGCACTTTTTGCAACATAGATATTATTTTGGTGATGTTACAAGGTGGTTTTGGTTTGTGCTTTGAGTGGCATATATAACACCCAACAATATGTTTGATTATGGTGGGCCATAAGTTTCCATATATAGTAATATATATGGAAATGTATATATTTTATGTTTCAGATACCCTCAAAGATGGGTTTGATTATCTTTGGTCATCTTTGGGAGCACTTGAAGGCCATGGTGTATCAGATGCGAGACATAAATCATCTCAAGGAACGTATCACCAATGCCCTTAGAAGCATAACTTCATCAACAGTGGAAAACATGAATTAATATGTGTTTTCAAAACAATGTTAATCATAAAGAGCACATTACATAAATAGAAATTGTTTTCTGAGATAAAATGTTCTTTTTTCCTATGTATGGAAACTTACAGCCACCATGTATATTTGGCTATTCCAGTGTTGGAGTTTATGATAAAACAACGTGCAGACTTTTTGATAGCCTATTAGTACAAAAAAAAGAGAAAAACTTAATTGTTGACATTTCCCGAGCTTTAGCTCTCTTTCACCTTGCAACACCTGTTGCCTATTGTTTATTGTCACACCTCAACTTATCTAAATAACAGCAGATTTGGAGGAGACTAACTTGCTCCTGGCAGGCTTTCTGGCTGGTGCACTGGCTTTCATTCAGATAATAGCAATATGTAATATTTTATCATAGGCCAAACCAGTTTCATGGTGTCAAAAGTGTTCAATATCATGAGACTCATGGATGTTAGAGCAACAAAAACATTGGTAAAATTGATGATTATACTAAACTCAGCTTTGACCAACAATACACTTTCTGCTAGCACAGCACCATTTTGTTTGTTTTTGTCACGTGAGGAATTAAAAAGAAGTTCATTTTAAAGAGGGTTGGGACCGGTATTGTATGGTATTTTCCAAATTAGCTTCCCAAAAACAAGTTTGCCCCCATGATATACGGTATGTCTATCAAAGCAAGCAATATGTGGTTTTCAAAAAGTGTGCAGAGAAAACCCAGCAACATGGTAGGAGATGAACACAGAAGGTCCCTCCACCTGTTTAAATGATAATCAGGGGGTCGAAGAAGAAATGAACAGTGCAGTCTTTGGATGTTTTTTTGGACCAATCTACATAATTGATCAATCTAAAGCCACCATATTGTTCAGTAAAGAATCAGTCAGGTCGACCTTGAGACCAGCAGCACACCTCGCTTTTAGCACGCACCTCTTCCAGTCACGTCAATCAAAAATAACCTCAATAATACCATGACGACCGTGCGTTTTAGCCGTGAAACTGTTTCCCTCTCAACATGCCGAGTGATACAGATATAAACAGAGGCTTTCCCGAGAGCACTGAGCCCTCTAGCCATCCTCTGCAGTGAGAGGACGTGTTGCAACCTGCCATGGCAACCGCGGTTTCATCACCAAGGACAGCTCCCCTCATTCGCTTTCTTGCTTAAAACAAAAATCACATTTCCCAGTTTCCAGACCTCTTTTATGACAAGACAGGAGAAAAACACATACAGCGCTGTACTTACACTGCTCTGCCTTCGTAGACATCTCGTTGAGACTTGGGGAAACATAAAACCAAGACTGTCAATTGTTTTAGTGTTTTTTTTTCCTCCCCGGCGTTGTGTGTTTCCCTCAGTCGTGAAAAAGTGAACATACCCCCCTTGCAGCTCGTGCAGCCTCGGCGGCTTGATTGTACCACTCTGCGCGATGGATTTATGCGCTGTGGCTTTTTAAGCGGTGCTGTGGTCGTTTTTCGTGGGCTTTCAGCGGAATTAAAACCAAGAGACGTTTTGTCAGGCAGTTATTAATTTGACGACATCTTTTCCTTTTAGAGGGAAGCAAAACAATTGATAAACATCTGCCACAGCATACCTTTCCAAATGGACTGATCCGGCTTTGACAAATTGTCATTCAAGAAATCCAACAAGGATATCAGTGGACCAGGAGCTGATTAGAAGAGAGGGAAGCCTTCGTGTATTGGTTTAGATGTTACTGCTGATATCGTGTCATCTGTGCTTTTTAATGGACGCTATTATGCAACAGATGGTTGTCACATTTTCATATGTGACTTGCTTGCTAAAAATTAAATTGCGTCTGTTTACGTCACTTTTTCTTTTTTCTTTTTTCTTTTTTTTTCCTTTTCATGGGTGAATCAGAGATCCGATGACCCTTGACCCATTCTGAACTTTGCAATACATTTTAAAAACACACATATTCATGTAGGCTATTGTGCCTGCTGTATATACAGTTGTGCTCAAAAGTTTACATTTCTTGGCTTTTTCTCCGGGAATATGAAGAATAACAAAAACCTTTCTTTCACTCATGATCAGTGGTTGGGTGAAGCCATTTATTAACAAACAGCTGTGTTTACTCATTTCAAATCAAAATGACCACAGAAATTTCCAAACTCACACTGATCAAAAGTTGACATATCCAAGTTCTTAACACCTTTTATTGCCCCCTTGCACATCAACGGCAGCTTGAAATCTTTTGTGGTCATTGTAGATAAGGGTTTTTATTTTCTCAGATGGTAAAATTGACCATTCTTCTTGGCAAAAAGTCTCTAGGTCCTGTAAATTCTTGGGCTGTCTTGCATAAACTGCATGTTTGAGATCCCTCCCAGAGTGGCTCAATGATATTCAGGTCATGAGGCTAAGATGGCCACTCCAGAACCGTCACCTTATTCTACTGTAGCCAATGGCAGGTCAACTTAGCCTTGTGTTTTGTATCATTGTCATATTGAAACGTCCAAGTACATCCCATGCACAGCATCTAGGCTGATGAGTGTAAATTTTCCTCTGGTATTTTCTGATAGCATGCTGCATTTATCCTTCCATAAATTTTTCATTTGTGTCAACTTGTGTGCATGTTACCAAGCCAAAATCACCAGGGGATATAAACTTTTGATCAGGGTCATTTTGGAAGTTTTTAGATTATGATTTAAAAAGATGAATCACAGTTGTTTCACAACAAATGGCTTCACCCAACCACTAACCATGAGTGACAGAGAAAGTTTGTGTTATCCTTCATATTCTCTGAAAACTGGCCAAGAAATCATAAATTCTGCTAGGGAATGTAAACTTTTGAGCACAGCTTTATCAAAAGGTAGAATTAGTTCTAACTTTCAGATTTAAAAAAAAGTTTTTTAACCTGGTATTTAAAAAAGTTGAGCCTGGTATATGCATTACTTTTTAAATTCAATTCTGCATTGTTTTCTAGGAACCAAAATATAAAATGTCAGACAAATTTCAAGAACTGAGCAGAAACAGACCACCAGACTTCAAAACTTTAGTTTGTGCCAAAAGCTGATTAATATTATTTATTTGATTGAGAGCAACATCTTGTGACTAAGATTGAGTCTATCCATATTTCAATGTTTTGTTCAATGTTTTTTATAATTAAAAGAGTGTTTTGGCAAAGTAAAAATACCACTAGATAAAATAAAATTAGCTGAACCTCTTGAAAAAGGTGTTATCATGACGTCAACCTAACTTATGTGAGTCTAAAGAGTTTAAAATGAAGCATGACTCCGCACATTTCCAGTTCTTACAAAATAATTTCCATTTATTTCCCAAGCATTCCTTGCTTTTATTGCTTGCTACACATCTGATGATTGTTATTACAATAAAAGTGTATGGTTTTCATGTAAAAGTCAGAGGTCAGGGTTGTGGAGGTGGTTTCCGATGATACGCCGGGATGTGACGCATGATCCATCCAGCTGGCACCAGAAGAGTAACAGCGAACACACACAAGGCAAAGAAAGATTGCTGCAAGAAAATCAAAAAACAAACAAAAAATATTAACAAACATCAACTTACAGTTACAAGATATTGATGTATATTTTTGATGGCACACTTTATTTCTGTTGTATTACCCCTAAACCTCTGCTGTTAGCTGCAGGTTGGGTAGAAGGAATGTAAAACCTGTATCCAAGGGCTACTGATCCAGGTGATCCCAGTGATATTAGACAGCCTCTGTTTATATCTACATACTGTGATACTCCCACCCTCTGTCCCTCTGCACTTATCTATTTCTAACCAGAGGCAGGTTGTGAAAAAAGCCGCTTTCATGTCTCAAGGGGGAGATCAACAGATTCATAGCTGAATAAATACAGGTCACTTTGTTGCAGTTCCATCATGGGATCTCTTTACAGAGGCTCAAGCTTCACACTAACTTATGGATAAGTCATGAATAAAATATTTCTCCTGCTCTGTTGGCTGGGAAGCACAGTCCGCTTGAGTTCCTCACATTAGAGACAATCCAGTGAAGAATCTTAGATACTGACTTTCCAGGAGTGACTGTCTTGTCCTGTGTGTGTCACTCTGGAGTAAAAATAGTCTTTGAGTTTTGTTCATTAGTTGCTGAGCACCCAGTTAGCACAGGTAAGAACATTAACCACATCTCAGTTTTTGACCGTAACATAAAAATATTGATAAAATGTTAAGTCCTACCACTGGACCAATCCTCTCCTTTGCAGGCTTGCTGTAGATATTTGACCTTTGGCCTCGCTGGACTGCTTTCATCAACCCAGACCGGCTTAGAGTTGGACTCCTGAGGACAGGGAACATCTTCTTCTCAAACAGTCACTCTCTTTTAATGCAGGGAAATGTTACTGTGGAAATTGTCTCCTCATCCTGCCAGATACGAACAGTTAGTCACCCCTTTCATCTAATTCCCAGCACTGGTCCAGGGAGGAGTCACTTCTATGAGCCAAAGACCATCATGTAAACATACTGACCAAGTTCTCATCAGGACAAAATTTGGGGCTGGGGCAATTTCAACAGATGATGCAGCAGTATTTTAGATTTAATTGACGGCACTCAAAGAACTAATAGTGCTTGTTAGACACAGAGATCCCATTGAAAGATTGAAGTTATCTTGTCTTCAAATATGAAGTGATAAAAATGGCAAAGAGATTCAAACTTTTGTACAAATCTGATATTGACTCTTTATCATCATAAAATCATAATCATAAAATAATCAGTTTTCTGTCATTTCAGAATCAGTAATACTTCTCAGTGTTACCATAGCTTTTAATATGATACAGCAATAAGGAAATGAATTGGATAGAGATCATTATGACCAGGTAAAAATAAAGATAAGTGTTATTTATAGTGCATAGATTATGTAAAGTTGCACTGTATGTTGATATATGAGACACATTTTTCAATTTTAAGATGTCTCTTATATTCATGACATCCACAGCAACACTTTTGAACCCTAGTTTCCAATAACTAGCTTATACTCAACACATTTTTACAGTTTTTGGAGATGGGGTACTTGAATAGGCTTGGAGTTAAGTACTGGAGTGTTTTAAATATTGATGGACTGAGAGGTCATTTGCTGTATGTTCTTTTGATATGCTTTGTAAATTCACTATCATTTAATTTACAAATGTCACAGTACCAATCAGGTTCCACAAGAATTTAGGGGTCTGTTTTGTTGCAAAAATGACCTTGGAGTCTCGGAATTAAAGAAACGCTACACTGGAGTATGTGACAGGCAGGTTATAGACTTCATGAGATGTGTTATGCTGCCCTCTACAGCAGAACAAAAGAACTTCTATCACGGGAAGCTTCGCAATTAAAATGGTTTTCAAAATAATGACCTTAAAACAGCGTATGGTATTTTTCTCAAATAACTATGATTTAATTAAATCTTTGAAAAAAAATTGCAACTGAGGTTGTGGCTACAGCTGAAGTTCTCTTAGCTGTCCCGAATATATGACAGCTGGGTTCAGGCTTTATGCAAGTTTTGATGGTCTAAAATCATGATATTATTGCCACATATGAGTTTGTCAGTGATTACAATAAAGCAGAATACTGAAAATATGATGTATCACTTAGGAATTTTGTTGGTTGATGTTTTTATTCTAGACTAATAATTTGTCATTCATGATTTTTCAGTGCACTTCAACTCAACACTTACAGATATTGTTGAGTGTTTTAGTGTTTTAGAGTCCGAGCAATTTGTTCTCTATTTTTTATTTTCCCAGAAATTTGTGATGTAAAAATAGGGTCGTAGCCCAAACAGGCTGGGAATCACTATCACCTCAAAGTGGTGTTGAATAAGCAAAAAATAAATGTAATGAAAAAAACATATACATAATGCTTTTCCTGCATACAGATGAGTTGTTCCAAGAAGAAAAGTTTTCTGTAATAATGTTTCTAATGAGACTTACTGGCAGTAGGTTTAGTCATTACCTTTAATGTTCTGTGTATCCAATAAGATTAAAGCAATATGTATGTATGTAAGATTTGCACATTTATCCATCCAATCTAACTCTATCTAAACTCTTAGATGTTGGTCAAAATTGTACTGTCTGCAGTAATGAAATAGTATGACTACAGCACTTCTTTTATACTTATAGACATTCTACTACTTTCTAGTTCTAAATAACAGGGTACTCGTTTTGCAAAAATAAAAACAATACCATTATTGATTTCTGGGCTGAAATTATGTTCTTCAAACATGATATAAAAGATATGGAATTTATTGTAAATTTGATCATTTCAAATTTCATATTCTTAAGTATCAACTAAAAAAAATAACCCCATATTCCTGTGTATTTACAAGACTTATAACAATACTTTGAATCCCTTAAATGAAATGATAAAAAAAAAAAGAATATTAAAACAGTAACCCTTTTTAATAAGTTTCTTGGAACAGATTCATCTAATAATTTCTGTATTTTTATCTATATGTTAACATAAACTTATGTGTCCCGTTAATTATTTTGGTTTGATTCTTTTTTATTTTTTATTTTTGGTGTAGTGTGTTCTTGTAGTGTTGCGTTTGTCATTATATGTTCAAAAATAAAAATAAAATAAAATAAAATAAAAAATAAAGGTAAACTGTGTAGTTCCCACCACCTCAAATACACCGTTAGGGGGCGCCCGCAAATTGATAACTGTAAAAGCTCTTCATGGAGTCATGATGGGCCTCATGACTGGTCGGCATACAGCATACAGAATCGGTGGAGTTAACCGACCGACAGTAATTCATGTTAGTGCAAAATTGAGGCCGATTATTACCCCTTTAATACCGCAATTTAGAAATTCCGTCGTCTTACTTTGAAAGTTCGGACCGGAAGTAACACTCCGAAATCTGTCAATCTGTGAACGGGTTGCGTTGGGATAGGCCATAACAACCACCCCAACAAGGCGTTGTGGTACTACGGGGAAATACCGAACCGAATCGAGATTACAAACGTCTATGGTTTAGTTCGTGATCAAAGTTTAGGCTGGAAATTCGCCAGAAAGTCGATGCAAGTGAAAATAATTGCAAATTGGGGTTCAATGTGGACGCTGACGTCGAGCCGTGCGTAATGAGCAGAGTTGGAAAAAGAAGGTGTTGAGCTGCATTTTTTCTCTCTCAGCCACAGACAACTTGGTTCGGAGTACTGCCCAAACTACGGGGAGATACGAAGAAAAATAATGCCCTCGACGCTCTGCACTTCATGGTAACTATGTCTGACCGCTTTCTTTTCAACAGTTGCTTCGCATCTTGCTCGAAGTGAAATGCTCTTTCCGAGGGTAAAGTCACAGCGGCACAGCAGAGGTAGCTTACCCTAGCCTCTCTGGATATGCTACTAATTACAGGGCTGTGCGGAATATGACTCCCCTTTGCCAGGCGTTCGTTTAATATTTGAACACTACTTCCCAATTTTATCAGCTGTGTCAAACAATCCGCTTGGTTTTTGCTCTTACAAGCACTTTTCACCGGGGCTTCCGCTGAGTGGAGATAGCCCACCAAAGAGCAACAATAGCTCCGTGTTAACATAAGGCTAACAAAGCCACTGCAAATGATTGATTTCTTTATGCATGGCTTACACAGTCGACTAATTGTTTTCCTTTTAGTTTGACCAGATCGATGGAAAAGTTTTTGGTTTGGATGCATCTCCGGGTCGTAGACCGACCTACATGTTGGTGTTTATTGCCTCTGTGTCAGATAGTTGTTTATAGGTTGGGCAATGGCAACACTTTGGCCTGTCATCTATTGCATCTCTAACCTACTTGTTGATGGTGGGTTATTGGTGTATCAGTTAAACATTTCAAATGGTGATAGCCAGGGAAGCACATGATTGGATTTTTGGCCGATATCCGATATGCAGATATTTTACAACTCAGTAAACTGATTACTGATACAGATATTTTTTTCTGCACACCTAATTACAGAGAGCATCAATACTCTTCTGTATTGGAAGCAGCAAACAGTAAAATGATGCATACCCTAATCACGTGTGCAATATGTTTCTGTGCAAAATAATGAATATACCAGTTGTATATATGCTCAATATTACATTGACATATTGATTGAACCAACTTCTGTTCACAAGAAAACCTAGATCAGGCACTTAATCAATTACGCAGCAACCCATTAGATTGGCTGATATCACTCTAATGTCTGCTGATAACCAATAGTTCATTGTTAAGCCAATATCGTCCAATATTGATATATATTGTGCATCCCCAGTGATAGCATTTCTAATATGTGCAGGAAGAATATATGCACCCCCCATGTCTTTGAAGTCTGTATTATTGAATAACCAATCCAAGTAATATTGTACTTTGCTTTGCTATTTCAAGGATTTTTGCAGCAATATCTATGATAAGAGCGGATACCATCATCGTGTAGCTGCAAAGAGTCATATGCACATTGTGATAATCCTGTGGTTCTCTCAGGAATTCAGTTTAGTGTTTGGATTTTCTTCCCTTTGAAAAAATATCTTTATTTGCTGACTTTAACAGTATTGTCATTTTACCAGGTTAAGATTTTGTGTCAGTCAGTGCCCCAGAGCTGTATAATGACATATAATTATTGGAGTTACATGCCCAAATGACTGTCATGAAAGGCTGTGAGCCTGCATGTACTTGTCACAGAGCCACTGAATGAGCCACAGAGTCCCTGAATGAGCTGGACTTTGGCCTGACTTCTGTTTATCCTGGCCACTTAGACATCTCAACAAGGAGCATTGACAACTCACTTAAAATAAGCTCTTATTGTTTTCTGAGCTGCCGTTCATTCTCTGGAGTATGACTGCCAGGCTGTGTTTGTACTGTTACCAGTGTGTGCACACTTAACATTTCTTTATTGAGAAGCTGGCCCTGTTCAGTAAGAGTTGTATCACAAGCCAGCTCAAGGCTAGTCATTCATCTGTTGTCTGTGTAACGGAGGCATCATGTTGTGTCATAGAAGGTATGGAAGAGAAAAAGAAAATAATATCCCAGAAGTTTTAGTGGTGACATCCACCTTTTGTGCTTCCCCATTACCTCTAAACTACAACATGACAGCCAGCCAACGATTTAGTCCCTAAAATGCCAAATATGCAGCACTGTGGTTCTTATTGTTGGTTGACACAGGCTAGTCCAGAGGCTGCACACCATGAGTCATCAATGTGGGGACTTTTGTTTCCCCTGTCTGTCTCTGTCATTTCAGTGTGTTGCTGTTTCCAGCCTGTTCTGATTCCTGTAGCTTCCTGTAGCCCCCCTGACAGAGTCTGTAATCAGTCCAATGGCCTGATTAACTGTTACACTGATTGACCTGGCTGGCAAAAACACTGCAGAGGTAAGCACTCTGCTCTGCCACTGAATTTTGTGTCTTCAGTCATCATTTTAGTGTAAATATGACATTGCTATAATGATAGGGAGAGAGTCATTTCTTCTTCTTTTCACACCCATCTGCCGTCTGTATTCTACTTTAACTTAATGCTATGGGATGTGTGCAGACTTATCAACACTGTGGAGGTCTCTCTGTTCAAAAGCTCTGGTTTCTGCAAACCCTTGCATTGGGTATTATGACCTTTTTGGAGCGCCTCTGATTGTATCAGATATCGAAAGAGTCAAACAGTCTATAATTACTGTCTGACGCAGTATTTTTGTCCAGCTCAGTTAGCATAGTACATTATGGCCAGCTCTGCCCCCGGGCTGTTGAACAACTTTTGTTGCAGCAAAACTTCATGGTAAACAGTTTCTCCTGAACTTGAAATACAAATTGGCATTATTATTTTGTTTGTGTGTGTGCGTGCGTGCGTGCGAGCGTGTGTGTGTGTGCGTGCGTGTGTGTGTGTGTGTGTGTGTGTGCGTGTGCGTGCGTGTGTGTGTGTGTATTTTACATGACTCAACCAGGACCCAATCAGAAAATACCACTCTGAAAAATTGTCCATAGAAGTTATACTAAAACATGGTGAATTTGAGTTTCGATGCTCATAGAACTTGTTAAATAAGGTTTTAATGGATTTTTTTCTCCTGTTTTATCTGGGTTAGAGTTTTTATACCGTAAGTTTCATACTTTCTGATGTTTTTCTGTAGTTATATTACTAATTCAGGACACAAAATCAGTTGGGTGTTGCACTCCTGAAACTGCCTCACTGACTGCTCAGAAGATTAAAAGCTGTGTCAATGAGCTCAACTAAGATAGTTATCAAAAGGTAGTGATTTAATCAAGATTCAAATGAGGACAGATGGAGAACATAGCTCTTTGGTTCTTTTGTGCAATCCTAGCAAATCATGTCTCAGTATTCTTACTGTCCTACAGTCATCAGAAAGGCAAGAAATAGAAATTTCTCAATCATCTGCTACACTGCCCGTGAAATTCTTCACATCACTTTTGATAGTTGGAGTCTTGTCACGCTGATGAAGCTTCATTATTGCTGTCACTTTGATTCAAAGCATTTACTGTGAGTGTGTTTCATTAGTAGAGCTTTATTAAAAGAGCGGTGATCAGTAAAAAACCTGCATCTAAATGATAACACGCTGCTGAAATTTGGGGTCATTATAAGCAGAGGAAACCCAAATACCTCTGGCTTCCCTTTTTCTCCTCTCCTGATGAGGAAATCCACATAAATGATTGATAAAGTGCCTTGAATGTCATTTGAATTATACATCTGTCCTGCTCTTGTGCCAGGCATTTTTGTATGGTAATGTTCTGTGGGAGGCTGGGGGTTCACTCTTTTAAACCTCTGCAAAGGGCTTTTGGAATAATGTAAAATGGTCTCAGTGATTGAGGCAAGGTGAATCGCAAGAAAGGTTGCATATGTCTCTGTGTTTGTATTTGTGTGTGTGTGTGTGTGTGTGTGTGTATGCTTGTTTGCAGGGAGAGAGATAGGTGGGGGGCAGGGAGTGTCTCCTGTCACCTCTCATTAGGGACATGTAGTCCAGCTTGGCCGGCGTCTGCCCCCTCCCTCCCCTCTTGTCTGTGGCACTGCCCTCCTCTCCTCGCAGCCTGAGCACAACAGAGCAGCTCACTGTTTCAGCCTAAACTGCGGAAAAGTGTCTTAATTTCCAACATCAGAGAGATTATGGTGGAGATGCCTCTTATTGAACAGTATGAGTCAGGTCGTGGGGAAATGGCTGTCCTAAATTATGCTTTTAGAATTCTGCGCTGCAGCCGACGTTAAATTTGGTTCACTCATTTGAATGAGTTAACGCTGTGAGTCTGCTGCTTAGCTGGAAGTCAGCGTGTGTTTCGATTGATGTGTCGGCTGCTTTGTTTTATTCTGCCTTTGCTGCGTTCCTTTGAGGTCCCCCCTCTCTCTTCCACCCCTACACCTTCTTTTGTAAACAAGACAGTATATATCTCAAGGGCTTCCTCCTCACTCCTACATATTCAAATTCAACTTCTAATTTTGTCCAAATGAATTCCCTGTGAAGATGGGGCTTATTTAAAGCAGTCTAATGAAATAAAGATCAGCCAACATTTTTATTGGAGTGCTCCAGTGTGGCTGCTTGGTGAGTATTTGTGTGTGTGTTGGTGGAGTAAGAGGCTGTGGTTTTCCATTGAGCCCTTGGGAGGTTGTGGAGTTCTGCTCTACAGGGCAGACACTGTGATTTATTAGTATGGTAAGCAGAGAAAAAAACATGCAGGCTAAGATAAAACGGATATCCCTTCACTTTAAAGTTCTCTATCAGCTTTTTCATAGAGTTGAGAGCTCATTCTTCTTTTTGAAGTCATGCGAAATCTAAAGAACAATAAGAACATAATTCTCAAGTCATATACATGCAAACACAAAATCTAACTGGAGCTACTGCCTCGGGCAAAGAAAGTGATCAAATAATGTTGATCTTGAATATAATTGCTGGTAGCAATTACACCAGTTTGGTTCAAGTAGTATCCAGCTTTTGTTGAATTGTTAGAGCCAGTGAGTGTTCAAAAAGTAGAGGAGGTAAGTTTCTAAAGGGTCTTGTCTGGTGCTGTGGCTGGTGCTGAGGCTGTTTATGGCACCTGACCTCTGTCACAGCCTTTTCTTCAATAATATGTGTGTGTATGACCAGACCATTTAAATCAGTGACCTTAATGATCTCATCGCTTGTCCTGTAAGATTAGCATTACATTAAAGTGCATAACGTGAATACAGTTCTGCATTAAAGATATCAGAGACTGTGAGAAATTTTCTACAGGAGCTATTCTGATGCAGGAAAAGGGCAGGTGTTACTAATAGCATTAATGGCTCCTCTCTGGTAGCAGAGTGTCCCTGATAGTTTGATAGCACACACAATATCAGGTCCTTGAAACTGATATGGTGCATATTGTGCAACTGAAATCAGCGTCCTTTAATCATAATATTTACACCTGTCTCTTTCCTTCAAGGAACTGCTCCAATGCCCTCTGTGATAAAGAGCTTGTTTTAAAATTGTGATGCAAAAACAAGCAAAGAAGGAATGTAGGCCCACAAGACAATTCCAGCTTTTGCATGTGCAATAAAATTGTTTGATTTTTGATTATGCATAAACAAATATTGAAGCATGCATATTCTCAATACAGTTTCTGGATTCTTCTGCTTTTGAGAAGGAGATTAATCCCAGAAAGGGAATTTATATTTTTCCCTACAGTGTTGAGTCATGCTGTACACACACACTCACAGACTGAAATTCACACACTAACAGGATCCTGTCTGCATGAGCCTAAACTTGAACCAGTGACCCCCTCAATACCTGAGCTAATACTGCCTCCATGTTTTCCCACAGTAGTTTGCTGTAACATGTCTTCCCTCTAGTGTCAAAATAAAAGCAAGGCTGCTGTTTCTATAACAAGGTCTTCATTAACATTGTCTTCAATCTTCCTCCTGTCCTTTGCCATTGTGCTGACTTTTCCTGCGAACACCAACTGAATCAGTATTTAACCTAAATAATCTAATGTAAACTGGAGGGTGGGTGAGCCTCCACCTTATTGACTAACTGAATGTTTTGAATTGTCCATTAACTCAGGGCTCTATCTGATTTGGCACTTTTTCACATGCTCATCATAGATAACATAAAATTAGATAGTGGTTCAATGACAGCTTTGCAGTCTTGTATATCAAGTGGCACTGACATTGAAAAAGTTGTTTATCAGTAGAGCTGTTTTAGTACTGTCATCGCACTGTGTGCATGCACAGTATTTATATTTCAAGGTGAATAATATATTGCAATATGTTTGAGCCTTCAGATCAAGTTTTTGTAGCCTGTCTATGCCCAATAACATTACTAACATGTAACACGCTGATGGAGGACAAACTCTGTGAGCCACTGCCTGTCTGCTCAGCCTGTGCACGCTGACCAAATGTGAGAAGAATCCCTTGCAAGAAATGTTGTGCCCCAGTATCAATAATTAACAGATATCATTATGATAAAGACTCTTTGCAAATGCAAATAGTGTTCATGGAAGAAGAGGGAGACGGACAATCAGCTGAAAGTCTTATCATTTCACTGAGAGTCAGGGAGAATTCAGCTGAACAGAGTGAAGCAGTAAACTTTACAAAATATTGCAATTTAGTGTAGTATATAGAGCAATGTATATCCCAAGAAACAAAAATATCATCTTATATAATAATATATGTATAATATTTTATGAATATCATATATAATTTTCCCCAATATTCTGCAGCTCTTGTATTGGTGGTTCCACTGCTGTTTTTTGTTTAAGGTATTCAGTAATAAGCCTAAACATAATTTCAGTCCTTTGCTGCACATTGTTGTCCATTGCAACATCAGCCAACCATCATACTTATAGCAAGGGATGTTAGCAACATCTCTGACAGCAGACCTTAAATATTTTTTTTAACTGTATATTCTGTCAGACTTGCCCACCCTTTTTGTCTATGTGTATGATATTTCTCTCAACACTGCTGCGAAGTATGGAGTGGAGGCCCCAAAATTTGAAAACTGGCTTTGGGATGTTTCAGTCAAAATTGAAAGGGAATGTAATAATAAGCTGTTTTGTTCTAGTTGATAGGACCCCGGTAAGTGTTGTGCAGTACAATTATGTACTGTAAAGTTTTTTAAATGTGCAAATAGAAAAAAACCCTATATCTTCTGAAAACACAAATTTATAACTAGTTAAAATGGACAGCTTGGGCAAAAGCTGAGCCTCCTTTTGGATTATCACTGTGACCGCTGTGCTTCCTGAGGGTTGAGCAGGGGAAGTGTTTGTTTGCCTCATTGGGGATTATAGATAAGACCTGGATTCAATGTTTTGGTGAAGAATGCCCTTGAATCAAACACCAAACTAACTTTTAGTGCCATCAAAAAATACCAAATATTTAATTTGTGATGAAACAACAATCGCTGTGTCTGAAACTGTGGGGTGGATAGTGATGCCTGCATCTTAAACATTTACAATCAAATATTTATTGTGATGACAGGGACTGGGATTGTCATGCTGAAATCTCTGTGTGATGATACTGGTCGTATTTGAACAAGTCATCGTGTTTTGACTTAAAAGCATCTCTCTCACTGTCTGCTCTGTCTGTCTTTTCATCTTCCTCCCTCCAGGCACAGCAGGCTGGGCCCGAGGCTCTGAGGACGCATCGGAGGATCCGCACCTGACCAAAAGACTGAAGACTGAGAGGAATAGGTTGTCTGAGCAGAATGACTCAGCAAGAGGGGGGACCCCCAACTAGCAAGTGAAGAGAAGTGAGGATGGGTGCCAATGGATCCAGCTATCCACACTCGTGCTCCCCGCGCATTGGGGGTAATTCACAGGCACAGCAAACGTTTATAGGTGGGTCTTTTTATCCGTGGTTTGATTAATGGTGCAGTGGTTGTTTCTCAGTGTTTTTAGGTTTAAGGCACTGTCTCTGTCAGGGGTTGACTGTAAAATATGATTTACTACTGTCCTCTTAACTGAAATGAAGTGGTGAAACCGCACTCTTGAATTCAAGCTGACACAATGGGGCTGTGCTACAAATCACGCAATAGAGATCTGCCATTGCAATACTCACTCTGTATCACATTAACCTGCTACCACGACAACTAGCAGAGCAAAAGGTGAATGTGTTTGTTCATGAGGGTCCTTGAAATGCCCCGCTGACGCATACAATAGACAAATGCATCAAAAATCATTGCAGGCTCTTTCATCCAGCCTCACATGGATGTTCTGTGGTTTAAAGAGCATATTATGAAGAAAACTGAGTCTCAATCGAATTCAGTAATACCATGAACTGGAATCCTAACAGTCTTGTGTTATTTAGCTTTTTGTCACCATGTTGTTGTGCTGTGATGTTATTAGGGTACGGCTGCCGGCTATCAGACAGGATGTAAGCTGATCTGGTGTGATAGTTTTTGTTCCTGTGCCCTGCTACAGGCTGTTAATCAAACTGTTAGGATTTGCTACTGAATGCTTTAACAGCTACTGTCAGACACTGTTTTCCTTTTGCTCTACTTTCTGTTATATGTTAATTTCAGAGAATATTTCTAAACTATTGCAAGAACATTTCTTGCTGCCTGATAGTTTGTGTCTGCGTGCACTAAAATCCATCTAAAATATGGGTTATGTTAATTTGTGTGGGTTGAAGCATATGAGCTCACACTCTGTGCTTATATTTAAGCAATGTTTATGGTTGTTAGAGATAAAAGTCTTTCACGGGGGATGTTTGGAATCTGTTTTGATACCCCTAAATTATCAGCCATTGGAGTCTTTGTGGTTTCTGCCTCTTAAAGCAGCCGCATTTCCATAGGGTTTGGAAACTGCTTCAGACATCCAACCAAATAAATCTCTTCTCAGTATAAATCACTTTTTATTTCACTTTCAAAATGACATTGCCACTAAGCTTTTTGTAGACCTAATCTTTAAAGTTAGAGTTTTGTAAAAGGAGACAAATTATCCTTGTATTTCCTGAGACCCCTGAGGTTTCCTCACAGCTTTGTAGCTGCTTGGTTGCTTGGCTCGGGCTGTAGATGATTCAGTGTTAGAATGATTACTATTTGGGTCACAGTGATGGATGCTGAGAGAAGGGCAGGCGAAGAGGATCTCCTTGGCAGAGCTTTCTCTGACATGCAAGCCCTGTCTTTCAGGCCAATGATAACTGCTGTTTACTGTAATTGATTGGACTCGTGTATGGGAATAAACTAAAGTCCACTGAAGAGTCTAAAGCAGAACAGTAGGTCATCGTCTAAGAAGAGCCATAGTTTGGTTTTCATCAAAACAATAAGAAGGACGACTTCTGTTTGTTATTCTTCCTCTGTTGAGCTGGATCCAAATGCTTTGGTGGCAGGGTCAGGGTAGTGTGCGCTTGGCTTGACAGAGCTGGCTTCACCACAGGGGTGCAAGGGACAGATTGTGTTTCTAAAAGTCTACCATCAAGAGTGAACTGATTGTGCGGTTATGAAAAGAATAGCTGTTTTCACATAGATGGTACAAGGTTAGAATTTTACCCAATTAGTCTGCTTTAAAGTTTTTCATAAGACATACTATATACAGAACTGGGGGTTTTGCTTCAGCATTACTCCAGCAACGAGAAATTCAAACTTAGGTCAAATCAGCATCTGTAAACTGGAGAGGCAGTGGGATGGGACAAAACTGTTTGTCTGAGAGGGGGCTTTTCAGTAGTGTTGTAAGACCTCTGCATATATGGGTCAATAATGGATAAGACTTTTGAATAGGCCATTTTTAAAATACTGAAAATAGGGATGTATATTTGGCCGAACAATACAAGCATTTACGCAGAAAACCCAGTTAACTCTTTAACACCAACACACCAGTTGTTAAAGGGTTAAGAGATTTTAGTGTTTTGAAAGTTGTTTTAAAAGGGCAGTCTTGAAAGAAGGTCATTTGGGGCGACCATAATTTGTCTCAAAATTGATATAATTCTTAAACATTACCAATAGTTCATCAGTATTATTAATAATATAAATTAATCAATCATTAATTAATTTATAAAAGTTTAAGAAAGGCAGGTAGATGTGCAGATAAAACTTAATTCACAGTTTTGGGGTGGTCGCCCCACTTGATACCCAAAAGTAGCTTGAACATTACAGTAGTTAAGAAATAGGCTATTTACTAATAAGAGAGAGACTTAATTACCATCCAGGTGTTTCAATGGTTTCCTCAGAGGTCAGGTATCTGGTTGATGAAATACCCAGTCTTTGAGGTGGTTTCAAAATTAAAGTCCCATTGTGTTTTTGTGGTGGTCGCTCCAGATTATATGTTATATAATGAATGAACATATTCAGACAAGATATGTTAGTATGTATGATGGAAATTTAAGTGCATGTGCTTCATAATTTTTTCAGTGAATGCAAATCAGTTAGAAATTATGTTAAATGGGGCAATGGATACATTTTGATTTAAAGTGGTTTTAAACCAGTTAAGTTTGACAGAAAAAGTAGGTGTCATTTCATTGACAATATATACCTAACGGTAGCCCAGTACAAGGGTGTCAATCACAATTTTGATTTAATAATATGAAGAGATTCTCAGATAAAACCTACTGGGGTTCTAAATGTAATGTAAGAATATAATGCAAATTGTTTCTACTTTTTATCCCGTAAATGTAAACAAATGTGTTTATAATCAATCTACAACAACATTCCCTTGTAAGCTAACCTTTGTACTGTTGTTTTTTAGGGACATCATCCTACTCTCAGCAGGGATATGGCTGGGAGTCCAAGCTGTACAGCCTGGAGCACGGCCATGAGCGGCCCACTGACAGGAAGAAGAAGAGCCTTGGACTGGCAACCCTCAAACGAAGATTCATCAAAAGGAGGAAGTCCAGCCGCTCGGCAGATCATGCGCGGCAGATGCGAGAGCTTTTATCTGGGTGGGACGTCCGTGACACAAACGCCCTAGTCGAGGAGTACGAAGGCACAGCAGCCCTCAAGGAGCTGAGCTTCCAGGCCAGCCTGGCACGAGCCGAGGCACCAAGCTTGGCACGGGATCTGGCTGCACTTTACCAGCATAAGTACTGCACTGATGTGGACCTCATCTTCCAAGGCACCTGCTTCCCAGCTCACAGGGCCATCTTGGCCGCCCGCTGCCCTTTCTTCAAGACTCTGCTTTCTTCATCACCCGGCTTTGGAGCAGAGGTTCTTATGGACATTGAGACAGCAGGTATTGATGTGCCCATGTTCTCCGCCCTGCTTCACTACCTCTACACAGGAGAGTTCGGGGTGGGTGGAGCAGAGGACAGCAGGCTGCAAAATGTGGATGTACTGGTGCAACTCAGTGAGGAGTTTGGTACACCCAACTCCCTGGAGGCTGACATGAAGGGCTTGTTTGACTTCATGTGCTACTATGACGCTTTGCTCAGCTTCTCCTCAGACTCTGAGATGATAGAGAGCTGCAATGAGAGAGGAGCCGTGGCTGCAGCATCAACAGGGAGCTCAGGAGGCAGCGGTGTCCCTGGGACGCCAGATGAGGACCTCAGGGCTCACAAAGCTATCCTCTCGGCACGTTCTCCTTTCTTTAGGAACCTTTTGCAGAGGCGCATCCGCACAGGAGAAGAAATGACTGAGCGTACATTGCAGACACCCACTCGCATAGTGTTGGATGAATCCATCATCCCTCGCAAATATGTGCAGGTTATTCTCCACTGCATGTACACAGATGTGGTGGAGCTTGGGCTGGTGCTGCGAGGAAGTCCCTCAGCTGGAAGTCTCGGGGAGGTGCAAGCCTTGGTATCTGGGGGCCGTGGTGCTAGCACAAGGACTGAGGAGGCGATGGAGCTTTACCACATCGCTTTATTCCTGGAGTTCAGTATGTTAGCTCAAGGTAGGTCATAAACTCACGTTTACAACACACATAAATATTTAATCAGTTGTGTGTGAAAGCATAGATAATAGCATGTGGCCTGCAGTCTTGAATCAGTATGAAGACCTGTTACATTTTAATACAATATGAATGAATTACATAATATGAATAATAAATTACAATACTTTTACTTAAAATCCAGCCCTCAGAATGATGTGAATGATGTGTTTTGTATGCTTTGTAAATTGAAACAGAAATTGAGTTTGAAATTGCAAAACAAGTACATGTAAAAACTAGACAACTGTGTTAAGATTTATTGCTTAAAGTTCCTTCCTACTATGTAAAACCCAAATACTTTTGTCATTATGGACTGTAATAGCCTTACTGCAGATATGAGAGTTATTTTGTTTAGCTGGACTGTCAGTTTCCTTGGATTCAGTAATATAACTGTGATTTTATTATAAATGGTTGGACTTTTTTATCGATTAATCCCTCTGCCAGACCCAGGTCAGCATTCATTTCTCTGTCCCTATTCATTTTCATAATGAGTCCCAGGCATTAATATATGCCCATTTTAATAACCCAACAGTTCTTATAACTAAAATGTGAATACATCAGCTTACAGTCAATATGGCTGTAAAGATCAGTTTGGTGTAACAAACTGGCTGACAGTAAACAGTGACAGAGCTCCAGCTGACAGTCAGAGATTGTTGCAGGCTGCTGTGTTTGTGACACTTTACAGCCTGATACATGCAGCACATCTGAACTTCTGTTCACAACTCGTTACTGTTCGTCTTCTCCCCCACTAGTCTATCTTTACTTGTACGTCTCAATGACTCCTGCCTCTGTTTCAGAATGACCCCAGTAAGATGCCAAACATTACAGTCGCAAGTCCACCATGCCAGTCACTTTGTCACTCTCTCCTCTTCCATCGTGACGTTCCTCAGTTCTGTCCAGTTTCCAAAACCCCAAAACAAAACTCTTCTTCAATCTGAATGACCTTACAGTGTGCAGTA
Organism: Thalassoma bifasciatum; assembly: GCA_008086565.1. Lineage (NCBI taxonomy): Eukaryota > Metazoa > Chordata > Actinopteri > Labriformes > Labridae > Thalassoma > Thalassoma bifasciatum. The sequence goes on along the minus strand of RPOG01000165.1, from coordinate 25,651 downwards.
TTTAAAGTAGTCTATTTAAAATGCACATAAAAACAACCTCATTTGGCCTGCCTTTAATGACTGCCGGAATCCAGATAGGGAGAATGACTCATTGCTGTAAGCATATTCAGTTACTATCTCATGTTTCGTAAAGCTTTGTGATCTAGATGGGTTTTGAAATATTAAATTGGGGATATGAAATGCACCAAAAGTCTTGAACTTGATAGCCTCAGCCACAGAATTAAATTAATATTCAGTTTTCCCTTCAAACTTTAAAACACAAAGTGAAAATAATGTTTTTAACATTTAGAATGCGCTCATCGTTCGTAGGGACTGCAAAACTTCAGTGAAGCTGTTGAAGTTACTGTCAAAGCCCTCCTGGGACATATCCTCACTTTGTGCTCGTTGCTTCACTACATTCTCTGAGGGTTTTACTGTGAAGCTGCTGCAGAAACACAACGCACTTAGCCTCTGCGTATGCTCCACAGAAACACAGACTAATAAAACTTGTTATTTTTATTGCTTCAAGTTTAAAGATCAGCCATCAAGAAGATATTGGAGCACCGGTGTTGATACTAATTTTGTGTGTTATGCAAATTTCAATGTCTTGGGATGAGAATATTTAAAAGGAAACAAAGCAGAATATGTCCTGAGGGGAAGCTATGTGCTAAACAATTCTTGGACCTGATACACCATGCAGATGCTAACATACTTCTGATTAAATCCTTCCAAACCACAGAATTAGTTTTGAACAGCTACTGACACAACTGTATTGATTTATAGGCAAAGATTCAACCGAGGGCAGTACAACATATCATTTTAGTATCTTTACAATACACCTTATGTTGACTGTTCTGCACTAGCCATTTTAGCCTAACAGATAGATAAGTCTCCCCAAGAAAACTCTGATTCAGGAATTTCCACTTGAAGTTTTACTCAAGACACTGTAAAACTGAACACACAAAGAAACGTAAATCACCCTCTCGTAAGAGTTTCATGTTCAATACATGAAACATGTTAAACATCTCATAGCGTAACAAAAACAATATAGAAAACACAGCGCTAGCTTGATGCTAATATTTATATATAGGAAAGTGCATTGATATGCTAGTGGTTAGCAAACATTGATATAACTTTGTTTTTGAAAGAAGAATTTCAACTTTCATCACAGAAAAACATATGCATGTGAATGACTCAAAAATGTCACAATACTTTCAGATTAACTACGGCAACCTCAAGGTTCCCGGCAACTTAAATCATTGTTAGGTGATTTACTTCAGTCAAAAACATAACAAAACAATACATCAACATCACATGATGTGTGATTTTTTTCTTCTTTTCATTTGTTTACATCCAGAGATATCTAAATCCGTCGAGCAATTTCACATTTATTGACTTTTAAAACTCGAGGAATAAAATTTTATTGACACAGAAAACCTGTAAAGCTACTATTAGTTCCTAGAAAATTTGCTGGAGGAACTAACAAAGGGAACGATAAAGAGTTAGATCAATAAGCAGAATAGATAGGGGTATTGGTACCAATAAAGTCTTATCAATACCCATCCCTAGCCGGCATTTTTCAATCTGATGGTTTGCTTAGTATAATAGTAACAAACATATTAACTTCTTCATTAAATGCCTTAGGGTTGAAGGCAGCAGCTTCCACATATGTGCACTTATTTTTGTCTCAGAGTCCATCATTACCATTTCAGGGAGAGCCAGGAAGAATTCAGCTGCGTAGAGTGAAGCAGTAAACTTGAAAAAGAAACAGTAATATATCACAGAGAACAAAATTATTCCAGGGGTTTTTTCCCGATATCGTGCAGCCCTAATTCAATCCTATTTCAAAGATGGGAGTTGATCTGAACAGCACAGTGCCCTATCACCACACACACACACACACACACACACACAGCTGGTTAGATGCCTCCCCCAGCCCCCCAGCTCTGGTGTCACTCCTAGGGTCACTGTGGCAGCTTAAGCCAAGCAGGCAAACAGTGTCATCCCGTCATCCCCACACACCATCACCTCCTCTTCCTTCCTACCCCCCCCCTCTCAACAAGCCCCTACTCAAGGGTATTTTTATCCTCTCTGTGCTCTGCAGCTCTAATCAGTTCCCACAAAACCTCATCTTAGACTGTAGTGAGATGGTTCCTGATGTCATTTAATTCAGTCTGTTTTGTTACTGTGTCGTCTCCTATTTGAGATCTTTCTTCCGTTCACTTATTTTGCATTTATGAATTAAGTAAACCTCCTCACCCTAAAGTACCACACCATCCAGGCGTGAGTTGATTAGGAAAGTAGAGATCTGAGTTTATCCCTTCACAGGAGACTTCAGTATCTGCTGTCTCTTTCGGAGGCAGCAAAGAGGCTTATATCAGGGGTTTTATATTGAGATAACCCCCTCATCTGTCACACAGTCCCCCCCAATTGTGCCTCTTGACTGGCACCCCCCTGCATGAAGTTTTGGCCTGTGGAGGCTTTTATGGAGCCTGTCATTCCCCCTGCTTAATTCTCAAGATGTGCATCCCTTTATGACTCCATCTCACTCAAACAGCAGCCAATATTAAAAGCCTTATTAATTTTTCAAGTGCACCACTGAGATGATAGCCAGGTGGTGTGGTTTCTGTGTCTGCACTGATGTTCTTCCTCTGCCTCCATGCTCACAGACTGACCAGTGCTCCATTTTCTGTTTGGAGTGTGTTGACTGAAGTCTTTGAGACATAATTTACATCCACCGCCTTGTTTACAGGCCATAGAGTGTGGCTGATGTTTTAAGTGGCTTTGGAGACCGTGTGCTCCGTAAACAAAAAAGATCCAAATAATAACAGCAGGACAAAATGCATACGTCGTAGAAAGTTAGTACAAAGTGGAGCTGGCGGTCGGTGTTCCCGCTGTTGTGTTGATATTCCTGTCAGTCAGCTAAGCCCCAGTGAATGTGGCGTACCACCCGTGGAGAGAAGAGGAGGGGAGTTAGTATTAGATATAATGCTGGTTCTAATCTCCGGCTCATAATAAAAGTGCCGTGTTCAAAAAGACTGGCTGTCACTGTGAATTCTAATAGGCCAGCACAGAGGAGAGCTGTTTGCTTCCCTGTGCCACTGGTCCTAAGTGGGAACTTGTCCGTCTTCGTGCATGTGCGTGTGCTTTTAAAGAGACAGCAAAGATGCAAAGGTGATGAACTGATGGGCACAAAAACAGACAGCACAGGGGTGAGTGGTGTAAGCCAGGGCACGCATATTGAGAATCCTTTCAGTCTGTTTATGGCTGTTTATGGCTGCAGGATTCCCACCATGTTTTAAAATGCTGCAAGTGTCTGTCTCTCATTTCTGCTTGGTTCAATTTCAGATGCCTCAAAGGGAAAGTGCATCATTTTTCTGAGCAAATGCACATATATCTACATTCAAATTATACTTTGAATGTGAGTTTGTGTTAAAAGCTGCACCAGGACGAATATGAAGTTTTAGATTCAAAAGCATCTCTGGAGCCTTTTTTATCGTGTGGTTTCCAGTGTCCTAAAGAGGGCGTTCAAAGTGGAGGAGTAAGGGTGGAGAGGAAGCTTAGATTGCCTAGTTTCAAGATAAGAGCCTCCCAGAGGAGTGACCAAGCTTATAAGATGATGGACAGGACATCCTGGAATGAGGAAGTTGGCAAGCTTGTATTTCAGTTTGGGGCAGCTCTCACTGGACGTCAGTCAGTCTGGCTTTATCTCTGTGGATGTCCGTTTTATATTAAATGGTATTGATGAGAGAGGCGGAAATGAAGAGCTATCAGTGCTCAGGCTTGTTAAGGGTTTTGGATAGATAGCATGACCGAGTCAGTTCTATATTAATCTGAGTATAAATTAATAAGCTGAGTTGTTTATTTGTTAATTTCTTTCTCAATATGAATGTAGGTTTGAGAGCTTGCAGGGGTAGAATTTTTAAGCTTTCAGACCTCGTTTCAAACAATACGCAGAGGGCACATAATTCTCTTGGCTCTTTTTTCCAATAAATGTATGAATTACACACTAAAGTGTGTACACATTTGGGAAACTGACTGCTGTGTTTACACATCCGGACTATGAGGAGGCTGGAGGCTGAAACTGAAACACATCAAGGTATCAAAGGCATTTCTGTGGGTTGATGTGTTACAGAGTTAAACCACTGCCTGCTGTTCTGGTATGTGCTCTGATTTAGGAAACACAGCAAGGAGGATGTGGGGGCTACGAGAGGTAGACTCCCTGGGTCAGTGAATACAAGTCAAAACCACTGATGGTCTGGCAGGGACGGCAGTTACTCCTTGTATTCACTCAATGCAGATTATTTTTACAGCAATACTTTAATCGTTTGTCAGATTGCATGATTTACTGTCTCTGCTTGATTTTAAAAAAATTGTGTGCCCATAAAATGAGTTAATGGGATGTGATACATTCATTGTTTTTCTGGTTCTTACAGGTTGTGAGGACATTATTGTGGAAAGTCTTTCTCTTGACTCACTCGTCCCCATCCTGAAGTGGAGCTCCCAGCCATATGGCTCCAAGTGGGTCCACAGACAGGCCATGCACTTCCTGTGTGAGGAGTTCAGTCAGGTTGTCACCTCAAATGTTCTCTACGAGCTCAGCAAGGAGCACCTCCTCAGCGCAATTCAGTCTGACTACCTTCAGGTGAGGAACTTTACCTGTCGATCTGTTGTCACACTGAATGACATCTACCGATATAAAAAAATACATTTTCCCTGGAAAGTTTGCTGATGCCTGCTGGACTTGTTCATGGAGGTGTCTTGGTGAAAGCCTATGTGCATAGCTGCATCAGAGTCATTGACAGCTAAGACTTGTGAATAGGTCATCTTTAAAATACTAAGAATAAGGATATATATTTGGCCATCCATCAATTGTAATGTAGTGTACACATGCATTTATGTAAAAAACCTCGTAAAGAGATTTTAGTGTATTTAAATTTGAATTAAAAGGACAGCCTTGAAAAAAAAGGACATTTGAGGCAACTGAATTTGTCTCAAATTTAATATATTCTTTGAATTTGTATCCGTAAGTATTAGTAATTAAAAAACATTTTAATAAGGACAGGCTTATAGATAAAAGATGCAGATATAAAAAAACTATTTTTTACAGTTTTGAGATGTCACCCCACATGATACCCAAATGTGACTTGAATATTTCTGTAGAAAAAAAATAGTTTTGTTTGCAAATATTGATAACCTCCCAGGTTCTTTATTGGGTTCTTCAGGCGTGTCTGGTTGATGAAAAACTCTGCCCTTGAAATGGTTTCAAAATTGAAATCCCAAAATTGTGTTTTCATGATGGTCACCCAAGATGATATTTCATATGTTCAACATATTCAGACAACAGTTTTTGTATATTTTGATGGTATTATGAGTGCAAATGCTTCACAATTTTGTCATTTAATGCAAAACATGTCAGAAATTATGCCCGATAGGGCAATGGATATATCTAAATTGATTTAAAGAGATTTTAAACGTATTGTCCAAGTTGAGGCTGGATGTTGTCCCCACATGATGTTTTGACACTTCAGAAAGCAGAAAAATGACCAATAACTAAAATGTTTAGAGAAGTTAGAGTGGTTTGTATATTGGGAAGGTGTAATACATAAATATTGTCTTTTTATGTAATGCAGTTGGACAGAAAAAGAAGGCGTCACGTCTTTGACCCGTTAACATGATCTGAATCAAAAACTGTTCACACACACACACACACATATAGCAGTGACAACATTTAGGCTTTGACACCATTCCTTTGAAAAATGTGTGTTCAAATACAGGAGCTAATCAAGGCTGATCTGTAATCTGTACTTCTGTGTTACTCCAGCCATGAAGCAGGTGGATCAGGTAAAATGTTGTAATTTAACAACATAAACAAACCAACCAAGCTGGACTTTCTTTGACACACTCTGAACATTTTCTTTTTTACCTTAACCCTTTTAAGCAGCTTCCTAATGTTGTTCATGACATTATGAAACCTTGTCCCAGAATTAATTTTGTGTCACTCTTTCTCTCTGTCCTATTTGTCTCTGTCTGCTCTTTCTGTGTCTCTACCTTGGTCTCATTCACAGGCAAGTGAGCAGGACATTCTCAAGTATGTTGTTAAGTGGGGCGAGCAGCAGCTTATTAAGAGGATGGCAGACAGGGGTAAGATAATACTCTCTATAATTACCCTTTGAGCAGCCCCCCTAAAGGCCCTGAGGAAATTACCCACTTATCCAGGAACCTCCAAAATACATCTAAAAGCATGACAAGTAGAGGCCAAACTTAGCCATGTCAGCAGGCTGTGACCACACAGTAATTGGTCGTGTCAGCATGTGTTCTGACCTGGTCAGAAATAGTCTTCTGTAAGGCTAAAGGTTAAGGTTATTAGTCGTCATATTCTGTGGACAAGCATCCTACTTCAGGAGACATAAACACACTACCGGCGATGCAAAATTTATCTTAATTTATTCAACAGAGCTTGCAAGGAAAATGTTTAGAATGGCTAGCAGGGTTGCATTAAAGACATTCAAAGGATAATCACGCCATCATAAATAGTCATGGAAATATGCATGACATTAAAAGTCTGCTAATGGCTGTTCTTGTCCTCATTTAACAAGAGCCCAACCTGTTGAGTGGCACAGCCCACAGCGTCAACAAGAGGGGAGTGAAGAGGAGAGACCTGGATGTGGAAGAATTGAAGGAGATCCTGTCCCCCCTCCTGCCCTTCATCCGAACTGAGCACATCTTACCTCCCAACAGTGACGTCCTCTCTGACGCGGTCAGTGCTCTGTCCTGTGGGCTTGTGTGTTAACGTGTGCAACGTTGTGATCGAATATTGAGCCCACCTTTTTATTATGTTCACAGCTCAAAAGGGGTTTGATAAGCACCCCTCCCTCAGACATGCTGCCCACAGCTGAGGGAGGAAAAGCAAATGCCTGGTTACGGCAGAAGAACGCTGGCATCTATGTGCGTCCCCGCCTTTTCTCTCCTTATGTGGAGGAGGCTAAGGTACGACTCAGACGTTTGATAGATGGAGCTTCCTGACAGAGACAGAAGCTATAGATAATTTATCTAGCTATCATCAGGAAGAGTAGAAGTTCTGTGAAAAGGACAGGCCAACCTTTTAAGACCTTGTGGAAAATTTGTAGACCTGTTCATAGCTGAAATATGCAAAGAAAAAAGATTTGTGCACTGTTTTTTTGGGGTGCCTTCTCCAATTTTGATAGTTGCTTCCATCATCTTGACAAAATTTCAATTGATGCTTATTTACACACTTTTTTTAATGAGTTACAGGCCTTCCTGGGGCCATGAATATTTATGAACATATCCCTACCAGAGAGAATCATTATGAGATGAAGTGTCAACCGAGTGGCACTGATTTGCAAATCCTTTCAATGTCTTTCAATTGGTCATGGACTTATATTTTGTAGAAATATTGGTCTAACAATCCCTCTCTCCTCTACCTGTCTTCAGTCTGTGCTCGATGAAATGATGGTTGAGCAGACAGACCTGGTGCGTTTGCGATTAGTGCGTATGTCCAACGTCCCAGACACGCTCTACATGGTGAACAACGCTGTGCCCCAGTGTTGTCACATGATCAGCCACCAGCAAATGGCAAGCACCTCAAACACAGCTCCATCAGTTGTGGCAAATGAAATCCCAGGTAAGGACACTTGTCAGTGAACAATCCTGATAAAGTGAGCTTAAGTTAAAAAAAAAAATAATAATAATTTTTTCATTTTTGTCCATCCTATAGTGCCTCAGCTGCCTGTGGTGAAGGAGATGATCCGGAGGCTGCAGGAACTCAGACACTCAGAGCAGGTCCAGAGAGCTTATGCCCTTAACTGTGGTGAAGGAGCCACTGTCAGCTATGAGCTGCAACTGCGGGTGCTGAGGGAGTTTGGACTGGCAGATGGGGCCACAGAGCTTCTGCAGGTTTGTGAAAAGCACTCCCCTGAGGTTAGAGAGGGCTGAGATGACAAAGGCTAGGCTACTTACAGAGAAGGACCTCAGACCTCAGCTGCAGACACAGCTAAATCCTGTTAAACATCTTAAAATAGTATTTGCTTTGTTAACACCACAATGAACATACACATCTTACGCTCATATCTTTTTTTCAGAACCCATACAAGTTCTTTCCTGATGAGAGGTTCGGAGATGAGAGTCCAATTCTGGCTCTACGCCAGGTGGGTCGGTGTCGGGTAAACAGCAGCCCAGCCATGGATAGCATGTTCACAGAGCTGGAAGGACTAACTGGCTTCCACCCTCCCCTCCCGCCTCCTCCTCCCCCCTACCACCCCCCTGCCACACCCAGTCACGCTCAGCTCAAGGGTGCATGGCGTCCTCGTGTGCCCATGCCTACCCCCACCCGCTCCTTCTCCTACCCCTGCAATCGCACCCTGATCCAGCGCCATGCCACCTCCAAGCATGGCAGCTCAGACTACTCCTCTGTGCCCCGGCCTCAGCCCCCAGACTGCACCAACCCGCAGGCTATGGGCCGAGCTTTGCTTTCAGACAGGCAAGCGGTGAGTGACTGCCTTATTTCTTTGTGCTGTTATTTGTTTGTTATAAAGTGGGTGCATGGTTTGTGTCCTGGGATCAGAAAAACTCCACTGCACATGTTAAACCACACACTGTCTGTTTTCTGATGTAGATGACCATGGAGCCTGTTATGAGGGAGTTCATGCCTGACATTGCACTGGGTGTCTCAGTCATGTCCCTGAGGGAGCAGCACATGGCAGAGATGGACAGGGAGAGCCCTCACAGCCCGATGGGCCCCTCGGGCCACCATCTACCCCATGGATCCTGCCCCTCTTCCCGCCTCAGCCACGGCCACGGTCCTGGACATGGCCACTCCTGCAAGAGACACGCGCCTGAGCCGAAGCTAGAGGCCCAAGCAGAGTTCCCTGATCTGTATGATTTCTCCTGCCGCCCTGCAACCCCAACCTCCTCCCACCCTCTGACCCCCTTTGCAGGACCAGACCTCTACAGCCACAGCTGCACCCCCTCCAGTGCTTACCCACCACCGTACATGTCTGACTCTCAGCCCCAGGGACACTCGCAGGGAAGAACTGCTACAGACCCGCTTCGTCTAGACGTCCTCAGTATGACTTCTCAGAGGCACGACGGGGTCCTCGCCAGCCCGTCTGGAGCCCAGCCCCGGATGGGACATGTCCAGAGGGGACGATCAAATGAGACAGACCTGACTCATGGTTTAGGCCACTTACGGTCCCCAAGCGGGAACATGGACAGCTATGAGGAGAGGCACACGGGCCCTAGAGATGCCCCAGAGGACATGGTTCTATCAGGAGAATCATCAGGTCTCCAGCAGCCTCACAGGAATAGTGTCAGCGAGGAGATCACCAGAGACCGCAGGTCACCCAGCAAGCCTGACTACCCTTATAAGAAATCTGCACTTTAACCCCGGCTGAAGACCAGGGGTTGAGTTAAGAAAAGGGAACGCGTGACGAGTAGCTGTCCATCTCAGTGGACAGCTAAGCACTAAATGTGTGCCTGCATAAGTGTGTGTGTTTGAGAGCAGCAGGGAAGAGGGGTGGTCAATCGTTGCTATTTATAGGTTCTGTCCTTTTGTCCTACCTCTATCACACTGTGCTATCCATCACACAGCCAGGGTAAGGAAAGAGTGAGAGCTGTAGGTTAATTGTTGACGCCTGTAATTGATCTCTGCAAGGCCTGTATTGTCCTGCTGTTAGAGGATGACTCAGGCTCTGCTGGGATTGATGGTTTGATTGTAAAGAGGGAGGTTAACTCCGTGCTGTGTGAATCCTGCATGCAGAGGTCATAACACTAAATGTAGCTCAGTCATTAACAAAGATTGCATTCAAAGGTTCTGGTTGGCTTTTGATTGTTTTTGGCACAGAAAGGGGAGACGGAGACAGATTAGGAATCTCTTCTTCTCCCTGCACGCATACAGTTGCATCCAGTATGGGAACAGATTTGTGATAAAACTGTCTGTAAATTCATGTTTCCATTTCTTCCCGTAGCATGCCTATAGCAAGCAACCCACCTGGCTAGTTTTACGACTTTGGCTGTGGATCTGCAGTGCTGATGAGTAATAGGTTGAGTCTTGGTCACACAAAGCAGGAACCAGATTAGATGGGGAGTAGGTCATCAGTGCTCGTCATTCTCCTGTTACCCTGATTATTGTGTCAGTCTTCAACTATAACAGCCTCTGAGAGCCCAGCTTAGAGGCAGGAGTTCGCAGTTGTCAGATAGAGGGGGAAAGAAGATGCTTGCGTGCAGGTTTATTACTGAGATACAGTGGAAAATACAGGGGTGTCACAAACGCACAGCAATCAAGTGCTGGGCTGTTGTTTTTTTCAGCTGGAACAGGTGTGTGTGCGTGCGCGTGTGTTTGTGAGCAGGGATAACTTCACAGGTGTTTAGACAATCTCAGTACTGTACACTCATCTTTAGTCAGGTCTGTTTGTACATATCAGTGAGTCTTTGGCACAGAGTGCAGCAGTCAGCATGCTCAAGGTCCTTTTTGTTCCATTTAATTCAATAGCATCAAGTACTCAAATCTAAAGCCTTAATCAGCGCTTGTAATATTCAGTTTTAGCTACATTTTATTCAATTAAGTATGATGTCATTATATTGCAAACCCCTCTTTATTGCTTATTTGACTGTTCTGCTCACAATGGACTCGTTCACTGTACTTTAACTGGGTTGTTAAAGGAGGATGTCATTTAACCTAAATGCTAAAACTTTGTATATACATCAGGCCCACATCTCTGCACCTTGTGGGGGATTGTGGGTGTGCACAGTCAGAGTTGATACTGTTTAATAAAATACTGTTAAGAACTGCATCAGCTGTAGCTCAAGAGTACACACAAAAAGCCTGTTACAGCCAACAGTTGGCGCACAACCTCACATAAAAGTATCATTGCACTGTCGAAGCCACCGGTCTAAAAGCTGAAGGGAAAAAGGAACAAATGAAATTTGAACAAAAGGAATCTTTATTAAAGAAAAAGTTGGCGTTTGCTGGCTCATATCTCCAATGGAAATTGTATATAATGAAACAAGTTCCACATGAATTTCTGATGAATTTTTTAACAGTTTCTATCACATTTTAGTGGATGTTGAAGGTTTGTGTTTTTACTGTAGTGGACAACACTGTGTACTTGTCTATGTCATGAGGTCTCACCAAGAATGTGTGGTATGAAACAATGATTGTGTCACAAAATCTATTTTGTTTCTAAGTGTTATCCATTATGGCAGTTTTCTTCAATGTTGTAGGTGATGTGGAATACCATATTAGTAGACATGTTTTCCCCTTCTTTTCCTTTTATACTTTAAGTAGCAGGAATACATGGAGGATCTGAAGACATTAGCTCTCATCCTAGCAGTGATGAAGTTGCCAAGCAGAAAAATCATTTTTCCATCTCAGTTGCTTCATGGGGAAAAAATGCAAAAACTCCAGATTCCTCCCTATGTTCATACTGGTTAGTTGTTATATTTTCCAGGACAATGTTCCATTGAATAAAAACCCTTGTTTTGCTCCTTGCTGTAGAGAAGTCAGTGCCTTCCCCCGCCTGCGGCTGGGCTTTTATTGGAGAAGTGACTTTGATGTCTATGCAAGCTCTTTTCTACCAGCTTACCAGCCTGCATCAAAAAAAGTTCTTTGAAATCTCATGTAGCCCATTTTGTGTACATAGTGTTATTTAGCACCTTTTGAAATGGAACCATCTGAAATGTGTAATTGCTTGTGTTGAATTTCATGTCCATGGAACATGAACATACCATAGTATCTTTTGTACAAACATCTAACTATAATTCAACGTAAATCAAAGTGATTTAGATAAAAAGATGACAGGGGAGTTTTCCACGTATTGGCACCAGTTGAACCCGTAGGAGTTTTATTTGACCAAACTATAATACCTCGATGAAACTAGAGAAACCCTAAAAAAACGTGGTTTTGCTTTTATTTTGAAGTTTAAAACAATGACATCCTCACATAACTTTCACAAACATTTCTCAAACAGTCACTACCAGAGCAACTTAACATTTGAAAGTCAAGCATTTAGATAAGTACAAAAGGCCATACAGGGCATGTTTACACAGCAGCATTATGTCAATGTGAATGACTGTCAACAAAATATTCAAGGCAATCTAATTTTTAAAGCAGAGTGAACTGAACTGTTCAGTAATGTTTCAAGTCAAATTCTGTAAAAGGCTTTAAATCAAGGTATCAGTTTAGAGGGGTAAAATGAACATAAAATCTACTCAAAGTTCACAGTCCTTCATCCTAAACATGACTTTGCAAGTCAGTAGAGGTTGCACTCAGGCTTCAAGCATTGGGGTCATGTTATTTGCAGCAGGACACCCTTTTATTTAGCTGAGAGAAGAGATGGTCTCCTACATACATTCACTTAGCACCGTATGAAGAGAGAGCACAGCAGCAGTGTGGCCACCTTGCTACTGGTGTCCAGCATTAGTTCTGCGTTTTTTTCTGGCTCGCAGCTCCTCAAAAAACTCATGTACAGCTTCCACTGTGACAGTCTGTCAGAAAAAGAAGAAGAGAAATGGTTCAGATGAGAGGTTTTGGAAAAGTGCACAAATAAGTCCTCCAAAATGAATCTTGATGACGAAATCTCAAATTTATCATGTTAAGGAAAACCATTGGCTATGGGTAACTAAGGAAAGAACAAAGATCAAATTGCTCTTTTTTGTGTTTAATTCTAATAAGAGGATGTGTTTGTGATTGATTGTCCATTTCTCACCTTTCCTTCGGCAGCACACTGATCCAAAAACGCTGTGATGGAAGTTGTCAGCTCATTGAAACCTGAGGGACAGACAGATGATTAATTAGTCTCAATCAATTGCCTTGTCCATAAATTTCATATTACAGCCTACATCCTCCCCCTGCTCACCGTAAATGACCTCCAGCTGCTGCACACGGTTCATCGAGTTTGTCAGCGCCATGAGCGGATGCTGCCCAAACGGCTCATCTAGGCCTCTGTTCTCATAGGCCAGAATAGTGTCAGACTGATCCATTAGAAACTGCACCTCTGCAGCCACATAGGTCCTCTGAAACACACACAAGAGGCATTTATCAGTAACAGGAAGTGAGAAATACTTAAGACGTTTTGCATGAGCCAGATTTTTTTAGCAAACGCCAGCCAAAAAATGACAGTATAATCTGAAAGGAAGTGGTTTACCTTGCAGCTTGTGCAGGTGCAAAGTTTAGAGCGCCAACTGTATGGCCAGAACACCGCTCCCTGTTTCGCTCTCTGCAGCCCCTGAACCTGCAGCTCCTTCAGCCTGCAGGTCACAGTCATGGTCGTAGCAGGGCTGCCAGTCATTTCATCATGGGTCCGTTTGCAAGGAGAAGTCTTGTTTGTAAAATCCTATAGAAAAAAAGGATATAAAGTTGGGTGATAAAAAACCTAAACGTTAAAAAAGAGAAACCTTTGCACAACACTGGGAACATTTTGGGAAGACTCGGTATGACTGAGATGGCGAGACGATTGGGTGATGAAAAGTACCAGTTTACAGTAAGCTGTCTTGTGAAGCCTGGCCAAGGCTGTCTACAGAGCGGACGAAGCTGTGCCTCATGGGTCATTTCTCCTCTAATTACCCAGAGGAGGGCAAAGCATGTTAACAGCAGCTAAAGCCTGCTATTAAATCTGCTCATAACTCTCCATCTCCATCTTGTGGCAGCAAAAGGCACCAAATATGCAAAACAGAAACACAAACCTACAAAATGGGAACTGCCCAGAGCAGAATTAAAAGAAAAATCAGTAGAACAGTGAGTGATTATTCAAAACAACTTTCTCCTATTCTTTTGCACATGCACAGCACAGCAGAGAGCCTTTGACTCTCACAATGCTTTGGTCATGTCATATAGAAATTCTTGTTACAATTCTCTAAATTCCAAAACCACTATGTAATCTCCCCACCCAAAAAGTTTGTTATATTAAAACTCCATAAAATCAAATAGATCTAGTCATGGTAATAGATGCTAAATTAGTTCTATTTTTTAATTTTTCTGTAAATGTGAATTTTACAGGCTCACTTTCAAAATCACTTCACTCTCCACCTAGTATCTGTTTTATTCCAAGTCAAATTCACCATGCAAACAACTTCACTGTGCCTCACCTCTTGCTTTTTGTGATCAGTACTAGTGGATGGCTCCTGCTCCACACTTTGTCTGGACTGAGTTTCTTCCTCCTGGTGTGCTCCCCCTTCAACATCGACCTCTCCCTCCTCCTCCCCAGACTGGTCAATACTGATCACAGGAGGCACTTTGGGAGGATAAGAAAAATACTGAAGTATTAAAAGGCAGAAAGAAATTCAAATATTAATATGGCAAATCTAGGGTGGCTCCTAATGATGGATTAGTGGCTACAACAAGAAGTCACAACACTGTGTCTTTTGGTTTACTATCTGGAATTTCTAGACTTCAAAACATGTTACAAAGATGGAGTCTTGCTTGACAAGATTTTCATTGGTCTCTTCATATGGCATTTCTTTGATAAGAATATTAAAGGACTTGTTCTAAAATAATCAATCAGGTGTCACTCATTTAAAAGAATTATTTAGGTATACAAATGAAGAGGTCATTCATCAAATTGTATGAAAGGAAAACAGTACAGGAGACCACACATATTTTGGGGCTGTCAAGCAATTAATCTCTTTTTGGAGGTTTGGGCTGTGATTTCCTTATCTGACTATTTACCTCCTTAACGTAGACTAAAAGTTACCTAAAAGCGACAGATACCTTTTGAAAATCTTAAAGGTGGCAAGCAAAAGAGCCGTAACAGGCTGAGGGCACTGTAAGGAAGTACCCACTGATAATCAGGGTATAGATATTACAATAACTATCCAACATATAGAACATATGATGAACAATAGAGGAACAGATATGAGGCTCTATGGGCAAATATGAGAGACATACCTCAACAAGTCTTCATGTGGCTTATGACATGTTATTTTTACCCTTTAAGCTATGAATTGTGGAAAAATGAAATAGAAAAAGAAAGAGGTATCCACCTGCAAAATGCGCAGCATATGTCCACAAGAAAGGAGCCTTATTCATGCAGAGCTCACACACCATCTCCTGCAGCTCCTCAGGTTCCACTACAGTGCAGCCCAGGTGCTACCAAAAGACAAAATTAGAGCTAATTTAAAGGAGAGCTTATAAAAGTGATAGACAGGAAAAAGAAGTGATGAAATGACTTCTGCTTACTCTTGTGTGAAACCAGTCCTCACATATGACACACTGAATCATCTCATCATTTTCCTACAGTGGAATTGAAAAGATGTTAACAGGCATTAAAAAGACATCAGACACAAAAAATGGAGCAGACTTCATCAATGAAGTTGTTTCATCATTCATTTAAAGACATAAACTATGGAATACCTGATCGTCTATGTCTGGATATGGCCGGTCACATGTACAGTAGCAGCCTTGAAAGTTGTGGTTGTAGTGATTTTTCACATTCTTTTCATCTTTAGTCTGCAAGTGCGAGAAGATAAATTCAGTGAAAAGAAGAAAGAACAACTGAAGACATGTCAGGTGGTATAGATTTAGGAATAATCTGAACTAAATCTGGAGGACTCACTGGAGTTAGTTGGCACCTAAATTCCCCAAACTTGCTGTTTCCACAATCACAACGAAAATTCCTGCACAGAAAAGACAGAATGATATAAAAAAGGCAAATATCACAAGCAACGTTTGAAGATCAAAGTCTCCACACAGTTTACATGTGAGCACGTGTAACTACCTTTTGGTATACAGCTCAAAGATATCATGTCCATCGTGGCATTTGTTGGCACAGGCCAAGCAGATCCCTGCAGGCTCTGCAGCAGTGGGAGTGCAGGTGTTACAGGCAAACACAGCCTGTCTCTTCACGTAGCCCTGGAACAATGAACACAGCTGAGCGTGGGTCAACGATGACAAGTCTCTATGATAAAGACCTGTGGGGCTGCGTTTTTATTCTTCTTCTCTATTTACAACTTTCGGTTCAAAAATGCTGCAGCTCTACCACGCAACATCACTTTGTTCATTTCTTGAATGGACCCTAAAACTACAAACCCCTTGAGGAGTCGTCACACAAAAGAGCTGAATGTGATTTTGTGATTAACAGTGTTCCTATGATTTAAGGACGAGCATCTAAAACTGCTTGCACTTGTATTTCCAAAAAGGTAGCACGGCAGGATAAAGTATCAGGATGAAAGCAGAGGCTGCAGGGTGGTGATGGTGACACGGTGCAGGGTGCTATTCTTACCCGGAAATAAGAGCAGTTCTCTGGGTCACTTCCAGCCAGCACGCACAAAGCCCTCTCCAGCTCTTCTTCATTGGCAAAAATATCCTCAATGTCTGCATCGTCTTTGTTTGTAGCCATTCTGAGTGCTGTGATAAAAGCGAACAAAGACAGACAGGCACCGGTGGGTCAGAGCTCGAGGATGTTGACACACGAGTTTTCCGGGCGGGAGTTCAGACCTGGACCACGTGGAGGAAGTGACGTCAGAAATGTTGAAATAATCACCTGCAGCTCACTTTGTTTATTTTTTGGGTACTCAAAATACATCTAACAATTGTTGCACACTAATCAATTCTAAGTCTGCAACTGGAAAAAAAAATCCGATTAACTAAATGTCACTTAACAACTTCCCTCCGATAAATTCATGCATTATTCATTTTTGTGAAGGATTAACTAAATCTAAGGTTGAAGGTGTGAAATACCTGTCTTGAGTATAGAAGGAAGAAAAAGTTGGGGACAAAAGATGGAAATAGGAAATCGTCCCTCCCACTCAACGCTTGAAGAGTGTCTGTTCTCCTGATGTGTTTCTTTTGAAAGCATCAACACTTATTTTTGTTTTGGAAACACCATGGTGACAAGTACAACATGTAAAAAATACTAAATCATTCTTTTTCTATCTTTTGTTTCTTTGAAGTTTAAGTTCTGTGATGTTTCTAGGCTCCACTCATGTAAAGAATACGTCTCTACAACAACAAATATGGCACAATTAATGTTAATGTTAAGTATGAGAGAACTTAAAATCTGGAAATAAACAAAAGCTTTCGACATCTCTAGAGTTAACAGTTGAGCTGATGTTTCATGATTCATTTTAGGAAGAAACATAGGAATCAATCATAAAACCAAAAGGAAAAAGAAACGATATATATATATATAAGGTCGTTTCCGCTAGTTGAGAAAAAAAAAAAAGAAATGAAAACTTTGCTAAATTGAGATTTTTTTTTTGCCCACTTTAAGTCAAATTTTTTAGATAAAATTTAAAATCTTATCAATTTGACTTTATCTCAAAATTTTGAATTTGTACGAGCAAGAACATCTCAACAAATCCAGCTTTTCATGCTTTTTATGTATTATGAGACAAAAATCGAAATTATAAGACAAAAAAATCAAAATATCAATAGAAGTAGGTCAAAATAAAGAGGTCATTTTTTCAGAAAAGTCTAAATTTTGAGATCGAGGTCGAAAATATGAGGTATAATGTCAAAATTCTGAGACAAAACGTCGTATTTTTTAGATTATGTAGTCAAGACTTTGAAATATCTAAAAATGTTAGAAAAAAAGTCAACATTTTGTAATAAAAAGTTGAAATTTTGCCTTTTTATCCCCTCAATTTGACTCGTTATTCTACGACGGAGTATTAGGGCCACATTGAGAAAAGAAAATGAGGGGAGGAATTTTTTCCCCTTCTCCCTCACCCAAAGAGAGTTGAAATATAACAATATAAAGTTGAAATATAATGTCGAGAATAAAGTCGAAATTTCTCGACATTTCGACTTTACCGACTGGGTGAGGGAGAGGGGGAAAAATTTCCTCCCCTCATTTTCTTTTCTCAATGTGGCCCTAAAACTCCGTCGTATTATTCAAAATTCGACTCAAATGTGCAAAACAAAACAAAAAAAGAAAAAAATTCTCAACAAATCCAGTTTTCCATTTCTATATTTTTAACTGGCGGAATGAGCTTCAACCTATAAAATGCTGCCGTATTTTGCTGCGCTTGTCCAGTAGATGGCGCCACTGTGACATGGTTCTCTGATAATGAGCCCAACAAAAATATGCTTATTTATGCGAGAGGGTGCTCTGATTACTGATGTAGCAACAGGCCTAAAAATAGAAGATCAATTCTTAATGCAATATACAATTGGTTTAAATGAAATATCCTAAGCTAATTCAATGAACTAAGTTTGACACTCGAAAATAAAAATCCGTTTACAAAAGTGGATTATCCTGCATATCCCCTTCTTCTCTGAGACATGACCCCAGATTCTGTACATAAATACACACATTATCGGATGTACACTGCAGTGTTTCATGGTTAGCTCTGCTTTATTTAACCGTTCATTTACTGTTGATCAAATTTTACCTGTAGTGTGTGAGATGGGCACATTTACAACAAATCAGCCAATTGATGATGAGCAAACTACCTACATTAGACAGAGCCTACAGATGATGGTCTCTATCACCAGCCTCCTCAGTTGAGGGGTCTCACTCCTGCTCTTTATTGTGACCCCAAATTAGTGTCTTTTGTTTTTGGTCAGACGTAATAAAACATGTTCGTAGTTATAGGACCTTTGTAATAGTCAGTTTACCGCCTACTCAAGAAATAGATGTACAGAGTCACTGATAGTGAAAGTACAAAACCACGTGGGATCAGGGTCTCCTGTGGTTGTCCGGTGGGAGTGGTAATTTCCGAGGTGCTCTTGAAGGCAGCATCAGTCTCCTCGATCCTGGGTGTGTGCGGTCAATTCAGACTGAGGGAGAAAACACTGGGTACGGCTGTGCCTGTCATCTGTCATCTACTGCTTCTGTACTGGACGGACTGAAAATGGGAAACTATCCGAGCTAGTTTCTGAAGAGGAATCAAATTGAGGAGGGGCTGAGCTAAAATTGCCAGGTTAGTTTTAACGCTAGCCCCACACAGCCTCTGTTGTTGACGTACTGGAGGGAGTTGCTTCATCTCTCAGCTAATGTGTACTATCTGCTGCTTTTTGTACTCGTTAAAACGTGCTATGAATCTATGTAGTCACCATATTATTGGAAATCGTGTGAGAAATGTAGCATATGTTTTCTAATTGTGTGCCATCGGTGAGCTATGCAGATTGTCCCTGTACCGAGCTAGCGCGCTAACGTTAGCAGGTTGGGTTAGCCCAGAAAAGGGTCAGTGTGAGTGACTGCCCGATACTGAGATACATCCACATTAATGATACGTTTAGAAACTACACAATGTGGCTCATGAGGGCGTTCAACTACACCAAGAGGACTAGAAGGTAGCGCCACTTCGGGTTGTGTTTAGTTTCACCAACCGTGTCGTGAAACTGAGTGTTTCCCTCAGCGCTGGTTGTGGTTCTCACGTCACTCGGTTGTTTCCTGAATTTTACCGGCACAGGTTGAGACTCCAGTCACCCCGTTCACTTCCAGAGAAGGCACCGGAGCACAGTGGATATGCAGACCTTTCTGAAAGGCCGGAGAGTCGGCTACTGGCTCAGTGAGAAGAAGATGAAGAAGCTGAATTTCCAGGCCTTTGCTGATTTGTGCAGGTATGTGGACCCCAAACACAGATAGTACAGGACCCTCACATCACACATGAGGACATGACATTTCTGCCTCTCAGGAGTAATGATATTTAGTTTTTTAAAACTTTGACCCATCAGCCACATGTAGGGACACAGCCCACTTCATCTTTTGGTTACATTACGTGACAATTTCAGTGGAGAAAACAGTGAATTTCACTACAGTAACACAGCTAGTAACTAATAGCAAACTCATAACACTACAGGTTAAACAGCTAACCAACAATAGATACGCATCATTAAAAACATTGCGTCAAAGTAAATTAGGTTTGCGGAAAGAACTTCCACATATTGAGTCATTGTCAAAGGGCTTGATTATCATCGCTTCTTGTTTTACAGATAACAATCCCTTTACAATTTCTCATTTGAGTTTTCTCCTTTGTTGTAATCTCTTTGCACATAATTCACACTTAAATTAATTTTTTCCCACGTAAAGAGCTGGCTGCAACAAGGTGTAATGAGGACATGTTTTAAACCGGTCTGTTTGTGGCCTGAAGGTGCATGTAAAACAGGACAAGCTGCCACAACAGGTGCTGTTATTTAGTCATTATCCTGAGGGGTAAAACTGTAAGGCAGGTCTCTGTGGGCTGCTGTTAACCATCTCCACACAGTTAACCTTTGATCATCACATTATCTCAAATTGATTGAAAGTTATAAGTCCTCTCTTTTTGTTCATCGTTGCAAGATATTAGATTAATCTTTAAAGCTAGCACAATAATGATAAGCAGTGGTTTGTTCAGATTCCCCTGCTTCATAAGAGGCAGCTGTTTGCCACTTGTGTGCATGTCATTTTGTTGTCGCTTATCCATCTCCTATAAAGAAAAATGTTACATAAGGTGTTACAAAGTAGGGCACGACTTTTCTCAGTAGCAGTGACTTCAGTGTATGTTGACTATCCCTGTTCTGATTTACAATAGTTGTTCCTCCATGCACTAGATATGAAGAAAGATACAAGGTGTGTCTGCAGCCTTATCTCCTGTAAAGACATTACCCAGATGCCTGTGCTGCGTGAGGACTGTATTTATCCGAAAACACAAACAATGACACAGGGTAGTCAGTGAAGAAGACTGGAAACAATATTTTAAGGCTAGAGAGAGCACACTGTCAACACACTTCACCTACTGTTGCTTTAAAACATTTTCACTTTCTTTTTTCAAAGAAGGGCTAGTGCTACACAAAGTGACCTGGTTGAGCCAGTACAGATTACCACAGTAATCCACAAAACATTTTTAATCTCTTCATAAAGCTCCTAGTGACGCCTCTGCTACCCTCTGTGCCTCCATCCCTGCGTCCTGCATACCCCCCGTCCCCTCTCAGAGTCAGACAGGGGGCAGTTTGTTGAAAAAAAGTTTGTAAGAGGGGGATTAGGAAGATTTCCAGCAGTGACAGAGATCAAGAAAAATCAAGTTTTACAGTGGGTGTTATTCAAAACAACAAAAACAGCAGTTTATTTTTACGTTTACAAAACTAAAAATAGTTTTAACGTTTGTTGCATGCGATCTCAGCCATATGTGAAAATGTGTCTGCTGCTTCTTGTTCACCCGACATCGCCCATCACATTACATGTCTGAAAACAAAAGCTACCTTCAAAGAAAGAAAAAGGGTTGAAGTGAGGCAAACTTTTTTAATGTTTGCCTCCTGTTTGAATGATAATTTTTGTTTTTGTCCTTCAGGGATTCACAACTCTGATAGAGTGTGTTATTTGCAATCTGTCGCTGGACCTCATGTTGTGCAATTCATAAACTAAACATGAGGCAGAAAAGTTTTCTCTTTGCAAAAGGAAAACTTATGAATACATTTTGTGCACTTTAATTTTCCATGACCAGGTACATTAGTGCTTTCCATTGTATGAGGTTAAATCAAAGGTTAGCATTTCACCTTTACATCTAATGAACACTGACCAGCCCCTACCCTCACCTATCGTGTAGCTTGCAGCTGACAGTGTGAGTGTTTCGGTGTGGAGTCTGCCCTGTCTCGTACAGCTGGACTTGAGGGCTCCCTGCTTGTCAGAGCCACTTGGGTTTTTTTATTTTTCTATAATCGTGCCCCTTTAACTTCCACAAAAAATAGAGGCCTCTGACTGACTAAAATGTACTTGATTTTGAAGAATGTGTTAACCTTGAGAACTGCCAGCCAGGGGATCATTAGATATTATGAAAATATTGTCTCTTCGTTCTGTCAAGGCGAGGTTACTGCAGTCAAGGATAAGTGTGATGAGATTACACTGAGCTGCACCCACTGTTTGCTGTAGTTTTTCACCCACATGATAATGTTTTTTAGCAGTGGTGGAAAAAGTGTGAATATTTAAAAGCTTTGGCAAGTATCAGTTTAAAATCTATTAAAATGTAAAGAAGGGATTGGCATCGATTTCAAGGAATGGACGGTGTAGTCTGGCAGCCCAAACAGGTAAAACTGCTTCACCTGGTTGGCCCACATAAGCTGTTTCTGCCAGTGTCTGTTTTTAAGGATTTTAATACACATCCTCAAAGCTCATGGAACACATTTGAAGGTTTCTTGTACTGAATGTTAGACACTTTCACAAGTATCATGGATTCAAAAAGTCATGTGTAAACTTTGTTATGCTGCACAGCCACATCTTTATCCCAGTAGTCAAAGAAACCTGGGAGTCAGCATCTTGTTTTTCTGACCTGGATTCCCTCTCTGGTGGGTCATCTCCTACATTTCATTCACACTTCTGTTGGCTGTGCAACAATATGGGAGTACTGATGATCTCCATATCTGAGATGGGACGAAACTTAAGACCCTATTCACACCACATGAAACACGCCAGCTGCAGTATTAAATATCCACATTGTCATGAAGCAGTGAATGGCTGCACAGCTGTTTCCATGGGGCTGTAACCTCAAAAACAACAGGGACAGACATCCAGAGTTAGACAGGCCCTGTCCTTTTCATCAAATTCCCACAACTGAAATGAGTTGTTTTTGTCATTTAAGGTTCACTTTATGATGAGTCTCTTTGCCAGGCATTAGGCTGCACAAGAAAGAGCCCCATTTTCTTCCTTCTGTTTTACTAGTTTATGTTTTGAGTTTCAGGTTAGGACTTATCTAAATAAAGAAGGTGTATGCGTGCAGGGGACATGTACTGTAATTTGTCAGGTTTCTAGAAAGAAAATCCTCTTTTGTATAGAGAGAAAGTCATCCCGTACTGAAACAAATAGCAGGTTATGTAAATACTGGTGTGTGTGTCGTCAGATATAGGGATAACAGACCTGTCCAGGTTCCCTTTTGTGTGTGGTTTAATTGTGTGTTTCAACAAGTCGTACTGGTCTGCTGGTTGCCAAGCAACTGATTTTTTTAATCTGAGACTTGTATTTCTGCTCTGTCTGTGAAAGTAGTGAATATGCCAGCTCTGGGCAGGGGGGTTATTTTCTGCATTGGTTAATAATTCAGCTCCATTCATGTGTGTGCACCTAAACATCATATCTTTGAGTCCTTTGATAGCTGTTCTTTTAATAATTGATACCTGTTTTGTTTTGTTTGATAGTACGACTAACAGCCTCTTTGTTTTTCTTTTGCAGGAAAAGGGGAATAGAGGTTGTTCAGGTAAGTTGACAACTTTTTTGTCCTAATAAACACAAGGAAAACTCGAATTCAAACCACCGTTGATGATGACTTCCTCTGATTTGATACAATGAGGAAGAGTCAAAAATAAATCACACAACACAGCTGTATCTTCCATTTCTCTACCGTAAACAACCGTGTTGGTTTCCTCCCACACACCTGATAGAATTGCCCCACAGACTTTCTATTTACAGTCCGTAAGCATAATCAGTCGCTGTCTTCCGGATTAGGCCATGCTCATTGTTAAGCTGTGATGCAACTCGTCCCAGCCCAACATTTCAACACCTGGCCTTCAGTCTGTGGTACGTCAGAGAAATCTAACTGGGGCAGTGGCAACTCATTCTGTGACAGTGAGTGTTTTTGTGAGCATGAAACACTCAAGCTTGGTGTAAGCAGTAAAAGTCACAGGATGCACAGTTGTCAACTGGCCTGTGTTTTCTGATGTAAAACTACAAAATTGTTTGCTCTGTCATTTCAAGGTATTCTGTGCAATGTTGAGAAAAGACTGAATGGGTTTCTCTGTGGTAATTACTGAGCTCAAGTGAAGGATAAATCTGTTCTAGCAAGTCAAGGCCCTGAGAGCATAAATGCTGCTGTTAATGAATATTGCTCAGGACATTACATTGAGTAAGTAAACACAGCACATACAGGAGCATAGAAACCATTGTCACTAAGTCCTGTGAGCTCAGTGCTAAAAAGAGCTGTCAGTTTAAGTGGCCTCTGCATTTGAGGGAAAATCACTCTGCCTTTTCTGTTTTACCCATCCCCTTTTTTTAAGTTGTCTCTCATCTTCTCGTCTTCTTTGGGGGTCTTTTTCCCTCCGCTGCTTTGAGGTTATTTTTTTCCTCGCACTGTGCTGACGATATCAGCACACCCAGAAAGAGCCATGTCCTGGGAATAGTCCCAAAGTAAGCAGGGCTTTGTTTCCCACTCTGTATTCAGCCCCTCCTTGGAGACTGCACATCCTCACAGACCCTCAGCGCAGGGGTACCAAGGAAGGGCATTAAACGACCCTTTGACTTTTCCCATTTCTGTCTCTTTTTAAGCACTTACCTGTTATCCTTTGCCTCTCATTTTCCTCCAACAGACTACCATAACACCCTATTACTTTTCATCTGGGCTACCATTGTCAATTCAAAGAGCTCTGTTAGCTCAGTAACTAGCGGTGAACTGACACCGGAGACTTTGCTGCCTGAGAAGCTCCCAATACCAGTCAGTGCCTGTACTGTCATGGCTGCATTAGTGAAGTGCAGATAATGGAAGCCTTTGTAATGCTTTGGCCTTGATATAAATGTATTTCTGGAATTAGTGCTGTAAATTCTAGAGCCTGGCTGTCTTAATGAAGCCTCACCATGCTACATGTATGTATATATATGTATATTACATGTATATTTGTGTAGTGTCTTTGTACGTGCGTCCTCTGTTCTGCTTTCTTCTTAGAATTCTCAGATTTTTTTTTTTTACCATATTAAAATTTGAGATAACGAAGTAAATGAACTAAACTTGACAAAATATATTAATGTTTGTTAAGACAGTAAAGCAACAGTGATAGAATGAGACACATCTAGCCCTTGAGCTCGTCTGGCACTACTACGGCTTCAAATAGAACTCGTGTTTCATTGAAGATAAAACACTCTGCTCCTGTGCTTTTTTATTTTTTTTTATTCATTTGAATTTTTTAGCCTTCATGTGGGTGGAGGCAGCTTCTGAAAAGCTAATAAAAAATTATGTTTATCCTTCTGTAGAAGGCTGAAACTACATAGCTGTAGATCTGTCTTGTGCAACTTAGCCAGCCCCTGTGGTCTGACAGAGTTGTTGATCCGGATGATGACAACTCAACCTTGGACATCCAAGGAAAAATAAATCTTGGGGTTTTAATAGCGGAATAAACCAATAGCTAGTGTTGTTTACTCCTTCATTACAAGCCAATTCACTTGTTTGGTTTTCCGTCTCAATGACAGATTTTTTGAAATAACAGCAATATACAAGCACTGCAAAGGTTAGTTTATCTGCCATTTGTTTGGTAGACAATTAGCAGTCCGATGAAGCCACAAATCTTCCCTGATTTCAGGTTTTCCATGTCTTTTCTGATGTTACTTTAGTGCTGATGCCTATTAGGTTTGGATTGTTTGAGAGAAAGTGATGCTGTCTGTTTTGTTTAGGGGGATGTTTAGTTTGGCGTCTTTCATCAATGTTACAGATTACAGACCAGATGTTGCAGCTATTCGTCCAGAAAATGTTCAAGCAAAGTGAGAGATAGAGTCAAATGTCATGTGCAGAATCCTTCTTCACTTCCATGTAGAGATATATGCCATTTGCCACAATCCCTCAGAGGGTTGGCAGTGTCAATGACGTTACCCTGTGTGAACAGATCTTAGCTAAATCTAGCAGCCCCAGGGACTAAATTTTATATTTCCATTTCTAGTGTGGGAAAACCAGCTACATGGACACCCATACGGCCAATAGATCTGAAAAAGAACAGAGGGTCTTAGGCTGTTTTGTAAAGCAACATATCATCAAGCTCACCTTGTCT